>OU342638.1:9630976-10872029 GCA_910589415.1 Malachius bipustulatus
AAAGTGAAACTAGAAAAAGGTTGGAAAGCTGCAAGAAACTTGAAAAAAGTACGCACATACTGCAAGGGCTGCGACAAAGAGCCTCCAATGTGTTTAGATTGTTTTAACAGAATACACAAGGATGGATAAAAAAGTATACCTACGTGAATTATAATTTTTTTTTCAGTTAGTTTACACCTACTAGAATTTTGTTTATTTTATTGCATAATACCAATCTTTTGTGCCTACCTATTTTCATGCAAGACTGGATGTATTGAAAATAAATTGTGTCTATTATAATTATTGCGTTTATTTTCACCCTCAAAAGCACCACGCAAATGATGTAAAAATGAAAACTTTCAAAAAACTGGGACGTGCCAAACGTTCCCTGTGGCCGACTCGGTCTAAATGCATGAGTAGGTCCGTAAGAAAACACGTTCGTGGCGCTTAGGGATCAACTTTGTGACACGGTCTTATAGACCGAGGCGGCGCGAGCGATTCACTACGACATCGGTCTCATAGACCGTGATGGCGTGGTGCGATATAGGATCCTCGGTCTTATAGGGAGTCAACGTGTTAAGATAAATTAATATAAATCACTGAAACAGATAATTGGAATGGGATAAGAAATTTAGAGAGGAAGAACTGTCAGAAAAAAAGTAAAAAAGGTGAAAAATAATAATTTGAAAGAACCAAAGAGAATAACAAGAGATAGGAACGAAAAATGAATGAATGAGGTGAATGAAAAATGAATTGGAATTTAGAGGTGATTGGGAGAAAACAGAAAGAAAAAGGTGAAAATAATCATTTGTAAGAGCAAAGAGAAGCAGCAAGAGTCGGAGAATAAGACAATAATAGGACCAGAGAGAGGTGAAGAGGAGCAACTACAGCAAGAGTGGGAGGATCATAAAAATAATTTTGAAGCTGTGAGAGAAACGTTTAAGGAAGTTGGATAATCTTTTGTAAAAGAAAAGAGAAGCAAGGAGAGACGAAAAGAGAGAGAGAATCAGAAGAAGAGGCAAAAGAAATTCGAGACAGAAGCAGCAAACGTTGATAAAGAGAAAGTCAGAGGACCAGAGAGAGCTGTAAAAATTAAGCTGTGAGAGTTTAAATTATATTATGTAATAATTAGTTTTATTTAATATAGCATAGTTTAATATTTTGAGGATCAGAGAGCTCGGAGGTAAGTATCTGCATTTTTTTTCAAAAAAATCGTTATGTAAGGTACCAGTTTTTTTATGTCATGATTTGAACGGTAAGTTTCAGATTTCTTGGAAAATGTGAAAAAATTGCAGTTGTCATTAAAAAAAAAAGCGATGACGTCATATTTGACAAATAGATGACGTCATAATAAAAAAAGTTTACGTCATAACTTGACAAAGTGAAAAATATAATCATTATTATCATTGTTATTATTATAAAATTATTATTATTATTATTATTATTATTATGAATATTGTTCCAAACTTTATCACCACGTTGTATATATACAATAGGTAATTATAATAGAAGTAATTGCCAAATAAATATATTAATAGAAAATTGTTAAGGGCTATAGGCAAAAGTCTTTTCTTAAAGTGTGGTCTTTATTATAATATTTATTTATTATAATAAATTATAATATTATTATAATTTATTAAAATATTATTATAATTTATTAAAATATTATAATAATTTTATAAATAATTATTTCCAGACCTATTGAATTGGTCAAATTATTGTAAGTTATCTTTAGTAAGTAGCTGCTATATCGTTAACTGTTTCCTTTTTGTTATTTTAGAATCCCGAAGATGACCCAAATTGTTCGGTCGAAACGTTGATATTATAATAAAGACCACACTTTAAGAAAAGACTTTTGCCTATAGCCCTTAACAATTTTCTACAATAGGTAATATAGTGGAAATGTTATTGCAAATTTCAAACAGTGACGCATGCGTACCAAGCTGTATCAAATTCGGGCGTGGCGTGTGAAGACGCGAATGCGCGAACGTGACGACTGACAGGGACGACTGACTGACAGACGGGGCCGGGAGCTTGGGCTTGGTCATGGAAATAAAATATTTATTTCTTGATTGGCTTTGGAGGTTACAGCTTGTTGTAAGTTAAGTTGTGATCACTGATCAGGGATGGGCGTCTACACACTTCCCATAATAATCTACATATGCTTGTAAAATATAGGTAGAATATGTCAAATATGTAGACAATGTAGAATACGTAGAATTTATCTGTCAGCTGTCAATAGTGTCAGTCAAGTCAATTACATTACAAAAAAGTCAACTGTCAGGTTGTGTTTTGTGTTTGTGTTTGTATACCCAATAATGGCGCCGAATGCGGAATATTGAAACTTAATAAGTAAAATGGTTTATATCATTTATAAATAACAAAGTTTTTGTTACTGATTCTATTTGAAGGTAATAACAATGTCGAATAATGGATTCATTAAAGATTATTGAGTGATTAATGATTATTCCTTTATTAGGGCAAATCATAAAACCAGGCGGCGCAATATGGGTACACCTGGTGGAAAGCCAAACATCAATCAATCAAGGGGCTCTAAAATATGAGTTACAAAAAATTGGCCAACAATATAGTGCAAAGTGCCTCATTTGTGGATTTAATCTGAAAAATACTTCAACGAGGCTGCAAAGACATAGGTAGGTTATTAAGAACCTGCAATAATCCTTTAAATTGATTACTTTTGTTACCTATTTTCTATACCGCCTCATTATTATTGCAGGAATGTTTGTGAAATATTGGAAAATCATGAAATTTTATTACCAGAAGATAATTTTGAAGAACATCAGGAGGACGTAGAGCAAGCGGTATGAATCAGTTTTTATTCTGAAGTTGGTTTTAAATTTTTTAATACATTATAATTTCAGACCGAAAGTATAAATAATACCCCCAGCTCTAGTGCAAGTACCTCTTCAACAGTATCAAATAAAATGAATGAAAATCTGCCTTCTGATGTAGTAAGCCCTATATGTATATCCCTGTTCTAGTAACAATGAAATAGATTCTAAGAGAAACTTTATTTTTAAAAGGAAATCACTATCAACTCCAACAAATCTGAAAAAAAAAACAAAAAAAAAATTACAAATTACTTAGATCAGTTATCGAACAACGAGGAAAATAAGATAAATGATGCCTTATCAATGTTTATACTTGGCTTCGGCTTACCTTTCAGTGTTGTAGAAGCCCCACTCTTCAAAAATTTGATTAAAGTAATTCGTCCTGCATGCTTGGCAAAAATTCCTGGACGTAAGAAACTTTGTACAACTTTGTTATATGTATATAAAAAATAAATAAAATAAATGTTATGAAGACTGCATAAATAAAGCAAGAAACAGACTGTCAGGGGAAGCAACAATATTGTGCGATGGTTGGAAAAATAGCTCAAGGAACACCAAAACTGTTGCTACAATGATACAAAGTATCGAAGGAGGGTCGGCTTTTCTTAATTAGCTGAAATCCTATTGGAATCCTAACAAATTGCGCACGAAAAATATGAACTTGATTCTACAACGGTAGTCTCAGATAATGCAAGTGCCATGGTTAAAATGGGCAATCTAGTGAAACATGAAATGTGGCATAGTACCTGCAGCAGTCATACTGGCAATCTTTTGGCAAAGGATGCCTTAGATAAAGTACTGTTAGATGACGTTGTTGCTGTGCTCAAAGAATTTAAAGCTGCAGATTTTGAAAAATTAATAGTTTTAACTACTGGTACCTGCAGACACCAGATGGTGCTGTTATAGAAATTATTTGATTAGCTATATCGACAATCTCGACCACATGAAACAAATCATTGCTACTACTAAAGGTTAAACCAAAAGTAACTGAGTTAATTTTAGATGAAGAATTTAAATTAAGAGTACAAAATCATTTAAACATTCAAAATCCAATTTGCAATTTAATTAATACCTGTCAAAGTGAGATGTTATTCAGATTAACAATGACCTGTTGAATCTCAGGGAATTTATCCCTACAGAGTTTGCACGCAAAACTAGATCCCTTAATGAGTGTAAAAGGTTTATGGCCACAGAATTCCGGCTATTTTTACTTTATACTGGCCCTACTGATTAACAAACGTGGTATCTCCTAAATTTTATAACAACTTCATAACATTTAGTTTAGCAATTTCGATTCTCCTTAGCAAAATGCACTCTAGTAATTTGGAGTTAATTAATTATGCTGTTGATTTATCGACACATTTTGGGAAATTAATGTCGGGTATACAATGTGGTGATAAAGTTTGGAAAATATTAATAATAACAATAATAATTTTATAATAATAACAATGATTATAATGATTATATTTTTCACTTTGCCAAGTTATGACGTAAACTTTTTTATTATAACGTCATCGCTTTTTTTTTAAATGACAACTGCAATTTTTTTCACGTTTTCAAAGAGATCTCCTTACTGTTCAAATCATGATATAAAAAACTGGTACCTGACAACGATTTTTTTGAAAAAAATTATTATTAATATTATTAAAAAAGATTAGTACAAGATAAGTGTCTGATAACACAGAAATTGATAAAAATGACACCAAATGTCCACAAGTTGAGATAGCAACTTTTTAGTTTCATTAAATTTTTAATTTTGTAACATAGCAACATACTAAAACAATAAAAATGATCTTAATTTTATCACAGTGTATATGGATTTGAATTTATTTCCCACAATGTTCATAGTTTATTACGCTTATCTGATTATGTCAGACAGTTTGGAAATTTAGATAGTTTCTGTGGATTTATTTTTGAAAATTATTTACAAACGCTAAAGAAAAAAGTTCGTAAAGGTCATCAACCATTACAGCAAGTTATGAACGGATTTCAGAAGAGAATATTGTTCGATTGTGGTTATCAACCACTGTGACAGAAATGAAGAAAGAAAATAAATTTTCTATTGAACTTTCAACTGGTCCACTTATATCAAATTGTACTTCTCCAATACAAAATCTGGACTACCCAAAATTATAGAATATCTGTTAGTAAAGTAGCTGATAGATTTGTTCAACTCCATAATGAGACAATTATTGAAATAAAATTTTTTGGAACATGCAGATCAGATGAAGTTGTTGCTCTTGGAATAAAATATTCATTTGTAAGCGATTTTTTCAAGAAACAATGTAATTCTTCAATATTGGGAATTCACATTATTCAGCAGGTTTAATATAATTGCAGTGTAATTGCAATTTCCGCAATAGCAAGAAAAGTTGTGGTTCTCTCATTGAGGAATCAACTTGTGTGTTTTCCTCTTTTACATTTAGCTTTATATTATAATTAATTACAAAGTGAAGCAAATTTGCCAAGTCAAATCTCAAAATATTTCCAGTTTTCATTTATAAATTTTTTGGGTCTACTGAAGTGAATACATCATGACTTGGATTGTTGTCTTATTTATCAAAGAAAATACTGTTTGCGTTCTTACTCTAATCGTACAATGTCATATTTTTTGTATTACTTTATGTATCTCCCATCCATAATTGGCCTTTGGCTGTGCGATGGTGTACACCTAAATAAATAAATAAATAAATAAATAAAATACAATAATTGTATTTTCTTCAATTATTGAAGTTGTGGCGGAACATTGGTTCTTGCCAATGTCAGAAGAATGTCTTTGGCCAGTTGCAGAAAGTAGGAAGACTATATTGTCCTTTATAAAAAATAAAGTGAATGCGGGAGAGAAGTGGACAGAACACACAGCGACAATCTTGGGGAAATATGGTACGATGACCTTTTTGTTTGCAATTTTTGAATCTTGTGATTTTTTGAAAATCGATTTTATATTGTGGTAACTAAAAAAATTCTGTCAGCTTAGGGTTTCAACTCGGAGATCAAGTTTTCTAATTGAGCGCAGAACGCGTTTTGTCGTTCGATTCAAAAAAATTCCAACTTAATTTAGAAGTTAAAGTAAATTGGCATCTCACTACTTGCCATATCATTTTATAATTATTATCAAAACTTTTTAATTGTTCTACTACTGAGTATTAAGTGAAAATTAAATATGGTTCGCTTGCAGATGATCTGAAAGCAGCCGAGAAAAAAGCTAGAAAGGTAAAAGATTCTAATGACTTCTTGTCTTCTGAGGAGAGCGGCATTTCTCAGAAAAGAAGAAATAAAAGAATTACAAAAAAAAAAAACACAAAATATACAAAATATTCCTGATGATGATGCTGATTGTTATGAATGTAACTATTTAGTTATTAGTTGTGAGCTTGGTATCGCTATGTTTGGTACGACCGTCATGTGTGCACTGCGCACGCGTGGCCAAGAAGGAGGGGACCAACAATAAGCATGGGGCAGCGAAGATGGAAGGTGCTTTGATCTTCATGTAAACTTAATAAAACAATACTTGATAAATAAAAGAATAGTTGATTTAAATAAACAGGCTGTCTTTAATTTTAATAAGTGAACCCAAACCAAAACATGGTGTCAGGTGTGGGGTGATTGTTAAAGAAGAAAATAAAAGAAAAAGCAAGCATTGCTTGGTGTTGGTGATTTGGCGAGTATTGATAAAATCATTACAAGATGGAGAATTTCAAACCGCCAAATGCTTTGGTGTTTGACCAACAAATTAATAAATCTTTTGAAAGATTCATGACTAGTTTTAATATTTTTTTGGAAGGTGCTGGGTTAATGAATAAAAGTGATGAACGAAAAGTGGCAATATTTCTGAATGTGGCTGGGGAAGAAGCCACCGATTTATTCCAAACATTGAACCTGTCTGAGGAAGATAAAATTAAATTTGACGTGGTAATCGCTAAGTTCAGAGAGCTTTGCAGTCCCAGAAACAATGAAGTGTATGATCGTTTTAGATTTTTTTCAAGAATACAAAAAGATGGTGAAGACTTTGATCATTTTCTTACTGATGTTAAGATGTTGGCGAAAACATGTAACTTTGGAGATCAGCTCGACTCATTAATTAGGGATCGAATAGTCATCGGAATTAATGACGCAGGTCTACAAGAAAGACTTCTAAGGAACAGTGTCAAACTTAAGGAGGCGGAGTCCATGTGCAGATCCAATGAAGCAACAAAACTCCAGATGAAGGGATTACAGAAGAACGGGGGACTGCAGGAAGTAGACGAACTTGTGAAAAAGAATTATAAAATGGGCAACAATATGAGAGTTGGCGCTAATGAAAATTTTTCCAATAATAGAATTCCATACGATTGTCTCAAGTGTGGAAGTAGACATGTGGCAGCCGCATGTCCTGCGTTTGGTAAGACATGCAACAACTGCAGAGGTCAAAATCATTTTAGCATTGGCTGTAGATACAGGTCGAGATTTGGAGGTAAATTTGCTAATAGTAATAAGGGATTCAAAAAGAAAGTCAACGACATAGAGAATGAAGAAGATGAAAATTCATATATAGATCAAGTTCGATTTATAAATAACATAGAAAATCAGTGGGTACAAACTGTTGAAATAAATAAAATAAAAATGCCATTTAAATTAGATACGGGAGCACAGTGCAATGTGTTACCTCTATACTGGGTAAGAAAATTGTTTAAAAATTATGAAGAGATTTTAATACCATCTGAAAGTCATATCTTAACATATGGTGAAAATAAATTGAAAATATGTGGATATTTAAAATTGGACAGTTGTGTTGTTAGAGATAAGGTTTGTAATATTAAATTCACTGTAGTTGATGTTAAAAGTCAACCACTTCTTGGGTTAAATGCGTGTAAGAAGTTAGAATTAATCAAACAGATCGATGCACTTGATCACGTGACTAATAACGAGCTACGAAAACAGAATTTTATCTCAGATAATGTAGACTTATTCAGAGGGACTGGTCGAGTTCCGTATAAGTATAAAATTGTTTTGAAAAAGGATGCAGTTCCAGTTCTTAGTAATTGTCGTAGGATACCTGATGCTATTAAAAATAAGGTAAAAGCTGAACTCGAAAGTCTGCTAGACAGAGATATAATTGCCAAAGTTGAAGAACCAAGCGAGTGGACAAATAACGTTGTTATAGTTGAAAAACCAAATGGTAGTGTTAGAATCTGTCTAGATCCTGTTCATCTAAACAGAAATATATGTTTGGATCAGTTTCCTATTCCGACAAGAGAGGAGTTGGGTCTTAAATTGAAAGGTAATAAAGTATTCACTGTTTTAGATATGAAAGATGGGTTTTTTCATATTCCGCTCGATAAAGAAAGTAGTAAGCTGTGTACGTTTATCACTCCTTTTGGTAAATTTCGTTTTAAGCGACTTCCCTTTGGGTTAAATGTAAGCCCAGAGGTATTTCAAAGAATAAACAATAAAATTTTTGGTGATCTAGATATTGGAATTTACTTTGATGATTTAATTATAGCTGGAGAGGATGAAAATAAACATGATAGTAAAACAATGGAATATAAATCTGATAACATCTAGTCCGAGATATCCCAGGTCGAACGGCTTAGCTGAAAAAGCTGTTGGTATTTGTAAATCGTTGCTCAAAAAGAGTGTAGAGTCTAGGGGTGACATTGATTTAATGATGTTGGAGTACAGAACAACTCCAGTAAGAAGTCTAAACTTGTCACCGTCAGAAATTTTGAATAGCAGAGTTTTGAGGACAACCTTACCAATCAATGAAACTTTATTATACCCAAAAGTTAATGGTAACGCGAATTATGAATTAAATAAGGACCTGGAACGGCAAAAGTATTTTTATGACAGAAGTGCTAAACAAAGAGGTAGTTTCAAAGTGAATGATAATGTATTGATAAGACAAGATAATAAAGAGTGGTTACCAGGGAGGATTACAGAAACCTGTCATACTCCTAGATCATTTATTGTGAAAGATAAGTTTGGAGTAGTCAAAAGAAGAAATTCTTTTCATTTAAAACATTACACAAATGACCCTGAAATGGGACAAGAAAGACATGACAAGTTTGAGACTATTTTAGAGTCAGGTGATAAAGATGCATCAGATCAGACTAGTTCAGGAGACGGAAAAGAAATTGCCTATGATACTAATGTAGAAAGAGAAAAAGGAGGACATGAAGAGTACCGGGCTGTAGTAGTTTTGGCAGGAAAATAATTAAGCCTCAAAGATTTGAAGATTATGAGACTTAGCAGTAGTTCTTTGATCTTTGAGTTAAATTATATTTAAGTTAAGAACTTATGTTTATTTTAATCTTGAATTAGTATTCAATTAATTGTAATTTTGAAAATGTTTATTTTAGTTTTAGTCTTGAATTAGTATTATTCAATTGTAATTTTGAAAATGTTTCTTTTAGTTAATTCTAAAAGAGGGAGATGTTATGAATGTAACTATTTAGTTATTAGTTATGAGGTTGGTATCGCTATGGTTGGTATGACCGTCATGTGTGCACTGCGCACGCGTGGCCAAGAAGGAGGGGACCAACAATAAGCATGGGGCAGCGAAGATGGAAGGTGCTTTGATCTTCATGTAAACTTAATAAAACAATACTTGATAAATAAAAGAATAGTTGATTTAAATAAACAGGCTGTCTTTAATTTTAATAAGTGAACCCAAACCAAAACACTGATAGCAACGATTGTTCTGATAACGAGGGAAACTCGGATAGTGATTCGGTCACATATCCAGAAGTACCTAAAATGACCAAAATAAGATAAAAAGGTGTCAAAGAATTCACTAGGTAGTTATTATAATAATTAGGATCTTTACAGGCTTTTATTATATCATGCTCTGATTTTCAGAAATTTTTGAGAGCACTGCTTCATCAGGAACAGTATCCATATCAGAAGGAGATACGACAATAGTTCCTGAAAATAACGGTATGTATAATGTAGGTATCTAGGTATCTTCAAATTTTTCTCTTGCTGATGAATTATTCGTTTCCTAGGTCCTGAAAATATAAACCAAATAGAAATGATTTTTAACAGAATAAAACGGAATTTTCTAAAAGTAACCAAAAAAATTATTTACCAGGTTTTTTTCTCCAAATTGGTCTGCCTGTCCTTTGCTCTGACCAACCATAACTTAATGAATTCAATCACTGATGCATCAGTTGCATCAGGGAAGGATACTCTGACAGCATCTTGAACAAAATTTGCTATGAAGTTGGACATGATTTTAAATGATGATCAAAAATAATGATTAATAATAATGATTTTTTTTAATGATGATCATTCAATAATTATTATATAAACCCAAAACGTAATACACAAAATACCTGCCTTATAATAATTGAAAATATTTTTAGGTAATAGCACTTAAAATTCTGTAGATGTATTATGTTATTTTGAACTTTCTAAAAATTTTCTCTTGAAATACCAACACATATAAACATAAACTGTCCAACTCTGTACAGGTATTCAGTAAATGGCGCCCATCGATGGCACTGCGTTTCTGCTCCATTGAATATGGAATATGAATACGGAAAAAAAGCTGTAATTTTTTAAAATTTATTTATCCAAGTTTTTTTAATGTAAAACAATAATTTATGATCATATTCTTCGAAGATGTTACAACATTTTAAATCACTTAAATCTTTTAAACAAATTGAGAATTTAGTTTTTTCCATATTCGTGTTCACCTGAGCCGATAATTCAGCGTCATCCATGGGCTCCATTTACTGAACTGTATATGGAATTGATATTAGACGTAGTTTCCTTTTGAATGGATTCACAAAAATAATCTTTCAGACTTGTTGTACGCAATCATCATATTTCTCGTTGCAAATAATTATATTTTGTTATGGTTCATAGGGCCTGTGCTTTATCTATTCTTTTTTGAAAATTTATTTTCCGCCTCTTACCATAAACAATTTATCTAGGGGGCCTTTCTTTTGTGAAAACTAATAAAAGTTTAGTCTGTATGAGACCTCTTTGACTCAGAGTGAGTTCAAGTTTTCTTTTTTTTTAATTTTTTTTTTATAACCTTTCCTATTGAAACTCAAATTTAAATTTGTTTGGGTTTTATTACAATAAGAAATTTTCCCAACAATAATACTTACAACTAACTTAAAAATAGTTGTAAGTGTTATTGTTGGGAAAATTTCTGTTGGGTAATTTTAAGTTAACTTAACAATAACTTAAAATTACTTACAGTTTATTGCCTTCTTCTATTCCCTTGATGATCTTCTTCGTCACCGACTTTCTGTCATTAATTCTTGACAGAAGTCCCTCGTAGGGTAACGAAAGGAATAACCCACGGAATCAGCTGTTGAACAAAGCTTGAAGTCAACTCTAGTAGCCTGGCTGTTTGTGTGTCAGCAATTTCAATGTAGATCTCTGCACGGCTATATCCAATTCCTGCTACGTTTAAGGGTATTCCTTCAATTTGTTCAATTTTGACAGACAATTGCTGTTATATGTCTATGTCCTCAATATCCTTAAATACTTTCAATACATACCTCTAAACATTTCACATGCTAGAAATGCAAAATTCATTACCAGTAAGCGCTGATTAGGAACTTCAAACAGCAAACACTCGAGTGCAGCCAGATTTTCTGCATTCTGAATGGGGAGTAACGTTAACATGGCTGTTAAATCATGATGAGAGCGTTCTTCCAAATGTTTAGGCTCTGTATTATTCCTCGGAGAAACTGACAGAATTCTCAACTTGTCCATTACATTATTAAGTTTTAAATTGATTGTGGTCAACTCTTGCAACACAATATCTTAAAATCCTAAAAACAATTTGAAAATGAATATGAAAATTATATAATAATGGGTGTTCAAATATGATGTAATCGTGAATTGTTTATGTAAAAAATAAGACATTTAACACAGGAGTGAGTAAACTCATACACACATATACAGGGTGAGTCGGGAGGAATGTCCCAAACTCCAGGAGTGTATTATACACGTAAAAAGAATTTTTAAAAACTCATTATGTTCTTATCCGATTGTGGGAGGCTGCAACTTTGAGAATATAACTCGAAAATGATAAGAGATGGGCACAAGGATCCCCAATGAAACTTCCTGTAAATTCGATAAATGTTATAATATACACTGTGTCTCTTGAATTTCTGAACATAGGGAATTCCCATGTTAAAATAAACTATTGTAAATATTTACTCCCCTAATTATTTTACAATAAAATGCCAAATGTAAAACTTCTTAAGGAAAAAAAGCTGCTTCTTATGCTGCAATCGCATTTTCATTTGGTTCATCTGTTTTCGAGAAAATCAGGAAAAACTTAACGGGTTTTCGTAGTTTTTCAAGGTTGCTTTGCTTTTGACAGATTAATGCTAAACATTATTAATTGTCAATAACTGATTGTTCAAAAGTAATTCATTCACCATTAAAATTTTAAGTCTCAAAGTATTACTTTTTAAAGAAAAACTTGTTTATAAAAATGAATTATTACACCATCGAAGAAAAGTACAATTATTTATTGAATGACATTAAAGTACTCTGGCAATTCACTTCGAAATATCAGAGATTTGTTATTATTTTATTAGCATTATCTGTCAAATGCAAAGCAACCTTGAAAAACTACAAAAAACCGTTCAGTTTTTCCTGATTTTCTCGAAAACGGATGAACCAAATGAAAATCCAATTATAGCATAAGAAGCAGCTATTTTTTCTTAAGAAGTTTTACATTTGACATTTTACTGTCAAATAATTAGGGAAGCCAATATTTACAATAGTTTATTTTAACATGGTAATTCCCTATGCCCAGAAATTCAAGAGACACGGTGTATAGGGCCTCTCATTTAAATTTGAAAAGTTGATATCTGTACAGGAGTTATGGGACAGCCTGTATAGTGTAAAATAATTTCTGGAGATGCGCTGTTGCAAGTCATGTAACACAGAAAAAACAACTGTTTTCTAGATTCAAAAGTAAAGCTGTCAGAGAAGAATCCCGCACTAATGGGACACCTGTATACAGTATGTCCCCGGATCGACTTTAAAAGAGGAAAAACTTTTTTGTTTTTGATATCTCAGAAAATTTCACTCTTGATGATCTGGCCTGCTTGATTTCAAATCCCCAAAACAATAGTTACTTTTTAGGTAACTCGAACGGTTCTTGAGATAATATAATTTTTCTTCAATAATTGGACTTTTTTTTCGTAATTTTTAGACGTAAACTTGGTAAGATGATTTCATTGAAAAACAACACTGACAGCAGTTGTCAAATATAACAAATCACTTGAACTGCAAATTAATAATAATAATAATAATAATAATAATAACCTTTATTGCCCATCCAATTGGATGTTACCAGATGGTAACATCCAATAACAGGACAATGTTACAATTAAAGTACATACACACAGAAACAACCAAAATCTATATCAATTCCAAACTTAATTTAAGTATTTAAATAACAAAACAATTTAACAAAAAAGAAAAAAAAAGATCAATACAAAAACAAAATCACTTCTGTAGATGAATCCACAGAAAAAAAAAACCTAATCATAGTACTCGTTCAGCGTAAGTCAATATATCCGCCAGCGAGCTTGTGTTAAGATCACAATATTCACTAATTAGATTAAAGCTAGCGGACATTAGGTAAATGGGTGATTTCGTCAGCACATTGGATCTGGCAACCTTCATATAGAATACGGTCGAATTTCTAGAGTCAAAACTTGGTACTCGAATGGTACTGTGAGAGCAGCTCAGGGCAGTCAATTTTGTTGCGGAAAAGAGCATAAAGAAATTTCACTGCCATCATTTTTCGCCGTTTATCTAGCGGCATGAATCCAAATCGCTCCAGCAGAAGACCATGATCACCACCCCTAGGAGGATATATGTGGTACAAACGAAAGTTCAGTAACTTAAGAAACCTTCTCTGGACGCGCTCCAGGTCGTTAATATGACAATAGTACTGGGGCGACCAAACTAAACTACAATAATCCAGCCTTGATCTAACGTACGCATAATACAAAACTTTCAAAGAGTGTTCGCTTGTAAAATTGACACTATTTCTAGAGATAAAGCCCAGCATTTTCAGGGCTGACTTCGTTGTGTACGCGATGTGTTCAGAGAAGGAAAGAACTTTGTCGAAGACAACACCTAAGTCTCTCATAACATCCACGCGGGTGAATGGTGTGGATCCCAATGAATATTCAAATAATATTGGACACTTTTTCCGAGTGAATGACATCACTCGACACTTATTTTTCTCGTTCTCAACCACAGAGAATACCTTCAGGTCATCAGCAAGGAGTAACTTAGGAGTGCGAATGGTGTCCGTAATATCATTGATAAATATCAGGAATAGGAGCGGTCCCAAGTTGGAGCCCTGGGGAACACCGGATGAAGGTGAGAAGGATGGTGAACTATAGCCATTGTATGAGACGTATTGAAGTCGGTCAAGCAAGTAAGATTTGATAAGGGAGATCATGAGATCAATTTTGAACTAAAACCGAATCGATCGAGTTTCACCAGTAGAAGAGAATGGTCATTTTGTCGAAGGCCTTGGAAAAGTCTGTATAGACTACATCCACCTGTTTTTGATCGTCCAAAGCTTCGGCAACGAACTGCGTAAATCTATTGTATTAATTATTTAATACAATATTAATTAATTAATTAATATTATCGATTAATTAATTAATCTACTGTATGCTATAATGTTGACTTTACAACAAAGAATTTATCTAGTTCAATGTTACGGAACTGGGAAAGAGTGTTACAGAGTTGTAATTAGAAAATTCAACGAAAAATACCCGACAGTTGCCATTTCACATATCGGAGCAAAAAATTTGGTTAACAAATTCCTAAGAACAGGCTCGGTTTTGAACATAAAGAAGTCGAAGAAGTTGCTCGATGAAGACGATGCTGCTTCAGTTCTCGCCGTTCATTCCGCAAGCGAAGCGCCAAGGTTGTCTCTCAGAAGAAGAGCAATACAAACTGGGATAAGTAAATCTCATTTGCAAAAGAATTTTCAAAGAAAACAAAATTACCACAACTTTTTTGTGTCAATAGTTTTTTCAATTTTGATGTGAAATTGTGGAATATTGCTCTGAAATATATTTATTTCAGAACGCCGATTTCTGCCCCACACCCCCCAGATTTAACCCACCATTTATGAATGTGGTAAATTTCGTCATCTTATGTTGAACAGTTTCGGAGATAATAAATAAAAACTTTCGTCAGAGTCCCAACTTTTAGGGGCTATAACTCAGCGGGTAAGCATTTTCGGATCCATGTCCATATGAACTTTTTTTCTTAGAATGATCTCAAGAATCACCCCCTGAAAGAATGATCTCAAGAATCACCCCCTGAAATTTTTCGCAGTACTTACGTTACACCCGGTATATCTCTGAAACATTATACAGGGTGGGGCGCGTTGAACGCCTCGGTCTGTGTAGCCTAAATCGTGCACGATTTAAATTTTTTCTTAATTGGGTCTTATACAGGGTCGTAGTGCCTACAACTTAAAATTATTGACGATAACACGATTGAAAGATGGCGCTGTGTAGCTAAGTTGTGTCGTTTCACTCGCTCCGTAAAAACTCCTGAAGTTTAAATTTAAAGTGCTAATAGTAATAGCATAAACTATACCAGAGTTACAGGAAAGTTTAATAGTATAGTGTGAGATAATAATATATCCTGGATTCTCGGGGATTTTAGTACAGAATAAAAATGTCGTTGACACGATCTGGTAAACAGCGGCAGACAGCGGCAATACTCAACGCAAAATAGACCAGATTGACTCTACCAAATATCCAAATAGAGAAGTTTGAGAAAGTTGTTTCGGGTTTATTGAATGGTATCAAGGCGGAGATAAGCGAATTCATTATGGCGGCGTCCAAGATTGATGAGCAACAGAAAGAAATGGAAAGGAAAATGTATTCTAATTATATAGTTGTTCATGGTGTAAAGGAGACCCCTGGTGAGAAACCTATTGAAGTTTTTTGCAACCTAGCTAAGGGAAATTTAAACATAAATATAAGTAAAAACGATATCAGTAACTGTTATCGTATGGGCAAGAAGAGCGATGGTAGTAAGTACTCGAGACTACTAGTGGTGAAATTTCTGCGACAGTGGGAACGTGATTCCGTGCTCGCTTTGCGAAGAAAATTAAAAGGTACTGGTGTGGTGTTTTCGGAAATGTTATTGAAATCGGATTTAAATCTGTATAAGAAGAGCTGTACAAAATATGGCACCAAACAATGTTGGACCTGGAAAGGCTATGTCTATGCATTGATAGACAACAAGAAAAAAAGGATTCATAATGAAGATGAAATTGAGTTGTGAGTGTACCTACAGGTCACATAAAATAGATAATCTACATCTATCTAGGTATGTTTATGGACGTTATCTTGTGTTTATTTACCTTTTTTTTTGGCACGAAGTAAGTTGATTTTATTTAAAAACATTGGAGTGAGTGAATCGTGAGAGAATAAACTCTTCGATACTGATTATTTATTATTGTTTTCTCTTGTTATTTTTTAAAAAATTGTGAAAATTTATTTACAGTAATTTTGGGTTTAATAGTATTTGATATCTTGTTATTATTTCGGAACTATTTGGAAAAAATTTCTAGTGAATTTGATTTTAATTTTTTAAATACTGTATATAAAAACTACCATACCCGTACATACACGGGTACTCACATAATCGATTATTATACTTATTCTGCATTGCGGGGGAAACCTTTGTGGCTGATTTTTAATATCTTTATATTTAATTATTGTATATTTAATCTGTCTGATATCTTTGATAGCAAGAGCCGCTTGTCAATTTGTGTAGGTATGGATATGTAGAGTGTTGAAGTATCATGGGTTTTATATTTTATTTCTGTACATAATAGATGAAATGAGGACATGAAGGTTGCTCATATAAATGTGAGATCTTTAAGTAAAAATTTTATGTATTTCAAGCATCATGTAGAGAGAAATGATCTGGACATTGTGGCGGTCACTGAGACTTGGCTTACTGAACAGATCCTAGATGAGACGGTTCATCTTGATGGTTACGTAATCACTAGGAGGGATCGTGTGGTCGGCAGACGTGGTGGAGGAGTTGCCTTCTATATACGTGACACATTTTCATTTCAATTATTGAATTTTACATCGCAGTTTCCATCTGAACAGATTTGGTTTATGATAGTTATTGATAAAAAACGTTTTGCAGTGGGAGGCTGGTACAAATCGGGCTACTTTCCGATTAATGACTTCTGCATCGAATTTGAGGATATAATTAATGTTATTTTACTGGAGAGTGACTATTTGGTCTGTGTTGGAGATTTTAACATTGATTTCATGGATTTGGAGGCTGCTGACACACGTAAGTTAAATGATTTGTTAAACAGTTACGACTTGCATCAGGTAGTCTCTGAACCTACTAGATTTACAAGTCTCTTAGATTTATGTATGATCTCACGGGATCTGGAGTTTTCCTGCTCGGTTGTGCCTACACCAGAAATTGCTGACCACGATATGACTATTTGTGACTTGCCGAAAGTTTACTGCGAAGGTCACAAACATTTTTTGACAATTAGAGACTTTAGATCGCTTGATTCTGGCTTGTTACATGAACATCTGCGAATAACACCTTTTAATGTTATGTTTCATATGAACAGTGTAGATGATAAGGTGGAACTCCTTAATAATTATTTGCTTATCCTTTATGATCTGCACATCCCCAAAAGAGTTATACGAGTCTCTAAAGATCCTGCACCTTGGCTAACGGATAATGTGAAAGCTATGATGAAATTGAGAGACAAATCTCTCCTTAAATATAAACGAACAGGAATTAACGAACATTTTCGTACCTATAAAACGCTAAGAAATCAAGTTAACACAGCAATTCGAACGGAAAAGCAGGTGTTCTTGAGGGATAATATTGGTGGGGCGTCTATATGGAAGAAATTTAAAGCATTGGGTGCCACTAAAAAATCGACACCCAATCTTCCGCCACAGCTAAAAGATACAAACAGAATTAATGATCACTTTGTACACTCCTACCAGACTGACATGGGAGCTGATGCAGATTTAATAGATTTTTACTCGAATCATTTGCATAAACATGCACTAACTTTTGCTTTTCAATATGTAACTGAGGATGATGTATTCAGCCAGTTTCTCTCTACTAAGTCTAATGCAGAAGGTGTGGACGGCTTGGGGGTGAGATTCCTATTACATTGTTGTCCATACGTTTTGCCCTATATAACTCATATTATTAATTGTTGTATTGAAAGTAACTCTTATCCCAATGTTTGGAAATCCGCTCTTATTACTGCCCTACCGAAATGTAAGAGCCCTGTTACTTTAGATGATTTGCGGCCAATATCTGTCCTTTGTGTTTTATCGAAGCTTATAGAAAAAATTCTGAATGTTCAGCTTATAGAGTATTTCAATCGAAATGAGTTATTACCATGCAATCAATCAGGCTTCAGGAAGAACTTCAGTTGTACAACTACCCTTCTTCAGGTGACTGATGACATCACAAGAGAATTAGATGCTGGCAGGCTGACGATTCTGGTTCTTTTGGACTACTCTAAGGCATTCGATAGGGTGAATCACCAGCTTATGTTAAATATTTTAAAATTCTATGGCCTATCACCAGGGGTCTTGACATTGATGAGTGGTTTTTTAACAGGCAGAAAGCAAGCCGTTCGGGTTGGTACCGAATATTCGGAGTTTTTGGATATCCTGTCGGGGGTTCCGCAGGGATCTGTACTCAGTCCTTTGCTCTTCTCTGTGTATGTGTCCAAATTAGGTGACTCTATTCGCAAATGCACAACTCATTTTTACGCGGACGATACACAGTTATACTACAGTTTTAATGAAGAGCATGTTGATGAGGCCTGTGGGGCCATTAACGCGGATCTTGCCAGACTGGAAACCATCTCAAGGAAATATAATTTGCCTGTTAATCCAACGAAGTCCAAGGTACTATTATTTGGTCATAGGAATAAGAGAGAGAGAGCTGCAGATAGGGTTGATATTCTGATGGGGACCGAGAGACTGCAGCTTGTTCCATCAGCTCGTAACCTTGGCCTGGAGATGGATGCAGACCTGAACTTTGGGGGTCACATTGGTAAGTGTGTCAGAAAAGCTTTTGGCAACCTTAAAAGTATATATGCACATAAGGAATACTTGAATGCTAAGAACAGGTTAATTTTGTGTGAGGCTCTTGTGCTGTCTCATTTCAATTTTGCTGATTCAGTATACGGTACCTACATTAGTTCTTCTGCTCGTGATCGAATACAGCGTGTTCAAAATTGTTGTGTGCGATTTGTTTGTGGACTACGTAAATATGACCATATCTCAGCTCATTTTAATACACTAAATATGTTGAGGATGAGTGAAAGGCGATTCCTTCATACCTGCTATTTATTTCACAGAATTGTTTATTTGAAAACGCCTCCATACTTGTTCGAAAAGATATCTTTTAGGACGGATGTGCATAATATTAATATCAGACGTAAGGACAGCCTAACAATTCCACAGCATAAGACTGCCCAATTTCGGAAATGGTTTTCATTTAAAATTGCAGAATATTACAATCTTTTGCCAACTGTCCTGAAAGATTTGACACCTGAAGCTTTCAAAAGAAGATTGCGTAAATTGATACATACACGTCAGTTGAATATAGATATATAGTTCTTTAGTGCCATTGTCTCGGGGGCCTCCCATTGAATCCTGGTTTGTCCTTGAAATTTGCCTGCTTGTGAGTATCTGGAATATGGATAGATTTTAAGTAGATTTCAATGGTGAGTTGATTTTTCCCCGTTCTCAATAGTTTAGTTCTAAACGATCAGTACATGTGGTGGTTAATGTTACAGCCATCGGCAATATTTGAATTTTTTTACTGTTATTTAAATGCCAAGGTTGGGTGGAAGAGCAGACGTGCCGTCTGAATCCTGCCATTTGACTATTGTTATACCCCTCTTTTTTATATGTTACGGATGTATATGTATATTTTATATTTTCTTTCTGGTGTGAAAGGGGATGTAATTAATAGTTAATAAAAACATTATTATTATTATTATTATTATTATTATATACAGCATGTCCCATATGAGAGTGACATATCCAAGTTATGTTTTTTTTAATGGAATGCTTCTATGTTATTGCATTTTTAGATTGTCTGAGAAGAAAAAATAAGATTCATCTACAGTTGGTGTTTAAATTCAAAAGTTTTTGAGTTATAAATAAGTGGAAATCGTCATTTTTGAAGTTCAAGGCCCTATCCCACGAAAACGGATAAATATATCGAAAAACGACTTACATGTCCCTATTTTAACTTTTCATGTACTATCCTATGATGTAGATGAAATGTTTATACAGAGTGATGAAAAATTTGAAAAAATCTGAGATTTCTCCACGCGTCGCCAAATAAAAAAAAAACAAAGAAAGTACAAATGTTTCTATGCCATAGGATAGTACATACAAAGTTAAAATAGGGACATGTAAACGGTTTTTCTCTATCTTGAGTCATTTTCGTTGTACAGGGTCTTGCAATTCAAAAAAAGACGATTTTCACTTGTTTATAACTCACAAACTTCTGAATGTAAAAACCAACTGTAAATAATCAATCTTATTTTTCTTCTTATACAATCTAAAAATGGAATAACGTGGGAGCATTCCATTTAAAAAAACATAATTTCGTAGAATTCCATTTATCGCTACAAAGCGATGTTGTCGTACTCCGCGTTCACGTTTATTGCCCCCCACCACGCCGTACCTGTCGCTTCGAAAGCGATAGCTCAACCCATGTACTAGAAAGCGATATTTTGGCTGCTCTTGCGGAAGTGATTGGTCCGTCAAGCTTGAATCGTATTGGTGTGTGGTGTGTCTGCTGTTTGAAAGTTTGAAGTTTGAACATTTGAAATTTTTATTAGCTGAAGAATAATTGAGCTTCTTCTAAACGTAAGTAAAAGTTTACTACCTACTGAATTATTTAATAACAAATAGCATAATGCATTTTGAATTGTGTTTGTAAACATTAAATATGCGTATGTCTAACGCAATTTGCGGACACACGTGATAATAGTTTGTTGTCATTGGAAATCAATTTCCACTTTATAATATTATACACGGAAAAGCCTCTATCATGCGCATCGCATTCCATCCCTACTTTATTAATCAATAACTATTTTAACAACAATCTATTGTTCAATCTAACCTGTTGACAAAATTAAAATCAAGGTTATGGCTTATGAACTTTTGGTTTGGTTACAGGGTCTAGGTAAGAGTGTTGTTCAAATAATTGTTTATTACAGTAGTGATATAATGTTAACGATAGTAATCTATATTATTATATTTCTTAGAAACCAAATATGAGAGTGAGAAGCGAGCACTGGAGTTTATTCCTGGAATTGGCGGAGCAGAGCCCAGAGTTAGTGAAAAACAAAAGTTGTAGTTCCCAGGGGAAGGTTCGGGTAAACGAACTCTGGGATCGGTTGACCTGCTCCCTACATGCCCTAGGGTATGGCGTAAAGACTAGTACAGACTAGCGACGTGTAAGTAGTCGAAAGATTTTCTTTGTCGTAACGCACTTTGTTTTGAAGTGATTTTTTTTGTGTGATTAATCGTCTTGCTTAAACACATTGTTTTAGTGTGTTACATACTGGAAAAGCAAAACAAAAACTAAGTATAGCAAGCTGAGACAACAGCGTAGGAAAACAGGAGGGGGTGAATCCCAGTTGGCTCCTTTGACGCCAATTGAAGAGCTACTGCTATCACTGATGGGCAGCAAATCAACTGAAGGAGACTCAGGTGTTTCGGAATTTGGATTGCAACTTAAAGTAAGTATAGTATTTGTTTATATGAACACTTCTTTAAGTACATGTCATGTTTTGTTACAGGAAGAAAATGATGTAAAAAACAATATTGAGCATAATTATTACAGTCAACCAATTAGATGAAGCTATTGCTTCAACCTCGGGGTTGGATTGCACTTTCAAGCCAATTTCATCAAATGATGTTTTACCGCCCGATAGTGAAAGCACTGAAACAGGCCCAAGAATAGGACCCAGACCTACAAAGAGAAAGAACCCTATAAGAAGACGCTCACACCATCAAGCGGGAGTGTCGAGGGAGCTTCTCGACATGAATGCCGCAACACTGGCAACTATTCGCCAAATGAATCAAAATATGGCACGTTTGCCGAATGCTGCAGAGCAAATCGTGGCATTATTGTCAAATAGTTGTACAAATGTAAATATTTGATGTGTTTTTTTTTTTATTTTAATTTCATGTCTGATTTTGACAAGAGATGAAAATAAAATTAACATCATGGAAATTTTTAAACTTTCAGAAACTTCATTTTTTAAATTTAGTTAGCTTAGAAACCTTAAAATTCTGGAAAAAAAATTTTATGGATAATTTTGAGTAAAAATGTTCAAGTTTCATATTTAATGACATAAATGAAAATTTCTGAAGTTTTTTACATTTTGAATGTCTAGATTATATTTTATTAAATTAAAACAATGGGATCTAAACAGTACTACTAAAACAATGATTTTTGTATGGTAACTAGTTATTTATTTATTTACGAAATTAGGTATTTATATTGTTTGAAAATTTATGTTTTTCAAAGTCTAAAATATAGCTGTAGATTCTATTTAAGTTTTGTATATCTGATTTAGAGTTTATACAGTTGTCAGAAAGTACAGAAGATTATGAAAGTGTTTGTAAGAAAAAAGTTAAAAGGAGTGAAATAATTAAATACAAAAAAAGTTGAAAGGAGGTCATTCGTCATTATGTGAACAACCTGTATAGGATTCTATACATAATAAATCAAAAGAGTAAATATTAACATGACGATGACAATATATTGAAACAAGAACAAACTCAAGAATTAAATTCACGGAAGTAACGATTTACTAAATGCTGTCTCGCTACATATCCTTCCCGATTATTAATGTCTTCTAAAACGACATTTCCATCATTTGGTCGTGGTTGTTGATCTGGCACAGCACATTCAAGTGGTAGATCTCCGGCTATACATATGTTATGCAACACAACGCAAGCATTGACTATGGAGACCACTTTTTCTGGAGCATACCGAAGTTTTCGTTCCCCCAACAAACAACGAAATCGGGCCTTCAACACTCCATTGCAGCGTTCGATACAGTTTCTTGCGCGCACATGACGCTCCGTGTAATGGAACTCTGGAGTACCTTCAGTTGCATTTAAAATTGGTGTTATCAGCCATAGTTGTTGAGGATATCCAGAATCTCCAACAAGCCATGTATTAATATCGCCTGTAAATAATTTGTTTCATTAAGAAGCACGCTAACAATAGAATAGAATTTCTAAAACTTGTTTTGTTTTGATTTGAAGCGTCATCTCTCCTTATAATGTTAGGTGAGTTGGCGCAGCCTACAATGAGGAGAGTTGACGCACCTCATTGAAGTATTTTTAAGCAATCTGTGTTTTTTTACAGCAATGCCAACTGAGTATAAGAGGAAGGGTAGCGTATCAAGAGGCCAGTGGAGCACCGATCAACTGCGTTCAGCAATTAACGCAATTGAAACGGAAGATATGAGCATTCGAGAAGCAAGCCGCGTCTATGGCGTACCCGAAGCGACTCTTCGGCGTAGAAAGAAAACCAGGAACCTTGCTTCTAAAAATCTGGGACCTACATCAACACTAGGAGATGCCAACGAAACCAAAATAGTGACACACATTCAAAAATTACAAAAGCACGGATTTGCGCCTACCCGGTCTTTTGTACGTTCTACGGCATTTGAGTTGGCCGAAAGATTAAAGTTACCCCACAAATTCAATCGAAAAACTGGTATGGCAGGCTATCCGTGGCTTCATTCCTTTTTGAGACGGCATAGACAACTTAGCGTACGAAAATCTGAAGGAGTTTCTGCTGCCCGAGCTTTAGCAATGACACGAGAAAATGTGGCTTCATATCACCTTTTCGAACAAACGTTAATTGACAACGAATTGATGAACGAACCTGGACACATCTATAACATTGACGAAACTGGATTACAATTGAACACACGCCCCGAACACCTGGTAGCCACAAAAGGATCAAAAAATATCGTATCAATAACGTCTGCTGAGAAAGGAGAAACGATATCTGTCATTGTATGTTGCAATGCCGAGGGTACTTACATACCTCCAAAATGTGTCTTAAAGGGCAAGAACAAGAAGCCCGAGTATGAAGATGGGATGCCACCAGGGTCCCTCGTCCATTATGTCTCAAAAATCGGCGTATCTCAACAGTGACATATTTTTTCGCTGGTTGCAAGAACAGTTTGTTCCTCGCAAACCTGTAGGAAAAGTGCTTATTTTCTTCACATTGCAGCAACGTAGAAATGCTCGAATATGCAGCTGAGAACGAAATTATTTTGTTTTGTTTGCCGAGTCATACCACTCAATCTTACAACCGTTAGATAGATGCTTTTTTAAAGCTTTCAAGACGTTTTATTATGAAGCTGCAAACTTATTTTTAAGAGCAAATCCAGATAGACGTATTAACAGGCTCCAGTTCGGTCACTTACTTGCCACGGCGTGGGAAAAATCAGCGACAATAAAAAATGCTGTATCCTCGTTTAAAGCTACAGGCATTATTCCGTTCGATCCCTCTATTATTCCCCATTATGCTTATCTAGCGGAGAAAGAAGCACCAACAAAATCAAGTCACTCTGAAGATCGTCAGATACGTCCAATTGGAAATTCAAAAGCCTCGGGTTCTGGTGATAGGGTTTGGAATAGGCCAGTTTCTCCGCAGCCTGGATGTTCACATTGGCCTGCAAAAAACCGTCCAGAAATCGGCACCATTACTGGGTACAGTTCAGTTTCACCGCAGGTGAAGTCCAAAGATTCAAATTCGCCTGGAAAAAATATAACTCCTGGAACAATGCTCGACCAAATATCTCTCCATTGCCCAAAACTCGTGCTGTTGAAACTGTACGAAAACGGTCCAAACGACTTGCTTCTGTTTTAACGAGCACTCATGATATCTCCGAAAAGAAACAAAAACAATCAGCTAAAGAAAAAAAGACAGTGAAACATAAACGTAGTGAAGCTAAATCAGAAGTCACCAAAGAAATTGCAAGACGAACTGCGAAGAAAAAATGTGTTTCAGAATCTAGTGGTGAAGAGGAAACCATTGAAGTTGTATTCGATGATTCGTCAAGTTTTGAAGATGAACTGGATGTGTGCGTAGGATGTGGAGAAGAATACAGTCAAACAAAGAAAAATGAAGATTGGATCGAGTGCATGAAATGCAAGCGGTGGATGCACGAAGGTTGTTCCAAATTCCAGGACTTCTGCGATTATTGTGGAAAACTGGCGAATAAAAAATAGTTTTCATTTTTTAAGTTTAAATAAAAAGCCATTTAAGTTTTTTTTTGTGTTCAGAATTTTGCCATTTTATTTACTTTTAAGAAGAAATGTTTCATTGTTGATCATATGAGTATGATTTATTAAAATTTTTTGTTGAAATATGTGAAAAGTTATTTTCCTGATGTTATTGCACCTACCGAAAGAGTGATCCAGCCATGCGTCATCTCACCCTAAGACACTGCGCCATCTCTCCTATGCACTTAGGTGAGATGGCGCAAAATCAAGATTTTTTTGTTATTTTTTTTCCCACGAAATTTAAGTACCGCATGCTTTTTGAAGTAGACAAACCATAAGGTAACGTGTCACTTTTTTATAGGTCATTTTTGTGTATGTTATTTTTCGCGCAGTACCTGTTTTGCAGCAAATTTGAAAAAAGTGCGCCATCTCTCCTCAGTTTACCATACAAGAAATAAACATAGCCCTAACTTCAAAAAAATAAGACTGTGTTGATAGGAGATTTCAATGCCCATCACAAGAGCTGGTACTGTTTAGACAATAATTCAAACGGGAAGAAATTGTATAATTTCATCACAAACGCCAATGCAAATTTAATCTACCCTCAAAACAATCATACCCACTTCCCCTACAGCGAAAATTCAAACCCATCAACAATAGATTTCGCAATAACAAAATCTATTCAATTAAACAATATTAGAGCAATCACAGCGCTAAATTCAGACCATCTTCCAGTAAACCTAGAAATCCCCGACAATACTCTCCCGATTCATAAAAGAAAGAAGCTAGTTCAGGCGACTGATTGGAATAAGTTCCAAACTGATTTAAACAAACTTACAAAAATTACAGATATTCACGACAAATCAGAAATTGACAATCAAATTAAAAAATTGACAAAATCCATTCAAATAGTCTACCACAATACACGAAATCTTTTGAAATCAAACCAAATGACGTCATACTACCTGAAAACGTTGAAAAACTGATCCAAACAAAAAACAGGAAAAGAGCACAATTACAGAGAAACTTCACTGAAGAACTCAAAAAAAAATGCGGATTTAAAAAAAAATAATAAATATCTCAATAAACTCCATCAAAGAAAAAATATGGACTGATAAACTGAAACAACTAAGTAACCAAAACAACATCATCAATGAAATATGGAAAATAGCCAGGAACCTAAAAAATCCACAAAAAAATAAAAACATTCCACCCCTACACAGCAGAACAGGTATAGTCTATACCGACGAACAAAAAGCGAAAGTAATTGCCGACAATTTTGAGCGGTTAACCGAAAATTTATCGGATCACGTCACGGAAAATCAAATTACCAATGAAACAATAGAATTAATCACAAATAAAAGCTCAACCCCCACTAGACCAATTTACAAATAGTCGCGAAATCCAAAAAATTATCAAATCCCTCAAAAATAATAAAGCCCCCGAAGAAGATAAAATAAATTACAAAATTTTAAAAAAATTAACAATAAAAGTGATCAAACAACTTTACAACACAAATCTTTAATGCGTGCCTTAAACTACAATACTTCCCACAACAATGGAAAAATGCAATAATAATACCGATAAAAAAAGGAAACAAAAATGACCGCTTCCCGCAAAACTATAGACCAATTAGTCTCCTTAACTCGCTATCAAAAGTTTTGGAAAAAATCTTACTAGAAAAATTGCGAAAAAGAAAACAATCTAACCCAAGAAGAGCAGTTCGGATTCAAACCCAAGTTAAGCACCACATTACAACTAGCTAGGATTACAAATTACATCATTAAGAACATAAATACAAATAGATACACTGCGATGCTAACGATGGACATTGAGAAAGCCTTCGACACAGTCTGGCATAACGGGCTGATATACAGGGTGTTGATTTTCAAAGCGGGCCATAGGAGATTAGCATTGCGAAAGTGGTTTTTGAGGATTCCTGCTCGCCGTTTAAACTGACAGAAATGGTTTTGGTTTCAAAATGAAGCAAAAATTATTGCGCATAACGCTTGACATCAGAAATTAATTTAATTTCACGTTGTTTTCTTAAATTCTCCAGTAAAAATTCAAGTAACTGTTACGGCGAGTATTATAACGGGTTAATGAACTTTTTAACGGGCTATTAAGTCCAAACGGGCTATTAAGTGTCTTATAAAGGTTTTGACAACTGAAATCGTTAACTTTTCTCATTAGGCTAATAGATCGTTAGGCTAATGGGCAGATTTTTTCATTAAGCGTCTTATAAAGGTATTTTTTACATTTTTTACCATTTTTAGGCTAGAAGTAGCTCGTTAAGTCGGGGCAATAACTAATCACCAAAATTCTACCGATTAAGGGACTTAACGAAATGAAATGTCAAATGGATTGATATATTTTCATTCTAAATAAATACAATTTTGACTGAATCTAGTTTTTATTCAATAATCCACTAATTTAGAATACTTTTTTGAATGACTACTTATAGGTTTAATGAGAAAAAATAATGAAAATTGAATTTTTCATTCTTATCAATAGCACTACCTTTATACCTATCTTTTATAGTATGTAGGTAGGTACCCATAGCTTGATAAAACCACACACTCACCCATTTCATTGATGAACTTTACTATAAGTAAGCCAAAATAATAATTTCAATACTTACCTTACGTTTAGGTACTCCGTTATTACTCAAATTACACCGACCTACTTCTTGGTAAAAAAGCTAGGAAGGTAATAAATGTGTTTCAAAAATAAATAAATAAAAAAGAATTATCATTACTCCCGCTCCCGCAGGAGCCAAGTTCAAGTAGGTAATAACACAATCAGCCAATGTATTCTTACCTTCTTTTCTCTACTTTGCTACAGTATCTACTATTATTAAATAATAAAACCAGCTAAGATTAAACAACAAATTTATTATGTATTACAGATTGACATTACATTGAAATAAAATAATAATTATTAATACCTAATAATTGGAATAAATAGGTGTAAAATGGTGTTTTCAGAAAGTCTCAGCTCTCATTCACTCGTCTTCTGACAAAGAGGAACAGCACCCGGTGAGTTTCAGAAGTCCTAGAGACAGGTGGTCTAGTCCTTTTAACACTTTCGAACTATTCACTTCACTCACATTTAAATTATTGTCTGTTCAGTTTTTAACACAATAATAACACAAAACACAACAGCAGCTAGCAGTCAGGTAGATATACTCACATACCTAGATGTACTCATAGGTAGATATACGCAGTACGCACTGGCACTGACAGTACTGACACAGGTACTGACACTCACTAACCCAACTTCTGGTGTGACCGCGTGACGTGGAGTATGTATTCTATTATTTCACCACCTTCGGAACATTTCGGTCCGTAGCCTCTCGTAGGCACAGCCATTCGTTTGAATTCGGCCCAAAAACTCATTAAATTCCTCATTAAATATGGCGACTTCCGTCTTTAACTAATAGCCCGTTAGGACCTGGAATGTTTTGCTTTATAATACCCGATCGAAACTTAATTTTTCATTAAGACTAATAGCCCGTTTGTTAACGAGCTACTTAATGAGCCTTTATAATATTGGCTGTTAATGTTTAATCACAAAATAGCATGCCTTGCCTAAACAATAATGACGTTTCTACGTTTTGACAATCCAATAATAAAACTTTATAAGTTAGTAGGTAATAATAAAGTCTGGTTCTATTTAAAAATGGGTTATACAAACCAAGAAAGAGTCTTTATAGTGAAAACCTACTACAGTGTAGCCAGTTACAGGAGGGTTAAATAGAACCAGACTTTATTATTACCTACTGACTTATAAAGTTTTATTATGGGATTGTCAAAACGTAGAAACGTCATTATTGTTTACGCAAGGCATGCTATTTTGTGATTAAACATTGACAATTATTTGAATTTTTATTGAAGAATTTTAGAAAACAACGTGAAATTAAATTAATTTCTGATGTCAAGCGTTATGCGCAAATATTTTAGCTTCATTTTGATACCAAAACCATTTCTGTCAGTTTAAACGGCGAGCAGGAATCCTCAAAAACCACTTTCGCAATGCTAATCCCCTATGGCCCGCTTTGAAAATCAACACCCTGTATAAATTAATCCAAAACAATATACCCAAATATCTAATAAAAATATTATACCAATACCTAAAAGAGAGAACTTTTCAAGTGCGGGTAAATAACACCCTCTCAAGCAAAACAGAAGTTCCGGCAGGCGTCCCCCAAGGCGCAATACTGTCCCCCACACTTTTCAATATACAGGGTAAGTCATTGATATGGGAAAGCTCGATTGCACCTACACCATTAAAGATATCGAAATGAACCAAAAAGTGCTGTAAATAGGAGGGTAAAGTGCAGTTTGTAAAATTATTTTCAGATACACAGGATGGCCCAATATCGCTCTACGCCATACAACTTTGTTATTTTAAATAGGACACCCTCTATATTATTACATTTTCATATTGTTTGAGAAAAGTCAAAAAGAATGGTTTGTAAAGTTGAAGTTTGTAATGAGCAATTTATGAGTTATAAACAAATGAAAATCGCGATTTTTCATTTTCAAAGCAGCTTATATTGAAAACGGCTCGAGATATGGAAAAACGGTTTACATGTCCCTATCTTAATTTTTAATTTGGTATCCTATCATGTAGCTGAAATTTTTATACCGGGTGATGAAAATAATCAAATTTTTTACCACTCTGTATAAAAATTTCATCCATCCAATAGGATACCGCTTGAAAAGTTAAGATCGGAACATGTAAACCGTTTTTCCATATCTCGAGCCGTTTTCAATATAAGCTGCTTTGAAAATGGAAAATCGCGATTTTCATTTGTTTATAACTCATAAATCGCTCATTACAAACTTCAACTTTACAAACCATTCTTTTTTACTTTTCTCAAATAATCTGAAGATGTAATAATATAGAGGGTGTCCCATTTAAAATAACAAAGTTGTATGGCGTACAGCGATATTGGGCCATTCTGTGTATCTGAAAATAATTTTACAAACTGCACTTTACCCTCCCATTTACAGCACTTTTTGGTTAATTTCGATATCTTTAATGGTGTAGGTGCAATCGAGCTTTCCCATATCAATGACTTACCCTGTATATGTCAACGATCTACCTACAAACATAAACACAAAATAAGCCTTATATGCTGATGATACTGCCATTCTAACATTTCTAACTGAATCCTGGAAAATTCCACAATGTAATAAATATTTACAACGACATATAGACGTACTAACTGAATATTACAACAAATGGAAGATGATGGAAGAAAAGTGAATGCAGAAAAAACTACCCTGACATACTTTTCTAATAAAAGAATAACCCCAAATAATGGCGTGAAAATCGAAAATACCCAAATCAACTCTTCGAAAGAAACCAAATATCTGGGAGTAATTTTAGACACAAAATTAAACTTTAATGCCCGGTTGTTCAAAAAATAATTGCCAATTAATCTGAGATTAATCTATGATTAAGCAACAGGTATTGGGTCAAAGAGCAAATAATCTATGATTAATTAAAGATTATTCTAATAATCAACTCCTGAGATAATCATCGATTAATTAATGATTAAGGCTCATTTCGGTTGTTCAAACACAAATCTTTGATTAATCATTCATAAATCAATAATTATTGTAATTATAGATATTTGAGTGATTAACTGTCACTTATGGTAGGGATTTTAAGGTAATTTATTAGGTATTTCTTGCTTAAATAATAAAAATTTAATAATTTCTGCTTGTTTATAAAGCGTGTTTGTGTTTTTTTATTAATAAAGTCAAAAATAGTTGTAAATTACATTGGAAAATACCAAATTATTAAACTTGAAATGGAATCGGATCTATCTTCACTGAGTGACTTCGAAGAAGAACAGGAAATACCTTTACGGGAAGTTCATGTTATAAGAGAGAGAAAATTTTTTTTCGAAATGTTTGATGAATTTGAATTTAAGCAACGATATCGCTTAAATAAAGCGACAGTAACTGCTCTGGTTCACTTATTCGGGGACCAAAATTATGTCCAGGTACTAGGGCAAATCTTCATAACGTTGAGATTTTATGCAACGGGTGCATTTCAACAGTTGGTAGGTGATGATGTGAATATACATTAATCTGCAGCATGTCGAATAATTCACTCTGTCACAAGAAAGGTCGCATCACTATCGCACACGCGCAGACATATTAAGATGCCAGAAACAGCGGAAGAATTGGCCGAAGTACGAGCAGGTTTTTACCAAATTGCTGGATTTCCCACGATGATTGGAGCTGTCGACTGCACCCACATAAAAATTCAGTCACCTGGGGGACCCGATGCTGAATTGTATCGCAACAGGAAAGGCTACTTTTCATTAAATGTTCAGTGCATATGTGATTCAAATTTAAAGCTACGCAACATTATTGCTAGATGTAATTGTTGTAGTACAGAACTCGGAGTTGCTGCTTGGTTCGTCCGGAGTCTGCACAACAATTATTATATTCGTCCACTATTTTGGACCACGCTTGCTTTTTCTTTTGTCTACAAAGAAAGTCTTTGTCGACTTATTTTCTACTATTTCAACGTATCTGGGAGGAAAGGAAAGACATAGGTAATGGAAAAAACGAAATTGGAAAGTGGAACCAAAATGCAAAGGCAAATCTTGTGAGATGTCAGAAGCTTATTAGATAGCAATTTCACTTACTTTCCAACAATTCAAAATAATCTTTGCTTCTTTTGCTCTGAGAAATTGCTCTCAGAGTTTCTTCTCCATAATTATTAGGTACTACGAAAAATTGTGGAACTCGAATTCGACTTAAATTTTTTTTCCAATTTATGGTTAAATAAAATAAGTTATTTTATAGGGAATATAAAGATGACCTATAGAACAAACAGGATACCTGATCAAACCTTATCATAATTTACCTATTAGATTGTAAATATAATAATTGCACAATATACCTATATACGTAAAACAATAAAATTCAATTTCAATTTTCAATACAATGCAATACAAATAATAATATTTATTTTTATTATTAATGACAATAATGTATAATGTAATGTTAGTATTGTTAGTTTTAGCACTATCCATTTTTATTGTAAAACGAAACAGAAGAACTAGTAATTTATTGCCATGTTGCTAGATTCGCGTTCATTGATCGCTGATTAATCTCTGATTATGAAATTAGAGATTAATCTGTTATCATTTGTCTCGGTGCAACCCAATCTATTAATAATCTATGATTAGCAATAATTGATAATTTTGTAATTACTCATTAATTGGAGATTTGAACAACCGGGCATAAGTCACACATCGACAAACAAGTCCAAAAAGCAACAGGACTCCTCAAATCCCTGTACCCTATCATGGCTAAAAATAGCAGGTTGGGTGTCAAAAATATACGCTTGTCCAATATGGAGCAATACAAAACAAAATAACCTCTCTAAACTGCAAATATAACAAAATAAAGTACTAAGAACCGCTCTAGGAAAAAATGACTATACAAAGATCTCCGACCTTCATTCTGAGGCCAGAGTAGACAAAATACTAACAACCATTAAAAACCTCTCAAATAAGTTTTATAGGGAACAAATTAAAAACTCCGATCTAACAAAACAAATTACAGATCAAAATTACCAGAACACCCCCTTAAAAATCAAACACAATCTCGTACATCACATAATACTTTAGGGAACACAAATTCCAAATAAATCCTAAATATTGGCCAAAATGATGTCAAAATAAGTTCAAATACATAAATCGGTATTAGTCGGTAATTATTACTGCAATTGGGACTCAAAAAATGATTTCTTTCATTTCACTCCTTAAGCGTGACACCCAATGTAAAACTAACAAGTCAAATTATTATTATCAAATTCAAATGATCAAATTATCACAACTATCAGAAAAAATAGAAAAAATATTCAAGAAATCCAATACCAAAATAGCTCACAAAAGTCACAACCAAATTCAAAACCTTCATACAAAATTAAAATCAAAAATCCCAACAGAAAAACAAACCCATATAATCTACAAAATACCTTGCAACAACTGTGAAAAACAATATATAGGTCAAACAAAACAACACTTAAAACAACGCATCAATGCCCACAAATACGCCAAAACTGCAAACACCGCACTAAACAAACATAAACAAACCACAGGACATCAATTCAATTATGACAAAACCGACATCATAGACAGAGAACAAAACACATACAAAAGAACTATTTTAGAAATGATCCACATACAAAGTAATCAAACCAGCGTAAATGACCGAACTGAAATCAACAATCTATCACGTATCTATCAAACTATCATATCCAACATACCTCCCTCACACACCTAAAAACAAATTAATAATAATTCTGAAATTATAATATTAAAAAATTACATAAACAAAAAAAAAAGAACTAAAAACCTGATTCCTAACAAAAACACACACCAAAAAAAAAAAAAAAAACCTGCTACCTACTACTGAAAACTAACAATTACTGCCAACAATAATTACTCACCACCATTACAATAACAATACTTTTAAAATCATATTATCATACAATAAAATACACATAACAAACACAATAATGAAATATAATAAACAAAAGCAGACACATAAAATGCCAAAATCAAGATCAAAATTAATTTACTTTTATTTTTTCTAAAGTTTAAATTTAAAAACACACCATTTACGACATTTTAATATAATAATTATGATTTTTTGAAGTATTTTTAAGTTTTTACATGTTTTTTACATTTATTTATGAGTGAACAAGAGACCAATCGGTCTCGAAACGTTTCATTTGTATACAAATATTTTTGAAAAATAGTATTTTAAAATCGAACCTAAAACCCAAAACAAAGAAGAACATTTAACAACTACTAACAAGTCACATACTCATTTTATAAATGCGTAAAAATCAAAATTTGTACATAAAACTTGAATAAATAATCTTAGGTATGAACTGTATGTTTAGGTACTAAGTTTAATAAAATTGTACATATAGCAATATTTTGTAAATATTCTTCCAAATGTACATAAATGTTATTGTTATAATAAAAAAAAACAAAAAACAAAATGATTTCTTTCATTTCACTCCTATTACATTATTACGATTATAGCTCTCAGCTGAAAACAAGCAAGGTAAGCTCCAGAGCGGGTCTGGCCAACCGTCCGATCCAGAAAGAAAGTTAGTTATTTGCTTACCGCTCTTTTCCCGGCACTTCATAGGTCGGGTATCGGTTTCCTTTGTGGTGAGTGTGTTCTAAATAGAGGAAATCGATGCTCGGGAAGATGGAAGTAAAGGACTCGAACTGGGCGGGAAAGTAATATAGTAGGAACGACTGCTTTCCTCAGGTACTCTCTTGTCGTTACGTGTGTTCCTTTTAGCGGAGTGATGTTCCCTAAGATGGAGGATGTGTGTCGGTAGGAGGGGAGCCCGACGAGGGTATCCCGTAACTACTTTGAATTAATTTAAAATCTCTAGGAATAATATCAGGCTGCACCCAAGGGGGGAAATTTTGTATTAATTAATGATGAAGCTTGCTTGTTTGGTATCTCGTTTGTTTATTGTTGCTATTAATTGCTATTTTGTTTGCATGGGGAATGCACAGGGAATCGTAATCACCTTTCACCTAACTCACCACTCATTTCGCTTGCATGAGCATAGTTAATTATTGTAGGGGCTAGATTTAGCACCAAATTAATAGAATGGATGTAAATAATAATAATAATAATAATTTTCATTTCACTACCGTTGCATTTCAGTTCTCATCGCGGTAGTTTAGTAGCATGCAGTGTTGCACGATTGTATAATTTTTCTTAACTAATCACATGTTTCGTTTATAAATGTACATACTTACTCAGAATGAGAATTAAATTTTTTTCTAAGTAAAATTACTGTTTACTAAATTAAGCGTTTTCTCCAGAATTAGTTGGAAAGTAGTTAAAGCCTACTTCCCAACTAAAATTACGAATTAATAAACACACTGAATTCCTGGATTGAAATCTTCACTGAGTTATTGCGGGTAAAAGCATAAATGGAGATCCAGCAGGTATCTCCTGCGGGGACCTGACCTCGTCACCTGTAGATACAGGGAAAATAAAGTTGGGTCCGAGGGTTATTACGAGTAATACAACACCCTGTATATGTTAGAATTCCTGTGATTATTGCTGTAACAATTATAATAAATCTGCGGAGCAAGATAAACACACCTTCTTTCGTAGAGATTTTATTGTGAACTAGTTTTCAACATTCATGAACATCATCAATACCATTGACATAGTAACTCCTTCAACCTAGAGCTAGCGCTTCATACACATCAATACCATAGATATAATATTAGGTATTGTATCAAGATATAATAAATACAACACCCCCACTACATATATCGCAGAAACAATGCGTTTACAATTTTTTTACACCAAGCTTATCCAACAAATAATAATGCTTAACATTACCCAATCCCTTTGTAAGCAGATCGGCTGGCATTTCAGCTGTTTGTAAATAACAAATATTCACAAACTTATACGACTTAATTGCACTCTGATTGTCATTATATACCCTAATACAAAAACAATAACCAATTAGTTCGTTTAACAAATTTTTCAAATATATAGCTTCTTTACAAGCTTCTGCCAAAGCCATATATTCAGCTTCTGTATTAGAAAGTGCAACTGTTTTCTGTTTTTGACTTAACCATGATATCGCACAACCAGACATCATGAAACAGAAACCTGTATATGACCTTCGGTCATTCAAATCATTTGCCCAATCGGCATCGACAAAACCTTCTGGTTCCAAATTTCCCTTTTCAAATTTCAAACCAAACATTTTCGTGGTCTTTAAATATTTCAAAACACGTTTTGCACTTTTCCAGTGACAGTCACTATGATTGTTATTAAATTGACTTAAAAAACTTACGCTGTATGATATATCAGGCCTAGTTAAAACTGCTAAGTACATCAGAGAACCTATTAACTGTTGATAAGGTACATCAATCCTATCACTCTTAGTATCAAAACATAAATTAGATTCCAAAGGTGTATTAGACGTTTTACAATCTGTCATACCAAATTTTCTCAGCAATTGATCAACATAATCTTCCTGACTTAAAGTAATACAATCTTTAGTCCTATTTATTTTCATCCCCAAAATCTGTTTAGCCTCTCCTAAATCTTTTATCTTAAAATTTTTCGCCAATTCATTTTTCTAATGGTCAATAATTTCTCCTTTTTGATTTGAAAATATGAAAAAATCATCAACATATAATGCAATGATAGTAACTTCATTGCCTTCCCTTTTTATATATAAACAAGGCTCCAAATCAGATTTTTTAAATGCCAGCCCTTCAACACCTCGTCTACCCTTTTATTCCACGCCCTGGAGGATTGTTTCAAACCATATATGGCCTTTTTTAACTTTAAAACTTTACCCTTACAATTTTTATCATTATTATAGACATCAGGTATTTGCATATATGTATACATTTTCCTCCAATATTCCGTTTAAAAAAGCTGTAGTCACATCGAGATGCCTAATGCTCAAATCTAATTCTACTGACAATGACATCAATAATCTTAAAGTAGAGTGTTTAACTACAGGTGAGTAAATTTCATCAAAGTCCACACCTGCTTTTTGTATAAAGCCTTTTGCAACTAAACGCGCTCGATAACGTACTTTATCACTACACTCATGTTTTTTCTTGAATACCCATTTACACTTAACTACAGTAAGTACCTTTTTTTGGAAATTCTACGAGATCCCAGGCTTCATTTTCTTCAAATGACTGCAATTCATCTGACATTGCTCTCTGCCACATATCTTTGTCTGGTCTTGACAACGCTTCTTGAACTGTAGTTGGATCATCTTGAATATTCACATGATCACTGTCATTGTGACATAAGTAAGTAACATAATCTTCCAACTTCTTTGATGTTTTACGTTCTCTTCCAGATTTTCGTACTACTTCGGTGTCTAAATTTCCAATTTCGCTGTCACTAACAATGAAATCTTCATCTGAGGTTTCTTCTTCAGTGTTCGCTTCACCTACTGTTTCCTCTTCATCTGACACATCTTCTTCACCTCCCATTTCATCTGATGCTTCTTCTTCTATGTCCTCCACTTCATCTGATGCTTCTTCTTCTATGTCCCCCACTTCATCTGATACTTTTGGCTTTATTAATATCTCCATTTTTTCTTCAGTATCTTCCATTACAATAACATTTCTACTTGTTTCAACTGAATTAGTTTCTTTATTGTAAAGTCTGTAGCCTTTTATGTTATCAGAGTATCCAACAAATATCATTTGTTTCGACTTTTTGTCCCATTTCAATCGTTTTTGTTTGGGTACATGAACCATGGCTGAACTACCGAATATCTTCAGATTACTGACATCAGGTTTATTTCCGGTCCACATCTCGTAAGGAGTTTTCTTATTCAATGCTGAGGTTATAGATCTATTTCTCAGGTATACTGAATGGTTTACAGCTTCTGCCCAAAAACTTTTTTCAAGGCGAGCATCAAACAGCAAACAACGAGCTTTTTCAACAACAGTGCGGTTCATTCGTTCACTAATTCCATTTTGTTCTGGAGTATATGTATTGGTTTTTTGGTGAATTATGCCATTTTTTCTGACAAAATTTTCAAATGTTTCACCACAATATTCACTCCCTTGATCCGATCTTAAAATTTTTATCTTACAATCTTTCTGATTTTCTACCAAACATTTGAAATTTCTAAAACAATCAAATACTTGATCTTTTGTTTTTATAAAATAAACAAACGCCATTCTTGAAAAATCGTCTTCAAACAAAACAAAATACCTCGAACCTCCTATAGATGGTACTTCCATCGGTCCACAAACATCACTGTGTATGATTTCTAAAAAATCACCTGCTCTCGTTCGACTGTGAGTAAACGATTTCCTGGCCTGCTTTCCTTCACAACATACTACACAATTTGAAGTTTTCTTTAAAATACCATTATGCTTCATTCCCTCTACGCTGCCATCATTTTTCATCTTATTCAAATCCGAATAATTGATATGGCCAAGTCTGCGATGCCACATTTCTTTAGTAAACATGCACTGATCAGGTTTTTTAATGTTCAACTTGTACACGTTATTAATCAAATCTGCTTTAGCAATCAGCTGATTTCGTTGATTAAAAATCTTGCAACAATCAACTTCAAACTTAACTGTGTTGCCCTTTCTTATGAGTTGGCTCACTGACAGTAAATTTGTCATCAAACCTGGTACACATAGTGCATCACTAATTGTGATATCACATTCTTGTTCATCAACTAGAGTTGTAATATTTATATTACCTTTATATTTGACTGGAATTTTTGTGTTATTTGCTACAACAATCTCCTTCGGTTCCAGAACTTCCTGTACATTCTCCAACAACTCACGATTCACTGTAAGATGTACACTGGCCCCCGAATCCACATACCAGTCCGATTCTTCAAATTTTTTACTAAGAAAAAAAGCACTAAATGCCCCTTTAGGTTTTCTACCTGCACTACCGTTGTTGTCACTTCTCGACTCAAGGCTTGGACATTTATTTTTATAATGTCCCAGCTTTTTGCAATTATAACATCTTATTTCCTTTTTTCTTCCACCTCTTTCATGAAATGATTTACTCGCAAAGGCACTATCAGTCCTTACAACATCACCTTCCATATCTAAAAGCTTTGACTTTATCGCATCAGTTGTGATATTAATGCCAGAGTGTTCTATGGCCATTATCATTGGAGCATATTTCTCTGGCAAACCAGCTAATAGTAAAGACCCAATCCATTCATCATCGATGTTGAAACCCGTTCCTTTTAGCCGCTGACTAATTTCTATTATTTGATTGACATAATCATTCATAGAGTTACAGTTTTCAAGACGAGTGGATATCAGGGTACGAAGTAGGCTGATCCTTCTTGCATGTCCCGAATCATCGAATAAAGATTGCAGCTTATCCCAAAGCTCTTTTGTTGTCTTTGCTTCTTTGACGTGTATATACAATGATGAGTCAATTGTTAATATGATTTTTGCTTTACACTTGCTGTCTACTGCACTTTCACCTGTTACCGTAGGAACATTTCCGGTGATACAACCTTCTAGTCCTTCCAAAGTTAAGAAGTTCGTCACAGCAAAAGCCCAATCTTCATAATTTTCACGTCCTTTAAGCTTAGGTACACTTGCTACATAACTTGCCGCCATTTTATCCAGTTACCTTTGTCACTACAAACAGTTCACCGACGCGCCAATATAATGCACAGAAATTCAGTCAATTTATCGAGTTTTCAAACATGCACCTGCACATAACTCTTTTCTAACTGACTTAAACTACCGTTATCAGCATAAACTGGGCCCATAACCTGTTAGAATTCCTGTGATTATTGCTGTAACAATTATAATAAATCTGCGGAGCAAGATAAACACACCTTCTTTCGTAGAGATTTTATTGTGAACTAGTTTTCAACATTCATGAACATCAATACCATTGATATAGTAACTCCTTCAACCTAGAGCTAGCGCTTCATACACATCAATACCATAGATATAATATTAGGTATTGTATCAAGATATAATAAATACAACAGTATATCGCTAAATAATACGTTACTGGAATTAGTACCGTGAGAATCTTTAAAAATAACCATGTTCTTTCTATAAAATATGTGTAATAAAAACAAAAAATTTGAATTTCGTATTATTTCTCCATATTATTCAGTAGTTTTTGCCCTTACAAGAAATGTTGGTTGCCTACCTTACACTGGCAACAAACTTAGTACAATAAAGCATTGACAACTATCAGTCGATTATATTCCTAGGTCTATGGGTTCCTGGGAAATTTGTAGCTTCCATGAATCTTCTTTTCAAGGCAGCTTTTTCCTCAAGCCCTGTTGTAAACTTTATGAGGCGTTGTGCGAGCGTATTTACGATGCCTTCGCTGACTTCCTCGATAGCTCTTGACACCGACTGCTGTGACATGGATATGTTGTAAGTTTGCCTAACACTTCTTTGATAGGACCCAGTAGCAAAGAAATACAATGCTGCAAAGTACCTCAAAATTGGAGTAATTGCATGCGCACTGTTTCTCGCAACCATGCTTGGCACTACAGCATCGTACACATATCGAGCCATTTCTTTATTAAGCCAAAACAATACTCGAAAGTGTTCATCATTCATTGTGAATGAATCACTGGCATCTCTCATTAGATGACGTTCTAAACTATTTGCCCGATACTCTTCCAATTCATTTTGCCTGGCTTCATCTTCTTCAGCAGCGAGAACATTTAATATATTTACAGACAGCATAATTGAAACTTAGCTGCAAATAATTATAAAATATGTTAGTCGACCGGGTAAAAGTAAATCACACTTCTTTAGAAATAATTTAATGATGAAACAAAAATAATTAAATGTACGAATTGATATGAAAACAAAGTTCTTAACGTCTTAATACTCTTCTTAATTAATTATTCTCAACTTCCCCTTTTTCAACTGACGTCTATCATGCATCGACTCGCACTCTGTGTCTACTGCTCCTTCATTACGCTCGGCCCTTCTCCCGACCTGACTGCCTCTACTGCTCGTTTCTGATTTCTGGTGATCGGCATTTTCACATAACATTCGGCCTCACTACCATCGGGGTCGTCCTCGGCACCATCACCCTCGCTGTCACTGTCCTGTTCTGGATCTAGACGACACCACGGCTTCATTAGGTCAGATGCAAAGACTGACTTGAATGGTCTTTGGGTTCGTTGAGCCCCAGGAATATCTTTAATCAAGTAGCGGTCATTTTCTAAGACTGCTGCAACTTCATATGGACCCTTGTACTTCGGCATCAATTTCCTTGATTCTCCTGTAGCACTCGCTTCTCTTCTAACCAATACTAGATCTCCTTCTTCATACTTCTTCGGCTTCTTATGCTTCGAATCGAACCACTTCTTGCTCTTTTCCTGTTGCTTCTCTATATTCTGCAGTGCGTCTATTCTTAATTCGTCGATGTCTTCTTCTCTTCTGTTCCCTTCATTCAGGGCCAGCATTAACTGATTTTGAACGGCGTTACGCGGATGATATCCGAATAATAGTTCATTAGGCGTCTTTTTCGTAGTTGCATTCGGCAAGTCATTTAAAGCAAATTGAATATTCTTCAAGCTTCTTTCCCAATCTTTTCCGCTTTTCTCATTGTACGTGGTAGTTCCAATCTCTTCCAGATTCTTCGAAAATACAGTATTGTGTTGATTTATTACTTCAACTAACTCTTCTCTGATTTCATTTTTCAGTTCAGGTGACGTTGTGATTTCCCTTGAATCTATTTCGTTACTTCGTTCCATCTTCATTACTTTCTCTATTGTCAACTTCTTCTCTTCTTTGACCACTCTCAAGTCTGGTCTGTCTAATGCAGAACGTCCGATAATCATTTCTTTATCTTGGGCTTCATTTGGTACGATGAGCACTTCTACTTCGATGTCAATTCCATCTACTTCTATAACCAAGGTTCTTTTCCCAATAACTTGGCATTTTCCTTCTCCGAACCCCTTCAGCACTATAGTCGTTGGTAAATATTTAATTCCATACTTATCTGAAGTTTCTTGTTTCAAAGTAACAACATCGCTTCCCAAGTCAACGAACGCTACTACTTGCCTGCCATCAATGGAAACAATTTTGTGAAATTCGTCATCTAATTCGTTATGTTTGATTGTTCTGACTGTTCTTGACTTGACAGCAGTTGTTGAGGAGGAAGACTCAGTCTTGTTTGGACAACCTGGTGCTTTGTGCCCAAATTCGTTGCATTTGAAGCATTTGGTTCCCAAATTCTTCGATTTACACTCTGAAGCCTGTGGTTTTTCTCTCCACAATTATAGCAGCGTATTTCACTTGAGTAACTAGAACGTGGTACTTCTTTTTCCATTTTTCTTCCTTCTACTCTCTGAAATTTGTCATGTCTTTGTTCCTTCGAATGTCTACTTGACTCTTTCTTCTTATTTTTAATTAACTCATAGGGTTCTAACTTTTCTTTAAATTCTTTTTGACTCCTTGCACCATATAAGATGGCTTTATTGTTGATGTCATCTTCAATTCCATCTATAACATAGTGACGTAATGCATCTTTGTCAATTCTTCCTCTATTTGCTAATTCTTTCATGGTTAAATAATATTCGATCGGCTTTTCATCTGGTTTCATTTTTCTTCGTTGCATAATCTCGTGCAGTTCAGCAGCATTAATCTTCTTATCAAATTCTGAAAGTAGTTTCTGTCTCAGTTTCTTCCATGAATTAATGTTCTTTTCTGATTGGATAAATAATTTGGCAACACCAAGTAACCTCTTCTTCGCAAATATCACCATCTGAACATCGTTCCAATTTAATAATTGTGCTGTCTCTTCGAATTCATCAATCCATTCTCTAATCGGAAAATCTTCTCTACCATAGTATGGTCTAATTGTTTCTTCTACATCTCTGAATGTTAATGCAAATCTGGGTTCTATCTGCTTTGCTTCATATTCTTTCTTCTTGCGTCTGTCTTCTTTTTGTGTACTTCTATTGGCGTTGCTGCCACTTGTTTTTCTTCTAACTACTTTGTAATCATCTTTCTCATCGTCACTTTCCTCTTCACTTTCGTCTTCATTATCACCTTTATCATCGTCTTCTGTATCATCTTCTTTATCGGCATCTTTATCGTCATCTTCGTCATCGTCTGATTCTTTTTCGTCGTCTTCTTCATCTTTTTCTTCGTTCTTTTCGAGTTCGTGCAAATCATTTAAATTTCGAAAAATTATAGAAATTAAATCCTCCTTACTCTTTTGTTCAAAGCTTAATGCCAAAATCAAACAACAATGAACTAGTTCTGTGAAATTTAACTTGTCTTGTACATACTGAACCTTCTTTAAATGTTCACTTGAATTTTCTTCAAAATTAAACCCTCCAAAACCTCTTAATCTGCTTCTGTTACTTCTATCTCCGTCATCTTCAAATATAAATTTATGTAGTGATTTAATTACCTTATTTGACTGAGACTTCAAATTTCCATTAATATTCTGGAATTCACTCAATGATAATGCGGACGACGCCATTATGGTCTCGAACTTTTGTAGTGTAGTAATCTTGACAAACTGTATTAGTGACCTAGTTTTTCAGTCGTAATAAAATATCAGATCTACAAAATGCGTTTGGTCTTCATCTTAAAGGTACACCACACCACCTGGCATCCGGCGAATTATTGTCTCGATAATCTTACTCCGGGAATAAGGCAACCAAATAAGTAGGTATGTACGCAGTTCACAAATGTAGTAACCTTTTAATATTTTAAGTTACCTTTGAAGTTGTTTATAAAATGTCAGTTGTTTTTGAGTAATTAAAAAAGTCAGATTAAGGTAATTCCGAGTTCTGTGTTATAATTAATTTTCAAAGTTAAGCATTATACATTCGATAGCACTTCAATCACAACAGAATTGGCGACGAAGGAAAAGTCGAAGAGTTGCAATTTGGAATTGCTAGTAGAAAATTTATCTGACAATCAATATCAAATACAAAAATGGATCAAAATCAATTCATGCAGCTAAAGGAAACATTTAACAAAAATCAACAACTCCCGATTCAATCTATATCTTCAGGATTACATTCAAACATTAATAACACTGGTTATGAAGAAGCTCAACCGTCTGTGGCTACCAATATGATTCCAAATTTCGAAAATTTTGTGTCTTCTAAAGAAAGTTTCAAGATATACAGACAACGATTTGAAAATTATTTGACAATGAAAGGAATATTTCAAAACAAAACTCTTTGCTGTCAAATGTTATTGAATTCGGTTGGATCTGTTACCTATCAACTTATTGTATCAATTGTATCTCCAAAGTCTCCATCTGAATACAGCTACGACGACCTAATTTGTAAAATTGAAAGTCAACTGTGTCCAAAGAAGAACATTTTAGTAGCCCAGCATAAATTTTTATCAATATATCAACAAGAAAGCCAGACGATTAGCGAGTTTGTAAATTTACTTAGACGTGATATAAAAGACTGTGAATTTATTTCCCCTTGTGATTGCGAAAAGAACCTAGCTGATGTGTTCCTAAGAATTCAATTTATCAGAGGAATTTGTGATACGTCAATGAGAGAACAATAATTATTACATTCAGAGAAAAATACATTCGATGATATATTTCAAAAAGCTTTGGCCATCGAAGCATCACAATTAAACAGTCGTCTGCTGGAATGTAAGCAATCATCTACACTGAATTCAAGTTCGTCGGATGTTAACAAAGTTTCACGTCGTTACAATAAAAATTCTGAAAATAATCACATGAAGAAAGGAGAACATAGACAATACGTTCGTTCACGTTCAAAATCTCGTCTAGATTATCAACATCTTGGAATCGACAACCTTTGCCTGAGGTGCGGTTCAAGCTCACACAGAATCCAAACATGTCAATCTAACTACAACAATTTACAATGCAAGTCATGTTTTTTAAGAGGGCACGTTCAAAAAGTATGTATCAAGACATTACTGGGTTCGAAAAAGAAAAATTCAAGTAGATATTCAAAAACTACTCATTTAGTTGAAGATGATGTGTCCAATCAAGATGAAAATGACGAAAACTATGGAATCAATAATATAGTTGATATTTTCGAACAGACACACCACACTGATGATGCATCAAAATATTTTGTCAGTAAAAATTCAAGGTCATCCTCAACGATTCGAGGTAGATTCCGGAGCTGGATTCACACTTCTACCAAGATCCATCTATAATAGAATGAAAATCAATGTACCTCTCGAGGAAACTCCGATAATATTTCGATCATATACCAAAAATTTATTCAAACCAGATGGTAAAGTACAAGTAGAAGTTAGATATCAAAATAAAATATCAAATGAATGTATGTACATTGTGTCCGATGAGTTTTTACCACTGCTTGGTCGTATATGGATTCGTCACCTAGGAATTAACCTGAAGGACCCGGACAACTCAACACCAAAGAACACAGTACAAATTAATTCTATCGATAGTATTTTTGAAAAATACTCTTCAATTTTTGAGCAGAAGGTTGGTTGCATTCCTACAATTACTTGTTCACTTCATCTAAGAAAAAACACTAAGCCAGTCTTCATTCGTGAACGTGATGTACCCTACGCTTTAAGAACAGCAGTTGAAAATGAACTTGATCTACTTGAAGCAGAAGGTATAATTTCTAAGATAAGCCATAGCGATTGGGGGAGCCCTCTTGTTTGTATTCCGAAATCTGAAGGTCGTGTTAGATTGTGTGTTGATTACAAAATTGGTGTCAATCCACAACTTCAATCAGCTCATTACCCAATTCGCAAACTTGATGAAATTCTAGACAGTCTTCGAGATTATTCGTACTTCTGTCGGTTAGATCTGTTCAAGGCATGTTTACATGTAAAAATGGATCACGAGAGTGCCAAGATTCAAACCATTTCTACACATCGAGGAACTTACATCATGAATCGTCTATCGTTTGGTATCAAGACTGCACCAAGTGAATTCAACAGGATTCTTGATAATATTCTTCAAGGACTTGACGGAACACTCTCTTATTTCGACGACATCATTGTCCACGGTCGTTCGAAGGAGGAGTGTCAAGTTAGATTGGATAATTGTCTTAGTAAGCTTCAGAAATATGACCTGCATCTAAATAAAGCCAAATGTGAGTTCTTCAAAACTGAAATTCAATATCTTGGTCATATTATTCAACATAATAAAATTTTGAAGTGCAAAGATAAAGTAAAAGCGATTATCGAAATGCCAAGACCAACCAATGCTGACGACGTAAGAAGATTTCTGGGTATGGTCACATATTATTCTAGATTTATCCCAGATTGTTCAACAAAAACGAATCAATTAAGAAAATTAATTCAGAAAAATTCAAGATTCATTTGGTCACCATTATGTGAAAATGCCTTCATGAAGCTGAAAGAAGAGATTGCTAGTGATAAGGTACTTGTGCCTTTCAATCCAAACCTGCCTATCATTTTGACATGTGATGCGAGTCCTACAGGAATTGCTGGAGTTCTTTCACACTTAACGAATGGTCAAGAACAACCAGTAGCATTTACATCAAGATCACTTACATCAGCAGAACAAAATTATAGTCAGCTCGACAGGGAAGCTCTTGCAATCGTCTTTTCAGTGAGTCGTTTCTACATATACCTTTATGGTCATCATTTTCAACTTGTTACTGACAACAAACCACTTATCCATATTTTTCATCAATCCAAGAAGCTACCAGCGATGACATCGGCCCGACTTCTTCGATACGCTTCATTTTTATCAGGATTCGATTATGAAACCAAGTTCAAAAAAGGGACAGACAACGTCAATGTTGATTGCTTATCTAGAGCACCAATTAATTCAAAATATTCAACTACAGATATAGCTATCAATCGAGAAGTCCATCATATTTGTTCCGAAGCAATATATCAAATTTCATCTGAAGCAGTAACTGCTGAAACAATAGCAAGAGAAACAGATAAAGATGAAATACTTTAACGAAAACCTGTGCAAACACCAAGTCTAGTCCACCAAAAGCACCAATTCACCCATGGGAGGAACCACAAGAAAACTGGGATCGCGTCTACATAGACTATGTAGGACCTTACGAAGATAAACATATTTTGATTGTAGTCGATGCAAAATCGAAATGGGTAGAAGTAAGAGTTTCGAATGTTGCTCCATCAACTTCAAAAAACATCGAATTGCTGGAAAACATTTTTGCTACCCATGGACTTCCAAAGGTTCTTGTCTCCGACAATGCGACCATATTCACTAGCGAATTGTTCAAGAAGTGGTGCTACTCAAATGGTATATTTCAAAAACTCTCAGCACCAGGTCATCCGGCAACCAATGGCCTTGCTGAAAGGAATGTGCGTACCATCAAGGATCGTTTAAAAGCCATGAAAAATGAACCTCTAAGTCTCAATCAGAAACTTCAAAAAATTATGAACTGGTACAGAGCTACTCCACTTGCTGAGGGGAGAACCCCTGCTGAATTATATCTGAAGAGACCTATGCGCATAAGATTAGATGCTATAAAGCCATATCACGAGCAAACTAATTCTCTACCACCAGTTCCTGGAGTCAGATCATTTAAGATTGAAGACAGAGTACTATCTCGATATTACTCGAACAACAAACCTACCTGGCGCTTAGGTACAGTTATGAAGAAGTATGATCTTCATTACTTGATAAAGCTAGATGACGGATATATTTATAAACGTCATATAGATCAATTAAGAAGCACAAATATAATGAATAAAAAAGTTTCGTTTGCCACTGATACAGAGCCAGTTGATGAAGAAGACATTGGAAATCGGATCACCGGAACCCAACAATCAATTCCAATGATTCCAGACCAAACCTTTATCCAAAATGGTCTTCATGCACAACATGGAAGATTAGCACCTGCTGAACCTGCCGTTGAAGCATCAGAAGAAAATGAACAACTTTACCAACAACGTAATGTAATTGAACCTAGAGAGCGAGAATTGCCTAGACGCTCTCAACGTAACATTCGTCCTCCTAAATATCTTGCTGACTATATCTTGGATACACCGTCTGCAAGAAATTGACACAGAATAGACTAATTAGACTAATTATTCAAAAATTAGTGGGGGAGAATTGTAGTAACCTTTTAATATTTTAAGTTACCTTTGAAGTTGTTTATAAAATGTCAGTTGTTTTTGAGTAATTAAAAAAGTCAGATTAAGGTAATTCCGAGTTCTGTGTTATAATTAATTTTCAAAGTTAAGCATTATACATTCGATAGCACTTCAATCACAACAACAAAATTCACGGACCTGCCATTTGACTTTTCACACACTGATTTTAGGTTGATATTTTTATATTATATCCCACCGCTGCTAATTGTTAGTCGACCGGGTAAAAGTAAATCACACTTCTTTAGAAATAATTTAATGATGAAACAAAAATAATTAAATGTACGAATTGATATGAAAACAAACTTCTTAACGTCTTAATACTCTTCTTAATTAATTATTCTCAACTTCCCCTTTTTCAACTGACGTCTATCATGCATCGACTCGCACTCTGTGTCTACTGCTCCTTCATTACGCTCGGCCCTTCTCCCGACCTGACTGCCTCTACTGCTCGTTTCTGATTTCTGGTGATCGGTATTTTCACATAACATTTATATTAAAGAAATTAGCCATAAATGCTTGAAACAAACAGCTCACGTTTTTCACTAATGAGCAACACTTTATTCGCTGCTTGCTTCTTAATAAACAAGAAACGAGATGAAGTTTGAAAGCAGTAAGCACGAGGTCATAGCACGAGTAATTTTCATGACATCTAAACATCTAAAGCATTCAGAAAATGTCATTTCTGTCAATATTGTCACTTATTTTCACAATGTTTTTTGAACTGGAAATATAGTCCCGGAAATAACCGAATCACAAGCGACATCTCCGCAGAGTGCAAAACGAAGCGATTGTCGCTTAACTAACTGGAATTCTACTATTGCTTTAATGCGATTATCGCTATGGAAATGCAGAGTCTCAGCGCTGTTCCGTTTCTACATGTCAACAAACGCGAACAAAGATTTAACTTCCAAAAATTGGAAAAAGGGGGCATACTGCCCTTAACAGACGATGTCATCAAAATGAACAATTTTGTTGAACAGGAAAAAGAGAAGTGGTCGAATCTATTAGAGAACGAACCAAATAATGCAACATATGTTCGCAACTTGACAGAAATAATTTTGGCACACGTCATTCTTCTAAACCGAAAACGATCCGGTGAAGCCCAAAGAATCACCATAGAAGATTACTTAAGAAAAGAAGATGATATGGGACTTCAAGATATACAGGGTGTCCCGTAAGTAATGGTCCGTGGTGAAATGGGAGATTCTTGGTTTAAAAATATTACGATCTGACAGTACTTGCTCTAACAAAATCTTGATAATAAAAAAGATACAGGGTGGCAAAGTTGAGATTTAAAAATTTTCTTTTCAAAATATCTCGAAAAATTGTACAGGTACGAACGTGAAAACTTGGGGATAGATGTTTTACGGTATGAGAAATCATAATTTTATATCCGTGTCGATGTATTTTATAGAGGGCGCCACTTAGGTCATGTTGACGACGTAAATGAGCACATAACTTTTTTATCCTTCAGGATATCGCGCATTTTATTGTTCAATATTAAAACTACATCACTGATGAGAAAAAAAGATATACCGGTTGTCAGTCTCAAAAGTTAGTGGTTTTCGAGATAATCACGTTTTAATAACCTCCTGCATTATTTCTATTTTTTTTTTATTATCAGAAATCTTAATGCAGTAGGTTGAGATAATAACCAGCATTTTGGCAATTAAACATTTTTCACTTTGACATATTAAAAAAGCAAACAAATGAACCATATTCACCTAAATTCCTATACAGATTCTGAAATAGTCGATTACCAGGTTGCAGTCTGTTTGGATATCGTGGCAGGTATTCTCGTTTCTCAGCTTGCCCATTGAAGTTTTGTTTGCAATAAAGAGAAATCATATCTCTATTATCTGAATTTGAAAAATTATTATGTCTCGGCATTTTTTAATTTTCCAACTACTAGCAGTAAGCAAAAAGTTCTGAACAGTATCAGGAGAGAAAATCATTAACTGTCAATTATCTCGAAAACCACTAACTTTTGAGACTGACAACAGGTATACCTTTTTTTCTCATCAATGATGTAGTTTTAATATTTCACAATAAAATGCGCGATATCCTGAAGGATAAAAAAGTTATGTGTTCATTTACGTCGTCAACATGACCTAAGTGGCGCCCTCTATAAAATACATCGACACGGATATAAAATTATGATTTCTCATACCGTAAAACATCTATCCCCAAGTTTTCACGTTCGTACCTGTACAATTTTTCGAGATATTTTGAAAAGAAAATTTTTAAATCTCAACTTTGCCACCCTGTATCTTTTTTATTATCAAGATTTTGTTAGAGCAAGTAGTGTCAGATCGTAATATTTTTAAGCCAACAATCTCCCATTTCACCACGGACCATTACTTACGGGACACCCATATGAGTCACTAACAGTGACAGAAAAGGTGTTGGTGAAAAGTGTAAAGCGTTTCATCATCAGAGGAAAACGGGGTAGAGCTGTACCTGTTCTATTTACAAGAAACATGCAAAAGCATACTGATATTTTGCTGGAATCCAGAAAATCTGTAGCGGCTTCAAATCCATATCTATTCGCTAACCCAAATACAGAAAATGGTTTTCTTTGGTCGTACAAAATATTAAAAAAATTGCAAACACTTGTAATGTTTCCAATATTGAAGCTATAACGACAACGAGTCTTAGAAAGCGCATTGCAACCATTGCCCAGTTAGTTTCATTGGAAGACAATGACCTGGAACAATTGTCGACACACCTTGGGCATGAAAAAGCAACCCACATGCCCACATGAACTATTACCGAAAAACGGACGATAGACTTCAAATTGCCAAAGTTTCCAAGTTTCTCCTGCTCATGGAAAAAAATCAATGGTAAAATACCGTGGGAAAACATTAGAAAACCTTGATTTCAATATTCCCGAACTCGAAGATGACGATAACGACGTTACTGTAAGAAATAACGGAAATAGAAAATTATGATGGTAATAATGATAACAAACGGAAAATTCGCGGAAAAGAAGATGGGGATATTCTAGAAGTATGCATTTTTATTACTTAACTATAATTTTATTTTCAGCTAACTATCTAAAAATTATTATTAGTTGGAGTTAGTAATTTTAAGGGTAATATTTCACTCTTCATGAATAAAATATAACCCCGGGGTTTGGTAACTCTGGGCTTAAATATTATCCGGGTTTAAAAGGAGCTCGGTATTCATCAAAGTTTATCTTGGGGTTATACATGGGGTTACGTAACTCCGCAAAACGTCAAATTTAATCCCGCGCACACGCTGGCAACATGGTGAAATGCTATTAGTTTATTCTGTTCTTGACACTCGATAGTCGAGTAACCGTGACAGAAGTGACAAACGACGTGCTGGTTATCTATAATAATAGCATTTCTTAAAATTCAAGAGAAGAGAATTATTATTGAAAGTGAAAGTGAAGAAATTCTTATTTAATTTAAATTAAATTCAATATTAAAATCGAAAACAAGTAAGTATTATTACGATTTATTTGTATTATATTCTAAGATAACAACGAAATACCAAAAAGCAAAGGCCATTCAACTTTGAACTTGCACATTTATGATGTTTTCTTGATTTTTGGTGATGTTTAGAATAATGGCTGATATGGAGGCTGACCATCAGCAGCAGAAAAGGATGAAGTCGAAAAACTTCAGCCAGAGGGAGAAGCATCTTCTCCTGGGATTAATTAAAAAGTGAGTATAAAAATGTTTGTAAGTAGTAATGTAGCTATAAAAATCAAGATGAAATGTAAAAGAACCATCAATGTTATCAGTGAGTACTGAGTAGTAATCAAAAGTTCCACATACCTACTTGCATAGCAATATTATTATGTAAAGGTAATTTGTTCTTTCTTCGTATTCAAAATGTTTACATTTACAACCCAAGTACCTAGTTCTGGAAGTTTATGGATGTCTTAGATTTGTTTATGGGGCCATCCTTTATAGTTCCTTATTACCGTTATCCTAATTCCATGGTCCTATTTTATTCTATTAGCAAAAAGGATATTATCGAAGGGAAGCAGACCACAGGACCCGGAGATATAAAGAAGAAGACTGTTGCTTGGGATACAATAGTTCAGCTTTTCAATGCCTCTGCGGACCACGTGCGTACCAAGCAACAGTTTTCTTCAACAGTTGCCAAGCAAGACTTTTCACAAAAATTGTAAAACAAATGCGAGGAAGGACTTGGCTGAGCAAAATGTAAGTGCCTACATATTCAATATTATACAGGGTGTCTCTGAAAGGTGCGGAAAAAAAGCTACCACAAATTCCTGAGGCCTAAATAAGCCGATCTAACCCAACTTATCTCTGTCCAAAAGTGGATGATTTCGGAGATACAGGGTGTCAAAAGTTCAATTTGGTTTCCGTTTTTCTTAAATAACTTTTTTAATAATTGGTATATTTTCACAATATTCGGCTGAAGGGGCTTTTGTGGGGTGAAAAATTAAAAACTGCAATCATTTTTATTGTAAAATTTAGAGGGCGCCACCTGCGGTACCTTGAACACATTCAAAACGAACTCTTTTTTGGGCCACTCTGTGTTTAAATTTTAAATAAAAATTCTTATTCTCCAACGTCTTTTCCCAAAAAAAGGCATACGTGGTAAGAGTTGATTTGAGCAGCCGTTTCTGAGATATCTGGATTTAAGAAAGTCACTACGTGCATGGCCAGGCCTAAGTAAGTAGTTATTAGTAATTATTGTAATAATTATTGAACACAATTTGAAGCGAAGGCATTGAATTAAAATTATTTTACTTAAAGTGCCATACCAGGTTTCAGGTGTGAGCTACCTCTCACATATGCCTGTGGTGCGCGTACTGTTGAAGTTCACTCTTTTGGGGCCACCCTTTTTATCGGAAGAGTCCGAAAGGCACTATTTGAGAAGTATTACGAGGCAGAGTACTATGCGGTGCTTTTCCATTGCCTTCCACAAGGTGCATCCCGATTTTGGCTCGAGTAGCACAACAAATACTTTTCGGCTGCTGGTGAGTTTCGAACCAAGGTTTACCGACTGGTGGACGAACGCTCTATCCACTACACCACGGGACCCACTTAACGAATTTACATCAACGAGATCACTGTCACTATAAACCAAGTAAGTAATTGGTGTCAAATCGAATCTAAAAAAACAATTCAAGCATACACTGGAATAATTGTCAAACAATTTTCAAATTTACTTTAGTAATGGCCGTACAGTATACTAATGAAGAAATGAACGATATGTTATTGGTTTTTGGATATTGCCAAGGAAATGGTTTAGAATCTTGCAGACTATCAGTGAACGATTTCCGAATCGTCGTTTACCGAACCATAAAACCTTTAATGAAAGACGTCTTCGTGAAACAGGTAGGTTTACGCCTGTTTCTATTAATTAAGGTCGTGCACGTACGATAAGAACTCCAGAGGTTGAGGAAGATATTTTAATAGTACGGTGTTATTAACCTAAGAAAAGGCCTAACCTTGACATCCAAAGTAAAAGTTTTATTCCAACTCCAAATTGTTCTATATAACCCTCTTATTGTTTGGTAAAAAGTTACACCATTTTGAGCGTCGGGTTTGGGGGGGGAGGGGGGGCGAATTTGGAAAATCACTAGTTTTTTTAGTTTTTCGTAAATATTTCAAAAACTAAGCTGTTTATCCTAAACATTGTTATATACAAAAATGTTCTACGTTAAATTTCAAATAAGAATGGTCCTTTTCATAATCACTCTAAATTGTACGGTTCAAGAGTTACAGACGGTGTAAATGTTAACTTTTTCGTAATTTTGATAATTTTTTAAAAAAATAACCTTCGTAAAAGAATGTTGCTATTTCAGTGGCCGGTGGTATGTTAGTGATAAGCCCTTGAAGGAACGACAACCTCACCACCTTATCAAGGGGCACTCTTTTTTAAGGGAAAAGAGGCTTCCACAGGCCTAGGCCATATAAACCTCTGTGGTACGGAGAAACCCACCCTGAACTTTCTACGAACATTGCAACATAAATTCACTTCTTAAGCATAAATATCTTTCAAATTTGGAATGTTCAATGTCTTTATTAACTTCACTCATCCTCCAGCACATTATCCTCCTCCTCTAGCTCGTCGTCTAAGATGTTATTATTGTCCATGTTATCACATGCTTGGCCTGAGCAATTGCTGCATATGCTAGTGCAGTTTAGACCACTCCTTCTGCATTCACAATTACGAACGCATTCATCTTTGCAAGTACACATTATAAGGGACAGTAATTCCTGGGGGGCTGCAGGACGTGCTGTTGTAATTGGTGTCAGGTGGTCGCCAATCTTCTTCCAACCCCACTCGAGTGGATCCTTATCTTCATTCAGCCACTGTTGTACCTGGTGGTAGGTCCTAAATGAATGCTGTCTGGACGCTCCTGAAGTGGGGGGTAGTGCATCCAACTTCAGTAATGCATGTATAGGCTGCTTTGCAATTGTTTTCAAGTAGGACTGGTAGCGGAGACAATCTAGATCTTCAGTGTTCTTGGCTCCAAACATTGCAAGTAGGAAAAGTCCTACTTGAAAACGATTGCAAAGCAGCCTATACATGCATTACTGAAGTTGGATGCACTACCCCCCACTTCAGGAGCGTCCAGACAGCATTCATTTAGGACCTACCACCAGATACAACAGTGGCTGAATGAAGATAAGGATCCACTCGAGTGGGGTTGGAAGAAGATTGGCGACCACCTAACACCAATTACAACAGCACGTCCTGCAGCCCCCCAGGAATTACTGTCCCTTATAATGTGTACTTGCAAAGATGAATGCGTTCGTAATTGTGAATGCAGAAGGAGTGGTCTAAACTGCACTAGCATATGCAGCAATTGCTCAGGCCAAGCATGTGATAACATGGACAATAATAACATCTTAGACGACGAGCTAGAGGAGGAGGATAATGTGCTGGAGGAGTGAAGTTAATAAAGACATTGAACATTCCAAATTTGAAAGATATTTATGCTTAAGAAGTGAATTTATGTTGCAATGTTCGTAGAAAGTTCAGGGTGGGTTTCTCCGTACCACAGGTTTATATGGCCTAGGCCTGTGGAAGCCTCTTTTCCCTTAAAAAAGAGTGCCCCTTGATAAGGTGGTGAGGTTGTCGTTCCTTCAAGGGCTTATCACTAACATACCACCGACCACTGAAATAGCAACATTCTTTTACGAAGCTTATTTTTTTTTTTTTAATTATCAAAATTACGAAAAAGTTAACATTTACACCGTCTGTAACTCTTGAACCGTACAATTTAGAGTGATTATGAAAAGGACCATTCTTATTTGAAATTTAACGTAGAACATTTTTGTATATAACAATGCTTAGGATAAACCGCTTAGTTTTTGAAATATTTACGAAAAACTAAAAAAACTAGTGATTTTTCAAATTCGCCCCCCCTCACCCCCAAACCCGACGCTCAAAATGGTGTAACTTTTTACCATAGAATAAGGGGACTATGTAGAGCAATTTGGTGTTGGAGGAAAACTTTTACTTTGGATGTTGAGGTTTAGGTCTAATTACACCGTACTATAAATAGGATTGAAGAAAATCCTAAACTCAGCACCAGACGATTGTGCTTAGAGCTAGGTGTATGCAAAGATACTGTTAACAGGGTGACCAGAGAACAATTACTGCACCCATTTCATGTTGAACTTTTACCTCATGATTATGAACCACGTCTAGCTTTCTGCCGGTTCATTTCCAAGAAGAATCCGGATAGGAACTTTACACAAGGAATTTTATTCACAGATGAAGCCTGTTTCACGCGGAGTGGCATAACTAATTTGCACAATGTACAGGTCTATGCTGGAGAAAATCCTTATGCTGTTAAAGTAAGCCATTACTTATCAAAAGTAAGCCATTATCAGCATGAGTTTAAGATCAATGTGTGGGCAGGAATCATAGACACTTTCATAATTGGTCCTGTCATTTTACCACCTCGACTTAATGGCGAAAATTATTTGGAACATCTGCAAAACGAATTACCACACTTGTTTGATCCCCTGCCCTTGGAACTTCAAAGATGAATGTGGTTTATGCATGACGGTGCTCCTCCACATTTTTCGATAAATGTACGTAATTATTTGAGCGAACAGTATCCAAATAGATGGATAGGTAGAGTCAATGATGCACCCACAAGTTGGCCAGCTCGATCGCCTGCTATGACACCGATGGATTACTTTTTATGGAGAAATTTGAAAACCCTTGTGTATTCTAGGCCATAGTAAATAAGTACAGAAGGTTAATTAAGGAGACGTATTGAAACCGGAATGGACGTTTTGAAAAATGATCACGAAATGCTCCAAAGAGTTCAATTTAATTTTTTAAAACGTATAAATCTTTGTATACACGAAAATGGAGATCATTTTGAACATTTGATAAAAGCATTTTTTTTTTTTAATTTAATAACTAAATTTTTGTTGTTGATAAATCTCTTATTGACTGTTTTAACTAAAGTACCTATAAAGTTAAATCCACATTTATGTACCTAGTCGTTTTTTTGTAGCTTTCAGTGACAGTTATTTTAATTCAACGCCTTTGCTTTAAATTGTGTTCAATTAATACAATTACTTACTTAGGCCTGGCCATGCACGTAGTGATTTTCTTAAATCCAGATATCTCAGAAACGGCTGCTCAAATCAACTCTTACCACGTATGTCTTTTTTTGGGAAAAGACGTTGGAGAATAAGAATTTTTATTTAAAAGTTAAATACAGAGTGGCCCAAAAAAGATAGTTCGTTTTGAATGTGTTCAAGGTACCGCAGGTGGCGCCCTCTAAATTTTACAATAAAAATGATTGCAGTTTTTAATTTTTCACCCCACAAAAGCCCCTTCAGCTGAATATTGTGAAAATACACCAATTATTAAAAAAGTTATTTAAGAAAAACGGAAACCAAATTGAACTTTTGACACCCTACCCTGTATCTCCGAAATCATCCACTTTTGGACGGAGATAAATTGGGTTAGATCGGCTTATTTAGGCCTCAGGAATTTGTGGTAGCTTTTTTTCCGCACCTTTCAGAGACACCCTGTATAATTTACCTATAAGTATGAGCATTCAGATACACTGACTAGCGAAGGTATAGTTGTTGTTGCAGGTTTTTACTAGCAATACTACTATAAAGTGACTGAATTACTTTTTTTTATTATTTCACATCCGTTTATCGGAACTCGAATTGATAGTCACCTTCAATTATAAGTACAATTTTAATGTTATTTTTTATAATTACTTAGCTCACATTTATCTTTACCACGCACTGTAATAGAGAATGCTCAAAAGTATAGAAACACACAAACTAACAATAGTTTTACTAATATTTTAATGTTATGTCCTGTTGTAGAAATCAAAATATAGTATGGAGCTGATGGAGGTAGCAAACGCCGCCGAACAAGACGTGGAGGCACTTGTTCAAGAAGCCAAAACAGAAGATCGCATCCTGAAAGTAAGCAATTCACGCTGTAAGGTGAAGTGATTATCATTACCGATGCTATAAAAATATCTACATATATTAATGGTCTAGTTTAAGTTTAAAAAGGGTATTAGAAACATTCCTAAACATAGTTCATGCCGGTTTCACAGAAACACGTCGACTGTGGAATCGGCTTCTGAGCAAGAAATAATAATACATGAGAAATTTAAGTTTCTCCATGCACATAGCCATGTTGTGTATAATATTATGCATTGTTATTTTAGGTTGAAATAAGAAAAACCGGAGGTGGAGCAAATGAAGCTGTTGGATTAAGCGGAGTGAGCCAGCAGGTTTTAGGAATCTTGGGGGAAAAGACCGCTCCCTTAAGAAATGATTTTGATTCGGCTGCATCATATCATGGTAATTATTAGTTACTTTGCTAATAAAAATTATATTCTATTGATATTTTTGGCTCCATTTTTTGTATTCTTTTATAAGTATCTTCCGTTTTTTTTTTTTTATTTGCTGCAACATGTTCGAGATATTAGTTCACCAGTGCGGTCCTGTACAGCGGCGTGGCGACTCTGACCGTGAAAGCCAGCCAGGGAGCCAGACGTTGAATGGGGAATCCCCGACTCGGACGGCGAGGCCGGGAAGGGGCAATGCGACACAGCAGCAGACCAGTCTGGCAGTCTTGCACGTACCGTGAATGCTTCCGCTGCGAAGGCATTCCTGACCTGCTACTAGTCGAACCTTATTATTATATTCAATTTCAATTATTTACAATACTATTCACTTATCTAAGTTAATAAAGGTGTTGTTAAATACAAGACATTACTCTGTTAAGCTAACATCAGAAGTGGTCCCGAACTATGCAGCCTGGAAGGAAACGTCCACGTTCATTTACGCCTCCACTACCTCCTTCAGCCGGGGTGAGTGATACTTATCCTAATTATTTTACTACGCAATCTGATGCCATCAATTCAATTGTGCCTGAATTCGATCCATTGAATGATGATGTCACAGCCTGGCTCGAAATTATTGATCATCTCTCCCATACGTATCAATGGAATGAAAGTTCAACTATATTTCAGGCGCACAGTAAATTACGCGGTACAGCTCTTATTTGGTATACTAGTATTATTAAAACTGAAATTGGTTGGTCTGCATTTTCATGGGCAAAATGGAAGGAGCTCCTGCAAACAACTTTTGTTGTTAAGAGAAATATGTTTGAATTGTTAACAAACTTATTGTCACATAGGCCAGCCCCAGGTGCTTGCCTCTATGAATTTTATTTTAACCATTTATCAAAAATTTCCGAATTAAATTTGAATTTCTCTGATAGAGACAAAATATCACTCATTGTAGGGGCCATAGGTGATTTGAATATCGCTTCCTCCGTTGAAGCTGCCAATATATTACCGACTTGAATCTCTTATCAAACTTTTTAAAAAATAAAGTAGCTAATCCGCAGGGCTCCTTCGATCCAAGATTGAGTGTGGGGTGTGCGGGTGTAACTCGTGCACGAAACCAAAGTAATTTTAGCATGTTATCGTTCAGCCAGGGCCGTATTCAGGCCTCAGAGGCAGTTTCGCCCGGAAAGTTGGTAACTTTCCCCCCTAACGCTCACGGAATTACTAACCCTAAACAAGTCCAGGGCCGTCCTGAAAATTATATACAAAATGCTGTCACTACTCCTAGTGCTCCAATATGTTTTTCTTGCGGTCTTAGTGATCATTTTAGAAAGGATTGCCCTAATCGAAACAAAATTTGTAGACTTTGCAAAAAGGTCGGTCACCTGCAGGCCGTCTGTTCTCAAAAGGTTACAAAGACCTCTTGACTAGAAGTTCGTTTCGTTGACTCTACCCCAAATCTGTGTACAAAAAATTTTTTTCTGAACAATAAGCCTGTTGACGCCTTTATAGATTTGGGTAGTGACTGTTCCTTGGTTCAAAAAGATCTTGCTTTGAAAATGCAGCTTCATATTTTAAACTTAAAAGAAAATGTAAATTTATCAGGGTTTTTAGGTTTTGGTACATCGGTGTCCGAATATGTCGAAACTGTTGTCCAAGTCGATGATGCTGCTTTACTATGTAAATTATATGTTTTGAACGATATTTCTTTCACTCATCAAGTTTTAATTGGTCGAAATTTTTCAGAGCATACCTCAATTTCATATTCTAAGATTGGCAACGAATTGAAGTTTGCAAACAAGGCCATTGATAATAGCCTTGTTACCCTTGTTGATCATGGGCCTCTTTAGCCCGCTGGCTTTTATTTTTACAAAATTTTCAATATGAAATGCGTCACCGTTCAGGTACATACAAGTCCAGGTACATACAATGCTCTAAGTCGAAATCCTCCACTTGAAGGTTTAATTGAAAAAGTTTGTCACATTTCCGAAGAGGATTGGCTTCTGCATGCTCAAGAGGCAGATGCTGACATAAAATGCATTAAGGATTCTTTTGTCAGGTGACATGGAAAACAATAAATCAACTTTCAATGACTACGATTTGAGAGGTAATAAGGTTTATCGCCAAACAGCATATGGACGACGCTGGGTAGTTCCAAAGAAATGCCGATGGCAGATAGTCAAATTGAACCATGATGACCTTGGCCACTTTGCTCTTGATAAGACCTTGGAACGCATTCGTTGCACTTATTGGTTTCCTAAGATGCGTAGATTTGTCTCCAAATATATTAAGTGTTGTCTACCCTGCCTGTATCATAAAGTTCCTGCAGGTAAAAAACCGGGCTTCCTGCATTCAATCCCACAATTTGCAAAACCCCTGCACACCTTACACTTGGATCATCTTGGACCCTTCCCTGTTACCAAAAATAACAATGCTTATCTGTTAAATGTTGTTGATGCTTTTTCAAAATTTGTGTTTGTCCGAGCTGTACCCGATACCAAAGCTGTGAATGTCATTAAGGCCTTGGAGAGTATTTTCGAAATTGTCGGCTATCCACGAAGGATGATTACTGATGCTGGTAGTGCTTTTACTTCCGAAGAATTCCATTCGTACTGTAGAAACAAGAAAATACGGTTGTTTATTACTGCGGTGGGAATGGCCGTGGTAATGGACAGGTTGAACGGGCAAATCGAACTATTCTTGATGCTCTAGGAACCAGTATTTTCAACAAAGATTCAAGTACTTGGGATACAAATCTGATACAAATTCAACACGGCATTAATAATACTCTTAATAAGAGTACCAACCACACCCCGGCTGAACTTCTCCTTGGTGTTTAACTACGATCAGGCACTGATCTACCAGACAGCGATGTCGAGGATCAGGTAGTGGATGTTACGAAAATTCGCAGAGATGCTTCCCGTAATCTGGAGCGTAATAGGCTTGTACAAAATGCTTCTTTCAATAAGAAAAGGTGCGCAGCGGGTACCTATGCAGTTGGTGATCTTGTCTTAACGAAGATTACTAGTCACCCAGCTACTGGGACGAGTAAGAAATTGTTGGCAAAGTACAGAGGTCCTTTCAAAGTAGTGGAAGTCCTCCGAAACGATAGATACAGGGTGAAGGAGGACACCTTCACCTCCAGGTCTCAAATTCAATACGAAGCAGTAGTGGCTTTTGAGAGTATGAAACCCTACAAAACCTTGAAGCAATAGGTGAGCAGCAGCGATTCCATTCATACACCTGATGAGGTGGTACACTCCATCTGCTGAGTGCGATTCCATTCGTACACCTGATGAGGTGGTACACTCCATCTGCTGAGTGGGATTCCATTCATACACCTGATGAGGTGGTACACTCCATCTGCTGAGTGCGATTCCATTCATACACCTGATGATGCGGTGGTACACTCCATCTGCTGAGTGCGATTCCATTCATACACCTGATGCGGTGGTACACTCCATCTGCTGAGTGCGATTCCATTCATACACCTGATGCGGTGGTACACTCCATCTGCTGAGTGCGATTCCATTCATACACCTGATGCGGTGGTACACTCCATCTGCTGAGTGCGATTCCATCCACACATGCACCTGATAATGAGGTGGTACACTCCATCTGCTGAGTGCGATTCCATTCAAACACCTGATGAGGTGGTACACTCCATCTGCTGAGTGCGATTCCATTCATACACCTGATGCGGTGGTACACTCCATCTGCTGAGTGCGATTCCATTCATACACCTGATGCGGTGGTACACTCCATCTGCTGAGTGCGATTCCATCCACACATGCACCTGATAATGAGGTGGTACACTCCATCTGCTGAGTGCGATTCCATTCAAACACCTGATGAGGTGGTACACTCCATCTGCTGAGTGCGATTCCATTCATACACCTGATGCGGTGGTACACTCCATCTGCTGAGTGCGATTCCATCCACACATGCACCTGATAATGAGGTGGTACACTCCATCTGCTGAGTGCGATTCCATTCATACACCTGATGCGGTGGTACACTCCATCTGCTGAGTGTGGTTCCATTCATACACCTGATGAGGTGGTACACTCCATCTGCTGAGTGCGATTCCATCCACACATGCACCTGATAATGAGGTGGTTCACTCCATCTGCTGAGTGCGATTTCATTCCTACACCTGATGAGGTGGTACACTTCGCTGCCGAGTGTGGCTTCTGCACCTCTACTAAGGTGGTCTGCTTCCGTTGCCCATTCGAAGGCGCATCTTTCTTGTCGTTACAGGTCCCTTATTCGAGGACGAATAACAAGTCAGGATGGCCGAATGTTCGAGATATTAGTTCACCAGTGCGGTCCTGTACAGCGGCGTGGCGACTCTGACCGTGAAAGCCAGCCAGGGAGCCAGACGTTGAATGGGGAATCCCCGACTCGGACGGCGAGGCCGGGAAGGGGCAATGCGACACAGCAGCAGACCAGTCTGGCAGTCTTGCACGTACCGTGAATGCTTTCGCTGCGAAGGCATTCCTGACCTGCTACTAGTCGAACCTTATTATTATATTCAATTTCAATTATTTACAATACTATTCACTTATCTAAGTTAATAAAGGTGTTGTTAAATACAAGACATTACTCTGTTAAGCTAACAAACAGAATTTTGATTCCAGGTACTGAAGACGACAACCCAGCAAATGGAGGTATTTGCTTCTGAATTGGATGCTTCATACCATATTTGTTAGATTATTTGTCAGTTAAGAACAAAAGGGCACAAGCAAAAGTAACAAAGGTTTTATTATCAAATGAAGCTAATCGAATACAGAGTTGTGAATAAGCGCTTAGCGTCTCATACTCTCTACCAAGTTGCGTCGTCTCTGCTCGCCGTTGTCGCGCCTCTCGCTCCGTCAGGTCACGACCGCTCGCGGATCCCCACCACTCGCCATCTCGCTCGACAGTCCGCCGCTCGTCTCCAAGCCGGGGATTCCCGCGCCTCACATTCGGCCATCCTGACCGCAGGCTGTCCTCAGTAGAGATGGGCAGTTATTTATCATAACAGTTAAAATAACAGCGTTCCAAGCGCGTAACCTATTACTCCTGTAATAGGTACAGGCTTTGACCGGTAATTTTTGTAACAGGCAGCGCGCGCAGTGCCAGTGCCAGTGCACTGGTATAATCTAATATCTCCGGTTCCAGTTCCAGCTTATTCATATTCATATTTTTAGGTTTTAGGTATTAGGTCAGCACAGTAGTAGAAAGACAGGGAAACTGAAAGGGGTTTCACTTGGAGCGACACCTACAAATCCTCGCTGGTCAAGTTTTGAACTAAGATCGCGCCCTGAGCCCTGACCCTGAATATTGTAGATTTGCAATAATTCCAATCTATGATTTCATGCACATGTAGGTAAACTGGATTCACAATTCAGAGAATTCAGATAAAAACCAGTGGCGAGTGGCGACTGACAGTATCTTATTTTTACATTTAATATTCCCAGTTTCATCCTCCTATGTTTTAGTAGTTTCAGTTCCAGTTATTTGTATTTGATGATTCGGTTCGGTTTAGACTTGCGATTTCTCTCTTATTATGCTATAATTTATACTTTATATAATATACTGTAGTCATGCATCCAAATAAGAAACAAAAAACAAGTTACCTGTGGAGTTATTTTTCTATAACAGATTCAAGTAATAAAACGTGCAAGTGTGATCTTTGTAATCAAACGCTAAGTTTCAAATCAACAGTTTCCAATTTAAAGAAACACATGGACAGGAGACATCCAACTATTAATTTAAATGTTCATTTGAAATGTCCGACACCAACATCCGCTGTTTTTGCTTCGACGAGTTCTAATAACACTGGCATTACAGTAACTCAACCAAAATCAAATGCAGATACTTTCGATGAAGGACTATTCCCAACCTATATCCAACCTATTCCCAAGAAAGGCAAAAGACTATACCAAGTAACTATCGACCAGTGGCACTGCTTTCAGTAATATCCAAGATTATGGAGAAAGCTATTAACCAACATCTTTTAAAATACTTGGAAGGAGCTAATATAATCAGCGACCGTCAATACGGATTCCGCAAACAGAGATCAACTGGTGACCTCCTCACTTACGTCACCGAGCTGTGGAACGGCGCAATCGAGCACCATGGGGAGTCTCGAGGGGTTGCTTGATATTTCTAGAGCTTTCGACCGTGTTTGGCATGATGGACTGTTGGCAAAACTGCAGGCCTATGGCATTCCCGAGAAATTCTGCTTGTGGCTTACGAGTTATCTCGGAAATCGTTCATTGCAGGTGGCAGTCGATGGAGTTCTTTCTGAGATCTTTTCCATCAATGCCGGTGTGCCTCAGGGATCCATTTTATCTCCGACTCTCTTTCTAATATTTATAAACGACTTGCTTGAAACAACAAAAAATCCAATATACAGTTTTGCCGACGACAGTACCCTCATATCTTCTTATACGTTAGATGCGCGAACATCTGCCATCGATAATAAAACAAAAGACAGTTTGGTCAATGAGTGTATAATTATAAATAGAATAGCTCGTCTACCGGTTTCGGGATTGACCCATCTTCAGGACGGTTGTCAGCTTAAGAGCTTCCGTAATACTTAGATGTGTACATGTAGGTTAACAATGAGAGGGTTAAATTAAACATGTGAAAAATATCTCTCAAGCCACGTGGTAAAATCTTTTAACAGATAATTGATTTACTGCTTTAAATATAGGTGAAAGATGAAAAGGTAACCATTATAAACAGGACAAACAAATTTAAAACCATATTCAAAGTGAATTATGGGATGTTTAGAGTTGAAGACTCGTTTAATTTAAATAGTTAAAATTTTAGAATCACCGGAAAGTGACTTTCCGGTGATCGACGCTTCACGTCGGTTCATCAGTTTTACTTTTTACTATGTTCTAAAATTTTAACTATTTAAATTAAACGAGTCTTCAACTCTAAACATCCCATAATTCACTTTGAATATGGTTTTAAATTTGTTTGTCCTGTTTATAATGGTTACCTTTTCATCTTTCACCTATATTTAAAGCAGTAAATCAATTATCTGTTAAAAGATTTTACCACGTGGCTTGAGAGATATTTTTCACATGTTTAATTTAACCCTCTCATTGTTAACCTACATGTACACATCTAAGTATTACGGAAGCTCTTAAGCTGACAACCGTCCTGAAGATGGGTCAATCCCGAAACCGGTAGACGAGCTATTCTATTTATAATTATACACTCATTGACCAAACTGTCTTTTGTTTTATTATCGTTGAATTTGAGTGTACTTTGACCATCCCACCAAATCTGCCATCGACGCACAGACTCGCAGGGAGCAAGAAGTTGCCATACTTAACAATGACTTGCGAGACATTCTAACTTGGGGCGATAAAAACCAAGTCCAATTTGATTCTGGAAAAACCCAAGCAGCCATCTTCTCCAAAAAGACCAACGTTTTGGAGCCAGATATGATGATGGCTGGACACTCTCTTACCCCAGCGTCATCTCTTCGTTTACTTGGAGTGGTCTCGGAGTGAACATGTCTTGGCATGATCATGTTGCAGGTCTGGCGAAGAGTGCTTCTCAAAAACTTGGAACACTCTTCCGCACGAAGAAATTTTATACACCACAACAGCTTCTCCTTTTATATAAGGCTCAAATCCGACCATCCTTGGAGTACTGCTCACATATTTGGAGCTCAGCTCCTAAACATACGCTGAGACTACTCGACTCTATTCAGAAAAGAGCCATCCGCTTGATTGGGGACCCAGATTTGACAAAAAATGTAGACACTCTCGAACATCGAAGAAGAGTCGCTGACCTGAGTCTGTTTTACAGATATTTTAATGGAAAGTGTTCAAAAGACGTGGCCTGCTTGATTCCACCAAGAACAAGACCGGGCAGATATACACGTCGAGCCGCAGATGCTCATCCGTATCAGGTTCAGCTCGTTACACCTCGTACCACCCTATTTCAGACTTCTTTTATGTATAGAACCGCATCACTTTGGAATAGCATTCCAAAGGGCGTGTTTCCCGAAGTATACAACTTACAGAGATTCAAGGCCAACGTGAATCGATATCTCCGCTCATGCACCGCTCCCAGAGCGTCATAGGGAGTTCCCTGCAGTGCATGTGCATTTTCCATAAAAAAAAAATAATTATCTGGCTCGTCTACTAGTACCAAATCGTCTGCTCCATCTACGTCATCAGTTCCATCTACACATACTAAAAATTTACAGCAACAACATGTCTCAAGCTTTTTACCCCCTAGAAAAATTAATGAACAACAAAAAAAGAAATTAGATAAATTACTATTAAAATTATTTATAACTGATTACCAACCATTTTCAGTCGTTGAAGACGATGGTTTTAAAAATTTCGTGAAGGGATTAAATCCATCATACAGCTTACCAAACAGAAAAATCATCTCGAGAAACATGATACCTGTGGAATATGAACAATGTATGGTGGCTGTTCGCAATAAGCTAATCTTTGTTTCTAGTGTTTGTATAACAACCGATTGTTGGACATCCAGAAATAACGAAAGTTATATAGCTGTTACGTGTCACTTTATACAGGGTGTCCCAGAGGGCATGGATCAAACGAAACCCAGTGGTAGGGGGGGTAATTTGGAACAAAAAAATCCCATAAAGGGTGGTCCGAATGTTTACGGTTCTCGAGTTATTCACCATTTTATGATTTTTTTTTTAATTGCTACATTCGATAAGAAAAAAATTTAAAAAAAAATTAACTTCTTTTTTTTAAACGAACTTCTACGCTATAAATGTTTTAGAATAACGTCTTATTCTTACAGTTGTTATTTTGGAATTGTTCTTTGCATATTATAAAAGTTAGAGACCATTTTTCTTCGATTTTAGAGATTTAAAAAAAATCATCGTGATAATTGAGTGACCATAAAAAAAAAACTAACGCACAGAAAACGTGAACATTATTCAGAAAAACTTCTACGTTTAATGCCCTTACTGCCTAATGTCACGTTTATTACATTATTCCCACTCAAAATGAAAATTTTCCAAAATTAGTCTAAAATGTTCAATTTTGAAAATTATCGTCCTATGGTAATATGAACAATAATGCACACACCAAATGGGTTTAAATTATGTTTATTTGCAATAACTAAGCATATTAAGTATACGGCGATGACATGTCAATAAGTTTTTCGTCAATAAACGTGGTTTAACCTATTCTCAAAATGTCTTCCTTCCATTCTAATACACATTCGGCACCGTCGCAAAAAATTTTGTTTCAGTCGTCTGAAGGCGCGCTCATTATTTCGAATTTGATTAGCCATAATGTCGATCGTTTCTCGAAGATCTTGCACATTGTGGTGTACTCTCGAGTAAACCAGTTCTTTGAAACATCCCCACAGAAAAAAATCCAAGGGGTTAAGATCAGGGAAACGGGGTGGCCACTGTATGGGCCCTCCCCGCCCTATCCATCTCTCATGGTAGGTTTCTTCAAGAAACTCCTGAACAGGACGAGCCATATGCGGAGGAGCTCCATCGTGTTGCAACCACATTCGTGTACGAACAGCTAATGGAACATTTTCCAACAACGCATTCAATTCATTTTGTAAAAATTGTAAATAGTCTTCGCCACGTAGCCTAGCTGGTAACTCAAAAGGACCAATTAATAGGCCGTTTACTATTCCAGCCCAAATATTTAATCCAAATTGGTGTTGAAATCTGTGATCTCTAATGATTCGTGGATTTTCTACAGCCCAGTAGTGCATATTGTGAATATTAAATATCCCAGTACGTCTAAAATTGGCCTCGTCTGTCCATAAAATCGAATTAAAAAATAAAGGATTTTCCCTGGATTGTCGCAATATTTCTCTGCAAAACTGCACTCTTTTCAAATAATCACCTGGCAAAAGTGCTTGCACCCGTTGAATGTGAAAGGGGTGCAGCAATTGTCTTTAGAATTCGATGTACTGAGGATCTTGAAATGCCAGTATTGACTGAAAGGTTACGTACACTAATTCCGGGATTAGATTCAACTCCAGCAAGAACTTCTTCTTCAGGAAGGAGCAAACGCCCGCCCTCTCGGTTTGGACCACCAGGCACTTGGCCTTCAACATATGCATTGTGAACCCGCATGAAAACTCGATAGTCGGGATGATGTTTTCGATTGGGGTATCGATCACGGTATTCTCTTGCAGCACGTCGAGCATTCCCATTGCAAAAACCATAAAGAAAATGCATTTCTGCATATTCGCGTGAAGTGTAAGGCATTTTTATAGTTTTGTTGGTATAACTTTAACCTACCTACTTTATTATAGGAAACCACAATCAAAGTAATTGAAGCCGTACAATTATTTTACAATTATTGATGTTTTCCTAGGTAACAATGTTGGTTTCCTAGGTAACAGTTTGGTTTCCTAGGTAACAGTTTGGTTTCCTAGGTAACAGTTTGGTTTCCGAGGTAACATGTTCAAAAACAATTTTTTCAGAGAAGAGAAAACGATTGTGTTGGATAATAACAAACAAGTAGTGATAAATTCGGCTTCATAAATTTTATTATTTATTTTTTTTATGAAAACTTAATGACATGTCATCGCCGTATACTTAGTATGCTTAGTTATTGCAAATAAACATAATTTAAACCCATTTGGTGTGTATTATTGTTCATATTACCATAGGACAATAATTTTCAAAATTGAACATTTTAGACTAATTTTGGAAAATTTTCATTTTGAGTGGGAATAATGTAATAAACGTGACATTAGGCAATAAGGGCATTAAACGTAGAAGTTTTTCTGAATAATGTTCACGTTTTCTGTGCGTTAGTTTTTTTTTATGGTCACTAAATTATCACGATGATTTTTTTAAATCTCTAAAATCGAAGAAAAATGGTCTCTAACTTTTATAATATGCAAAGAACAATTCCAAAATAACAACTGTAAGAATGAGACGTTATTCTAAAACATTTATAGCGTAGAAGTTCGTTTACAAAAAAGAAGTTAATTTTTTTTTTAATTTTTTTCTTATCGAATGTAGCAATTTAAAAAAAATCATAAAATGGTGAATAACTCGAGAACCGTAAACATTCGGACCAGCCTTTATGGGATTTTTTTTGTTCCATATTACCCCCCCTACCACTGGGTTTCGTTTGATCCATGCCCTCTGGGACATCCTGTAGATGATGACTTTGAATTGAAATCAGTATTACTAGAGTGTTCTTCGATGTAGATTTCACATACCAGCAAAAATTTAGCTGATGAAATTAAAAGAATAACAGACAAATTTAATTTGACCAAAAAAATCCTCGCGATCGTCTCCGATAATGCAGCGAATATAAAAAATGCTGTGATAAATGAATTGCAAGTTAAACATTTTGAGTGTTTTGCACACACTCTGAATTTGATTGTGCAGGATGCTTTAAAGCTCATAAGTCCATTACTAGAGAGAGTAAAGAGCATAGTATCTTATTAAAAAAAACACTTTAGGAATGGATAAACTTTTATCTGCTCAAAAAAATACTGGATCGGAAAATCCAAAAAAAACTATTGCAATCTGTTCCTACGAGATGGAACTCCACATATACCATGTTAGAACGAATTTTCTGAATTGCAAGATGCTTTCAAAACATCTTTGGCACTTATTAATAAAGACATTCCTATTTTATCAGCAGAAGAATGGGATATTTGTCAAGAAATGTGTATTGCTCTAAAACCCTTTTTCGATGCGACAGTCAAGATTAGTGGCGAAAAATATGTTACGGGCAGTGAGGTGATCATTTTGACCAATGGCCTCGAATCAGTTTGTAACAAGTTACAAAATAGACAATTCAGTCAAGCTGTAATAGATGTTGTGAAAGAGCTACACAAGGGACTAAAAACGCGACTGAAGAACATAGAATTCAGCAAAACTATAGCTTTAACAACTCTGCTAGATCCGCGCTACAAATTATTGGCATTTTCAGATTCCACTGCTGCTGAATCTATAAAAAAACATGCGGTAGAATTGGTCGTAAAGTTAAATGAGCAAACAAAAGCCAATAATATTGTTGCACCAGATCTAGCAGAACAAGACAATAAAGAAGCACCAGTCAGACAAAATGAACATTTGTCAATTTGGGAAGATTTTGACCAAATTGTTTCTTCCAAAAAACCTACAGGTAAATCATCATAATTATTCCAAGTTTAAATACTGTATTTTATTTAATACATTTTTCATTGATTAGGTACACCAATGTCGGAGACTCTAATCGAAATGAATCGTTTCTTGGAAGCGAATTACCTGAATAGAGATCAAGACCCTCTTTTATGGTGGAAGATGAACCAACATTTATACCCTACCATCGCCAAGTTAGTGAAATCAAAATTTAATATGCTGTACCATGCGAGAGACTATTTCAAAAGCAGGCACTATTATAAACGAACGTCGCACCAGACTGAGTGCAAAACACGTTCAAAGAATTTTATTTTTAAACGTAAATTCTTATTTAATGCCCTGAAAATTTAAGAATATTTTTTTGTTCTAGGTACTGTAAGAGTTCGGGAGGTCCACCCCCTTCAAGAATCGAGAAAATAGACCTCTCGACCACTAGGGTGATTCGAACTACTTTTTAATAAATTCAAACTAGAAAATTGGCCTCTGATCTTCTAGAATAGGTCGGGACCCGACAACATTGTGTTAGGTGAATTAAAGAGATGAGTAACTCGAGAACGTTCAAAGTGTGAGGAGTATAGAAGGGCTATTCTAACGTGACAACGCCGGATGCTGACATTTTTCCCGCATTTTAAAATTAACCACTCTAAACAGCACACTTGGCTTGGCTTAGAGCACCCCTGTCCCGCTTACCCCAGTGAACGCAAGTACGCTCATTTGGAAGCTTGAACTGGTTCACGCAGAGTAAGCCCGATTGAATCTAACGAAATGCTAATGTGCATTGAACAAACTATCATTCATAATGCCAGCGATCCAACCGGTAAAATTTGGCTATGTCCTGGGAAAAAGATCCACTCAATTTATTTAGCGGGGGGGTGGATTCTTGATCCAGGATAATCAGTCGCAAACTTTCGCCTCAAGCTAATCCAGCAAATTTAGAAATTGTTGTGATTGGTCAAACGAACGACGTCATGTAATCGTAAACCAGCGGAAGTAACCGTCGATGGATACTGTGGGGCAACGCTATTCCCTCGCCAGTCCTAGGTTATCTGCCATTGGAAAATCCCGTAAGATTTCCTTCAGGTAGACGAACATGATCTCGTCCGGAGTGGTTCTTCCTTAGAGGAACGCACTCCTGTGAGTTATTTAACACCAGTGCACTGGAATCAGCTTTAAGCCAGTCTGCGACGGCAAGGCCGACTGAGTGATGCGATATCTCCTATACTAGAATTCGTTTAGTCTGTGCAGGAATTTCCAAGAAGCGATAAGGGCTTATGAGGGAAGCAAAGTTGCCAATGTGCCCATTCGAAGTAATTTATTATTACACTAAAATTATATGGAACGCTTATTTTTAATCATAAAGTAAGCTATTCGGGTCAAAATTTAATTGTGACATAGTACACTTACAGTACACAACAGTGTAACTTGAATTTATTTAATTCATATACACTAATTAAAATTTCTAAAAATTTGTGCAAACTTACAACTGGCAACAGCGCATTTAAAATAATTCATAAGAGTAGAGAAACCCAAACACTACAAGTACTCTACAACCGATAACTTACGAATCCCATAATTCCCTTGTATACAGTTATGCGAACCGAGTCGAAGCGGTCGCATCGCATCGTTAAAGGGCCACGTGCTTGTGTGAAGCTGTTCCAGATCATTGTCGTGGTGTTCGTACAGTAAAAGGGTGTTGAATTACTGATCTTAAAATTATTTTATAAGTGAGTATAATAATAATAATAATAATAATAATAATAATTTATTGTTTCCAACAGACAGACAAAGAGCCCAATTACAGGAAACAAAATATAAAATATGACAATATAATAATAAGCAATATAATAATTATATTGCTTTCTGCGGGTGTGATCAAAGGTGGTTGTTACAGCTGTGATACTTAATATTGTATGTGATTTGCATATAAACAATGGCAGCATCCGAAGATGGCAACCGTAAGCGTGCTCGCACTGCTTGTAAAAACTTCTCCTCCGGTGAAAAACAAATCATCGACAATGTGTACCGTGGCCTTAAGGAAAGAAACCCGGATATGTTGAAAGATGACGTTGTGAAACTGTGCAGTAGTTTGACGAAAGTTGGTGTCAGAAGTGTGTACAAGATTATTAAAGAAAAAAATATGTCCAAAGATGACCAGTGTACCAGAATGTTGAAAATCAAGGACCACGTGGAAGGAAGAAAATTCAGCTGGACGACGATACAAAAAATGCCATACGCAGAGTCTTCCATTCGTATTTTTTTAGAAATGAGATTCCAACTTAAAAAAAAATCTCTGAAAATTTAGCTTCAGATGATAGTTTACCGAATATTTCACGCGCTGTTTTATTACGCACTCTACGTGAAATGAATATTCGGTACCTCAAAAGAGATAGAAACAGTCATCTGATTGAAAAGGAGGAAATTATTGTGTGGCGCCGCAAATATTTACAGGAACTTCGCCAATATCGTCGCGATGGACGGAAAATTTATTTTACTGATGAAACGTGGCTCAACGCAGGCCACACAGTTTCGAAAGTTTGGCAAGACTTGAATATAAAAAGCAGCAAACAAGCGTTCATGGACGGTTTCTCCACCGGCTTAAAAGCAACATCAGGTAAGGGGAGTAGACTCATAATCTGCCATATCGGAAGTGACTCTGGTTTTGTGGAAAACGGACTGCTGTTGTTTCAATCCAAAAAGACGGGTGACTACCACGAGGACATGGATTCGGAGAAGTTCGAAACGTGGTTTTCACAAATATTAGGCAGACTTGAGCCAGGGTCAGTAGTGGTAATGGACAATGCCCCCTATCACAGTAGACGCTTGGAAGCTTTATCAACCACCTTATTACCAGAAAACCAGAAAACGGCTTACATGTCCCTATCTTAAATTTTTTATCTGGTATCCTACTGTATAGTTTAAATGTTTATGCAGGGTGATGAAAAATCTGATAATTTTCACCACCTTGTATAAACATTTCAACTGCATAATTGGATGCCTTATAAAAAGTTAAGATAGGAACATGTAAGCCGTTTTTTGATATTATGGGCCGTTTTTGTGGTAAATGGGTTTAAAGTTGGAAAATTGCGATTTTCACTTGTTTATAACTCATAGCCTACTCAATTTAAAATGCAACTATAAACATTATTGTTATTACATTTTCTCAGACAATCTGAAAATGCAATAATATATGGGGTGTCCCATTTAAAAAAACAAAGATGGTCATTGCTTTCGCCATTTTTAAATGTGCTGCCATCTTGGTAATATTTCATTTTGATTCGTTATTAGGTATGTTGCCTAAGTTCCAAATTTCAGATTCCTAGATCATTTGGAAGTCGAATTTTTTCTAATGTGGCGTTTCAATCAATCACCCTGTATAACTGGACAGTCGAAATAAACTACTAATTTGAAAATACTGTATGTACATCAGTATTCAGGAGCAGATTTCAAGCAAGATTTTAGGATGGAAAGAGCTACAATAGAAATTTTAATTCAATTTTATAGTGGTCAGGCTGGTTCATGGCATGAAGGATGGCCTCCTGTTTCGGAAGAGAAAGCAGTGCTGCTCACTGTTTGGTATTTATCAAATATGGAAACTTTTCGGCAGATAGCAGATAGGTTTGATGTGACATTAAGTTTTGCTCATGGTGTAATTAAAAATGTCACTCATTTCCTAATAAGTATAAGCAACCAATATATAAAATGGCCAAATGAAGCAAGAGCTCAGGCGAGTACAATAGTTTTTGCTGGTAAAAAAATTTTCAAAACATAATAGGTGCTATAGATGGCTCTTATTTTAGGATAAATAAACCCCGGTTACATCAACAAGATTATTGTAACTGCAAAGAATTTCACAGCATAATTTTACAAGGAGTAGTTGATGCCCGCATGGAATTCATAAGCATATATGCTGGCGAGCCTGGTTCAATGCACGATGCTCGTGTACTCCCGTCGATCTACATTATACAGAACGTGCGAAAACAACCCCAACGAATTATTATTATATTATATAGGTGATTCAGCATATCCATCCTTACCCTGGCTATTAACACCTATAAGAGATAATGGTCATCTTACGGGAGAAGATAAAAATTTCAATTATAGACATTCTTCAACAAAGATCACTGTCGGAAATGCGTTTGGTCATTTGAGGGGAAGATTTAGAAGACTTCAAAAGTTTGATAATACTAAAATATCGTTCGTTGTAAATTGTATTGGTGCAGCATGCATCTTACATAACATATGTCAAAGGAGAAACGATCATAATGATGATGTTTTTGTTGATGAAATTGACCAATAATAAAAGTACATAATATTTCACCTACCTGTGTTTATTTGAGCATAATGTTACTTTGATGGCAGATTTTCCAATTCTGTAAAGCAGTTCTGCTTTATAAATCTCTGAAAGTCTTTAAAAGGCTGTAATTTTACATTTTATTGTTGTTGGGAGTAATTATTTTTTTATTGTGAATAGGCTTAGGTGATTGTGCATGTCTCGCGCATGCATGCTACTCCTTTTGTTTCTTACTCTAAGTCCAATTCACTCCTAAGTTAGGAATGAATTGAATATAATTCTTTTGCTGTATAAAAACACGTTTCGTATTTTGTTGCTAATAAATGTATTATTGTCTGTGAGATCAAGTATTAATATATTTAAAAACCTCATTCATGCAAAAACAGTGTTGAAAGTCAGTAATAAATCATCAGGTTATGGGTCTCAGGCGTGTGCCCTTGCATGAATTTTGATGTGAAGGTAGTAAGTCTTGTGAAGTCTGAAAGTCTGGAAGCAGCAAGTATAAATTAAGTCAGGATGGAAGCCATACGGTCTCAATTGGAATGCTTGATGGAGGATGCTCAAGGAAATGTAAATTACGAGTCATGGAGGTTCAAGTTAAATCTGACCCTAAAAAGCAAGAAAATTTTTGATTTTCCACTTCACTACGACTCCAGTTGCTACTGGAGTCGTAGTGAAGCCTGAAGGTAGAGAAGATGCTCAAAGTGTATCGACATGGACAGCAAAAGATCTGGAAGCTCAAACTCTCATTGGCTTAAACTGTAGTAGCTCTATTGCCATGAAAATATCAAAATGTACGTCGACTTACAGTATGTTGTCAAAACTTGACACCTTGTATGGAAAAAAGTCAGATGTGTCTATTGAAGGTTTACAACGACAATTTTTTGGGTATAAATACAATGAGGATAAGTCGGTTGTTGAAAATTGCATGCAGATCCAACAGTTAGCTGATAGTTTGTCTGCAGAAGGTGAAGAAATTAAAGAGACTTGAATCATGCAGAGAATCTTGGGCATATTACCACCAAAACTTCACCACTTTCGAACTGCCTGGGACAATGTTAGTGGGGCAGACAAGAGACTTAGGAACTTATTTGATCGTGTGAGGTTAGAAGAGGATAGATTAAATGAAGATCAGTCAACAAGCAAGTCTACGTCACAAAATGCGTTTATAACGAAACAGAGAAGCAAGTCAGATAAGCCTACTGGAAGTCAGAGAATGTCAAACTCTGTAGAATGTTTCAAATGTGGCCGGCTCGGACATTTTAAATCGCAATGCTAAGGAAAACCGTCTGCAAAATATTTAGAATATTGTAAGAATAAATATGGCGGCTGTAATATTTGCAAGTGTAAGGGACATTTTGCCAGAGATTGTCCAAACAAGGATGTTAGTCATCAGGAAGATAGGTCAAGTAAAAATCTAAATAAAAATGCCAGCAATAGACGTGCTCTTATAACAGTAAGTCTGTCATCAATAAATTCCATTAATAACAGTTCCGAAGATTGTTGGTATCAAGACTGTGTTGCAACTCAACATATGAGTTCACATAAGGAGTGGTTCAAGAACTATGTCACTCTTGATCAACCGTCAATGGTTATTATTGGTGATGCAACTGAATTGGAAGGCATTGGCATAGGTGATGTCGAACTCGAAGCTTTTGATGGTCAAGCCTGGCGACAGATCGTCTTAAAAGAAGTATTATACACTCCAAAGATGCCATTCAACCTTTTCTCAGTAAGTTCTGTATTGGACAAAGGATACAAACAGTCAGCCGATGCAGATAAGTCAATTTTCAAGGATAGCAATGGTGATGTTGGTGCCATAGCAGTCAGAGAAGGAAAATTATATAAAATGCAATTTCGAAGAGAATCTGAAAAATGTCTTGTAAATATTTCCTTAAGAAAATGGCATGAAAAACTTGCACATCAGAATGTTGCACAAGTGCGAGATGTATTAACTAGAAATAAAATTAAGTTTCGAGATGACTGGAACGAGTACATATTATGTCCAGGTTGTACTTATGTCAAGCAACATAGGGTATCGCATCCGTTGAATCCGAAGACATCGACAAGGCAACTTGATTTAGTACATGTGGATCTATGCGAGATGAATACTCACTCCTTAGGAGGAGCAAAGTATTTTCTGCTTTTCAAGGACGACTATTCACATTTTAGAAGTGTGTATTTCTTAAGACACAAAAATGAAAGCGAAGCTGGAAGCCTTTTTGAGATTAGTCGAGAATCAATTTGAGAGGAAAGTCAAGGTACTACGGTCAGATAATGGGACTGAAATAAAAAACCACAACACGCAACGAATTTTGGAAGATCTTGGTGTTTTTCATACAAAGTCAAGTGCTTATACGCCACAACAAAATGGACGTATTGAAAGGGAAATGAGAACTATAGTTGAGGCTGCTAGAACAGTCATACATGCTCAAAGTCTGGATGAAAGTATGTGGGGTGAAGCGGTCAATTATGTCGTGTTCACAATTAATCACACTGGCTCTAGTACAGTAAAAGGAAAAAGTCCAGCTGATTTATGGTTTGGGAGGAAAAAAGACATTAGAAAATTAAAATCTTTTGGATGTGACTGCTATGTAATGATAGAAGATAATAAAAGAAGCAAGACTGGAAAGAAGTCTATGAAAGGTTTATTTGTTGGCTATGACATCGATTCTCCAGGTTGAGAACTGAAAGCCTTACTGAGCTAGAAATGTTACCCTCTGAAACAAATGATGAAGTGCCTAAAAATCCAACGTCGGAAGCAAGCTCTGAATATGAAAGCTTCAATGCTGAAGAATCGGAATATGAAGATTGGTCTCCCATTCAAGAAAATGAAAGTCAGTCTGACAGCTAAGATAGTCCAGTTGCAGTCTCTGGAAGAAGAAATTTACGAAATCGTCGCACATTGAAAGCACCAGCTAGATTCAACGATTATATAACTGACACAGCACTAATTATTCAAGGTTATGAGACAAATATAATCGGTGAAGAAAATGAAATTTCTGTAACTGAAGCTCTCAAGGATACAAACTGGAAAAAGGCCATGTCAGAAGAATTTGAGTCATTAGTAAAAATGAAAACATGGGTCTTAATTCAAAAACCAAAAGACGTTACACCACTAACCTGTCGGTGGGTGCTACGCAAGAAAGAAGGTGAAAAGTATAAGGCAAGACTCGTCGTCAGAGGTTTTGAACAAAAAGAAGGCAATGATTACTTTGAAGTTTTTAGTCCTGTTGCTCGTCATATGTCAATCAGATTAATCCTGAGTATAGCCGCATCTGAAGGTATGAAGATAATGACGTTTGATGTCAAGACTGCTTTCTTGCATGGCAAGTTAGATAAGAAAGTTTTTATGTATCAACCAGAAGGGTTCAATGATAAGTCTGGTCGTGTATGTGAACTGAATAAAAGTCTTTACGGACTAAAACAAGCACCGAAGATCTGGAGTGAGACGTTCACAAATTTCTTGAACTCAATACACTTTCAGTCTACTGATGATGATCCATGCGTCTACTATAACAAGAATAGAAGTGTAATAATTATTGTTTTACATGTTGATGATGGTCTTATGATTGGACATGAGGAAAGCGAAATGTTAGAAGTTCTCAAGAAGCTAGACCAAAAATTCAAGATTACCTATGATACTGGAAAAGAAAACTGTTTCTCATATCTCGGCATGCAAATCAAAAGATCTGAAAATTGAATTTTTATAAATCAATCGAAGTATGCAGAAAGGATCGTAGAACGTTTCAAGTTGGGAGATATAAATCCTGTGTATACACCTATTGAAAAAGGGATGGTTACAGATTCTGGAAATTTTGTAAATGACAGCCCTTTGGACAAATCAAAGCCATATAGAGAAGCAATTGGCAGTCTGTTATATCTTGCCACTATATCACGTCCAGATATCAGTTTATTCTCAGTCAATTATCTGATTCGATTCACTAATAAACCTATGAATAGTCACTGGAAAATGGTTAGACGTGTATTTCAGTATGTAAAAGGAACTACAAAGTTTGGAATATTCTTTGATGGAAGTAAAAATTTATCTGTGTATAGTGACTCCGATTATGGTGGTGACTCGGAGACTGGACATTCTACGAGCGGAGTTCTGCTACTAAGTGGAGGTCCTGTAATATGGTTTACACAAAAGCAAAACACTGTATCAAATTCAACTGCTGAAGCTGAATATCGAGCAGCAATATCTGCCATCGATGAGACTTGTTGGACACGAAGATTTGCTAAAGAATTAAGACAGTTGGATATAAGTGAACCTACGTTACACTACATTGATAGTAAGTCTGCTATTCACATGCTGAACAACACTCATGAAGGTAAAATCACCAAAGGAAAGAAACACATAGAAATATCAAGGAAGTTTATCCAGCAGCATATTGGTTCTACAGTAACACCAGTTCACGTCAAGAGTGAGGATCAACTTGCAGACATATTAACGAAGCCTTTACTGCGTAAAAATTTTGAAAGTTTAAGGTGTAAAATAATTAAGGAGGAGTGTTGGGAGTAATTATTTTTTTTTATTGTGATTAGGCTTAGGTGATTGTGCATGTCTCGCGCATGCCTGCTACTCCTTTTGTTTCTTACTCTAAGTCCTAGTCAGGAATTATTATTATTATTATCATGTCATGTCTGTTTAGTTAAGAAAAAGAAAAACGTAATGATGAAAATTAGGGTTAGGAATGAATTGAATATAATTCTTTTGCTGTATTAAAACACGTTTCGTATTTTGTTGCTAATAAATGTATTATTGTCTGTGAGATCAAGTATTAATATAAAAACCTCATTCATGCAAAAACAGTATTGAAAGTCAGTAATAAATCATCAATTGTTCATATTCTATTTTCTCTCATTTTGGTTAAGTTTACTTTTTATAATCTACAAAACATTTGCCTTATCCGTTTCACATGCATTCTATGGACTATTCACTCCCATATTTTTTCCATTAAAATTTTTATGCCATGAAAACGTAAGAAAAAAGTTTCATAGATTATAAAAAGTTTACTTCACCAAAATGAGAAAATAAATTTAAATTCACATTTGTTGGCAGAGATATTGTAACGTTGTTATAGTTTTCTTCTTTTTATTAGGTCTATTTTAAATTATCGAATGGGATCTTATTACCTAAAACCTTGTTTAATAAGACATTCATCAAGGCGCTCCCTTTGAATTCGATCATAAAAAATGAATAAAAGCTTTATTCATCTAGACAAACAAAATTCAGGTACCACCATAGCCATCTGTTGTAGAATGGTACAACTAGTCCAAGCTAGGCAAGTTCAAGATCTCTTCATTTTCAATACGATCTGTAAATTTCTGTCCTATTTTCCTTCCGTCAACAAGAAACATAGATGTCTCTGTGGTTTAGTTTCGAAATATCTAATACGACGCTTCTTTGAAGCTGCGCAAAAGGGTTTTCTTCGCGAGATCTGAACATGATACGCCATTTCTGACCCGGTCCACAAGCGGTCAACACGCGCCCGCACCCCTATCTTCTATTACCTAAAGAACCAATAGACATATTGGGTTAGTAAATTGTCCAAACTATCTAATACTTTCTCTAATAGAAGCTATATATTGTTCTAGTTCTTTTTATCTACCCCATCAATCCGGGTACTACCTTATCTCATCAATAAACCTATCTACGAAGTAGAACTTCGCACTTATCTTTACTGACGCCATCTTCATTTTTGTATTTTCACGCTTTGATATCCACTTTTATGGAAGGAATCTCTTCCATTATCTGAGGGTTTTGCTGCTGCTCATCCCTGAAAACTGGACCTTAACATCCGGAGCCCGATATTTTTGAGTTTCGACTAGCCCCAAAAGGTGACAATGCTAACCAGTGTCCGGCACGTGTCTGCACGAGATACGAGACAACCCACCTGTCTTTCGCCACCCCAGAGGGAGATCACGGCCTTCTCTCCTGTGATCTCATCCAGGGCCCCGCTTCTCCAGGTTCGACACGACTTTTCGAAGAAGAGAAAAGTCGTTTTAGTAAGCAAACACAACATAACCCTTTTTGCTCAAAGTGATATCAATGAAGCCAAGTTAAGAATTTTATGCATATTTATTACCGTATCTCGTCAAGAGATTAATACTGTTTTCATATTTGGAGTTCATACTCATAACTTTTGAGATATTTGGTCTTTTATTACTACCGTTATTATTCAAGTTACATTTAAGACGCAAATGTCATTTATTTTGTGAAGGAAAATAGATATCTATATTTTTCAATCATTTAACCTAAATGAGATAATTACAGTTAACTACATGATCAATTAATTAATATTTTGTCACCATAGATTTTCAAGTCATCATCATTTTGTAAATGATATCATAAATACATTTTTTATTAAAGAGTCAATCTTATTATTCAGTAGATAGTTACAGTAGTTAGAAATTACTAACATTTCACAACCTGAGCGAATTTTGATGTTTTTATAGCTTAGGGTACTTTTGGCCAATCATACTAAATTAAATAACATCTGGCATCCTTTATCTATTATCTTAGAGGTGATTAAACATACCGCTCTACGTAGCTAATGTTATCACAGTCCCACGAAATCTGAGTGAGATTTTGGTGGCATTGAACAGTGCTTCGACCCAACGAAGGTAAGTCGGCAACTGTTTTTCGACGGTGATCGAATTTTTTTCAGCCGAGAGCTACAATATTTCTCATAGGTAATTTTGTAATTATTCTCATTGTAATTTTTTTTTAAGCTAAAATATATCACAAATTTAAACTAGAACTTTAAAATACAGAGAGATGCAAAAGATTGATACAGAACACAAAAAGATTTTATTTCATACAAACTTTTGAAACTTAACAAAATATTAATAAAAAACCAGTTTTACAAATTGCACTGATCATAGGGAAAAAAATGTAACTAAAAATAGGTAAGTAAACTATATGAGATCTAAAAAAGTATTTGGTATAAAAATATAACTATAACTATAAATACGAACTTAAAAAAAAATATTTGGTACAAAAAAACTAACTGAAAATGTGAACACTAAAAAAATAATTTTTGTTAACTTATAAACTTGACAAATGTTTATGAAGAATGACCTTTTTCTAATATCACACTCCACTTGAAGTTGATGGCTTCTTCTTCAATGATGGTGATACTTGGTTTTCCAAAAATTTTTCCAAAAAATCAATTTTCCTCTGCTCCATCTTCATTTTCTCTCTTTCTAATTATATCATCTTTTTATGCCGCTTTTCTTTTTACATCAGTTTTTCTTTTTTATAAAGGAAAACCTGACTTGATGTCCTTTTCCTTGAAATCGATTTCTCTTTCTTCATTGTTGAAGCACCTGATACTTCACCACTTAATCTGCTGCTTTTAGGAGTAGAAGTGGCAGCTTCTGATGATTCACTGATAGAGATGTTTTTATCAGCATCATTATAAACTCTTTCCTCACTATCGACTATTTCCTCAAAGTAGTCATGAGCTGGCAAAACATTGTGGTCGGTAATGCCAATGTCTAAAACATTCGATGGCTGTGGATTATTTGAGGCCTTATCCCCAACAATTTCTTCGAGTTTTTCGAAGAATTTATAATTTGACGCTCCTCTACCGGATTTTTTCGGTCCTTTATTATCTTTGATGGACCGGTACATTCGCATCAGATTGGTCCACTTTCTCTCCGATTTATCTTTACTCCTCTAAAATAAAAAAAAAATGCTTGTCAAAACCTAGAGAAACTTTATGATAGTTGAATTCACTTACAAAATGATTGTGAGCAACCATTTTCTCCTCTATTATTGCCCAAATGTGCTTCCTTTTTTTCGCATGGCTGAAGTCTTCTTTGTGCTCCACGCTCCACATAAAGAGATATCAGCAGAAATGTCTCCGCTTCCGACCAAAAAACTTCTGAGGAATTTGAAGATGTTTCTTCATTGTTATCACTTACATCATTGTGTATCACCACATTATTCAGAATATTATTTTCTTTGTTTTCTGGCATCATTGTCGTTATCAGTATCACCGGATTTATAATTATTGAAAATTTTTTGAGCATAAACCAAGTCTGTAAATGGAAGTATTTAATGTACAAAGATCGTAGGTATATTTATTAAATTAGAATGTTTGATGTAGGTACAAAGATGTTTATTTTAATTATACAAATAACTCACCGTTTTGAGCTCGTTTCACGTCTTCCACGGGAAGACAAATTTCTATTATTTCCCCATCACTTTCTAATTCCATTTTTACATTAACAGCGAACAACATGAAAGGTAAACCATAAATAATAAATATGTAAAGAGAACGGTTTGACTTGGCTTGTTAGTTAGGTTTGTATTCCGGATCCGGATCAAACCAATTGAATCCTAAAAATTCTACGATTCGGAGGGGCAAGGTGATTACGGATCACGATCCGAATCTCTCAAAGAGTGGGGATGAATCCGTTTTCAAGAGAACACGCCTATTTGAATCCAAACGCGTTATAACGTTATAAACGCGTTATAACGCGTTTGGATCACGAATAGAAGGTCGAAAGAAGGCAGCTAGCTATTGTGTTCAATTGAATATAAAAGCGAAAGAAATATAAATGGTCATTTTTGTCTGAGTAGCTGTCATCCTAATATGATCATGTAAATTAGTTCCAAATATTGCCATGGCAATATTTGGAACTAACTCTGAAGATTTATTTTTCATTAAGATAAGATTTCTTTTTAACAGAATGCCGAGTAAAAAAAAGAGCCCAGTAGTCTGAGGCGAATCTCGCAGCAGCGTTAAAAGCCATAAGAACCGGAAGTAGTATAAGCCAAGCTTCAAAACAATATGAAGTTCCTCGAACAACACTTGGACTGCATAATCGGAACCAAAATCCAATTAAACGTATTGGAAGAAAAAGTGTTTTAAGTATGGATCAAGAAAATGATCTAGTGTCTAGGATTCACAAGCTAGCAGAGGTAGGCATGCCTATTACAAAAATGAACATACCGACTCCTTTTTCTAACGCATCTAAACTAGCAGGAAGAAAATGGTTTAAATTGTTTTTTGCAAGACATCCCGATGTAGCCAGACGGAAGGCTCAACACATGAATCCAGCTAGAGTCCAAAAAATGAACGCTTTTATTGTGAATGATTATTTTAAGGAATTGAAAGCAGTATTCACAAAACTGAAATTGTTTGATAAACCGGGCAATGTGTATAATATGGACGAGAAAGGTTGCCGTACAACGATTCACAAACAGCAGTCCATTTTGGCAAAGAAAGATGCTAAACGTGTCCACTTGACTGCATCAGAAGACGGTGAAAATGTTAGTATTGTGGGATGTGGCAATGCCCTAGGGCAAGCTATCCCACCATTTATTCTTTGAAGAGATTGAAGCCTCAATGGACAGACAATCTACTACCGGGGTCAATTGCGGATTGGTCAATTGTGACCAATGAGGCGTTCATTTTATGGCTAGATGAGGCGTTTATTTTATGGCTAGAACATTTTGCAAGGTATAAGAAGACAGGACCTATACTCCTGATATTCGACGGTGCAAAATGGCACCTAGACCTAAGTATTGTTCAAGCTGCAGAAAATTATGCTTTGTTTTGTCTTCCTAGTAACACCACTCACGAACTCCAACCAATGGATAAATTAGTCTTTAAAAGCTATGAGTCTTTTTGGGATCAGGAGGTACTCAACTTTTTGATAACTCAGCCTGGAAAGAATTTAACCAAAATAAGATTCGGCGAAATATTCAGTAAAGTTTTGTTAAAAGCGATGACACCAGCAAATATCATCTCTGGATTCAGGGCTACAGGCATATATCCGTTTAATCCAGACATCAACTCTAAATCTGCATTTGCACCAAGTCTTGTAACTCATGTTGAAGAAAATATGTTACATCAGTCAAAATTTATTGAAGTTATTAACGTAAATAAACCATCAATTTCCATATTCGATGATGAAAATAAGACTGATCAAAACTGTCCCAGCACAAGTGGAATCAGTTCAAATAAAAATGCACCAATGAAAAAAAAAGTTCAACAAAAAGGCCCCGTTTATATAGCGATTCATCTTCTTCTGAATCAGATTTCAGTGTTCATGATAATTATTCATGTGACGATGTAAGCAGCAAAGATGATGATTTGATAAGGAAGATTTCGAAACTCTCAAGCAAAGAAATTCACGCTAAAAGCAAAGAAAATACTCCCGAAAAAGATTCAGATCAAGATACTTCTTTTAAAGGTATGGGCTTACTAATTAAACCCGAAATCAAGATAGCTGTTACAAAGCGAAAACCGGCAATTAATAGCAAGGCTCAAGAAGTAACAAAGAATTTATTTCCTTCAGCGGTGGAAAAAATACCCAAAAATAAACAATGTAACAAACACCCTTCCAAACAACAAGAAAAATCATTTAAAATGGAAAGCAAAAACAAAGAACAATAAAAAAAGAAAATAAACATGCAACACGTAAAACAAGGCAAGATAAACAGCGAAAACAAAGAACAAGAAGCAAAAATAGAAAGCCAACAAGAAGAAACTAAGACAAACAGCGAAAACAACGAAGAAAATGAGAAAAAACAACAACAAAAAGAACAAGACGACATGAACAACAAAAACAATGAAAAAGTAAAAAGGAAAGAACAAAACAAGAAAATCAAAAGTAGCAGTGAATCGTGGTTCTGTTTTGTGTGTAATGAAGATCGTCAGGCAGATATGAGATTGTGTCTTGCATGTAGCCGATACGTGCATGAAGAGTGTGTTGGTCTTACAAAAAATACAAGGATGTATTCAAGTGTCCAAATTGTTCCTAAAAACAACGAATTGTTAACACTAAAAAATGTTGTTTCGGTTAAGACGTGTCACGTTAGTTATTTTAGGTACACCCCTATTAATTTGTATATATTAAATATTAAAATTTATTGTTGAAATTGAGCAATTTATAGGTATGCATGTGATGAGCGGAATCGTCCGTGTTACCAGTTACAGGGTGTATTGGGCTCAAGAAACGAGGTATAACTATTGCTGATGTAATGGCACGCAATCGTTTTGACAAACTTAGGTTATTCCTACATTTAAATGACAACACAAAATCTCTTCCAAGAGATCACAGCAGCTATGATACACTTTTCAAGATCAGACCTTTTGTGGACGCCGTTCGATTAAATATGAAGAAAATTGAACCTGAGGAGTACAATAGTATTGATGAGCTGATAATTCCTTTCAAAGGTCACAGTAATTTAAAACAATATATAAAAAATAAACCACACAAGTGGGGTATAAATTTTTTTGCTAGAGCAGGAAGAAGTGTAATTTTATATGATTTCGAGGTTTACATTGGAAAAGGTACTGTTGCTGAAGAGCAAGGATTGTATCTTTACAAGAGCGAGGATACCTTGCAACTGGCACAGTCAGGAATAATCGTTTGTCAGGATGTGTTTTAATAGAAGATAAAATTCTAATAAAAAAAGGTAGAAGGCATGTGATGTCAAAACGGTCCATGATAAATAAAAAAATAACTGCTGTTAAATGGTACGACAACAAGACTGTTTATTAGTGTCAACCTATAAACGCAAAAACCCCACAGAACGAGTGAGAAGATGATGTTCCAAAACAAAAGCATATATAGAAGTTGATTGCCCAACCATTGTAAAAGAATACAATGCTTCTATGGGGGAGTCGACTTACACGACATGTTGGTTGAATTATATAGGACAGACATCAGAGCAAAGAGGTTTTACCTGAGAATTATTTTCACCAATTGATAGCTGCATAGTGAATGCATGGCTGCTTTATCGTAGGAATTGTGTCCAGAAAAAAGAGAAGCACTGTTGATGCGCTGTTACAATCAGGTATATATTATAAAGAAATATTAGGTAAATATATTTTACTGAATTAATTTTTATAGGTAAAATTGATAGCAGGAAAAGAGGACGCCCCTCCAATGAAAATTGTCAACCAAGGAGACATGCCTTGTATCAAAGACCAGTACCGTAGAACTGATGTTCAGTTAGACGGATTGGGGCATTGGCCTCTACACGATAGAAATAAAAGTAGATGCAAGTTGTGTATTAAATCATATTCAAGGGTGAAATGTTCAAAATGCAAAGTATTTTTGTGTTTTAATGATAAAAAAACTGCTTTCATGATTTTCATGTTAAACAATAATTATGCCATTTGGATTTTTTTTGAGCTGCTTTTGAACGTCAAAATGTAATAAAAATATAAGAATAAAAATGTTTATCTATATTTTCACATTTTATTCCATAGAGAAAAATTAAAAAAAAAAATTGAAATAAAATAATTTGGGCTGGAAAGGGTTAATATTAAGGCGTCATAAGTGATATTATTCTCTTGAGCTGTAAGTTCGGACATAATTTCATAAAATAGCGTCCAATTGGCTTTTGTTAGATTATATTTGGGAATAGAAGATTTGCCGCCACTTTGATGTCCGGTTAGCATTATAATAGTCAATGCCTAATATCGAGAAAGAGACCAAGTAGTGATTAGAATGTAATGGGATTTTTCTGCGACGCATGAGGAAGGTTCCTGTTTTATAAAACGTCGTTTGAGCAAAATGATTATGAAGAGGCACTGATTGTAAACTCTAGAAAAAAGACCGATTTGGGAAAAGTTGTGTTGAAAAAAGCATACAGCAATAAAAGGTACAAAAAGGCACAAATGAAAATGTGAACGTATTTTCACGTAGACGTATATTAAGGGAAAAATGAACAAGCGTAAATAAAGTGAATAGAAAATGATCCGTCCTCCGGCGTGAGCTAGATCAGAGTGTCCGTGCTTTCCTCCGTGATTGACTCGTTCGCAGGAAGCGACGTTCCCACCTCGGCCGGCTGGTACCGCGGGAAGTCCCTGCCTGCCTACGAGCGTTCACGTCGGTCAATGAGCCCAGCCATCCGGTTGACCTATTTTTAGCGCTTACAGTTCGGCCACGCTATTCTTCTTCTCGACCCCGAGAAGCTGTGCTCTTGACCTACCGTAGGCTGGTCTGAAGTACCAGTTTGAAGTACGTACCTAAAATTAAACAAGATTATTTAATCGTATGAAACTAGAAGTCTCCGTGATCGTGATTTTCTTTCTGGTTTGCGTTTGCTTAAGAGCTCAACGTTGTCTATATCCTTTATAGAACTAGCGTAGCGGTTATGAACGTAATAACCTTCGTCTGCTATTATTTTAGCCATTCCTTAGGCTAAATTATAATAGCTTCGTGTTGTACCGTGTACAGCGCCGTGCACTCTTCAGTGTGTGGTCAGCATACTGGACTCTTTCGTAAAACGCAAACCAACTCTTTTGTTCATTTCGTTAGAACCCATTTTTTTAGTGTTCTTTTCGTTAGAACCCCTTTTTTGTGTTCTTTTCGTTAGAACCTCACATCATTCGTTCTTTTCTTATCTATAGCTGTCCTCTGTTTCACTCTCCTTGTCGGAGTCCTCACTTTCTGTGCGAACGGTGAATTTCTTCAATTTATCGCTCGGACAGATGCCAGTGTAAGGTCTCTGGGAACGTGTGGCGCCCGGTAAGCTTTTAATCAGACAACGGTCATATCGTAAGACTTTGTCGATTACGTAGGGTCCATCGTATTTCGGCATTAACTTTCTGCTCGTCCCTTCGTTAGACGTTCGTGTGCGTTAAGCCAAAACTTGGTCACCTACCTTAAAAAGAACTGTCGTTGTCCTTTTTGCGTCAAAGGCAGCCTTTTGCCTTTTTTTTTTGCTGCCGAGAGATCTTTCTTTAGCATCAGCCTTCGTTTGCTCGAAATTTTCGTTTCTCTTCGACGCACCACTTTCGACCGACAAAAACGAATCATTTCGCCCTCTCGGTCTAAAGCCGAATAAAAGTTCGTGGGGACTTTTCCCCGTTGCTCTATTTATGGTGGCGTTAAGACTCCACTGGACTCTAGCCACATTTTCGTCCTACTTTTGCTCTTCGTCGGTGGAAGAGCTACGGCATCTAAGATTGTGCGATTGTAATGCTCTACTTGCCCGTTGGCTCGGGGGTAGCTGTCGCATTTTGTGTATCTTTAATTCCAGTCTTTTTGTAAAATTCCGTAAATTGCTTACTCGTGAATGCGGTACCTCGGTTCGTAATTACTCTGGTCGGAACTCCGAAGGTATCTATGACACTTTCTAGAAAGCGGACTACAGGTGTACTCTTAGTGCTTGGTACCGCCTTTAAGAATACATACTTGGTAAACGCGTAAACACCGACGATTAGGTATGAGTTCTTTTTAACACTCTGCACGAAAGGTCCCGGTGACAAAACATATCATGGTAACAGGAAATAATTAAGCCGTAGCTCTGCGGTTGGTGACTTTTTTATAATTATGTCGTTCTTAAAGCCAGGACCAGACTTAGTAACATTGCTATATTACTTTTGCTATACGACTCTGCTACAAAACTTTTATTTAAAACCTAGTCGCGTCCACACAAGTTGCATAACAATGAAACCTGTCACAATTAGCCTAAATTCTAGTAACATATTATATACCTATGCTATGTAGCAGCGTTATATAGCAAGTCTGAAAAATATCAGCAATGTCAATGAAGTCACTCATATTCGACTGATTGACAATGTACTTTGTCAACTATGTTGACAGTTGACTATGTCAACTGTCATTACACTTTCTGTTACAATTGCTCGTTAGACTCAGTACGATTTAGTACTTTTTTAAAATTTGTTCAGTACGATTTAAAAATCTGCCCTGGCAACACTGTAAAAGCTCATTAGGCTAACGGGCAGATTTCTGTGTTCACTTTTGAAGCTAATAACGACGTTAAATGACTTTTATTAACATTTTTGTAATTACTTTCATGACAAGAATGTCAAAATAAAAAAATAAAAAAATCCACTTATACTCGATACCTTCTTCAGAAATGGCAACAGAAATCTGCCCGTTAACTTATGAGCCTTTATAATACCCGCTGCTAGTCTTTCTGCTCATATTGGCACATCATCAATGAAGCAAGTTGCTGAAATATAGTAGCTCATATGATAACAAAGAAGGGAAAATTACCGAAGTGCAAAGATTTAAAAAACTTGTAGAGAGTCAGTGGACGACAGAAATCAGCAGCATTGCATTCAAAGAAAAAATGGCAGAAGCAAAAAAATTTACCTGTAACAGAAGACATCTAAAATTTAAAAATTATGGATTAGAGCTTGCAACAAAAAATAAAATTTTGTTAGACAACAATTCATACGATTCAGCTGCCTTCAAAATTTTGACGCAATGCACATTAGCCCTCACAATTTTATTCAATAGGAGAATGATAGGCGATGTCCAATATTTGAAAATCTCCGAATACTTAAATCATGTATCTTCTTCAAACATCGAGGATTTTGAACTGTCAGAGTCGGAAAAAATTTTAACAAAGCAGTACAAACGTGTAGTGGCTGAAGGCAGTAGAAAAATTGTTATGTTATTCCCGCCACTTCTGCAAGGTTTCATCGAGACTTTATTACGTGTTGATACGACTATATTTTTGCTCAACCTGGAGAAGAAAAATGGGCTAGAGGAGACAGCTATTCGACTGATTGCTCAGAAATGTGGAATCTCTCCAGATGGAATTTCTTCCAACAACTTGAGGAGACATATTGCCACGGTCACGCAGCTGCTTATTTAAACCAAGAAGATTGTCGAGAATTTGCCAAATTTATGGGACACATGTAGAAGACTCACAATTAATTTTATGTTTTACCGCAAGACCTTTGAGTGAAATCGGCATAAACCCATCTACCGGATACTGTGAATCGAACTCTGACTTCTGAGACCAACGAAGCTGAACCGTTGACACCAAATCTTGCAGTAGGTCCTGTGGATGATGATTCCAGTAAAAATAAGAGAGTACAAGTAAAACAACAAAAACGCTTTAAATGGTCAAGAAAAGAAAAAGGTGAAGCACTAAAATATTTTGCTTTTCATATTAAAAATAAAATTGCTCCAAAAAAGACGAAACCAATGTTTTCAAAGAAAAATTACGGAAATTATACCATGACAAGGACTTGGTGAAAATAAAAACGTTCGTTAACAATCAATATGAAGATAGAAAATAATTTGTAAACATAGTCTGATATTTAGTATCCATTTTAGATATTTTAGTATCCATTTAGATATTTAGTACCCATTTTTTAATTTTAAGTTGAGTTTAAGTAAAACCTATAAAATATAGAGTTAATTTAAGACAATAAAATCACCCAGGTAAATTTGTACTTTTTTATTGTTTATCTTCTTTTATCTTTTATTTTTATTTTTTATCTTGTCTATTTTTATTGACTATAATAATTAATGATTATAATTTAATAATGATTATTATTAAATAAATGAATTATCAATTTATTTTTATCTATTCAATTTTCTCAGAATCAGTTACTCGCGATAATACTTATTTCTTGTATAACTGTGCAATATTTCTATACATGGTGGTCACTTTCAACTGCTTAGCTATATTGACACTTCTTGTTACATAAAAGATAGGTACAGAGCTGTGTTAGGAACCACTCAGATCGGAATGCAGACAGAAGGAATGTATAATGGGAATGTTGCGCAAGCTGGTGAAATACGGGTGTGTAGAGGAACTTGGGATAGTAAAAGACCTACGAGTTTAGTTGATGTATAACCGTCCTGGAGTGAATATATAAATGTTAATATTCTTAGTCGTCATTATTGTTATTGTATAATTAATATTATTGAACTGAATAAATAATGTTCCTAATATTTGACAGCGGTGGAATATCCACAAAAATGCCTTTTCTTGGTGAAAGTGAGGTGAAACAAAAATTTAAGTTTTTAGCGAATTTCCGATGAAATAAATTTTAACAACGGTGGTGTTGGTGCCGGTGTTGGTGGTCTGAGCCGCAGCGCGAGTTTTCCCAACGCGGGCCTCGCCTGGGTATTATGTGTTACCTAGGTAGGTACCTACTTGAGAGAAGTTCCGCTCCTCCGTTAACAACAATTAAATTTATTAGAAGCTGAATTTAGTAAATTAAAGGAAAACGGAAGCTCAAGAAATCTTGCAAGAAAACACTGAGTATGAAGTATTAACGTATTATTGGATTGATATCCGACTGGTGTCGGTAAGTAAAGTAGATCAAGTATGTAAATGAGGAAGCATATTACAGGTTTTCTAAGGAAAAATTATAAGGGGGGTGAAGCAGTGGTATGTTATGAGAAACAGCATACAAAAATTTACCAAAATTAAAGTTTGCTACTTTCGAAGTTGATGGCATTGCAATAAAGTTTATTAATAAGTAGAGTTTGGATGAGATAAGTTATAAAGCTTATTCCAAGGTTATTCCCAAAGGTAAGCAGCTATTGCCATGTTGAGTAGAGTTGTGATAAGTAAGGATAAGTAATGAAGATTATTCTGAGATTATTCCTAAAGGTAAGCAGCTATTTTAGCTAGTGAGTTGAGAGATGCATGATAGATAGTTATGAGTAGATGAAAAGCATGACTAAAGTTGGGGAGCTCTCCAAAGTCCAAATGACATATTTTGAATTCGATAGGTAGAAGTAAAGCATGAAGCATGAATTAAGCTGGTATAAAGCATGAAGTAAGCTGAAGTATAATTGAACCCAAGTAGCATTTTGGGGTTAATTTGCGTCGATTCGACTTGATTTAGGTATACTACCTATGTATGTAATCTAATTCACCTAACATAAATTGCGTGAAGTTTACCTCGAATTTACGTGACGAAGATCAAAATAAGAGTAGATATTAAGTGTATTCGTCGACGTATTTGGGAATTATCGCTATGAAGTTAAGTGAATTCATAATTCAATTATTGCTATGAAGTTAAGGCGATATTACTGAAATATGTACATTCGACGTTCGTCTTAGGTATATAGAATCGACTTGATACTTTGTTTAAATAGGTAAGTACCTACTAATGTAAACCTAGTGCACATGTAAGTGAGAGAGAGGAAAATAGCCACTAACAAGAGGCCGTGAATTTTAAATAGTTTATATTTTTAAAGTCTCTCATTTTCTATCAAATTCTGTCTGATGTAGGTACTCTGAAGTTCTGGAGTTCTGGACACACTGTTGGCGCGCAAGGCGCAAGATTAAATTTCTCTTCTTCAGTCAGTGAGTTTTCTACCCTCACAGCATAAAATGAAGAACGAATGTTCACGGAATATTGGATATCATAAATTATTAATATTTGATAGTTGGTTTAGAAATAATGTGTAGGGATGCGAATGCCCGAGTGTCAATTTACATGTCGATGAAATTTTCCCAGGAAACTTATGATTAAAGGTGGTAAATAACAACGCGCCCCGTGAATTAGCAGTTTAATAAAGTATAGAGGATTAACTTTAAAAAGTCAGATGTGACGTCACACTAATCGTCCGAATTAATATTTTTAATTTCACCAGAAAATGTCAAACAGTTAATTGTCAAGTTGTGAACGAGCGTAAATTTTTGAAGGAATCATTCAAACAATGAATTAAAGCGCTTACGTCAGTTTGAGAGCCACTGAGAACTACAGAAAATTTATCCACGTAATGACACTCTATATTCTCTGTGTTGTGCATTTAATTCTCATTCAAAACCAATGTTGACGTATACTTATTTATGCGGGATGGAGTGTTTAGACAAACTGGACGGTTACTATAAAAACCACGTACATGAAACAAAATAAATCGAACTATCAAAAGGATGTGTATTCTTAATCGATACGTGTGACTTTTTAGACTTTATTGGACTATATGTATCTATATAAAAAATATTGAAAAATTATATTATAAGTACCTATAGCTTTTTCGTTGGAAAAAATAAAATCAGATTTGAAAAGTGGGTTTTATGCAATTACATATTTTAATTTTGTGATTAACTGTTGATTAATTAGAATGTAAACAATGGAGGCCTCCTAATGATTTTGCCAAGTGATGAAGACGAATGTAATTAAAATACTTAGGTACGGTGAAGTAGTGAAGGTAATATTTCTTTATGATAAGATTAATAAGGGATGTAATGGTTTGACTACTATGTTAGAATTGTAAAAGAACGTAAGCAGATTCAATCTCTTTCATTATTACATATTTGGTATCGATGTACAAAATATCAGTAAAATAAATATCATACGCAATCAAGGTCGACTTAATTAGCATAAAGCATCCGACGCACTGAAGAGCCAACGTCCGCTGCGTGAAGGAAATGAAATATCCAGACAGGGGTTTACTTTTAAGTTCTTTTAGTACTTTTAGTTTGGTGTATTCTGGTGCTTTTATAACATATAACAGGTGAGTTAATGTACTCACTAAGTGTCCTATTCCTAAGATGAGTAGAGTTAAGGATAAGCAAAAAGAGTTAAGGAAGAAAGATTGTTAAGTAGGTACATGATAAAGATTATAATTATTTTATGAGCCTTACTGAATAATTAAAGGAACTCGCAAGAGATTTATTTAGAATTAGAGAAAGAAATTGAATGATGAAGCATGCATAAATCATTAATCCGCATAGAGTTAACGTATAGTCACGCATAGAGTTCACGTAGTAAAAGAGAGAATCATAATAGGTACTTAAGAGACAAAGGTTAATGAGTACTGAAGATGTCTAAATTGCTGAAACGTTGAAGTAGAGCTGAGCGTTGATCGTAGAGTTCTGGGAGGCCTGTGTGGCCTGGTCTGTGTGACGAGTAGGCCTGTGTGGCCTGTGCATAGGTTCGAGTCCCTGAGAGAAGGTCTGTGGCCTGAGAGCGGCTAGAAGACAATAATTGATGCCTGTGTAGTTTGCATGTGTAGGTCAGAGTGGAGGCAAGTGTGGCCTGACTTTGTGTTCCGGGCGTGAAGGATCGAGGGGATTCTGCCGACCGCCCACGAGCGAACTTGAGATCGGGAGGACCATGGTGGGTACTGTTGACCACAGCGTGTCTTGGCGCGGAAAGGCTAGAATCAACGGCTAATGATCAAGATGTCTTGAGTAGAGTAGTGATTTACGTGTCTTCAGCAGGGTGCTGTCAAAGCACCAGAGGCTAGCAAGAAGGCCAAGAATGATACCTAGACAATACGAAAGCGGAAGGCCTAGTTCAGCTGATGAGATATCTGTTAGTGTATTTGTTTATGTATTGATATAATGAGTTGATTGAAATGAGTTGATTGAAAGCTTTAGAACGACAATATTTTATTTGACAATGATAACTGGTAGTGGTAATCATCCCCTTTTGTTGATCGAAAAATTACAGAGGTCAGGTGTTGCGTGTCTGGACCTGGACTGCCTGGTTATGTGATTGATTACCTTGGACATTTTCCGCTGTTGTCATGTGTAACAATTGTGCCCTATTTGCGCTATTATTGAAAATAAATTGAACCGACTTAAATTTGGGGAAGTACCTAGTGGTATCACTTTGAATGTAGGTACCTATCAGTTTTTGTAATGCAGGAAAGGTATAAGTAGATAAATTGTCAAACAGTGAAATGTAATAGTGTGATATGAAAGAGGAAGGGTATTCTCGTGAGGAGATGTAATGCCTGAGAGGAAAGAGGAAGGGTGTCCTCGGTGAGGAGATGTAATGCCTGAGAGGAAAGAGAAAGGGTGTTCTCGGTGAGGAGATGTAATACCTGAGAGGAAAGAGGAAGTGTGTTATCTGTAGAGATATGTAATGTTTGAGAGGTGTAATACCTGAGAGGAGGAAGGGTGTTCTCAGTGAGGAGATGTAATGCCTGAGAGGAAAGTGGAAGGGTGTTCTCGGTGAGGAGATGTAATGCCTGAGAGGAAAGTGGAAGGGTGTTCTCGGTGAGGAGATGTAATGCCTGAGAGGAAAGAGGAAGGGTGTTCTCGGTGAGGAGATGTAATGCCTGAGAGTAAAGAGGAAGGGTGTTCTCGGTGAGGAGATGTAATGCCTGAGAGGAAAGAGGAAGGGTGTTCTCGGTGAGGAGATGTAATGCCTGAGAGGAAAGAGGAAGGGTGTTCTCGGTGAGGAGATGTAATGCCTGAGAGGAAAGTGGAAGGGTGTTCTCGGTGAGGAGATGTAATGCCTGAGAGGAAAGAGGAAGGGTGTTCTCGGTGAGGAGATGTAATGCCTGAGAGGAAAGAGGAAGGGTGTTCTCGGTGGAGATGTAATGCCTGAGAGGAATGAGAAGTTGACAACGTCGAGCTGAGATGGATCGAGTTTGCTGCTAGGTTGGCTGATAAGCCGACGACTTCGAGCTGAGCTGGACCGAGTTTGCTGCTTGGTTGGCTGATAAGCCGACGACTTCGAGCTGAGATGGACCGAGTTGCTGCTAGGTTGGCTGATAAGCCGACGACTTCGAGCTGAGCTGGGCCGAGTTTGCTGCTTGGTTGGCTGATAAGCCGACGACTTCGAGCTGAGATGGACCGAGTTGCTGCTAGGTTGGCTGATAAGCCGACGACTTCGAGCTGAGCTGGACCGAGTTTGCTGCTTGGTTGGCTGATAAGCCGACGACTTCGAGCTGAGCTGGACCGAGTTTGCTACCAGAGCTGGAATGATTGGGTTTTCTTTTATGATAACTAGGAGGCTATGATTTCGAGCGGGTGTCGTTCGATTTTGCTGCAAGGGTAACTGGGAAACGTCGAGTTTGAGCTCTCATGGAAGTACGATGAATGGAAAGGGAAGTAGATGACTGAGTGAAACAGATGAGGTTGGTATAATTAATTGAGTATTTGCTTCAGCCATTCTGCAAACCAGTCTGCGGGTTCACCTGCCAGACTCTAGAGGACCCTGGGTCTTTCCATTGAAGGATTCGAGGACGAATCCTGGTCAGGATGGACGAGTTGTTAGGAACCACTCAGATCGGAATGCAGACAGAAGGAATGTATAATGGGAATGTTGCGCAAGCTGGTGAAATACGGGTGTGTAGAGGAACTTGGGATAGTAAAAGACCTACGAGTTTAGTTGATGTATAACCGTCCTGGAGTGAATATATAAATGTTAATATTCTTAGTCGTCATTATTGTTATTGTATAATTAATATTATTGAACTGAATAAATAATGTTCCTAATAGCTGGTTGAATTATAAAAATAGTAGATCAAGAATACAAAATAAAATTTAGGATAACTTTAGACATTGCTGAAATATACTGATGAAAATGAAATTTTTTTTTTTTGTTTGTTTTTGGAATTTTTTTTAATCAGGTTTTGAGAATAAATAAATACGTTTTTGTACGTTTACATAAGTGATCAGCTATACCAGACATTTCTAAAAAAATTATCTTCATAGTGTCATAGTCAGCTTACTTGTCCACTTTGTGAGCCTTGCTTGTAAGTTTCCTCGGCCACAAACATGAACTTCTCAATAAAGCCTATGATTACGTATTTGTACAAATAACTACTTTAGAACAAAAAAAAAAAAAACATGACTTAAGGATTCTATTTACTCACTTTAAAAGTTTTGTGGTTTGCGTTGATTTGCAGATCTATCGAAAAGCCAAAGAGACAAAAACTTCAAAGAGTTAGATGGACCAGCGAACAAAAAAAGGCCATCTCCAGGTTTTTCTCCGATCATATTAAGAACAAAAAGATCTCCCAAAAAGCATGAAGTGGAACAACTGATGGAGAAACGTAAGTGCATATTCAAAGGAAAAAATTGGGTCAAGATAAAAGCCTTTGTAAACAATTAATTGTTATGAAGACAAATAATTGGCAAAAATATTGAATAAAGTCAACATAATTTTCGAGTTTTCATATATCTTGTAACGTACTATACCTATCCTTTCGGCCTCCTATATTTAAAAAATCGTATTTATTATGATTTAGAAGGAACATTTTTCGTATTGAACACTTTTAGTAAGCTATTTTTGTAGCTATCTTAAAATATATCCTGGATAACATGCAGAACAGTTCTAAAACTGAAATAATTCACAAGGAGGGTGTAAGGATCAATATAACAATATATAAACCAAAACCACCTAGTTCAAGAGAGTGTAGTGTAACCTTCTTTTTAAATGGAGATCCTGTTTCTTGCGTTTCTGTAATATGGCCCCCTTAACAGAATGATTTAAAAAGAAGAACCTCTTTGACGTTTGAGATGTCAACTTATCTGTCATGAATGTCCTTTCGGATTCCCGCTCTGAAATTTGATTTGAATTTGGTGCTATCCCGCCCTGAATTCTTGGATGTTTGAATTTGAGGTTATCCTGCCCTGATTTCAAATATATCAAACAAAATGGCCAATATTTCTTACCCATTGTAATCGTGATCATCTAGTCTTTATCTCGTGGACCTTTACGTTGTGTTCGTTGTAACCTTACCTTGTTATTGGTTCTTTTATACACAAACATGAAGCAAAAGGCGGGAGATTTGAGATTATGAAACAAATTAATTTTAAAACACCTATTTTATTCTACGTTACTGAAATTCCTAACAGTGCCTATACGCTCAGCATGGGACTCCCGAGAAAAAGAGCGTGGCCGAGAAACCTCTCGATCGCAGTCCCCAAATGAAAAGAATCAACGGTGGTTTCTGCAAAACTCGTCTGGACAACTGTAACCAAATCTAGTGAACCCTCTTTCACGTCGAAACATTCGCGCGAATCATTTTAAACTGAAACATTACCACCGAAATCTAGGTCTTTAAGATAAACGTGGGAATGGATCTTGTTAATATATCCGTTTGCAGGTAACGAGGTCCGACTCAGATGCTACCCGCCTTTGAGTTGGGGATGCCCCTTTCCGAGGTCCGATTAGGTTGCTACCCGTTGGCTGTTTAGTTGGCCTTCCTGGCAAGGACGAAAATGTTAGTTACATACACATCCCAGTAAACACACAAACGTTGTACAAACGTTGGAAAAAGGTACTTGTGGTAGAAATAACGTTAGTCGTTGAAACTACAAACGTTGTTTTTTAGTGAAAACAAAACTGTGTAAAATTAATGTAACATAAACGTCGTTTCATTATTAAAACTTGACTCTTGGTTTTTATAAAACGTTTTATTTTTGTTATTAATTTACGTTTTTTTAACACTTGAAAACGTTACTACGACGTTGTTGATCGTAAAATTTAACAAAAAAATTTATTTCTGCGTTACTCTATGAAGTTGAAATAACATAAAGTTATTCACGGTTGAAACTAGCATCTAAACTGACGTAATTCTAACGTGTAAAATTAAACATTATTGCGTTGTTAGAAAGTAACGTAATATTCTTATGTCAAGCTAACCTGAAAATAACGTCATAATTTTCAAGTCATTTATAGCTGAAATATATTACGTGAAAATCACGTTAGAGGTCAATAATTGTAGGTTGAAGAAACAACTAACTTCAATCTAACGTGTATTAATGAGCCATTAACTTTAAAGTAACTTTAAATAACGTTATAAATTTCAAGGCCTTTAAAGTCACTATGTTACGTGACAATTACATTAGAAGTCGACGGTTGTAGACTGAAGATAAACTGACGTTTATCTAACGTAATAAGGAGCTATTATTACAATGTTACAAAGTAAGGTAGAATGCACATGCAAAATTAACTTTATAATAACGTAATAAGTTTGTGACTTGCCGATACCCGCTCCCATCCCCGTCAGGTGTAAACGGTGTCATTCTAAACGCATTGATTAATAAAAAAATTCACGCGAACGTTACATGCCCGTCCCGTGTCCGTGCCGTTAGATGTAAATAGACCATTATGCATGAATTAAAATAGACGTTATCTGCGAGTTGTACGCACTGTATTTTCTAGAGAAGTTCCATTTTTTTAAATTTATATAAAAATTACGTTTGTATAATAAGACAATCCTCCAGGTTGGTGACACAATAATTATTATCGTGTTAGTTTAGGGATTCATCAAGTCAAGTAGCTTGACATTTTTATCAACAGATTGACTTGACTTTATATTATTTCCCTCAGACTTGACTTGATATCAAGCAATTTAATTCCTACTTGTCTTGATATCAAGCTATTTCAAACTACTTGAAATTGCTTGATAAGTGACCTGTTTGTACAAAAACTTATTTTTCAATCGTGAAAACTTATGCAGATGATACATATTAGTCTTTAATATCTATTACAGCCAATATTATAAAGGCTCATTGAGTAGCTCGTTAACAAACGGGCTATTAGTCTTAATGAAAAATTAAGTGATCGGGTATTACAAAGCAAAACATTCCAGATCCTAACGGGCTATTAGTTAAAGACGGAAGTCGCCATACTTAATGAGAAATTTAATGAGCTTTTGGGCCGAATTCAAACGAATGGCTGTGCCTACGAGAGGCTACGGACCGAAACGTTCCGAGGTTGTTGAAATAAAAATAATTCCACGTCACGCGTCTCTGTCACTGAATAAGTTGGGTTAGTGCGTGCGCGCTACCTACCTTACCTATTATTATACGTAATTACATATGAGAATTGAATTGAGAATTGCTGTTTGCTGTTGCGTGTTGGTTTGGTTTTGGTATATTTCGTTGTATTTTCAAAACAAGCAATAATTAAAATGTGAGTAAATAGTTTATACAGTTACTAAAACGAATTCGAGACAGTATTATTATTTTGTAGATGGATTCTGAAACAAAAAAGAAGAGAGAGCGGGCGGTGAACTTCACCCAAGAGGAGAAAGAACTGGTCATTGGTCTTGTTAAAGAGTGAGTACCTGTTTTCCTATTTTGTAAACCTAATACTACAACTAAGATTACTCAAAAACACAAACCTTCAACAATCATAAATTATCCAAAGATAATAAAATAATATGAAGCTGGAAACCAACATTATATTTGTCATGCCTTATATACCTATGGCTGGGTTTATACAAGTTGAATTTTGCAGTAGTTTTAGCCCCAATTTTAAAAGCAATTTAGTTTTTACATTAGCATTAATTTGTTGTTTATACAAATACGTATTAAGGTTTATATACAGCATGTTCTTAATTGACAAGTTGACATTTTCCGCATCATATATGAAAAATAATAATCATTAATAATAAATTTAGGTATTATGTTTGATTCTTCTGAACATTTATTTTGAATAATTGGCTATTATTACTTTAATTTAATTATTTACACATCATAATTATTGTCTCTTATAATGAAAAATATAATAATTACGACCTATGAACAAAAATAAAACTAAATTTGTGTAAACGCCAATACTGGAATGCTATATTTGAACTTAATCTTAACAGCTTAATCCTAAATTTACGGGTAAAAAAAGCTGTATAAACCCAGCTTTCAAACATTGTCATTCTAATTTTATAGAGGTTTTAATACAAATTAAAATAGGAAGCATCTTGACTTAATGGTAATTATGATCATATATCATAATGGTTACTTATATTGTATCCTTCCAAACTCTTACTTCACGAGGTCTTCCTAAAGATCAGGTTCCCAAACTCCGATCTCATAATCAAATAATTTCCTGAAATCCTGCCATTCCCATCCATTTTCTTAGGCATATGGATATTATCGAGGACAAGAGGACAAATAGTCAGGCCTATAAAAAAAAGCAGAGGTGTGGGCCCTCATCACTCGGCAATTCAACAGTCTCTCCACCAACCAGAGAACTATACAGGGGTTGAAGGTGGCCTACGACAACCTCAAGAGGAAATTGAGGAAGGAGCTAGCAGAACATAATGTATGTACCTACTACACTTATATCAAAATGTAAGAATTTTGTTCATTTAGAAAGTATTTATAACCAGGGAATAATTAACTAGAAAGTAATGACATTTTCTATACAATGCTCTACAAGGCATCTTGTTTGTTGTGATATTTTATGTGTTTAAGTACCTATGAGATATACATAACTACTTTCAAAATGAACGAAATGTTTAACTTTAGTAGGCAGACCGAATGCGGAATGAGGGCATGTACAACGTACGTTGCAGATTTTCAGAAATGTTAATCGGTTTTCAACAGGCCTGAAGCCATTAAAAGGCATACAGGTTGAAGTTAGTTACTTCATAGATGTTGGTTGTCGTAATTGAACAGGTATTTGATTTATTTATTATATTTATTGATTTATTTTTAGATTTATTATAGAATTAATAATAATTGATGACATACATGTCCTTTTCATTCCGCGTTTATTTCCAATGTTTACAAATTAAAAATATACATAATATAGTGCATAATAAATAATAGTTATTAGTTTTCAACTCGTTTTCATATCATCTTTCAAAAACTTGAAAACTTTGTGTTGTTTAGAAAGATAGATACTCCAAAACATTGGAGTACATGGAGGTGTCTGAAGGAGAGGCTCAGACATATCAGGCATTAGCTATGGAAGAAAAAGTAAGTTTTGATTTTTGTTATTTATAACATTCCTTTGAATTTATATAATTTGTTTGTTAATCTAGAAAGCAATATTAGAGACTGGAGGAGGGCCAGCCCGATCTTTCCTGGGCGACGTTGGGGCACAGATGGTCGCAGCGATGAGGGAACAAATGGAGCCTCCAGAAAACCAATTTGACAACGAGAATTTATTTTTTTGTGGTGAGATTTGCTAATACCTGCACAACATATTATTTTACTTTTACTTTCATTTGATAATTTTGATAGCAGAGGAAAGGTAAAAAAATTGTGCCCTAAAATCATGCACAGATTAACACTGTTCAATATCGACTTGGTTTGGTCCCTACTTGAATGAGTGACCAATTATAGTGGTAAAATAATTTCCTTGAGGCTACTTGAAAACTTCTGACACTTGATATTTACCACAGCGATATAATATAAAGCGAACCTCTGCATGAAACCGAACTTGAACCTGTTCCTGGACTTTCCCCTCAATCATGCAAACCCAGAAATGTGAAAAAAATGCACGCAATAAAAATAAAATGAAGAAAAATGTAGGGCATAGATCTCGATATGCCCTTCAGCGGAATTATCTTAATATAAAAATAAATAATTCTAAAAGGGAACGAATCTATGCCCTAAAAAAACATGAGATGGATGTAGCTGAACATGTCAAAAAATGCAGAAAATGGAATTAGAAATCATTTTATTAAATAGAAAATTAAATCAATAAAAATTCAAATTAACGTATATTATTTTTAAGGCGGAAATTCTTATCCAGATGGGATTTAGTTGAATATCAGTCAACATCAGTCTCTAATCTTGGAAAATGATACGGTTTGTTTTAAAATTGTTTTTAATGGAGTTGTGAGCACACCGTTAATGTGATCTTTTTTTATGAAAACCGAGAATAGTTGAGATCAGAAAGTAGGATTCCCTATAAATAGTCCCATGCAAGGTCACAAATAGAACAACACGTTTTATTCAGAACTATCACCTAAACCATATAGGTACATACTAAATAAACTTTTATAAATATTCATGCTTCATTTGAAAACCTCATACAAACTATTCCAACATAAAATATAATAAACAATACTTATACAAAATAAATAATTTGAAAATTAGGTAAAGGCAAGCGGTGTGTCGCAAATAAATTTTAATTTATTTAATTTTAATTTTCAAATAATTAAAAATAACGGTGTTTTACTACATTCATAATTCAAAATAAATAATATTTAACGTGATTAAGGAAAATGTCTTCAAAGTATGCTCCTAAAAGAAACAAAATCAAAAGCTTCATTAAATTGCCATTTCTGAGACAAACCTAATTTTTTTCTTGGCTTACTTTGAGAACGGTTTTCTTAATCTTAAAGCACTGTTTATTGAGTGAATACAGTATTTATTAATGCCGTCCTAACTGCCGTATTATTGTTCAAGGGAGCGACTTGTGGCTGTTCATGGACAGGAAACAGGGCTTCATTGATTGGGTGTTCAACTGGTGGAACTTCGTCACCTAAATCTACAGCCATATTATGTAAAACACAGCAGGCAACAATTACAGGAAGTACATTTCGAATTTTTATGTTCAAGCCTTGGTGCAGACAAGGGAACCTTCTCTTCAACACTCCAAAGCAACGTTCAACAGTGTTCCTTGTCCGTATGTGTGCCCTGTTATATAATTGTTCAGCAGGTGTCTGCGGATTCAACAATGGCGTCAATAGCGTCCTCTTGCAGGGATAGCCACTATCCCCCAACAAATAGTTTCGCCCATAGATGCCATTGTCTAGCTGTACATTCAGTGAGCTGTTATTAAATAATGTTGTGCTGTCATGTACGGACCCTGGCCACCGTGCGACAACATGTAAAATTTTGAGTTTGGCGTTGCACACAATCTGGACGTTTATAGAAAAGAACCCCTTTCTATTTCTATAAAGTTCAGCGTTCCTGCCTCCTGGTGAGCTTATTTTCACATGAGTGCAGTCGATAGCACCAATGACTCGAGGGAAATTACTAATGTTGTAAAATTGAAAAATTGTCTCATTAATTTCTTCTTCACCTCTTGGCATTTGACAATATTGTGGCCGCAAAGAAGCTAAATGATGTGTGACTCTATGCACTATTCGAGACACCGTAGTCTTATGTACATTTATAGTGTCCCCGATGACTTGCTGAAAAGCTCCACTAGCATAAAATCGCAGCGTCATCAGCAGCTGATTTAGACCACTGATTGACTTGTTTCTGAATGTCGCTGGTTTAATATCATCAATTATTAATTCTAAAATTTGTCTCACGGAGGCTTTGCTGAATCTAAACCGCATTTTAAATTCTTCTTCATCGAAAGTATCAAAAGGACTAGACCTGTCTCTCATGACTCTCGGACGTCTGAATCTCACCGGTTGCTGTTCCTCCTCATCAGAAGATAAGAGAAATGAAAGGTCAGACATTCTGAAAACACCATTTTATATTTATTCCAATTATTAATAATAATTATTTTATTTCAATTATTTAATGTCAATCAATTATTTAATGTCAATCTGTAATACATAATAAATTTGTTGTTTAATCTTAGCTAGTTTTATTATTATTAATAGTAGATATAGATACTGTAGAAATTAGAGAGAAGTTAAGAATACATTGGCTGATTGTATTACTTGAACTCGGCTCCTGCGGAAGCCTATTAATTATTTTTTATTTATTTTTGAAACACATTTATTCCCTTCCCAGCTTTTTTAATATTACAGGTTGCATTTAACAAAAAATATGAAGTCTCCCCATGATAATAATAATTACAGGTAAGTAAAATTAGCTATATTTGTTGCATGTTTCAATAGATAAGTAGCAGGTCTTTGTAAATCACCGCCTATTGAGAATAAAATAAACCCTGCAAGGTCTGCTTAAAAGTAAAGTACCAACTGGGGCTTTATTTCATTAATTATTCATGTTTCTGCTGCTACTATCAAGGTGAGTAATTTCAATTCAGACGTTACCTGTAGGAAAATAATATTGTTGGTACCTAGTTGATAATAATTTATAATTTACAGAACCCTCTTTGTAGATAGGTAGGTTCTTACAACTTGTAGAGCTCTAGCTATTAAAAACTAATTACAGTAATATAAAATACCTATACAGGTTGTCTTGCTAAGGTTGGCCACCGGCCATATCTCGGAAACTAATGGGTCTATAACCTCAAAATAAAAAATTTCCAGACATAAGTGATCACGAGAAATTCAATGAAAATATTTTCAAGATGGCCGCACTTCCGGAAATACCGGAAGTTGACACCTAATTCGTTATTTTAACGGGAACACCCTGTAAAACATTATATTTTTTAAATGTCTGAAGAAATCGAATACAGGTGGTTTTCACAATTGGAATTTAGGTTCAGCGGTTTATGAGTTATAAACAAGTGAAAATAGAAAATTTTCAACTTCAAAGCAGTGTAGAACTGGAACGGCTCAAGATATCTAGAAACGGTTCACATGTCCCTATCTTAACTTTTCACATAGTATCGTACTATGTGGTTTAAATTTTAATACAGGGTGATGAAAAATCGGATAATTTTCATCACCCTGTATTAAAATTTACTCCACATAGTTGGATAAAACATGGAAAGTTAGGATAGGGACATGTAAACCGTTTTTAGATACCTTGAGCCGTTCTAGTTCTACCTGTACTGCTTTGAAGTTGAAAATTTTCGATTTTCACTTGTTTATAACTCATAAACCGCTGAACCTAAATTCCAATTATGAAAACCACCTGTATTCGATTTCTTTAGACATTTAAAAAATATAATATTTTACAGGGTGTTTCCGTTAAAATAACGAAGTAGGTGTCAACTTCCGGTATTTCCGGAAGTGCGGCCATCTTGAAAATATTTTCATTGAATTTCTCGTGATCACTTATGTCTGGAAATTTTTTATTTTGAGGTTATAGGCCCATTAGTTTCCGAGATATGGCCGGTGGCCAACCTTAGCAAGACACCCTGTATAAAGTACCCACCTAATAGATTGGAATAAAATTATTATAAAATAACAAATTTGGCATATTTTTAAAATAGTTGTGTACCTACCTAATTTGAGCAATAATGAAGTATAAACGTAAGGTAAGTATTGAAATTATTTTTGCTAACTTATAATAAAGTTCATCAATGAAATGGGTGGTATGTGGTTTTATCAAGCTATTTTAGGTACTTACTTTTAATAGGTATGTAAGTAGAAAGGTAGTGCTAAAGAATGAAAAATCCAATTTTCATTATTTTTTCTCATTAACCTATAAAGTACTTAATCATTCAAAATAGTATTCTAATAATAAATTGATGGAGTTTTCAGTAAAAAGTAGGTAGATTCAATCAAAATTGTATTTATTTATAATGAAAATATATCAATCCATTTGACATTTCATTTCGTTAAGTCCCTTAATCGGTAGAATTCTGGTGATTAGTTATTGCTCCGACTTAACGAGCTACTTCTAACCTAAAAATGGTAAAAAATACCTTTATAAGACGCTTAATGAAGAAATTTACCCATTAGCCTAACGATCTATTAGCCTAATGAGAAAAGTTAACGATTTCAGCTGTCAAAACCTTTATAAGACGCTTAATAGCCCGTTTGGACTCAATAGCCCGTTAAAAAGTTCATTAACTCTTCATAATACTCGCTGTTTGTCTTACATTATAACGGCTTAATGAACTTTTTAACGGACTATTAAGTCCAAACGGGCTATTAAGCGTCTTATAAAGATTTACTTTATTTTAACTACCTTTATACCTATCCATTAATATTATGTAGGTAGGTACCCATAGCTTGATAAAACCACACACCCACCCATTTCATTGATGAACTTTATTATAAGTAAGCCAAAATAATAATTTCAATACTTACCTTACGTTTAGGTACTTCTTTATTACTCGAATTACACCTACCTACTTCTTGGTAAAAAAGCTAGGAAGGTAATAAATGTGTTTCAAAAATAAATCAATAAAAAATAATTATCATTACTCCCGCAGGAGAAGTTCAAGTAGGTAATAAATAACACAATCAGCCAATGTAATCTTAACTTCTTTTCTCTACTTTGCTACAGTATCTACTATAGGGTGTTCGAAAAGTAATCCGTTTTGGAGTAGGCCCTGACACAATGAGGTTTGTCTTAGCTTAATCCACTCTTTACATCTGACAGCTCTTGATTTTTTTAGGTTAGGACAGCTGTCAAAACATTCAAGGTCAAAACAACATAAAATAAGCACTCACTTTATCGACATTTTTATAAAACATAAATAAAATCAACAATTAATTCATTTAAGGATTCTCCTGGACACATTTTAATAAACGGTTTCCCGCACTCCACTAAAGGCACTCTGTAATTGTTCGGATATCGGATAATTGCTAGGGTATCGGGTATATTACGACAGATAGTCGATCTTCTCATATCTCTTTCACTAAATCGGTTGCTTCGGAACTTTTCAAAATAGCAAATCCTTGTTCGGCAACTTTGGGAACTGATCTACATGATATTCTAAGCTATGCTAAGCCTGAAAAAAGTCTTGGTTAAAACTGGAAGTTTTGGGACGTAATAAAACAAACTTTACCTGTCTAGTAGGTATCCTCTGCTATTCACTGGATATAAGGACAAAAGCGAGTACCTTCTAAGAAACTTGTAATAACAGGTTCCAACAGAAATCCAAGGACTGAGTTTTTGAAGCTTCTCTTGGGTTTGCAATCTTGATAATTATTCTACACAGATCTAAAGAGAACATCCCCACATTCCATGAAGTTTAATCCATTACGATAAAAAACTTTCAACTATTGCAGTTTTTCGCTTCTACGTGAGCGCTTTTAATTAATTTGAACAATATTAATTATAAACCATCGAATTAAAACAAAGTATGGAGATTAGTGATATAAATAAATAACAATAACCTAACCAAACTTCTGTTATAATGCGGTTTAGTAGACTAGTCTATTCGACTTTCTACTTTCAAAGTTTCTATTTCTACTATACGATTGTGATGCGCTGTCACGGTAACGTCCTGTAACTGTGATTTATTTGTCCGTTATTTCAAAATAACTGTAGTTTTACGGGTAATTATAAGTAATGAATCGTCAGTATTTCGTTCCTGAGTCTAAATATTTCATCACATAAAGCGACAAATACTCTGAGTAGTGTTTTTTACTCTGGGGTGTCTTTATTAAAAAAGAATCGACATATCGTCGAGACTTCGATGCTCGGTTGGCGCATCACTAGCAGGAGCGCCGACGAAAGTGACTGAACTGACGTTCATTTCAATGCAGTTGAACATTTGAAGGATAATAATAATAATAAATTTAGTTTATAATTTTATTTTTATTGAACAGGGAACAGGGAATAATGAAATAATGGTCATGGAAAACAATAATTATTTCGTACCTACCCACGTTTGATTATTTTTTATTGTTTACATTAATTACATTCAGTTATAAAATTATAAAAATGCTATTTAAGTTAGAACAAAAAACGTTTCTAGTTGAAAGTTATTTTCTAAATGGATGGAATTTGGATCTACTAAAACTGCCTAATTGAGTTCCAAGAGGAGTATCCTATCCTGGACCTGGTGTGGTGACTGTCCAGAATTCTAGAGAAGCTGTTTTGCGATACATTTCAAATTTTCGAGGGACAGGAAATGTTGTGAAAACAGGAAGTGGCAGATCAAAGAGAGTACTGAAGAGCTGGCAATGTTATGCAAAACGATCCTTACACATCAGTTCGTCATCTAGCCTCAAAGTGATGTTTCTGTGGGAACCTGTCGCCAAGCTACTTTGGAAAAATGCTCACTTGTATCCTTATCGAGTGACGGTGGTGCAGGAGTTGTTACCTCGAGAATTGGCTGAATGCAGGATCGAGAAGAAGTTCACCGAGATAAATGATACACCTACAAAGTGCCCTTCGTGGAGTGAGACGCTGTGTATTAAAATATGCCCAGGAGGGTGGAAGGCACTTCGCTCACCTCCTATATGAATTAATTGATTTTATTTATCTGCTTTATGAAAAATGTCAATAAAGTGAGTGCCTATTTTATTAACGTTCTTGAATGTTTTGACAACTGTCCTAACCTAAAAAATCAAGAGCTGTCAGTTGTAAATAGTGGAGTAAGTGTAAATAGTGGATAAAGAAGCTAAGACAAACCTCTTTGTGTCAGGGCCTACTCCATAATGGATTACTTTTCGAACACCCTATATTATTAAATAATAAAACCAGCTAAGATTAAACAACAAATTTATTATGTATTACAGATTGACATTACATTGAAATAAAATAATAATTATTAATAATAGTTGGAATAAATAGGTATAAAATGGTTTTTTCAGAATTTCTGAGCTCTCATTTCACTCATCTTCTGACAAAGAGGAACAGCACCCGGTGAGTTTCAGAAGTCCTAGAGATAGGTGGTCTACTCCTTTTGACACTTTCGAACTATTCACTCACATTTAAATTATTGTTTGTTTAGTTTATAACACAATAATAACACAAAACACAACACACAACAGCAGCTATCAGTCAGCGCAGGCTCATAGGTAGGTATACACACTGGCACTGACACTAACCCAACTTAATATTATTCACAGTGACAGAGACGCCTGGCGTGACCGCGTGACGTGGAGTATTCTATTATTTCACCAGCATCGGAACCTTTCGGTCCGTAGCCTCTCGTAGGCACAGCCATTCGTTTGAATTCGGCCCAAAAGTTTGTTAAATTTCTCATTAAATATGGCGACTTCCGTCTTTAACTAATAGCCGTTAGGATCTGGAATTTTTGCTTTATAATACCTGATCGAAACTTAATTTTTCATTTAAGACTAATAGCCCGTTTGTTAACGAGCTACTTAATGAGACTTTATAATATTGGCTGTTAATATTATTAAGCGTTTTTCCAAACTTAGCAACTATGGCCAAAGATTTTTTATCAAGGCCAGCGGCTTCAGCTCCAGTAGAAAGGCAGTTTTCGAGAGCTGATCTAACTGTTACAGAACTCCGTAACAACTCTAATAGAGCTTCTGATGTGTCTTAGATCCTGGATGACAAATGATGACATTAGGAACTACTTTTAATTTTTGTCTTTTAAGAAATAAGTGTTCGTTTGTTTATTTTTATTTTATTGAAAATGTAGGTATTTTGTACTTATTTTTTAATGTGCCTACTTCTGCAAAAAATATTTTACGTTTCTTTAAATCAAAAGTGTTACGTTTTTGTACTAATTGTTAAATGAAATTATAAAACCAACTCGCAATTTTGTACTTTTTGATTAGTTGATTTGATAAAATGAAAAATAATTACGAATCAAGTAGTATTAAAAAATGCTTGATTTTTCAAGTACTTGAAATATTATTACTTGACTTGATATTCGATTTTTATTACTTGACTTGATTTCAAGTTAAGTCAAGTAGCTTCATTATCAAGTCAAGCCGTGAATCCCTAGTTAGTATATTGGTGGTACCTAATTGGTATAACTTTCAAGCTCTAATAATGTTAATTATTTTTAGGCTAGAAATTATAATAATTATCAATTTTCGTTGATAATTTGTCGTGTTTCTTGTTGTGGTCGTTTATCTTCGCAGTTGGTAATGCTTCAGGCAGTCCAGGCGTTTTATTATGGTAAGTTATAACGTATTTTTGTTCCCGTGAACTGTTGAGTTACGCGTTTGCGTGTTTGTCGCTGGGATAGAGACACTTGCACTCTTGGCAGTAGAAAGCGCTTCTGTCCTGTCAACTGTCACTGTCGACCCTGTCCGTCGTTCTCGTTCGTCGTTACTCGTTATGCTTCGTGGTGGTGGTGTGGTGTCGATGTGTCCAAGTCATCACGCCATTTGCATTTTGCTATTTTGCATTTCCGAATATCCGATTTGCGAAATCGCAATCGCACATTGTTCAGTTTCAGTTACTTCATGAAAATTAGGTAAGTAGCACGTATAATTGCTACCTTTTTAAAATGTAGACGTGTTTTTGTTTTAACAACGCTGTTTAATCAAGTTTGCTAATTTTTGCTAGAAAAGGTTAGTATTGTGGCGTCGGAAATGAAAACACGAGTCCCCGTAGGCCGCAGACTACGCGAGGTGAACAAACCTGTTCATGCAGGCCCTTTCACGGGATGAAAAGTATGAATGGCGTCATATATTTAAATAGGTGCATTATGATAATTATGACTCCGTTTGGGCAAAGAATGTGTCTTTATTGTGATGAAATTTAATTCGAATCAACACTACTTGTTGAGGATTGGTTAGGAATGTCGCATATTACACAGGGTTATTCACGGTATACGCGACGGACGATTATGGCCAAATCCCTTTATATTAAGAAAATTTTTTTTTGAAAAGGATACAGACCCGTTAAAGGGACATTTTAAAATTGTATTCATTAAGTACAGTGTCCCAAATATATGAAACATATCAAAGTCATGTTTTTTTTTAAATGGCATGCTCCTATGTTATTGCATTTTTAGATTTAGGATATTTTATTTATTTAGGATAAATTTGGATAATGCAATAATCTGCAAAAAGCAATAATCAAATCGTCCGTCGCGTATACCGTGAATAACCCTGTATAGACTAATCGTAAAATCTTGAACTCTGAATTCTATATTGTCACTAGGTCAAGTTGGATTAATTTTTGTTATTTTATTTCAGCATAACGGGCATGTGTCAACATTTTTTAGATTATGAAAGAATTATTATAATGTGCACAAATTTAGTTTGGTAGTGGTGTGAAGTTATCATATGTTCAAAATTGACAGCTGATCGGATATAATAGATAATAGGTAGGTACCTACAGATTTGCTTAAAAGTTTCAACCCCTCGGCCCTGTAAAATTTCATACAAATACATTAGGGTGGTGAAGTGCAATGCTTCTGGAGAATTTTATAGGATAGTTGCTTAAGATTTGCAGTATTTTAATTTGGTCCTGGTAGATTTAAACCTTTGATATAATTATGTACAAAAAAAATAGCGTCGCTACGACAACTGGAATTGATCGTGTTGAGGAGGGTGAATTTTTGATACTGGATGAGTCTGAGGATAAAGATTCAGTAGATTCTCAAAGAAGTGAGTAATCTGAACACAGTAATAGTTATAACAATGGAAACTTCACAGACCAATTGAGGAACTGGGCAGTTTCCAACAATAGTTATTTATGCAACAAGTGCATAAAGTGGTACTTTTTTTCACGACTGGGAAGTTTAACCGTATGAGCCGCAGGCGAATGCGGCAATCCCAGAAGTGAAAAAAGGCACTTTATGCATATGTTGCATACAAAATTTTATCTACGAGTGACTTGAACTAGAACGAATATACTTAAAATTAAAAAAAAAAAACTTTCCAATGCATTCATATCTTATGTAAGTGTTTCTTTGAAGCTATTAACGCTTTTTTCTTCATATCAGTTCATAAAGGTGACATATATTGCTTAATATACACTTCTTTAGATTTTTGAGGTAGGTACCTAGGTACCTAACAGATTTTGTGCAGCCATATTTGATTGAATAATAATTTCTTCTAGTGCGGAAGATATTTCATTTATGATTAAATGCAAACATAAAATATTAAAATATATAAATTATATAGCCACATTTGATTGAAAAATAATTTCTTCTGGGGTAGAAGATATTTCATTAATTGAATCGTCTACAATGGTATAAATTTCAGGTAACTAAACGACGCAAAACACAAAATATTAATTGCACATAGATCTGGCGCTGGCGTTCTGCTAATAAACTGGTGGTTCAGTGTCTCGTGTTGGATCGCTCCGCTCCGCTCACTTGTACCTACTCGGCGGTCGGTGAGCGTGCAGCAGCGTAACGTGTCAGATTTAGCGTTAAATAATGAACCGCTACGGCACTTTATTACACCCAAACTACTTTATTTAACTCTTCAATATAATCATACATTTTATGAACTAAGAAACGTCTAAAAAACTGCATTTTATGAATCACTCGTAGATAATATAACTTTAAATGCTGTAACAGAGCTGTTACATATTCTGCATCCCTAATTGAATAATTTGCCGCTAGATGCGAGAACATTATTGTCTACTCCACGGTGTATTCAGAATATAATAATATATTCTGCATATTATATATTAATATATTATACAGGGTTATTCACGGTATACGCCACGGAAGATTATGGCCGTGTCTCTGGATTTTAGGATCTTTTTATTTTTGGAGTGGATAGAGACCCGGCAGAGGTAAGTTTTAAAATTATATTCATAATGTATGTCCCAAAAGCATGAAACATATCAAAGTTATGTTTTTTTAAATGGAATGCTCCTATGTTATTGCATTTTAAGATTGTCTGAGAAGAAAAAATAAGATTGGCTTTCACAGTTGGTGTTTAAATTAAGAAGTTTTGGAGTTATAAACAAGTGAAAATCGTCATTTTTCAAGTTCAAGGCCCTGTACAACGAAAGCGGTTCAAGATAGAGAAAAACGGCTTACATGTCCCTGTTTTAACTTTTTATGTACTATCCTATGGTGTAGAAACATTTGTACTTTCTTTGATTTTTTTATTTATCGACGCGTGGAGAAATCTCAGAATTTTTCAATTTTTTTAACACCCTGTATAAACATTTCATCTACATCATTGGATAGTACATGAAAAGTTAAAATAGGGACATGTAAGCCGTTTTTCTCTATCTTAAGCCGTTTTCCTTGTACAGGGCCTTGAACTTGAAAAATGACGATTTTCACTTGTTTATAACTCACAAACTTCTGAATTTAAACACCAACTGTAAAAGCCAATCTTCTTTTTTCTTCCTAGGCAATCTAAAAATGCAATAACATAGGAGCATTCCATTAAAAAAAAACATAACTTTGATATGTTTCATGCTTTTGGGACACCCTGTACATTATGAATATAATTTTAAAACGTACCTCTGCCGGGTCTCTATCCACTCCAAAAATAAAAAGATCCTAAAATCCAGAGACACGGCCATAAACTTCCGTGACGTATACCGTGAATAACCCTGTATATACAGGGTTACTGGTAACTGGATACATTCCTTTGGTGATCTGATAAAACAAGAGGTAAGAAGTAAATTAACCCCAACATGCACTATACAAAACTCAATAGATTTTGAGATATTTCGATTTTCAACTTTTCTTAAAAAAATGGTTTCAAATGTCTTGAAATGTAATTTTCAAAAAATCTACTTTAACTTTTTGATTTTTTTTTTGCTGGAATACTTGTCCAATACTATGCTTCCTTCTGGAATAAAAAATATCCTGAGGTATTTCGATCGTGTGAAAATTTCAAAGAAAAACTTTCACAAACTATTTTTTTTTAAATAAGATTTAAAAGTTTTTACAAGTTATTTTCGCAAAATTGTCAAGACAACTTGCGTACAAATTGTTTTAAAAACTTCCCTAGTGTAGTAGCTATCTAACAAGGTACGAATCTTGTACAAGAATAACAGAATCTCCCCGCTATGTATACCGTTACCGAGGAACAAATCCTTAAGTCGGGACGTTTTAAAAAAAATACGGCCCTGAACGGGGGTCTTAAAATTCTCGGATCCGGCCCATCTTCAACAGGTCGTATTTGGGGGACCCGAGCTTCGTCCCTACCAAGTTTCGTCCCGATCGATAAAACTTTCAGACACTATAAGAGTGTTTCCTAGGCTATTCCCGAAAAATCCCGAAATTCCCGAAAAATTACACTTCCCGGGAACGGATCCCGCTCATTTTCAATGGGCATCGTACCACGGTGCGCCTCTTCAATCGAGCCAAATTACAACTTTCCCACATGAAAACTGGCGGCTCTAGAGTGTTTCCTAGCAAAGTCACAGAAGTTTCGTAAGTATACGTATTCTTGTGCCCGAAAAATGTCTGTCTGTCGGTCTGTCTGTCTATGACTTTGCTAGGAAACACTCTAGAGCCGCCAGTTTTCATGTGGGAAAGTTGAAATTTGGCTCGATTGAAGAGGCGCACCGTGGCACGATGCGTATTGAAAATGAGCGGGATCCGTTCCCGGGAAGTGTCATTTTTTCGGGAATTTCGGGATTTTTCGGGAATAGCCTAGTAATAGCCACTCTAAGTGTCTGAAAGTTTTACCGATCGGGACGAAACTTGGTAGGGACGAAGCTCGTGACCCCCAAATACGACCTATTGAAAATGGACCGGATCCGAGAATTTTAAGACCCCCGTTCAGGGCCGTATTTTTTTTAAAACGTCCCGACTTAAGGATTTGTTCCTCGGTAACGGTACATAGCGGGGAGATTATGTTATTCTTGTACAAGATTCGTACCTTGTTAGATAGCTACTACACTAGGGAAGTTTTTAAAACAATTTGTACGCAAGGTGCCTTGACAATTTTGCGAAAATAACTTGTAAAAACTTTTAAATCTTATTTAAAAAAAATAGTTTGTGAAAGTTTTTCTTTAAAATTTTCACACGATCGAAATACCTCAGGATATTTTTTATTCCAGAAGGAAGCATAGTATTGGACAAGTATTCCAGCAAAAAAAAATCAAAAATTTAAAGTAGATTTTTTGAAAATTACATTTCAAGACATCTGAAACCATTTTTTTAAGAAAAGTTGAAAATCGAAATATCTCAAAATCTATTGAGTTTTGTATAGTGCATGTTGGGGTTAATTTACTCCTTACCTCTTGTTTTATCAGATCACCAAAGGAATGTATCCAGTTACCAGTAACCCTGTATAATATAATAATTATATATATCCCATCTGCAGAATGGTTCGATGAGCTATTTTAGTATTAAAGATAAATTATTATCCAAGTTAAGGCATGGATTTAATAGTTATTTATGCAACAAGTGCATAAAGTGGTACTTTTTTTCACGACTGGGAAGTTTGACCGCATGAGCCGCAGGCGAATGCGGCAATCCCAGAAGTGAAAAAAAGGCACTTTATGCATATGTTGCATACAAAATTTTATCTACGAGTGACTTAAATTAGAACTAAAAGTTATTATTATAAAATAAAATCTTTCCAATGCATTCATATCTTATGCAAGTGTTTCTTTGAAGCTATTAAGGCTTTTTTCATCACGTCACATTTGATTGAAAAATAATTTCTTCTGAGGCAGAAGATATTTCATTCATTGAATCATCTACAATGGTATCCATTTTAGGTAACTAAACGACGCAAAACACAAAATATTAATTGTAGGTACATAGATCTGGCGCACTGTTAATAAACTGCGACGTTTCTCTAGTATAGGTTGATGTCAACAAGCATTTGGAGCGGTTGGCATCGGGATACTATGTAATTCAGCGTTCAGCGTCTCGTATTGCAGTGCGAACGCCCCGGTCGAGCCAACTTAGCCGAGCCGCTAGCGTTCACTAGAACTTCCACTAGGCGAGCGTGCATGCATTAACGTGTCAGATTTAGCGTTAAATAATGAACCGCTACGGCACTTTATTACACCCGAACTACTTTATTTCACTCTTCAAGATAATCATACATTTTATGAACTAAGAAACGTCTAAAAAAGTGCATTTTATGAATCACTCGTAGATAAAAGTTCTTTTTATGATACGATTTTATTACAGATTAATATAGATGGAATGTCATTGTTCAAAAGCAGTTGCACTGAGTTTTATCCTATTCTTGGGTTGTGCAAAAATATTAATCATGAAAGTCCATTTACAATAGCAGTTTATTCTGGCAAAGGGAAACCTAGTCCAATTGAACTGTATCTAAAAGACTTTATAGAGGAAGTAAAGAAACTACGACATGAAGGAATTTATTTCAACAATCAGCATTACTACTTTGATATTGAATTTTTTATATGCGATGCTCCTGCTCGTGCCTATTTGAAAGGAACTGTTGGTCACACCGGTAAATTTGGTTGCGAAAAATGCGATATTGTGGGAAATTACGAGAATAATCGTGTACATTTTGCATGTAAATGGGCATCCACATGTTGGCCGAACTATTTGGCGAAACATTCACCGAATCATTCGTGTACAAACTTGCCGTCCACACATTTGCGATTGCAGTTGGCCTCAGGCTTGGTCGAACTACAGACGAACGACCATAGCGAATTGATAATGGAAGATACCGAGATTATTGCAGGTACAACGACAGTGGCGGCTCTAGCTATCTTGAACTACCTCACGGTTACAAACGCCGTTGTTAAAAATAAAAAGCCTGAGTATTACAAAATAGTTTCGTTAAAAAAATTAATAATATCAAGGAATAATACTTGACAGATAGATTTTTTATCATTTTTAGGTTTAATTAGAATGTTATTATACAGGGTGTTTCATTAATCAGTGCAGAAATTTCAACTGGAGAGTCCTTGATGAATTTTAAGGGGGATTTTGTCATAAAAAATTTCTTAAAGCTTCCCCTAAGAAGTAACAGCCCCTTAAAGTAGAGTAAAAAATTCACACTTATTGACTTTTTTTCTGAAATGACTTGAAATAAAAAAAAAGACGGCTAGGTATTCGAACACTACTACCAGGAAGCCTCCATACATAATTACATAATTTTATCCACCCTTGTTCTCGGCGAGGGTGTGAACTCGGGTGTGAATCATACTACCCCTAAAAGTTTTTTTCCAGTACTTTTTTCCAAATAATTTTTTTTTTATCTTTAAATTCACACTTTGGAGAGCCACTTCACTTGCAAAAAATTTGTCTCTTAAAAATTTCACGGAAACTCAATACTTTTCCACTAAAGAAATAAATTAAGCGGACTTACATAAATTATAAATTGTGATTTTACATACCTACATGTTTATAAAAATATGTAAATATGTAAAATTTATAAAAATAAATAAACATTAAATAACACAAAAAAGATAATTATAAAAAATAAACAAATCATATTTAACTAAATTAACAATATTTTGTTTAAGACAGTGCTCAAAATGGGCACCATTTTCTTGGATACATGCCCTTCGAGATGCCCTTATTTTATTTCTTTAGTGGAAAAGTATTGAGTTTCCGGAAATTTTTAAGATACAAATTTCTTTTCAATTGAACTGGCCCTCCAAAGTGTGAGTTTAAAGATAAAAAAAAATATTTTAGGAAAAAAGTACGGGAAAAAAAAACTTTTAGGGGTAGTATGATTCACACCCTTGCAGAGAACAAGGGTGGATAAAATTATGTAATTATGGAGGCTTCCTGTCTTGGTACCTAGTAGTGTTCGAATACCTAGCCGTCTTTTTTTTTATTTCAAGTCATTTCAGAAAAAAAGTCAATAAATGTGAATTTTTTACTCTACTTTAAGGGGCTGTTACTTCTTAGGGGAGGCTTTAAGAAATTTTTTTATGACAAAATCCCCCTTAAAATTCAGCAAGGACTCTCCAGTTGAAATTTCTGCACTGATTAATGAAACACCCTGTATAGTAGCGTCTATGAGTCGGAAAAAACCAGAGATTTCCTAATTTTTAGACGCAACGAAACAATTTTACCTCCCCCCCCCCTGTTTTCGAGGGTGCTGAACACGATGACGTAGGGAAAATAATTTATTTTTCAGGTCCCATATCATTGGTTCATTTTGATAAAGTTCGAGAAAATGGAAAACTCTTTCGTCATTCCAGGTTGTCATTGTTGTTGTATTTATTTTAATTTCAGTTATTACCGTAAATACACTGCACTGTGCAGTGAATAGTTGAGCGTAAATGACAAGCTCGAACGGGCCAACGTGTGGGCAGCGCAAATAGAGCGAATTTGACGATAGCCGAATCTCTTTGAATTCGTGCATTTGCCGACAGCGAGGAGAACGTAGACAAACTTCGCTCAGTTGGCCGAATGTTTGGGCAATCGAGACGAACTTACCGTCCACACGTTCGTGTTGGCGCTGATTTGCCGGAGTTGGGCCAACGTGTACAGGACCGTTTGGCGTCACTTGGCGATTGGCAGCCAGCGTTGGTCTACGAACCGAATGTTGTCGGTTTTTCGTGCACAAATCAAAGGATCTTGGCGCGATCTACCAAACAACGTTTACACGTTGGTAGTTGGTTAGTTTCTTTTAGTTCGTGTTTGTAGTTGCAAGTGATACTTAGTGCCTATTTTTGCGGCGTAAAAAGTCGATGGCGGCTACGATGGCGGGTTGGAATAGCGGAGAAATTTTAAAGTTTATAGATATCTACCAAAATGAACCAATAATATGGAATCCTAAACATGAACAACATAAAAATAAGAACAAAGTAAGTAAGTTTAAAAAAAAAAAAAATTCACGTAAACCCACTGCGAGGACCAATGAACAATAGTAAAGGAAAAGTCTTATTCTCGCTAAATTTGAGACTTTATTTTCTTTCTACTTGGTTACATGTTTCGGCACTTCGGCCATCATCAGACCATAAAAATAAAACTGTAAGTAAAAAGTTATATGAGTATAAAACTCAGTCAAAACTAACTGGATTGGAAATTAAGGATGTTATATTAATTAGTTGAGGTGTACAACTTACAGTCGTCTCTACGTCATAACAGACAATTTCGGCTCATCAAGTCCGCTGAAGCAAATCATCACATATCCTAGTACAGGTATTAGAACAAAAAGCAACCGAAACAAGGGGTGTTTCGATATAGAGTCATCCTGAATTCGTCTCGAAAGTCGAAGATCAGACCCAGAAATATAAAATTTTGATTAAAACAACAAGAGAAAACGGAAACGCATCGAATTCCCTGTTGGAAATTAAAAATTCTTGAAAGCACATGTGCTCTAGTCTCCTACAGGAGAACCCACAAAATGGAAGCTACATATCAGTATTAGCACAGATATGACTTCTTTTTTACATTTTTTACAAAATCTAGAAATTTGAGAGGAGAGGAAACCATCTCGTTCTTTTTAGGTTAACTAATTCGAAGAGTTTTTTAAAAAAAATTTTCTTGAATGATGTCTGTATTAAACTTGACAGGTGACAACTGACAAAAAGGTGAAAAGAAGGGCAGAAAGAGTATGACGTCTGATTAACTGACAGATGGCAAACTGTTGACAAGTGATACAAAAATTGGGTTGACATAAAGAAGAAGAAATATGAGAAGTGGGGAATTTCATAAACTGGCGGGAAATTTGAAATTAGATGCGGTCAAGGAAGTATGCTGTGAGAGCTGACAAATCAAGGTAATTGCGTGTAATTAGGAGATGGGTTATTTTAATTGTATATTTATTAAGGTAGAGGGGAAGTGTTGTTGCTGTTGATTATAGGGCGATGCTGTCTCAATATTTCGAAAGTAGGTGGGAAAGAATTAGTCATCATGGAATTAAGAGAGTTTAAGTTGTCGTCGTTGATATGTTTGAAAATTTCAAGTTCTTCAAGAATTGCTTGTTTATGGCCTGAAGGGCATTGATGAAGTAAGTCGACGTCTCTGTCTATGTCAAAATGGTGGTTATGTAATCTGAGATGTTTCCCAAATATGGACTTGTCGTTATCTGGTATTCTATAGCTGCGTAAGTGTTCATCAACTCTGGTTTTCAAGTTTCTACCACTTCTTCCAATGTAAACAGTGTTGCAATCTGGATCTCCACAACGAAGTCTATATACTCCACATTTATTTAATCTTGGGATCTGGTCTTTATTTTTGACAAGGTGTTGAAGCAAGGTGTTGTTAGGTTTAAATGCTGTTTTATAGTCGGTATAGGATTCGAAGACTCTACCAATTTGTTGTGAAACTTCACCAAAGAATGTGAGAGGTACGAACCTTCTGTTGGGATCTCTATCAACTGCGTAGGCCTCAGATCTCAGATAAAAACTAAAAATTTTAAATTTAAAAAACTAAATTAAAAAAAAATTTCTTCTCCTTTTTCTTTACAAAAAAGACACCTTTTTAAACCGAATTTCATAGATAAATTAAAAAACCATAAGGCAAACACTATTTCGGCGTATTTTACAAATGATGACGTTTTTCGACGATTTTTTATTAGGTTTTTCTTTGAAAAAAGAAGAATAAAAATAATTTTTTTTTAAGTTTATTAATTTTTGGTTTACATTATTTTTTTCATATCGAACGACATAAAAAAATAATATGGCGGCCATAAGAAAAACGAAAGTTGACTGTGAAAACTCTTGGATCTTAATACCCTTGAAAATTTTTGAAATGTCAGATTAGCTCTTAACGGCTTATGTAAGCCTACAAAAAATTATTTATTAATTTCCAATAATAAAAAAGATATGACGAAAATAAGAAATCTCGATTTTTCAGTTTTTTCAGGATATTTCAGGAACGGTCACAGATATCTTGCATGTTTTGACGAATTCGAGATGGCCGCACAAAACGGTGCATCTTTTCTCTAATTTAACCGACCCTGTATCTCTTAGCGTTCATCAGGAGATAGCAATAGGTATAAGTAGAGAAGGATACATGTTGCCTGTATGTTGGAGTTTGATATTCGTTTCCTATAGGTATATGAAATTTGCGGATTCAACATCACTTTTGATAAAACTATCCTATAAAAAACCAAAATGGGGTTTAGCTAATTTGTGATTCTGACGCGAAGCAGCTTGATGACCGTATATTCACTAAACGATTCACGGGTTATAAAATTCGCCAATTATTCTAATTTGAGTAAATGCATATAACAAGCCCACAGTATGTGCTATTTTAGTCAGGCAGTTGACGTGTAGATGCGATACATTGATTAGGAGATGAATTAGTAGAATTCGCGGCCACAGTTTGACTTGGAGGACCTCCAAAGCACCTGGCTGTGCTTAAATCAGGAGGATTTTTAATGTCTCATTGAGTCCCACATCTAATCTATCCACTTCACTTAGAGATTGTCGTGGCAGATTATTTACGACCGCAAACATTGCATTTTATTTAATTAGATGGAAATAATACGTTATTTATGATTTATTTCACGTATAAATTGTTTAATTATGAGAGTAATTTTTCTTAACAAACCCCACACGAGTAGATTTTCTTAATATTTTTGCGCATTAGTTGCATAGGAAGAAATCACTTAAAATTATTATAAAATCCACCAAAGTGTGTAACTCATTTGTAATAAATTCTATATACCTAAGTACCTAATTATATTTTCTAAACTGCAAACTTTGAATTTTTTAAATCTAATCCTTTTTATGCAGAAAAATTATAATGACCTTTCTGCCATCTAACAGTCCTCTATTGTACTAGACTAATTGAAAACTATGAAAAAATCTTACAGATTTCTGTAGCTACGTTAAAAAAATTCGGGAGTTTTTACGATACCGCTGTAAACTAAGGTAGTTCCATGTTCCTACACAAACATAACGCTTAGTATAGAAGCTACTCGCCAGAGGCTCGCTTCTATGGAATAATCGTCGACTGTACAGCAACGTTGCCGCTGTGTACATCACTTACCAGAATTATAATAAAATAATTATTGAACGCTAATAATTAATAAAATAAAATATTTATAACAATCTGCAAATACCTACCTATTTGTGTACTGGAAAGATTTAGTTTACAACTAATAGTTGGCAAAAATTTCAAGTATTTCAGACTTGGAACCCTGTCCATCCCAATAAGTTTCTCAATAAGTCATAAAATTTGTCTTCAGACTGTGCTGACCGGTGAGCACTTCAACAGGTTCAATTTGATTACGTTGGGGTGCTTGTATAGCGTTTATGTGGATCTGACCAAACAAAAGTGTTTGTGCCCCAGCGGGGATTCGAACCCCGGACCTCCTGATTACGCGTCAGGTGTGCTTACCACTACACTACCCAGGTCACTTGCAATTGTCGTGGTCAGATCGGCTATATGTGTTGTTGTTGTTGTTTCTCTCTCTTGTGGGAGCGAGTGGTCGCCACACTTGTTTCTGCCGAACCTTAGAATATAAAACATCCGGAACTTCCGGAAGGGCTATAATTCCAACGGGCGTTTTGGTGCACAGGCGCACGACGTAAACCGCCTCTTTAGTGACAGTTTTACTCTTTATGAGTACGGTGTTTATTATTAGTATTGGTTTAAGTACCGGATATTAATATGTTGTGTCCGCCATATCCAAACACGTTCAGACATTCGCAGCTGTTGTCTAATCGACTTATTTAGGATGTTAGATGACAGCTTGCGTATATTATGCAAGAAGCTTATAATGAAGGCTATTAAAACGCGAGTATGATGATTAAGATACATGCCGTAGGCGAGTGTCTTAATCATAAAAAAATGAGTGTATTAGAAAGAAAGGTTTAGAAAGGTGGACAACTTTGTCAATTATTATAAAAATAGAATTCATTCGAAAAAAAATTCATACTTACGTTCCATTCAAGTTCAGCCAGCAATCTCCCTCGAGCCAATTTTACCTAACAATAACTTCCACCAGAGAGTCATAAACCTCTCTGACGTTCAATTTGATAATGATGAAAAGCTTTTACTCGACCAAGGACTTAAATTTTCATTACCCGAACTCAATAAGCATAGAATCATTGAAACATTGGTGGCTGAAGTTGAGTCATTTATAAGATCTCATAAATTTGATAACATTAACGTAATCAATACTATAAGAAGCAAAACATCTGACATTCTCCTTGCTTTCAAAAGATTAAAAATCAAAACTTCACCTTCCATTCATAAATTTCTTTCTTGTTTAAAAAAAGTGAGAGTCAAAGTCAAAAACAATGATCTTTTTATTTCAAAGGCTGATAAGGGCAATTGTATGGTTGTTCTTCCTAGGAACGAATACATAAATAAAGTTAACACTTTCCTCACAGACAATGGTTTCATCCCAGCTGATGTTGATTGCTATAAAAAGTATTGCATTTCATTCAAGACTACACTTAGCAAATATGGTCCAGTAATTTTTGATAACATAAAACAGTTAATACCCATGAACCATAATATCCCTAGACTATATGGCCTCCCCAAAATACATAAACAAAATGTCCCCATAAGACCAGTTGTTGCCTTTACAGGTAGCATAGCCTACCATCTTTCCGAAAAACTCAACAAACTTCTTCCTTCTATTTTAGACTTCCATCCAAAATACAGTTTAAAAAATAGCCTAGACCTAGTAAACAAGGTAAAAAACTCACATATCCCAGACTCACATACCCTTATCTCACTCGACGTCTCTAACCTCTTTACCACAGTACCAGTTCCACAAACTTTACAAATCCTCAAGAATATCATACATCACTCACAAATAGACAATGACATGGCTGAGAGTATCTTCCAACTAACTTCTCTTTGCTTGAGACAGAATTTCTTCTCATTTAACAATACCGTTTACTTACAACCAGACGGTCTAAGTATGCGCAACTGTCTATCTCCCTTCATGGCCGAAGTATTTATGTCGTTCTTCGAAGACAACATAGTTTTTCACCCTTCCAATCCGCACCGACGTAATATTCTTTTTTGGTACCGTTACGTTGATGACATAATTATCTGCTGGAACAACTCCACAGACCCCCCAAATTTACTTCTAGACTGGATCAACAAAACCCACTCTAATATCAATTTCACCATGGAAATAGAAAAAGATGGAAAAATAAACTTTCTTGACCTCCAACTCTCGATATCGAACCACGAAATCAACTTCGACATCTATAAATAGGAAACCAACTTCAACGAGCCACTGCATCCCAAATACCTCATGTCATCCATATCAACACAAAATGGCTGCCTTCAGATGCTACATAGATCGCCTCCTAAAAATACCCTTAAGTTCAGGCTGTTTCAACAATGAAGTAAACACCATCAAATTTTTAGCACAGACTAATGGCTACAATCCAACCACAATAGATAAATTGATCAATAGAAAAAGAAGTCAAATACTCAGATCTGAGGCCTACGCAGTTGATAGAGATCCCAACAGAAGGTTCGTACCTCTCACATTCTTTGGTGAAGTTTCACAACAAATTGGTAGAGTCTTCGAATCCTATACCGACTATAAAACAGCATTTAAACCTAACAACACCTTGCTTCAACACCTTGTCAAAAATAAAGACCAGATCCCAAGATTAAATAAATGTGGAGTATATAGACTTCGTTGTGGAGATCCAGATTGCAACACTGTTTACATTGGAAGGAGTGGTAGAAACTTGAAAACCAGAGTTGATGAACACTTACGCAGCTATAGAATACCAGATAACGACAAGTCCATATTTGGGAAACATCTCAGATTACATAACCACCATTTTGACATAGACAGAGACGTCGACTTACTTCATCAATGCCCTTCAGGCCATAAACAAGCAATTCTTGAAGAACTTGAAATTTTCAAACATATCAACGACGACAACTTAAACTCTCTTAATTCCATGATGACTAATTCTTTCCCACCTACTTTCGAAATATTGAGACAGCATCGCCCTATAATCAACAGCAACAACACTTCCCCTCTACCTTAATAAATATACAATTAAAATAACCCATCTCCTAATTACACGCAATTACCTTGATTTGTCAGCTCTCACAGCATACTTCCTTGACCGCATCTAATTTCAAATTTCCCGCCAGTTTATGAAATTCCCCACTTCTCATATTTCTTCTTCTTTATGTCAACCCAATTTTTGTATCACTTGTCAACAGTTTGCCATCTGTCAGTTAATCAGACGTCATACTCTTTCTGCCCTTCTTTTCACCTTTTTGTCAGTTGTCACCTGTCAATGTTTAATACAGACATCATTCAAGAAAATTTTTTTAAAAAAACTCTTCGAATTAGTTAACCTAAAAAGAACGAGATGGTTTCCTTTCCTCTCAAATTTCTAGATTTTGTAAAAAATGTAAAAAAGAAGTCATATCTGTGCTAATACTGATATGTAGCTTCCATTTTGTGGGTTCTCCTGTAGGAGACTAGAGCACATGTGCTTTCAAGAATTTTTAATTTCCAACAGGGAATTCGATGCGTTTCCGTTTTCTCTTGTTGTTTTAATCAAAATTTTATATTTCTGGGTCTGATCTTCGACTTCCGAGGCGAATTCAGGATGACTCTATATCGAAACACCCCTTGTTTCGGTTGCTTTTTGTTCTAATACCTGTACTAGGATATGTGATGATTTGCTTCAGCGGACTTGATGAGCCGAAATTGTCTGTTATGACGTAGAGACGACTGTAAGGTGTACACCTCAACTAATTAATATAACATCCTTAATTTCCAATCCAGTTAGTTTTGACTGAGTTTTATACTCATATAACTTTTTACTTACAGTTTTATTTTTATGGTCTGATGATGGCCGAAGTGCCGAAACATGTAACCAAGTAGAAAGAAAATAAAGTCTCAAATTTAGCGAGAATAAGACTTTTCCTTTACTATTGAAGTTAGTTTTAGTTATCTACCTTTATTTATATCTCTGAAAATTAATAAATATGATGCCATAAAATGAAAAACAAATAAAATATTTGAAAATTAAATTTTGGATCAATAAAAAAATGTTAAATAATTAATGTATTTTGTATTTTAGGTTAATGATGCTTGGAATCGTATAGCTGATAATTTGCATGTACCTGTAAATGAACTAAAAAAGAAAAAGGAATCGCTTATGGCTACCTTCAGATTGCATCATAAAAAAAAATGCAGTCTATAAAATCAGGCTTGGGTGAGGATGAGTTCTACAATCCCATTTGGCCATTCTACGAGCCTTTGCACAGATTTCTGAAGGATGTGTATGAATGCCGCAGCTTAATTAACACCGAGGATAATAGTGTAAGTAAAACAACATTTTTATTATTAGACAAAGTTTAATTATCTACGATTTCTATAAAAATAGTTCATAAGATCCAATCGTATGTCCGTCGCAATAAGCGAGGCTCTACGCGGTAAATTCAATAATGGCAAAAAAGCGTTATCTGTATTATTTCTCCATGAACCGGGCCGAATAAGTTCTCCATTATCATTAAAGGTATCAAATGAACCTAGAGGTTTATAATTATCCCGAGAAGAGTTACTATTTCTCAAAAAATTATGTAGATAAAGGCAAGTCATCGAAACAATGGAGGCTTTCGTGGGTTCTAGGGGTATGTGTCTTTGAAAAATCCTAAATTTGGCCGACAGTATGCCGAAAGTATTTTCTACTTTTACCCGATAACGGGACAATTCTTGGTTAAATATTCTTTCCGGGGACCCTAGTGCGTAATGACCTGGAAAAGGTTTCATTATATGGGTACTCAGAGCTAGGCCTGGGTAACACAGTAAAATTTTCAGTGTTGATACAATGATGCTGATACAGTTTAGTGTTTCAACACTTTGTATCAGCACAATTGTCTCATGACCACGGCGCAGTGCGTGTCGTGACGTACATGTATTGTAAATTGTAAAACGCATATAGCTACTCTTGAATGAGTAGTGAGCGTCTGCCGCCGCTTGAGATTCGTAAGCAGTGGCGGGCGGACCTTGAAACTTAGATTTTAAATAGTAAAATATATTTGCTATATTTATTTCTGGTCAAATATACATTAATTATCTGCTTTCATTTTTTTTTATTAAAATAATTTGTGGTAGGTAATCATCTAAGTAAATCACAATAATCCATAAAAAATGCTCACAACAAATCACTGTACCAATTCAAAGTGTGAACTGGCGAAGGCGAAAGAAAGTAGCTGCCGCTACTGTCTTTCCGGCCTGCCGGGAATTCTGGCTAGTGGCTCAATAGATTTCGTACGGGTTGTACTACTAACTACTAACTACTACTCGCTAATATTGATAGATGGAGCCATCAGAAGAAATCAGATATAGTGTAGTAACAGAACAATGATCACCAGCGTTGCCAGAGCTAGTACAATAATTGTACTAATTTAGTAGGATCCTGACAGGCTTGTCAATGCAGCAGTCATGCAGAGGCCATTTCAGGCGGCTTGGACTTCTTACCGTGCCTGCTTTGTATGTCTTCTCTCTGCTCAAACTGATCCACAAAAATCAGGATAGACTTTTACCTTACCGATTCACGCATCACTACAGTACCAGGTTCAATTTGTTTAAACCTCCTACACACCATCTGTCGTCTTCAGAAAGGACATTCACGTACGCATCTATCAAATACCTGAACCACTTCAAAATAGATCCTGCAACTGTTGGGTTCTCAGCGTACAGTGCGTATCTCCGGAAACATCTCACGGAGTTGGAACCCTACACTACCTCTGATATACTGTCCTTCCACCCCCCATCCCTACCTGCAGTCTGATATTAAAACACCTAAAACTCAAAGCCTTGATCCATCCTTATCATAGAGATGGAACTATGCCTCGATCGAGAACTGATTTCTTTTGTGTCTCTGCGCGTCTCGACCCTCACTGTTCCCGGCGTTATGCTGACTTGCTGTGTGTTTTAAAAATTTTTACTGTTTGTCTTTATGTTTGTTTTTATAATTTCTGTAATGACGCTGTTGTACTGAGCAATGACTGTTGTAATTCAAGTACAATAAAGAAATTTGTAATTGTAATTGTAATTGTAACATTTTGGCTCTTTTTTATAACAAAATTGCAATTTCATCACTTCTAGTACATTTATTATGTATTTTAATGTTTTTTATATTTTTTTATAACACAAAAATTACATTTTCATTGATATTCTAGTACAATTTATAATGTTGCTCTGGCAACGCTGGTGATCAGTCGGAAATACGGAGAATACGAATACGGGGATTCCTGAAGCAGCAATTTCTTTGTGTTTGTGTGAATATATTCTCAAAACATATTGTGTTGTGACACTTGTGACTGTTCTGTATTGTGAATATAAGTATTTGTTTAATAAATAAATTGTTACCAAAGTTATTTTTGATCAGATCTTTCTTCATTTGTTGGTTGTGTGATAATATGGCACCCAAAAAAAGTGAAGTTTGGAATCATTTTCCAACGTGTCTGAGGGAAAAGTGAAGTGTTTGTATTGTGGGCAAATTCTTTCATTTAAAAATAATTCGACATCATCACTAATTAGACACATGAAAATGAAACATCCCTTTCAAACAACGAGCAGGCAAACATCAGAACAGGAAATTGGAATGAAAAATATTGAAATTACTAAACCACTACCATCCACATCAAAATCTGCATCCCAAGAAGCTCAAGAAGAAGAAGAAGCTACTCATGTTCAATGAGTACGCCGTCAACGTCTAGAGCTGGAATAAACAGAGAAAGTAAGAACAAAAATCAACCAATTTCCGGGTTTTTTCAAAGGCCACTGTCTATTACTAAACAAAAAGAAATAGACAGACAATTAATTTGGATGATAACAAAAGAATATCATCCATTTAGCATAGTGGAAGATAAGGAATTTAGAAAATTACTTTTTTTATTAAATCCGAGCTATAAAATTCCCACTCGAAAGGCAGTAGTTTCTAGCTCTCTAATTCCTGAAATATACAATCAAACAGCCGACATTGTTAGAAGCCGTTTAGAAAGAGCTTTTGCAGTATGCCTAACGACTGATGGTTGGACATCAAGGTCAAATGACAGTTTCTACTGTGTGACCGCCCATTGCATCGTGGAAGAAGATACAAAAACTTTTTTATCTTCAGATTTATTAGGATGCATATCCTACACTGAGAGACACACTGGAGAAAACATATGTCGCAAACTGAAAGACACCATCCATTTGTGGCAATTAGATAACAAAATAGTTGCAGTAGTTTCTTATAATGCAGCGAACATGAAAGCAGCAGTTCGAATTGGCGGATGGAGATTTTGGGGCTGTTTTGCGCACTCACTTAATCTAACAACTCAGTCAGGCTTAAAAGAAATAACAACTGTTTTAGATAAAATAAAAAGCATCGTTCGCTATTTCCGAAGAAGTTCTTTTGCCTATTCCTAACTCAAAGCGGCAGCGGAACGAATGGACCTGTCACCATTAAAGTTAAAAAATGATGTGATTACCCGTCGGAATTCCACATTTGATATGATTCAGAGGGTATTAAAAATTAAAAACCCAATTATTTTGACTTTGGCAATTTTAAGTACATCCCATAAGAATCAACATGATTTTGAATCCGAGACTATTTCTACGTTGCAGAATGAAGAGTGGATTATAGCTGAGCAATCAGTGAAAGTTCTTGAAATTTTCAATTCAGTGACAACCGCTATAACTGCAGAACAAAAAGTTAGTGCCTCTTCTATTATTTTGTATTATAAACAAATCGTTAGACACTTAAATTCTTTCGATTTAAATAACGTTATGCCTGAAATTGAGAACATGATCAAAAGACTGCAAAGTGAATTAAGAAATCGATTTCAGGATATCGAAGACAATCATTTAATCGCCAACTAATACCAACTCGAATAATAATTAATCGAGAAAAAAAATAAAAGTTTGACACCCTGTATCTTGAAAAATATGCATTTTCGGACCCATGTTTATTTGAACTTTTCTTCTTAAAATCACTCAAGGAAGCACCCCTTGGAGTTTGGCCCCGTACTTAACTAACACCCTGTATAAGTCATACCAAACCTACCTACGTACCTACCTACAATAAAAGTAAAAGTTATTTATTAGAAATCTCAATAGAAAGTAAATCCGAGAAAATAGTCGTCTTTTTTGGTATGTTAGGTTCTATGAAAAGGCGAAATTATTTTAATAATGATGAAAGAAACGTCATTTTAAAGGTAAAAGTTTATTTACAGGAAGAATTATTGAAGGTAGGTACCTATTACATACTCAGTACTTTGTTTTTTCAAGTTCAAAACGATCGATAGATATCCCCACATATTTCTTAATAAACTCGAGGTCATTCGACTGCTTGCGTTTGGGTGGGAAAAGTGAGACAGACTGGACAGATGATGGTGATGATAAATTTTACATTTTTTATACTTTATTGATGCAATATACCTACTTTTCAAACTTAATACCTACTTTTAATTCAGTACCTCAGAGCTAAACTGTATTAACTTATTAAGTTAAGTTAAGTTATTAGGTTATTTCAATTGCCAAGGATACATAGGGAATAAAATGGAAATAGAATTGTTACTTTTGAAGTGGAAACCAGATATTGTATGCATGAGTGAAACACATATAACTGAAGATATTCGAAACAGTGAAATTAATATAAAAGGATACAACTCGTTTGTATGTCTGTCTGATAGCAAGAGGACGGGTGGTGTTTTGGTTTTAACTAAGTTTGGTTTAACTTTAATGTTCACAAAAGTTTTCAGCAAGTAAAGGACCGTATCTTTGGTATTTAATACTGGAAGTGAAGATGGGAAGTGAGAAATATCTGATAACAACCCTCTATCATCCACCAGGTGTGGAAGTGGCTGTGTTTCTCGAAGATCTGGAAGAATTGCTCGAAGAGATATCATCATTTCAGGGAGAAATAATTTGTGTGGGGGATTTTAATTTAGATCTAAAGAAGGACAACTATTACACAAATAAATGCAGGTATATTATTGAACAAAGTGGCTTATTACAAATAGTTAAAGACTGTACGAGAATTACTAAAGATAGTGCTACCCTGATAGATTATGTTGTAACAAGTAATGATTCATTGGAACATATTGTACATTTAACACCGAAAATATCTGATCACTCGATTATATCAATAGATATTAATAACAAAACTGAAATAGAACATAAGCATAGTATCAAACTACGTTCTTATAGAAATTATGATGTTGATCACTTACAGGATGTTCTTAGAATGAAATATTGGGATACAAATGTTGTAAATGTCAATAACTTGGCAGATAGGTACGTAACAGATATTGCAGATATATTGAATTAAATGTGTCCCGTTGTTACTATTAGGTTGAAAGATAGACATTTAGAAAAGTGGTTAAATAGGGAAATTATTGATACTATGAGAGAGAGAGATAGAATATATCAGGTGGCAGTTTTTACAGGGTCAATGTTGATGTTGGAACAATATAGAAAAATGAGAAATAATGTTGTACATAGGTTAAGAATTGCAGAAAGGGATTACTATTATAGTGTTATACTGGGCAGCTCAAGACAAAACATATGGCGGAATATTAGAGATAATTTGCCGATTAAGTCAAGATCCCTTCCTGCAAATGGTGTCCGTTTTGGAGATAGAATTGTCAGAGATAATGTGGAAATTGCTGAGCGTTTCAATAAATATTTTGTAAATAGTATTGAAGATATAGTAGCAAAAATAACAAAACACAAAGGCTGTGATTTTTATGTTTCCAAGATCGACACAAAATTACTGTTTACAAAGTTTGCACAAATTGACATGAAAATGTTGAAACAGTTTATCAGGTTACTTAAAAATACAGGTGGTCATGAGGATGGTATAACGACAAAGGTTCTGAAAGACTCTGTTGAAGTAGTTGGAAACCGTTTATTGAATGTGATAAATACATCCTTGACATATGGTAAATTTCCAGAGAGATGGAAGACCTCAGTCGTTGTACCAATAGAGAAGGTTAACAATCCTAAACGATGTGAGGAGTTTCGGGGTGTACATACTGTGCCTGTATATGAAAAAGTTCTCGAAATGGTTGTTAAGGAACAGTTGATGAAATACCTTTCTGAGAATAATATACTTGTAAAAAATCAATCGGGTTTCCGCAGTGGTCATTCCTGTGAAGCGGCTATTATTGATATATGTGATAGATGGTTAAAAGAGATTGATAAGGGTGGGATTATACTGGCGGTTTTTGTTGACTTTCAAAGGGCATTCGAGACTATAAACAGATCTATGTTATTAAAGAAGATGAATAAAATTGGTATAAGGGGTGAAGTTCTTGAATGGTTTACATCTTATTTGGAATGTAGAACACAAAAGGTAAAATTTAACAACACTCTGTCGTCATGCATCGGGGTAAACAATGGTGTCCCGCAGGGAACTGTCTTGGGCCCATTGCTCTTTATTTTATATATTAATGATATGTGTATGTATATTGAGGATTGTCAGATATCAATATTTGCAGACGATACGATGCTGTATATCACAGGCACCAATATTGAAGAAATGTCTGGATTGATTAATAAAGATCTTGAAAAACTGAGTGTCTGGTTCGGTGATAATGATCTTAAAGTGAATGTGAGTAAGTCAAAATATATGATCTTTGGAAGGGAATATAATTTGCGGAATTTTGCTGGGCGGGAATTGCAAATAAAATTTAACGGTGAAGATGTACAACTAGTTGATAAAATGAAGTACTTAGGTATGATATTAGATAGAAATTTAAACTTTAAATTACACGCGGATTATATTGGAAAGAAAATGTCTCAAAAGATACAATTTATCACAAGAATGAGCAACAAATTGAATTTCAAGACAAGACTACTCTTGTTCAAGAGTATAGTCTTACCACACATAGATTTTTGCGCTTCAATTATGTTTAATTTACGGGCTAATAGTATTGATAGATTACAAAAAATACAGAACAGAGGGATGAGAATGATATTGAAATGTAATAAACGAACTCCCATAATCACAATGTTACAGACTTTAAAATTAATGAGCGTGAAACAAAGAATATTGTACAAATCGATGGATTTTGTTTATAAATTGAAACACAAAATGTTACCTATATATTTACAAGAAAATATAAAGTATGTGTGTGACGTTCATAGTTATAATACAAGAGCTGGGTTAGATTTTTTCATTGATACTTATACCACTAGTCAAACAGCCAACTCGACCTTAGTTAAGGGCTTGGCAATATATAATGATTTACCATGTGAAGTGAAAAACTGTGATAGTTATAGGAGTTTTAAGAAAATGTTGGTTAAATATATTATAGAGAATTACTGAACAAATGATTATGTTATGTTATGACCATATTGTGGTCTTTTATTTTTTTTTTTTCTTATGTGTTGTAAGTAGCATTTATTGCTAAATAAAGTTACTATCTATCTATCTATCTATCTAACTCCATTTTTTTCGAAAATAGGCTTTATTCATTTTAATATCAATTCAGTACTGCTCTCTTGAATGGTTATCAGTATTAACTCCTAGGTAATACTGTTTCGGAATTATGCAAAGTAAGACTGTATTAAGTTCCTAGTCGACTCCGAGCTAAAATAAATTATGAGCGCAATATTTCTGGTCAAAAATAATAATGTGGATTAAGTGTCAGAAGTTGTTTATTCATTTATTCATTCAGAGCTAAACAATCGTATCTGGATTTAATGCAGATAATAATGGGATCCAGAATTACCAGCTGTATTAAATCCAAAATGTTCATGTATACTACTCTTCCAACGGATATAACCTATTTGGATATCGTATTTAATCCATGTCTCTAAAGCTGCAACACTTTATATACAGGGTGGGCCATCGAAAAGGTAACAAGCCTAATAATTTGGAAAGGGAAGATCTATGCAAAAAACGCCGAAACAGGTCGCTTTTGTTATCGAGGGGAACATATTTTTGTGACAAATTTAACTACCCAAGTTCACCCCCTTGGCAGGGGTAGCTACCCCTTTGCTTATCATCATAGGGAACAGCTATGAGAAGCTATGAGAAGCCCACAAAAAAATATTCATTAATCTCCAAAAATAAAAAGATATGGAAAAAATAAGAAATCTCGATTTTTCAGTTTTTTCAGGATATTTCAGGAACGGTCACAGATATCTTGTATGTCTCGACGGAATCGAGATGGCCACAAAATTGCGCTCCTTTGGACTTGTTTAACCGACCCTGTATCCGTTAGCGTTAGGAGATAGTGTCGCACCGCGAAAGGACGGTGCTTTCGCCCTATGTCGCAACCCAGGGGGGTTGCCCTATTTCGTAGGGTTAAAAGAGGGGTAAGAACATAAGATTTACAAAAACAAATATATATCTCATTTATTGAGCAAAAAATAAAAAAAAAAAAACAGTTAAAATAATTTTGAAAGAAAATGAATAATTCACAATTGATAGACATACGTTAACAGCTAGGGGGGGTACTAAAATGTTTACAATGGACTACGGTCCCTACTATCAAAGCCGAGTCCTTTACAGCCGCCACTAGTTTCCAGGGGAGCCCTCTGGTACTATTAGAGATTAGAGATAAAATAAACCCTGAAGGGGAGATACCTTGAGGAGGCCTTGAGTGTACCTCGGCTACCCTGAAAGTCTCTAGCGATTGCTGAGGACTTTTTGTATATTAAAATGGTTTGGTCCATATTTTAGCTCAAAAAAAGATTGGAGAAGTTGATTACGAGATAAAGAAGGGTAAGTCGTCCAACGCACCGAAAGATGTGGTACATGTCTCTAGAATACTTCCATACCATGACCCTTGGATGCCTCACTCACTAGAGCCGACACCTCGGCCGACACCCTAGAGTTTTCCTTTCACATACATCCCTCTAAACTCATATCCTTGGGAACTCGGTAGCTAAGCCTACCATAATCTCAGCAAGTATTTGTCTTGCAAAATGAGAAGAAGGGGGGAGATACTGGAAATGTGGGCCAAATTCAGATTAATTCCCTCAGTGAAATCTGCCTTGAACAAAATTTGTGAAAGATGTTTTGAAATTAAGAACCATTGTTAACCAGTCTGGAGCAAATTTTGGGAAAGAATTACTGAGGTGATGTCAAAAATAAAAATTTTATTTTTGGGAATGGGCTAAATTTTTTCTTTTTTTTTTTTATTGTATACATTATGCATAAAATTATTTTAGATTTAAGTATAAGGTATTTAGTATATATTACTATATTAAGGTGTAGGTGTAGGACCTACGGTATTTTGCTTGACTATTATCATTAATTGGACATGAATATTAGTAGGTAGTATTGTATAATGATGAGATAATCATGTAACAAAAAATAATTAGATTAACACTTAAGACCAGACATGAACCTATTTTGATACTGTATTTTATTTTCATGTACCTGGAGCCACTCAAGACATCGCCATCTGCCAGTAGCGCGAGCACTCCCAAGACGGCCTGGAACATGTCCTTCTGGTATGCCGGTTAAGTCACCATATCCTATCATGATGGAAGGGGTGAAACTACAAAATAAGGCGACTTCTCCATGTACATGCGGATCAAGTCGAGGTCTGCGAAAAGATGGATCGGCAGTTACGAGAAAGGCAAACAGCTACAACAAACTATTGGGTGCCGACTCAGAAAACGGGTCCTCAGAAAGTATCCCTCGGTCCACATACATATGGATGCTCAGGTCTTCATGAGGCACAAATGTCAGGCGATGGCTGACATCATTAAGCCAACAGGGCTGCTCTTCATAAATGAATCTGATAACTAACTCAACAACCATATGGAACAACAATACGTTCAAGATATGGGACCATCATATAGTAGTGCTCTCAATATGGCACATGGGAGCTGACCGCCCTCATCTCAATGTGCTCTCGAGCTCAAAACATAGTACTTATACAGAAGCAGATGACCACCCGCCGATAATAGCAACGACAGTCCAATAAGCATCCCTTTTTTGAAAAATGCAGTAGGTGACATACAACACCAGCAACCACTAGGTCAAGGCCACAAAGACAGTTTATTTCAAAAAAGGAACTCAGAAGTGCTCCAGGTCAAAAAGTGAATTTACGAACTCTAGCTTTTAAGGTTTTGTTTTGTATAGGTCTTATACAGTGCTTCCCAAAAGTAACGGATAAATTCGATAAAACGGAGAGGGCTGTTTTTTTGAAAAAATAAAAGAACAGGTCGATTTTGTTTTTGAGTTGTTCAACTTTTGACATAATGTTCGGGTGTACAGGGTGATGCGCGAAAAAGTGGTGACGTCATCGGCATTTTTTTTAAATGGCAACCCTTATTTTTTATTCCATTTTTTGATACTTCATCCAATTACCAATACGGTAATGTGATCATTTTGTAACGTTAAATAAGGAAATTTCGGAGAAAAGAACTTAATTTCGACAGATTTAATAGATTTAATTTAATTTAATTTAACAGATTTAATTTAATAGACTTAATTCAATAGACAGATCTTATAAAATTACCATGGAAACAGTCATTTTTATTTGATATTTTTTATTTTTATCGCTAATGTTTCGATTTTCACATCAGTAAAAAGTGCACAATGTCGACTCACAAGCTGTTTTCTCAGAAAATTCCTTATTTAAGGTTACAAATTGATTACATTACCATACTGGCAATTAAAAGAAGTATCAAAAAATGGAATAAAAAATAAGGGTTGCCATTTAAAAAAAATGCCGATGACGTCACCACTTTTTCGCGCATCACCCTGTATACCCCAATATTATGTCAAAAGTTGAACAACTCAAAAGCAAAATCGACCTGTTTTTTTATTTTTTCAAAAAAACAGCCCTCTCCGTTTTATCGAATTTATCCGTTACTTTTGGGAAGCACTGTATATTCTCATTTATATTAGGTTCTCTGCCTTAATATTTAATATCTAAAATTTTTCTTTGATATCTTAATAAGTACTTAAAATGTTCATGATCCTTTTTTCTATTTATTAGTATTAAGTAGGTACTCATTGTAACATGTTATTATAGCAGAAAGAGTTTCAAAAGCTGGGGGCCAGCTTTTCCGGAGAGGAGGCATATGTCAAGTAGGCACAAAAACCAGAGCACTGAATTAATAAGATTTCTTAACTATTAAACATCATTGTTGATAGCAAGCAATAATTCAAGTCAGCACAACTATTATTTGAATAATCATTTCAAAACTTATTGGGAAATAAAAACTTGCTAGCATGATGTGTAAATTGAAAAGAGTTTATCGACTTTGCTGACCTAATCAGCAGAGGTAATAAAAAGGAGAGTGCGACCCAGATTGGGGGACAGAGGGGCTCCTACTCTGGACAGAGGGGCTCCTACTCTGGACAGAGGGGCTCCTACTCTGCGGGAGTGTGACTCCAACTCTTGGAGACAGCGGGTACTCCGTAAAGTGATAAGTAAAGTAGTGCCGTTATTGTGAAAGTGCTGGTTAAGGAGCTGACTCTCCGGGACAAAAGCTGTTCGCAGTTTTACAAACTGTACCAATGAGCATTAGGATGATGCGTATGTAAGTAGGTACATTTCTATTTTCATGAATTTAGTGTATGTATTTAATGAGCGTTCTTTCTTAACCATACTAAGGTCAAATCATATATATATAAAAAGTCCTCAGCAATCGCTAGAGACTTTCAGGGTAGCCGAGGTACACTTAAGGTCTCCTCAAGGTAGCTCCCCTTCAGGGTTTTTATTTTATCTCTAATCTCTAATAGTACCAGAGGGCTCCCCTGGAAACTAGTGGCGGCTGTAAAGGACTCGGCTTCGATAGTAGGGACCGTAGTCCATTGTAAACATCTTAGTACCCCCCTAGTTGTAACGTATGTCTATCAATTATTATTATTAATTTTCTTTCAAAATTATTTTAACTGTTTTTTTTTTCTTTTTTGCTCAATAAATTAGATATATATTTGTTTTTGTAAATCTTATGTTCTTACCCCCCTTTTAACCCTACGAAATAGGGCAACCCCCCCTGGGTTGCGACATAGGGCGAAAGCACCGTTTTTCGCGGTGCGACATATGGTGGAGGCGCCGGGCAAATTTATTACATAAAATATGAAATGTTAGAATCAACAATGTTTACATACACCTATAATGACTCAGCCCTGTGAAGCCCTAGTACATAACTGTTTATAAAAAACTCGCCAATCAAATATCTATCACCTACTATCATTTGGTACACCCAAAAAGAGGTACTTACATGTTTAGATGACCCAGTCGGTCTACGGAGTGAGCTCAGCTTTTCCGATTATCGGGGGTAGACTCTTGAGGGACACTTTTTGTACTCACTTCACTAAACGCACTGAAATGGTACTTGCCCTTATTGCCCAGTACGCCCGCTTAACTAGCGGAATGCCAGATTCACTTTGGCTCGCAGAGTGCGGGCCACTTACTCCCTCCGCGAGCGGAGACGGAGAGCCCCCTTCAATTGGAGAGTCAATTCTTTTATTTAAACTTTTCTGATTGAGTCAGCCAGTCAATCACCTATTTTCCCCAATTTTATATCAAGCTTGCAAGTTAGCTTTTATTAATAATTTTGAAATATCAACTATTACAACAACAATCATGTTGACTTGACCTGAATTACTTCCTTGCTGTGACGTTCTGTAATTATTATGAAATATCAATATTAAATTATTCCGGCATTTGTTCCTACTTGACAATAGCAATATAGAGAAGGATACATGGTGCACCCTGTATAGGTAGGTCCCACTCTACACAAATTGCCAAAATAATACAGAAACATTCAAATTCCGAAGTCTCCTCTTCACATAACACTTTGTCACAGTTTTTTTTTTACAAATTATAAAATTTATTTAAAAAAATACAAATTAAATTCAATAAAAAAATAAAAAATACATTCTTGGTAAAACAAATAAATAAAACACATTCTTGGTAAAACAAATAAAATAAAAAAACATTCTTGGTAAAACAAATACATAAAATAAAAATCAATACTGTTAAAAATAATAATTATGGCAATCAGATATTTGTAAAACAAATAAATAAAACACATTCTTGGTAAAACAAATAAAATAAAAAAAACATTCTTGGTAAAACAAATACATAAAATAAAAATCAATTCTGTTAAAAATAACAATTATGGCAATCAGATATTTGGCTTGTCAGGAGGGGCCAGTAGTGAGTCAGAACTTGGTTTATTCAAGTACTTGTCAATAAATTTTTTTTTTGAATTTGGCTTAAAAGTGAGAGCAGCTGCCTCATGGAGTGTCATAGTACTAGCTTCTTTCTCAAAATGTTCAACGGCATTGAAATATATTTTTTCATAACATGTCATCCCCTCAGGTATTTTCAAAACTCTCCTGAATGTGACTAGCATTGCATCAGCCTCTGCTCTAATTTTTAGAGCAGTTTTTTGGAATTCTTCGAGGTTTTCGGGGGTTAGATTACAATCTTCCGCATTGCCGACATACTTTTGGAGTGTTCGTGCCAACTGAAATACTTCCGGATGCTTCAGTAGTGTTATGGTTTCTTCTTAGTGGACTGTATCTTTTTTAAAATGACTACACAAGCAGTAATTTGAATAGTATTTTTTTTTATTGACATAAATTGAATTTTTTTTTTTATGTGTCACACTAGCCACCTACGTAATATTGCTCGATCTAGGGAAAACAACCCTTCACACATTGTTGTCAAACAGTAGCGAAAATGTCGAGCTTATAAACAATTATAAATAAAATAACATTCTAATAAAATAACATTCTTGCCCTAACATACCGGGCGCCTTGAAATGTGTACTTTACACTTTCGAACAGAATTGAACATTACATTATAATAATAAAAACAAATTTAATATTTCCTGACAATAAGAAAATAGTCACTCATTGATCAATATCGTTTTCAACGTTTATAGGAAAAATGCAAAGTTTGGACACTGCACGTTTTGCGATAACTCGATTTACAAGAATCGATACAACACGCACTATTCCATCTTGTCCTGGATGAAGTTCCATTACTCGCCCCATACGCCATTGCAGAGGTGGAGTGTTGTCATCCCTCAACAAAACAATAGTACCGACCTTGATAGAAGATTGACTGTCTGTCTGCCATTTGTTCCTAGCTTGTAGTTCACACAAATACTCTCGATGCCATCTCGCCCAAAAATGCTGCACGATGCTTTGTAGACGTTCATATTGTTTTAGGCGATTTTCCGGAACATTCAAGTAACTTCTCTCCGGTAAGGCGGTTAAAGGTTTTCCAATCAAAAAGTGAGCGGGGGTGAGGGGATTTAATTGATCGGGTGATGTAGTCAAAGGACACAAAGGTCTGGAATTGAGAATCGATTCAATCTGGATCAATACTGTACTGAAGTCTTCAAAATTTAAATGTGCTTCCCCTACCACTCTCTTTAGATGAAATTTCGCACTTTTAATCCCAGCCTCCCAAATTCCACCAAAGTTTGGTGACCGAGCTGGTATAAAGTGCCAATTGATATTGTCCGACGACAAAGATGTCGCGATTTCATTGTTCTGTGATTGTAAAAAATTGTACAGTTTCTTTAGCTCAACGTTAGCACCAACGAAATTCAATGCATTGTCGGAGTAAATATTGAGAGGTTTACCTCTACGACCAATAAATCTCCTTAAACACGCTAAAAAACTCGCAGTTGTAAGATCAGAAACAACTTCCAAGTGAATGGCTTTGGTTGACATACATATAAATATACAAACATAACCCTTTATCAACTTGCAGCCTCTAGTTTCACGGGTTGTCCTATCTTTTAATAGAAAAGGGCCGGCATAATCGCATCCCGTGTTAAGAAAAGGTATTGACTGGCTTACTCTGCATTTTGGGAGATTTCCCATTAAATATTGAGAACTCTTTGGAGGGTTTACCCTGAAACATTTTACACACTCGTGTACAATTGATTTGCAGAGATTGCGACCGTGTACAGGCCAAAACCGTTGTCGTACTGACGAAAGTAACATTGTGGGCCCGCAGTGAAATAGCTTATCGTGTTGTTCTTTTATAATTAATTTTGTTAATACGTGTTTGCTAGATAAAATGATTGGATGTTTTACATCGTACTTGGTCTCAGATTGTTGTATACGACCGCCAACTCGCAGTAATTGATTATCGTCAATGAAGGGATGTAACGTAAGAATATTACTCCTTTTATTTAATGGACTATTGTGTTTCAACTGATTATACTCGTTCGCAAATGATTGTTGTTGAGCCAATCGAATTAAATTAATTTCAGAATTTTCTAATTCTTCGCATGTCAAATAACCTTTCTTTCTCATTGTTTGATTTTTAGTTTTAGCATTGAAAATAAATCTGAGAACAAATGCAAAAGTTCTTTTTAGTTTATTGTAAGATGAAAATTGACTAAATATTGGTATCTCTGTATTGATATTTATGCAGCTGATAGTACGCTGTTCCGGAATGTTATCTATATCTGATGGTAAATTTTCAGGCTCTATATTGAACGTGTCACAATTGAGAAAACTTGGCCCTAAAAACCACATTGAATTACCAATAAGATCTTTAACATTCATGCCGCGAGAGATTAGGTCAGCTGGATTGTCCTGTGACCTTACGTGGTTCCAACTTTCAATATTTGTTATACGCTGTATCTCACTCACTCGATTAGCGACGTAGGTTTTCCACCTTGTAGGGGATCCTTTTATCCAACACAGAGTGATGGTCGAGTCAGACCAATAATAGATTTTATTAAATTGTATTTGTATAGACTCAGTGACTCTCTGTGCGAGCTGTGCACCTAAAAGGGCAGCGCACAACTCTAATCGTGGTAGTGTCACTTGTTTGATTGGCGCGACTCTAGATTTTGCTGTTAACAACCTACATAAAGTATTACCTGATTCATCTTTACAACGAATATAAAGACATGTCCCGAATGCCTTTTCACTGGCATCTACGAAAACATGTAATTCAGCATAATTGTAATTCAGCATGACCACCTGCCTGGGAAATTCTATGCTTTTTAATAGCGGTAAATCAGCGATGAACTGACACCAAATTGTGTGTATGTTTTGAGGCACAGATTCGTCCCAAGTAATTTTTGCCTGCCATAATTTTTGTATCAGCATTTTGGCAATTATTATTATCGGACCTAGCATACCCAACGGGTCGTATATTTGCGAAATAATTGACAATATTGATCGCTTGGTAACATTTTTATTGTTAGAAATTGAAATTGAGAACTGAATGCAATCTCGACTAGGATTCCATAATATACCTAATGTCTTATTTGCTTCATCGTCACCGATTGACAATACGGGTACTTCCAAATTACTATTCACCAAGAACTGCTTTTGTAATTGCATATCGTTAGAAAGCCATTTTCTTAAGTCAAAATTAGCCTTAGATAGTATGGAAGTTATGTCATGTTGTAATTGTAATAATTCGGATTTTGAATCTGCGCCCGTAAGAAGGTCATCTACGTAAAAGTCGTTTTTTATTGTACTACTCGCCTGGCTATTGCTTTCTTCACATTCAATTGCTAATTGGTATAGAGATCTAATTGCGAGCCACGGGGCAGAAGCTGTTCCGTATGTTACGGTGTTTAGTTTATAGCATTTTAGATTTTCAGAGGGGTTTTCCCGCCAAAATATTTTTTGAAATTGTCTTTGATCTTTATCGATAAGAACCATGCGGTACATTTTTGATATATCCGCTGCCATTACGTAATTATGTTTACGAAATCTTAAAATGATTGAGAATAGATCATTTTGAATTGTAGGCCCTACATGCTGGACGTCATTTAGACTTACACCCGAGTCAGAATTCATACTCGCGTCAAATACTACTCTGACACGCGTGGTAGTTGATTCACGGACTACACAATGCTGTGCTATATAGCAGCCTGCACCATCGTCGTCGTCCACCCTGGTCATGTGGCCCAATTGTTCATACTCTTTCATGAAATTGAAGTACTCTCTCTTTAATACAGGATTTTTTATTAGTTTGCGCTCTAAAGTGTAAAATCTGTTTAAAGCTAGTTCTCTAGTTTCTCCTAACTCATTAATATTTTCCTTAAAAGGAATTCGTACCATGAATTGTCCCTTTTGGTTACGTTTTAGATTGCTTTTAAAATGCTGTTCACAAAATTCATCGGATTGGGATTTAATTGCGTTAAGTTTTACTTCTTCTGTTTGCCAGAATTTTAAAATGCGTTTATCTAATGTCGAGTTATCTACCTGAATAGAGTGGCAATTTATAGAATATGTTCGTTGATTGGGAAGTATACTTAATTTACCTGCTAGAATCCATCCTAATTGTGTTTTTTGCAGAGTCAGGTTATTATCATTTAATTGTAACTGACCTACACATAAAAGTTGCCAGAATACAACAGATCCGAGCAACATATCGATCGGTCCCGTTTGATTGAAGTTGGGATCGGCTAGTTTAATATTAGATGGTATTTTTATTGTATCTTTCTTAAAAGAAATGCTAGGTAAATTCTCGGTTATTTTATTTAATACCAAGCAGGAAATTTCTGAATTGTAAGAGTTGTATTGTGAATATATCTTCACTTCTGTACAAAATTGTGCGTTTGTAATTGATTGACCAACTCCTGTAATTGAGCATTCAGTTTTTTTTAATGGTAACTTTAATTTTTTGCAGAAGTTTTCGGTCATAAAATTGCTCATTGAACCACTGTCTAGTAGTGCCCGACAGTAGTGAAATTTCCCATCCCGATCTTTTATTTTCATCATTGCTGTTGATAACAAAACTTGTGTGCTGAATATTGCAGCATTGTTTTCAATATATGTACCTAATTGTGGGTACCTGCATTCAATGTTTGATTGGGCAATATTTGATTGTACATTAAATTGTGAACTTGACTGCGCATTGTCTGGAGATTCACTATTGTTTGAATTATTGTTTATAGCTCTGAAATTGTCAATGTGCAATAGAGAATTGTGATGCCTACCGCATCTTCTACAATTTGAATATGTACATTGATTGGTACTGTGAAAAGGCCGCAAGCAATTTAAACAAAGTTTTTTTATTTTTCACAGTATTAATCCTATCGTTGGCTGATAATTTAAGAAACGCTTGACACTGAAATATTGTGTGCTTATTACCGCAATTGTAGCAAACTGGATACTTGCTTTCGACGCTACCCTTTTCAGATTCATTCGACACATAGGCGTACGATTGACCCTTACCTTTAGGATAATTGAATTTATCCTTTTTATTGTCATTAGAATTAATTGCTAATTTCTCCAGTACTTCACATCTCTGTTTCAGAAATTTATTCAAGTCTGTCATCAAAGGTATTTGATTTTCCTTCGGAAATAACTCCCACTGTTTCCTAGTCTCGGCAGCCATTTTAGAAGTGATAATATAGATAATCAAAGAATCCCAATGGTCAACTGGTTGATTGAGTGCTTTTAATGACCTTAAATGCTTTGTAATAGTGTCATAAAGAATTCGCAATTCTCCATGTGTTTCTTTACTAGACCCCTGGAATTCGAAAATTGCTTTTACGTGACTGTGAATAATTAGACCTGTTTGTTCAAATCGTTCTGACAGCATTTTCCAAGCGATTGGATAGTTATCAGAGGATACTTGTATGCATTGAATAATTTGAGAAGCTTTTTCAGTAAGAGACGATTTCAAATAATAGAATTTTTGTACATCTGTCAATGTTTTATTGTCATCGACCATAGCTTTGAAGCCGTCTCTGAACTCACTCCATTGATCGTACTCCCCATTGAACTTCGGAAGTGATATCGTTGGGAGTTTTATTGATTGACTAAAGGCACTAGATACATCGTTGATAGTATTGACTTTTGGTGGAATCTGGGTTGAACTGGTTGAAGCTACAGGTTGAATTATATTTACTTTTTCGTAAAATTGATCGATAGTAACTTGCATGCTTGCAATTAGACTGTAATAATCCTTTTCAAAATTGTTTCGTTCTAATGCTTCAACCGCAGCCTCAAAGGCAGTTTCTGATCTACTGATTGTCGTTTCTAATTCATTTTGAATTTCATCGAACCTTTCTAATAAAACCTCTGCGTTAAAGAATCTTTTTTTTAATTCAGTGATCGCTTGAGAGTTCAAATTGCTTTTGTCTAAATCCTCCCAATGGGTTTTTGCTCGTGCGAGCGATGCTTTAACGTAGTTTCTATTTACTTTTAATTGACTAATTGTCTCCTCCATTGTTTTTATAAAATTGTACAATATTAATTCAAGTTGAATAAATTCGTCAAAAAGGATCGAAAAGGAAATAGTAATTGTAATGGAATTGAAGGAATTTATTGGAACGGACTCACCCCGCTGTTATGATGTTTTTTCTAACAATATCGGCTCGGCACCAGCTGCACTAGTACCTACCAGTACCAGCAGTTCTTTTTCGTCTCCTTGCTGAATGCTGAATATATCAATCGGGAAGTAGTAAGTAGTACCAGCGAATGTGGATTGCAGACACTTATTGACTTGTTTGCTCCTCTTCAACTGGAAGTTCGCGTGCACCTGGTAAGAGTGTACGGCTGATGGAATCGCGTACGAACAGAACACTACTCACGTTTTGATTTACTAAATTGTAATAATTGTTATTGTTAAATCGTCTCTAAGCTTACGAATCCGGCTCGAAGGACCATGTTATGGTTTCTTCTTAGTGGACTGTATCTTTTTTAAAATGACTACACAAGCAGTAATTTGAATAGTATTTTTTTTTATTGACATAAATTGAATTTTTTTTTTTATGTGTCACACTAGCCACCTACGTAATATTGCTCGATCTAGGGAAAACAACCCTTCACACATTGTTGTCAAACAGTAGCGAAAATGTCGAGCTTATAAACAATTATAAATAAAATAACATTCTTATAAAATAACATTCTTGCCCTAACAAGTAGCATTACATCGTCCACAACCTCCTGGAGTTGCTTCATAAGAGTGAGGGCTTTTTTCGCATCGTCACCTGTCTTGATGAGAACTTTTCTGATTTCAATATCTAGTTCGAGCATCCTCTTTTCCGACGCTTTCCAAGTGGTCTTCAGCCTGGCTGCTCTCTCTTTTTCGCTTTGCAACCATTGTCGCACCTCATGAATGTTCAAATCAAAATCTTCTGCATGTCTTAAGAAATTTGAATGATCTATTTTGCCAGCTAGCAAATCATCCTTATACTGTAATAATTCTTCTGCCACCTGCGCGTAGTAAATGGCTCGATTGAATTCACAATCGGGGGGTGCAACAAGGTCCCGTATTTTTACGGCCTTCACGTTTGAGTTTTTCAGCTCGATGACGAAAAGTAAACAGATATTTGTGTCGTCCTCCTGCTGATCCATGATTGGAATGTGGTACTTTTTATTCTCAATCAAGTGTTCGCCCTATGCAATATATGCTTGAAGTTCACATTGTGGTACCAGCCTCAATGACTTATCATCTAGTTTTTTCATAAATTTTTTTGGTCTCGGTTTTCCTTTCAACGTGCTTGCACTAGGGGCTTGAAGTTTAAGTTGGCGCATCAGATTCATTTTCTCATCATCTAGTTTTAGTTTGACTATACATTTTTTCGGTGAGCTTATTTTTTGTTTTGGGGTGCTGGACCAGGGCACTCTTATATTTGCGATGACCCCTGGGCATTTTCATTTTCCGATTGCGGTAGGTTGCTCTCGCAACTGTGTGTCATATCGCTGCTGTTTGAAGAACTTGCAGGAGTGTCCATCGTGGCAGGCCAAGGTGGGTATCCTCTCACTCTTGCAAATTTGAATGTTTTTTTATTGTTGCAATAGTAATATTATTATAATAATAATTACATAGCAACGGGGCAACGGCGTACGCGTCTCCCCACATCGATCGGATCGGAATGTCTCCCCACAACAAAGATAGTCTGGATAAACTCGATAGGAGCGGCATTTATGAGTTGAGCTGTTCAGATTGCAACGCAGTCTACATAGGACAAACATGTAGATCGATGAAAGTCAGAACAGGTGAACACCTTCAAAAACCACAAGTTTCTTCCTTTGGACATCATATTGAGTTTAACAAACACAATTTCGATCTGGAAAACAACAAGTTACTCACACAGACCAACACACGCGAACTTTTTATGGACCTTACAGAGAGTTTTTACATTGACATGTCCCTTAAGAAAGACAACAAACTCTGCCTTAATCAACAAATGAATTCATTGTTCAAGTTCACACCTATTTACAAAACATTACCTTATTTATACAACTCTGATAATAATTCGGGATGAGAGATTACTATGGTCTTCTGTGGTTATTTCATAATTGCATGTTTACCTCTGTTAATTTATAAATATTGAATAATGCTGTGATTACGATTGCTATAATGTTTAATTGGTTATTATTTTCATTATTTCCATGTTTTGACCGATCGATTTATATTGTATATTATTTTAATTTTATTCAGTTGTAAACAAAGAGCATAACCACAAATATTTTCATTATTATTGTTGTCTTCTCACTCAAGGGAATGAGTTGTTGAGGTTTGTTTGACGGACGACATCTAGGTCAATCTCACATCTGTCATGCTGTGTCATGTCAGCTTCTTATTTTTTTTATCATCTGACAGTTGTCGAGCCCGAATTAGGACACACAGAGAGGTGAATCTGTGTCACTGTCACCCGTCACAATATACCTACATCAGAAATAAATGACGGATGATCTGACAGAGCTTATCGAATATAACGGCAGACATCTTGATGTGAACGGATCTCATCATCATTCACCGGGGATCGACGCTTTACGTCGGTTCGCCGTTTTACTTGCTTTGAAATTTAGAACTTTAATTAAATTTTCATCTTTACAACCCTATAAGTCACTAACGCCACCCTTTTACTCGGGAAGGGTTTTTAAAAGTTTTTAAAGTCGAATTTATGTGTGTGATTGTTCTTTGGAAGTATTTTCGAAGCCTTATTAATTTTTAATCTCATGACCACGTGTCTTTCTATTTTTACATCTACACAGAGAAAAATATTATTCTTGAGCCACCAATTTAATTTTGGCCAATTTTATTAGTTCGATATTCGATTACCATTACCAAAGAACTAATTGCGAAGACAAAATGGTAATTGAATTTTCAAATTTTGACAATTGGGCCAATTAAATGCATTAACTGAGCCTTTTTTATTTCGGTGAATTAAAAAATACTTGACAGAATTAAAATTAAAATAAATTCATTTTACTTTTTAAGATATTCGTCACCTCTCACTATATATTTAATTGAGTCAATTAAACGCTTTCTTGTACTTACGATTTTTAATCCCGGCAAGTAAGATTTAATTGACTCAATCCAAAAATATAAAATATCAGCAAACAATATTTAATAATTGTAAGAATTACCTTACTTTATGTGCGTAAAGCCCTGTGTGTGCAATTGCCTCAATTATAATTGTTACTTGAACCAATTCAATACTGATTGATTCAAAAACGTAATTTAATTTTAGTTATTACTAAATTTTTGTTCCGTACAATTAAGTACAAAGTTATTTTCAATCTAAACTTTAATTCATATAACCGTCTCGCTGACGAACTCGATTGCGATTGGTCGACGCCGCCGCGCGTCGTATTGCGTATTGCGTATATTCGTCATTCGTCGCGTCGTTCGTTGTTTAGTTCTTCTGTGTTAGTTGTCTGTTGCAAGAAGGTTGCATGCGTATGTTCGTTGTAATAGTAAGTGTACCTACCTAATTAAATTGACATTGCTTCTGGCAGTAGTCTTATTAATATTAATAATAAGTTATATCAATTATTATTATTGTTAACTAGTACTGGCTGCTTGCAGTGCAAACAGGTGTAATTTTTGTGTTGTTGGTGTTTACTGCCGCGCTGGTTCCATTGTGTATGCACGTGCATATAGATAACGTGGAAGTACTGTGCCTACAATGGCGACTAATTTAAATTTACATAAAATTGATTACACTGAGTTCATCGCAGTTGCAGATGAACTAGAGTTATTTCTCGAAAGAAATAATTTGAAAGAACTTTTGAAACCTTTCCAAGGTAAGTCAAATTTGAGGTTTTATGCTTGTATACAGTGTCTACGTAAGTTAGAAGAGTCTAATGGAAAACTTTTTTATTACCCAATTTATAAAAAAAGTTATTCTTCATAAACAGGTGTGCACGTCCAAAGCCTAAAATGAAATAGTCAGACATCAAGTTTTTGCAGGCGTAGGTACCTATATAGGGAGGTTTGTCTAAGAATAGGAATTTTGTCAAATAATAAATTACCTTTATTTTCGACAATATCAAAAATTGGTATTCAAAAAAAGTTGATATTGTTAGATATTTTACTATTTTTAATAATCATAAATAAAACTCATAATTTTGCTAAGAGTAATTCGACATTTATTTCTTAATAATTATTCCCTTCACTTGCATTTTATCTATATGTATTTCATTATCAATTTCTGAAGACTCGATTACAACCAAGACTGTTCAATTCATAAAGTATATAGCACATACCCAGCAATAAATAAAATAAGGATACATAACACTCCCTCCTTAAATCACGACTAAAAGATTTGACCTAATTAACTTAACACAAAATTTCAATTTCCAAATAATTCAGTGAAAACTAAACAACAAAAATATTTTTACATTCTTCAGATACAAATTAAATATGCAATAAATTAAACCAATTTTTTTTTACATAAATTAAACACCCATACTAAATTTACCTAAATATGTACATCATATTATTCATTCACAATTATACCTAACAGGTTTAGTTACAATTCTTTTAGGATATCGGCTTTCAGAAGAAGCATTTTCCTTTGCTGGTGTCTTAGAATTGCATCCTGATGATTCATCGTTATTTTCATTGTCTTGTGAATCATTATTACCGACATTCGGAGTATTATCAATATCGATATCAGTATCACTATTTTGAGTAGCACCGCTCTCCACAGTCAGTGATGTTTTTCTATTAGGACAATTTTGAATATCTGAAGTTTCATCTAAGATTGAAGGTCCGACAGAATGTCGACTCAATCTCTTACCTTGCAATTTTCTCATTTGTTCAGCATGTCTATGATATTCTTTTCCATCAGATTCAACTGTGAAAGTGGAACTACTCACTCTATCTGTAATTTTACCAGGTGTCCATTCTGTCTGATTTTTACTAAAATCTCTCATTAACACCCTATCATTAATTTCAAAATTTATAGGCTTGCCACCTCTGTTATCGATTTGTTTACACTGATTTCTTTCTACAATCTGAGAAGTTTCAGGCCTAATTATATCTAATCTAGTACGAAGGTGTCTGTTCATTAACAATTTTGCTGGAGACTCTCCCGTACTTGAATGTTCTGAATTTCTATACATTATTAAAAATTTATTTAGAGCTAAATTAAAATCTTGATTTTCTATTACAGCCTTTTTAAGTACTGCTTTAATAAACTTAACAGTCGATTCAGCCTGTCCATTTGAACTAGGATGTCTAACTGGTGAAAAATAATGAACAATGCCATTATTTTTTTGAAATAATTCAAATTCTTGTGAACTAAACGGAGGTCCATTATCAGTATAACCAGTTCACACGGCAGTCCAAATCTTGCAAATAAGCTTCTCAGGATATTTATAACATACTTTGCTGTTGTGGATTTGACCTCAAATACTTCAGGCCACTTAGAATGTGAATCATGAACAATGAGAAATGTATGCCCTTTAAATGGACCTGCGAAATCAGCATGCAATCTATACCAAGGAATTTTTGGCCAATGCCAAGGTGTGAGTATAGTTTTGGCTGGGGATTGAGCCGTCAATAGACAAGCTTTACAATCTTTTATAAATTTTTCAATTTCACTATCAATTCCCGGCCACCACATATACGATCTAGCAATGCTTTTTGATTTCACAATTCCCAAATGACCATCATGTAAAACATTTAATAAAGTTTGTCTAAATTTTTCAGGAATTATTACTTTATAACCCCATAACAAACAGTTATGATCAACAGATATTTGATCTCTTTTTCTATAGTACGGCAACAGTTTATCATTTTTAATAATTTTAGGCCAACCAAAGATAGTATACCTATACACTGTATTTAAAATAGGATCAGACTTAGTAGCATTTTGTATGTCTCTAACATTTACTGCAGGAAATTCATTCTCAATGCATTTGACGTAACCAAATTGCTCACTTTCATTATTCTGTCTGCTGATAGACAAAGGCAGTCTTGACAAAAAATCAGCACTGCAATTTTTATTAGTATTAATGTATTTAATTTCAAAATTATAATTCGTTAACTCTATAGCATCTCTCTGCAAGCGATTTGCAGTTGTAAGCGGAATACCTTTTTTTGACCCAAATATTGAAACCAAAGGTTTTGCATCCGTTAGTAAAGTAAAGCGGCGTCCATAGAGATATTGGTGAAATTTTCTAACTCCAAATAAAATAGACGTTGCTTCCTTAGAAATTTGACTATAATTTTGTTCGCTTTTAGACAAAGTGCGTGATGCGTAAGCTATTACTTTTTCCGTGTTATCATTAAATTTATGGAAAAGTACTGCACCCAAACCATACGAACTACTATCAGTTGCCAAGTATAAAGGTAAATCTTTATTGTAATGACATAAAACTTGCCCTGAGGTCAATATTTTCTTAATTTTAGAAAATGAAACTTCACACTCTTTATTCCAATTAAACTTCGTGTCTTTCTTCAATAAATTATAAAGAGGATTCAACACCGTACTTAAATTCTTTACAAATTTACCGTAATAGTTTATCATACCTAATAAACTTTTCAGTTCTGTCACATTTTGAGGTACTCTGCAATTTGAAATTGCTGTTATTTTGTCATTTGATGCGCGTAAGCCGTCTTTAGAAATTATAAATCCTAAATATGAAACTGAATTTTGAAAAAACTTACATTTATGTTTATTTACTTTTAATCCAAAATTTTGTAATCTCTGTAAAACTAATTCCAACGTATTTAGATGTTCAGATTTATCTCTACCTGTGATTAATATATCATCTTGGAAAATTAAAGTATTTTTAAGACCTACTAGTACATTTTCAATTATTTTTTGAAATTGTTCAGGTATCGGTGCTAAACCATACGGCACTCTATTATAGACAAAAAGTCCTTTATGAGTAGAGATTGTAGTGTATTTTTTTGAATCATCATCAAGTAAAATCTGTGCATAAGCTTGACTTAGGTCTAGTTTAGAAAATTGTTCGCCTCCATTCAAGTTTGCAAAAAGTTCCTCTATTTTTGGAAGAGGATACTTTTCCACAAATAAATATTTATTGATTGTTGCCTTGTAATCTCCACATATCCTAATTGTAGAATCATTTTTAACAATGGGAACAATCGGACTAGCAAATTCACTGAAATTTACTGGCGAAATAATTTTTTCTTTTAATAATTTATTTAATTCTTCCTCAACTTTTTGCTTGATCGCGAAAGGAAGTGGTCTAGCTTTGCAAAAAATCGGATTAATTTTTTCCTCTGTCTTAAGACGTAGCTTGAGACGGAAGTCTTTCAAAGTTCCCAATTTGCCATCAAATACACTAAAATATTTCTGACATAATTTATCCACTACTAAATTCTGATCAATTTCATTTACTAAATTTATTGAGTTTGATACAGGAATTTTTACCCTTAACTTACGAATCCAGTCTCTGCCAATTATTGGACAACTTCCATTTAAAATAACATATAATTTCAATGAAGCACTAATAGTGTCATAATTTACATTTACATTTATATAACCTTTTGGAGAAATTGGATCTCCTGTATATGTAACTAGTTTAATATCAGACTTATTCAATTTATATCTAGAAAAATACTTAGAATAAGTATCATAGGACACGGCAGATATAGGACTACCTGTATCTAATTGCATTTTGAAATCAATAATATTTCCGATTTTTAATTTACAAACAATAGGAGAACTATTTTTCATATTACCTATAACATTATTTAAAGAAGTGGTATCATTAATATAAAATAAACTATCCAAAGCAAGGTCTTCCATATTTTCTGAATCCAAAAAATTATTTGAACATTTTTTATTTGTTTTTGAGTGATTTTTAAAATTTGATTTTGGAATATCATGACTCTTACGATAATTAGATTTTTGATTCTTGCCCTGAAAGTTCTTACAATTTGTTGCAATATGATTTTTGCCCCCACATTTGTTACACACACTGTCTTTGAAAAAACAATTTTTTGAGACGTGGTTATCTTTACCACAATGTTGACATTTACCAGATTGAAATCTTCTTTGATTATGAAATTTTAATTTATTTACCGCAGCTCCTCCTGTATTATTTCCACCACTGGGACCAGCTTCAGTGCATCTCTCTCTGCTCTTTCCAAAGATAATGATAACTCCACAGCCTTAGCATATGTGACGTTGTTTTCTGTGAACAGACGTGACCTGATTGTGTCATTTCTTAAACCTGAAACCAACTGATCCCTCAAATTAACTTCTAGCTGATTTTCAAATTGACATGTTTTTGCCAAATGCTTCAATGTTTGTACATATTCTGAAATACTTTCCTCTTGCTTTTGAAACCTTTGACGAAATTTATATCGTTCAGCTATTTCGGATGGTGTAGGTTGGACATGGTCTGTGATAACTTTGATTAAATCATCCCAAGTCTTATCTGCTGGTCGTTCTGGATGTGTTAAATCACACATTAATTCATATGTTTCATCTCCAACTACTGATAATAATGCTGCAACTTTGAGTTCATTTGCTATTTTATTTACTTTTACAAACTGTGAAAATCGTTCGATGTATTGACTCCATTTTCCATTTTGTAGATTAAAAGGTTCGATTTTTCCAATTGACATTTTCTTCACTTATTTAACTGGGCACTATTTATTTTCACTAAAAAACGTAACTGGAAAAAACCGTTGACTGCGCCAAATTGTTAGATATTTTACTATTTTTAATAATTATAAATAAAACTCATAATTTTGCTAAGAGTAATTCGACATTTATTTCTTAATAATTATTCCCTTTACTTGCATTTTATCTATATGTATTTCATTATCAATTTCTGAAGACTCGATTACAACCAAGACTGTTCAATTCATAAAGTATATAGCACATACCCAGCAATAAATAAAATAAGGATACATAACAGATATAATTGCAAACAACGTTTAAATATGCAATAACATGCAGTTGCGTAACCTACAAAAAACGCCATAAAAACTGTAGTGTATCCGACCTTATCAAGAGAATGATACGGTAGGCACTCCGGCACTCCGTCTCTGACCGGCAACCGATATAGTTAAAACTGTAACAATAATTGTACGTACCTATACATATTATACTAATAATTAATAAAGGGTTTCATTGGTGTACTTGATAAGTATTTCCTATTCCACAATACATTACAGTTGGCGACGAGGTAAAATTTTCCAATCATAGTAAATGGTTGAAGAAATCTAGTGAATTAAATAAATTAGTGATAATTCTTTAATAATAATTGTGAATTTTTTAAATATGTCTGATCCGATAGTAGCAGCACCGATAATCGGTAGATTGGGCGAATTTTCTGTCCGTGATTCGGATTGGTCTATTTTCAAAGCTAGACTGGAACAATATTTTGTTGCTAATAAAATTATGGATGTCGCAATGAAACGTGCATTGTTGTTAAACGCGTGTGATGAAGATGCTTATAGGTTCATCTACAATTTGTGTTTACCAGCAAAACCAGAAGAAAAAGTTTATGAAGACTTAATTTCGTTATTTGATAGGCACTTCAAATCAACAATAAGCTCATTTGCCACCAGATATAAGTTTTATAATTCTTCGAAAAATCGTGAAGAAACGGTAGTTGAATGGGCCGCCAGAATACGTAATTTAGCCTCTCAGTGCGAGTTTGGGGCAGAACTCGGAGTTGCAATGCGAGATAAGTTCATTATGGGGTTGAACGAGATGAAGACTCTGGAAAGATTGTTCGAGGAGAAGGTTTCCATTTCCTTCGAGAATGCAGTCGAAATTGCCAGTCGTCAAGTTGAGAAGTCAGCCATGAGGGACGTAAGGGTCAAGGAAGAGGTTTTTTATGGACAAGGAGGTCACGGGAGGAGCACGCAAACTTCCCAACAACGCTGGGAGCGAGGTCCTGAGAGTCAAAGCCAGCGATATCAACAGATGAGAGCAGTTAGCAGCAGTCAAGGAGACAGGAGACATGTCCAGAACAAAATGGCGTCCGCTGAGAAGGTGTTTGTCTGCAATGTTTGCGGGAAAAAGCACAAAGATAAGTGTCATTTTAGAAATTATATTTGTAATATTTGTAAATTGAAAGGTCATTTAGCAAGCGTTTGTAAAAAACGTAGAAATGGTACGGTGCATTATACAGAAGATAGAATGCTGGAAACGAAAAATTTAGACTGTTTTGAAAATATTTTTCATACAAATTCAAACACGTCAGGAATTTCTATAAAGGTGACAATTGATGAAAATTATTATAATTTTGAATTAGATACTGGATCCTCGGTTTCAGTTATCTCGAAACAATTTAAAGATAAACATTTTAATCATTTACCGTTAAATACCACCAATAAAATTTTACACACCTACGATGGAGCCGAAATAATTCTAATAGGATATGTAAACGTCGACATTTCTTACAATAGAAAATGTTATCCTTTAAAGTTATTTGTAATAGATAACGGTGGTCCTCCCAGGTATTGGGTCGAGATTTTTTCAATTTATTTCACTTATCTGTTAATAAAATTGCAGATTCGTCGATAGAAAATAATGGGAACATTGAGGAAGCAGATACGGTATCGATAATTAAATAAAAACTTTCGATGAAATATACAGGGTGATTCATGAGTGACCTTACATAGACCAATGGTGATAAGCGGACTTCAAGGCGGGTCGAAAACCACAAAAGAATTTTTTTTTGTGTGATTGGTTAAGAAGTTACAGGGTGTTTTATGTCTCAGGTACAAAACTTTGATAGGCGATATTTCTGAAACGGCTAGAGATATTTTGTAGAAATTTACTAGGAATGGTGCATTCCGGAAACTCATCAAAACCGCATTCTGAGTTAATTAAAAATCCAGGACCGGACTTGAAATTTTTTGCCCCCATGGTCTTTGTTAAAAAAGTTAATTTTCTGACCGTGCTACTGAAAAACTGTCATCGAATTTGAAAAGATAAGAAAAAACTCTATAGAAATGATTCCTCAATTTGAACGGCACACCCGAACCGTCTCGAAAAAAAAATGTCAAAGTAAAACTTCTCAGTAAATTATCGTTTTCGAGCAGACATATTTTACTTAATGTTCGTCTGAATTCCTTCAAATTTATTTTTTGACTTGTTTCTGTAGGAAAAATGTTTGACAGAAGGCCAAGCTTTATTACTGGGAAATCAGGTGTCAACTACAAAGTTTTCAGATTTCACTAATAATCACAAATCATTTCACTAATAACGAATACCAGACATTATGTTTGTGTATGGTTTCTGCAATGGAAATTCAAGAGCAGCTGAGAGAGAATACCATAGAAGATCACAATCGAAGAACACCGGCCCATGTAACGTTTCGCGCCTGTTTTCCAATTTTCTCGAAACCACGGCATATTTCCCTGAGTGCAAAGGAATGCTGAACCTCAATTGGAAAATCTGAACCATCAAAACATCGTGGAGATGGTGGCAGTAAATCCAAGTACAACTACGCGAAGAATTGGGCAAGCACTGGGCATTTCTCAATCAAGAGTATCGGGAACCTTGAAAAAAAGAAGAGCGCGGATGCATCCCTGTCACGTACAAAGCGTACAGAGGCTTCAACCATTCAATGAAGTTCCATTGAATGGACTGCGTAGAATTTTGTTTACTGATGAAGCTCAGCTCACGCGGGATGGTGTAACGAATAAAAACAACTCTCACCTATGGGCATATGAACATCCGCGCTCTGTTGTTCAGAAGAACTCGCAACAGATTTTCTATAAATGTGTAGTGTGGCATTGCAAATGATACCCTAATAGGACCCAATTTTTTTGCTGGGCGGCTCACGGGGGAAATTTATTTACTTTTCCTACAAGTCATTTTACCCGGCTTGCTTGCAGAGGCGAACGTCAACAGGCGTGCTCTTTACTTCCAGCAAGATGGGGCACCACCACATTTTTCTCGACAAGTCAGAGAGCATCTCCACAATGAGTACCCCAATCGTTGGTTCGGGCGCGGCGGCCCTCATTCCTGACCACCTAGATCCCCCAACCTCACTGTTTTAGACTATTACCTATGGGGCCATATGAAGCAGGAAGTCTAAAAAACGGAAGTAAGTACCAGAGAGGAGCTCAGGACGCGAATACTGGTAGTTGCTGATGAAATTAGAAACAACAGGCAAATAATTCAAAAAGCAAACCAAAATTTATGGAAACGCTGCAGGAAATGTATTGCAGTTGGTAAAGGACATTTTGAGAACAGTTTATAACATTAATATTGATAACATTTAATTTACACTGACATTTTTCCCACAGAAACAAGTTAAAAAATAAATTTGAAGGAATTCAGACGAACATTTATTTATTTATTTACAATCAACGGGCCACAGGCCCTCTTTAACCCTTTCATGCATAGTGTCCTCTACAGTGGACACAACAATTTTATTTTATTGTAATGATTGTACTCAAATCTGATTCTTGAAGTGCATGAAAGACTCTCTAGTGGACATTATTCATTGCTTCTATACATGCGCCCTCTGTTGAAAAGTGGTAGAAGGGCGATATATTCTGGTTTGAGCTCTAGCTAGAACGAAATTTAGCATCTGAGACGGTTGATGTTTTGAGGTTCAGTTAAAAGTGTTGTAACTTTTTAGAAATTGGTCTTGGAAAAGGTAAATATTATGTTATGTGCATTATATTACATAAGTTCTTGCCTACTTATAATAAACTATCAATTCCTTAAGTTTTTTGCTAAAATAATCCATTATTTTGACATGTCCAATGTACTGGACATCATGCAGTCTTGCTTACAAATGTCTTTCATTTTTAGTGAGCTTTAGGAAGTGCCTAATTGGAAGAAAATGGATGATTTTAAACCCATGAACACACGAACCTTCTATGGGTTACCGGCTGCAAAGGTAAAAAATTCCGTAAAATTTTTTTGTAATTGTAATGTTTTCCTTTTTAGAATGTAGTATTCGAAGACCTCTTTGAGGAAGACGATGCATCTGAAAACGGTGAACTATTGAATGACGGGAATTCATCAGAAGAAGAACCTGACAGTGTAGTAGTGCCGATAGATGAAAATCATAATTATGAAGATTCTTCAGAGTCTGAGAGTGAATATGAAATACCTCTGTCAGAGCTCAGAAATAGACAAGTAAAATGGCGTGTTAGAGACTCTAATGTAGGGCCAGCGACCTTACCAATGTTTCTAGGATCACCAAAAATAAACATACCTACAAATTCGCCCCTTGAAATTTTCTTATCTTTAGTTTCTAAAGACATGATTGAAGATATTGTGTACCAGACTAATTTATACGCAAGACAAAATGGTAAAAGCCACTTCAATATTACCGAGAGAGACTTATATGCTTTTATCGGTATGTCGTTTGTGATGTCATACATAAGGTATCCCAGAACAAGACTTTATTGGTCAAGTGAAGAAGGGTTAAGAATGGATCTTATAGCAGATACAATGTCAGTTAACAGATATGAAGAAATACTCCGGTACCTCCACTTCACTGAAAATCCTGTTGGTGATCGAAATAGAGAATCCAAAATGAATAAGTCCACAAATAAAATAGACAAGAATGATGATAAACTATGGAAACTACGTCCGTTTTTAGATAAGCTTCAGCAAAATTTCCAAATTGCGATGGATGCTGAAGAATATCAATCTGTTGATGAGCAGATTATTCCCATGAAAAGTCGCATAAGTATAAAGCAGTACTTACCCAAAAAACCTAAAAAATGGGGAGTTAAGAACTGGGTTAGAGCTGGTACCAGTGGATACACACAAGCAATACCGTTGCAAACAGGCTGGCTAAACTCCAACGGCTCGCCAGTTTGCTAATAACAAGTGCAATGAGAACCACACCGTCAGCAGCCCTGAATGTCATTCTGGAGCTGCCACCGCTTCCCATTTGGATAAAAGGGGAGGCCATGGCGGCCCACCTAAGAATGCGTGATTCGGGACTATGGAAAGGCGGAGGTTATAAAGGACACACAGAGATAGCCAAGGTTGCCGAGGTGGAGATACCAATCTCAAACCTTATGTCTACCTCAAAAACAAGAAACAACAGAGAAAACAAGAAATTTACCCTGCAAATTCCTGAAAAGGAAAAGTGGGAAAAAAGGGAGGTAGCCTTCGAACCAGGAGGACTAGTCTGTTTCACAGACGGCTCCAGGAACAAAAATGGCCACGTAGGAGCGGGGCTCTACCTGGCTGGACGGAAACTGGGAAGATCCTACCCTCTTGGGTCCACCGCAACCGTCTTCCAGGCGGAGATTTATGCCATCCTGCAAGCAGCTAGACTGGAGCAGATAACAGAAGCCGGGGAACTGACGATATACATATGCACGGATAGTCAGGCCGCCGCAAAAGCGCTGGGCACACACGGAACCAACTCCCCACTGGTCCAGGAGTGTGTCGAGGCGCTGAACAGACTGGCGGACAGAAAATCGGTGCATATCGTGTGGGTTCCCGCACACTCAGGTGTACCAGGTAATGAGCTAGCAGATCAATACGCGAAGCTCGGGACCAGGGAAACCTTTTGTGGGCCGGAGCCCGTCCTGGGTCTGACCAAAAATCTTCTCAAAGAATCTATAAAAGAATGGACTCGCAAGGGTTTAGAGAACCACTGGGAAACAGCACCAGGCTGCAGACAGGCCAGGCTGTTTCTGGCTGGTCCGATCGGAAACAGATGGACCAGCATGTCCAGAATGAACCGGAGGGAACTCAGACTACTAGTCGGGGTTCTCACCGGTCACAGCAGTCTGAACAGACACCTGCAAGTGATGGGGGTCACTCGGGACCCGGTCTGCCCTAAATGCGGAATGGATGACGAGGACTCCCACCATTATGTGGGCGTATGCGAGGTATACAGTAACCTCAGGCTCAACATCTTTGGGTCTGAGGAGCTACAAGAGGAAGAAATGAAACTCCTCTCATACAACAACCTTCTGGCCTTTATTAAAAGGTCGGGGAGGTTCGAGTAGGAGTTTCACCATGGTTCGGGTAAGGCGAAAAGGGCCCTCGGTGGCCTAGTCGCTTGGGGTGTACCACCCCTACCCACCATACTACTACTACCAGTGGATACATGTATAGGTTTGAAATTTATCAAGGTGCCAAACAAAGAGCTGAAGTAAGTAAACTTGGAATGTGTGCTGACTTGGTTTTGAGATTGTGTGATGACATACAGCAAAAAAACCATAAAGTTTTCTTCGACAATTTATTTTGTTCAATCAATCTTCTAGAGAAGCTAAAAATGCAGGGTATCTTCGGAACAGGAACTTTGCGAGCAAACAGGCAGCAAGGAGCTAACAAAATTCTTCCCATTGATAAAAACATGAAAAAACAGCCTCGTGGAACTTCACACGTGGTAACAAAAAATGATATCACACTGACCAAGTGGTTCGATAGGGCACCCATGCTAGTGGCTTCTGCATGTGCTGGAAGGGAACCACAAGATAAAGCAAGAAGGTTTAGTAGATCAGAAAAAAAAATGATTGAAATAGACAGACCCTTTTGTGTGAAGTTTTACAACGCACATATGGGTGGTGTGGACTTACACGACCAGTACTTGTCCATGTATCCAATGAGAAGGAAAAATAAGAGGTGGTACATAAAAGTATTTATGCATTTCTTGGATGTAGCCTGTATAAATGCATACATTTTATGGAAAGCTTCCGGAAAGACAGATAAGGATTTCCTACAGTTCAAGGGAACATTGGCCAAGTCTTTGATAGTTCAAGCTAAAACCAAAGAAAACCGTGTGGGTAGACCTAGATCTAAATCACCTCCTCCTCCTATTCTAAAAAAAAGCAGAGTAAAGCATGCGTCAGCTGAAGTGAGATTTGACAATTCGGGGCACTGGCCCAATCTTACTGACATAAAAAATGCCAACAGGTGTAAGTCTTCAGCATGCAAACGCAAGACAAAGTATATTTGCAAGAAATGCAAGGAGTTTATTTGTCCAAGTTGTTTTGAAATATTTCATACTCCTAAATAATTATTATCTAGTATGAATTATTTAATTTTAATTTTCTGTAACAGAGTTGTCTTGAATGCATGGTGACCACTCCAGTGGACAAATATAAATTCATGTTTTTTTCTTGACATAAATTTTTTTTATTACATAAAAGTTACTGTACTGCTCTCTAATAAAGTTTTCGATACTATTTCTAATTTTATTGCGAAAAAAATTACTTTTTTCAAAAATATGCATGAAAGGGTTAAAGTAAACGATAAGATAACATCAATCTTACATTATACATGTTTTACATTTATTAACAATACTAATAGTTACGTTCATTCATATTTGGAAATAGTCTCTCTGGCAGTTCTCTTAAAGCTAGAAAGTCTAGATGTGTGATAGATCGAAAAATATCGATCATCAGTTGAAAATAATTTCTTTCATTTTCTTGATAATATTAAAATGAAAAGAATGAATAAATTGAAGGATATAGTAATTTGAGTCAAAGCGAGCGTCTGGCTGAAATAAAGGCGGCAGTCAGACGTGAAAATATGCATTAAGTATATACGAATAATTAATAATACGAGCTCGCACGGTTGATAGGAAGTTGAGTCGGCATGAATTTAACAAAACGTAGTATCAGGTTAACATTACAACAATGTTGCTCTTTATTCACCGCCGCCACGAGTGAGAAAATAGAACGAGAGTCATTAAATAATAGCTGGGACAGACTTACTCGCTCGGCGTCAGTTTTTCGGAGTTTGGTGGCCAGTCTCGGTGTCAGTGTTAGTTCAGTTGAGGAGTTTTGTGGGGTAGTTCCTGGCTTCTTACGCGGCATTTCGTACTTCAAGAGTTACCAAGTTTTAGTTGAGCTTTTAGTTTTTGGGACCAAGTTTTAGAGTTTAGAGTATTGAGCAAATGTAGGTACCGAGGGTGGGTGATGAAGGGTTAGAGTCCCCGGGATATAATAATTGATGAAGGGTTAGAGTCCCCGGGATATAATAATTGATGAAGGGTTAGAGTCCCCGGGATATAATAATTGGTGAAGGGTTAGAGTCCCTGAAATAATTGGTGAAGGGTTAGAGTCCCCGGGATATAATAATTGGTGAAGGGTTAGAGTCCCCGTACATAATTGGTGGAGAGTTAGAGTCCCTTGGGATATAGTTGAATTTTGAAAATTGAGTCAAGTTAGGTAGTCGGATCTGTGTTCCGAGAAAATAATTAATTGGGTAGTAGAACTCGAATTAGGTGTCGTACCGTGAGCGTGCGAAAATGTGTTGAACTGTAGTGAGTGTCACTTAAAGGATTACTTGAAGAAATCACCCCTCCAACTTTCTAATGTAAGTGTTAATATGTAAGAGTAGAATGGTAGATTACTAATTGCCACAGATGTAGTGTTTTGGTCACTGGAAGCCCTCAAATTTGGGAATTTAAGAAGTAACTGTTATTGAGAGTGTCAGAATGTAAAAATCATAAATTAACTTTTAATTTGAGTAAAAAGGTGGAAATAATAAATATAAGTCCCAAACTTGAGTGCTGCTTAACACTCTCACTGCCAAAGTGAAAAAACAATTTTTGGTCCCACAGGCCAAGGGTGTTTTTGTCTCAGCTGTTATGTTTAAATAGCGGTTTTTAATATAAATTTAATTTCTGCAATTTTTTTCTGTATTTTTTGGAAATATTTATAGCGTGTATCAGAAATGATACACGTGGCCTGGGCATACGTTTAACCCTCCCAGGCCACGTGTATCATAACTGATACACTATAAAATTATTGTATTTATATTGGCTTTTTTGTTTATATGTTCAAGATAGTAGTCTATTGTGTGTGTGTGAATTGTAAACAGTATAAACAGACCGCTATAATGAGGTTAAGTTTGTGTGAACAAATGTGGACATGTCAAAAAAATATTATTCCATCGCAGAAATAGAAAAAATGCACGAGACTGGTAACTATCCATCTGAAGGAGAAGAAGATCTTAGTGCCGACGAGGAAGACTTCGACGATTCCTATGCTGATCCGAATTATATTCAAGATGAATCTACTGAAGATGAAGATAGTAGTAATGACGAGAGTAATGATGAAGTATCAAATGCAATCTCATCAACATCCAGAGAAGTGGAAATACCAATGCAGGGTTCATCAGATGACTCAAGACCTTCAACATCACAGCAGCCAGCACAAAGACAACGTCCCAACAATCCAGTTGTCAAATGGGCCGATCCTGTTGGCAACCAACAGCATTTTCAGTTTTCGGGAACTGGTGGAATGGATCCAACTGTTAGTGGTATATTGGCAATGGCTGAGCCTATTGACTACTTCAAATTATTTCTTACACCAGAAATCATAAATATCATGGTCAATGAAACTAATTTATATGCGACACAAATTTTAGAGAGAAGTGATGTGCCAGGTAATTCAAGACTGCATCAATGGAATCCTACCGATCCACAAGAAATATTATATTTTATTGGCTTGATCGGATGGATGGGACTGGTAAAAGTTCCAAAGCTGAGCGATTATTGGAATCGCAATGAATTATATTCCTTTTCTCTTCCCAAAGATGTAATGCCTCGGAACAGGTTTGAACTCCTTCTAAAATTCTGGCATTTCAACAATAATGACGAAGTTGTCCCTGGAAATCGTCTCCATAAAATAGAAAATGTTCTACAAAAGTTCATAAATAACTTCCAAAGTGCTTATACGCCAGGACAAAAAATATGTATAGACGAAACAATGATCCCTTGGCGAGGAAGACTGAGCTTCCGCCAGTACATACCCACAAAGCGACACCGATACGGCATTAAATTGTACAAACTCTGCACAGGTAAAGGTTACACATGGAACATGTCTGTTTATATTGGCAAAGATTCAACCGATGGCCAGTATTCAGCTTCAGAAAATATTGTGATGAAATTGATAAAGGACTTAGTAAATAAAGGGAGAACTCTATACATAGATAACTTCTATACCAGTGTACCTTTAGCTCTAAGGCTACTTTCGACAAATACGCATGTAGTTGGGACAATGCGGAAAAATAAGAAATTTATTCCGCATGAAATAAAAACTGCCAGACTTCAAAAGGGTGGAATAATAGCCAAAGAATCTGAAGAAGGAATTACAATTTTAAAATGGAAAGACAAGCGAGAAGTATTCATGCTTACAACTTGTCATCATGGCTCTGAAACAAAAACAATAACGACAAAATTTGCTAGGGAGGTAACAAAACCAGTATGTGTTTTAGATTATGATGATGGCAAGTTTTCTGTTGACGTCAGTGACCAGCTAGCGTCATATAATACATCGTTACGTAGATGTACTAAGTGGTACAGAAAGCTTATGATAGAAATTATATGGGGCACTGCAGTCGTAAATGCTTACTATTTGTACTCAAAAAATACGGTAAATCCAACAAAGCTGACAATAACAGACTTTAGAGAGAAAATAGTACAATCTCTACTCTCCCCTAAAAAGGAAAACATTGCTTCGACTAAAAGAAAGCCTCATCATCTTATAGCTCATCCTCAGAAAAAGAGAGGCCGATGTTCAGAATGTTACCGGAAATATGGTAAACATGGTAAAATCGTAGATGGCCGAAAGAAGATGCCATCACAAGTTGGTACTGTTTGCGACACTTGCGATGGAACTCCTTTCGTCTGCAGAGATTGCTTCAACAAAATGCATTAGAATTTTTTTTTTTTTTGTTTCATTTACCGGTTGATTACCTATATAATACAATAAAATTTACTAAACGAACTCTTCCTATATATCTTTAGTCCCGACTTTCTAAGTAAGCAAACACACAGTCACAGCTTCGGAAATACATAATGTATTTCCAAAGGTACTTGCAAGGTAATGAATACAAATAACAAAATTTAAATAGACAGGAGGCCAAAACTCGCAGTACAATGTCCATTCCCAGGCCAGGCCTGTCGTTTTAGCGTGTAAATGTACATATACGTGTATTCGTTTCGATACAACGACGTTATGAAAATAGGACTACTTGGTGTATCATTTATAATACACTTGGCCTGCACGAGGGACACCATGGTGTATCATAAATGATACACTTGGCGGCGAGAGTGTTAAGATGATAATAAGTTAGTTACAGAATGTAGCATTATTTTTATTTGAATTAATTTTCCTGGTTTGGTAACAGTCAAATTATGTAACCATTTGAAGTAGATAAGAGAGGAGAGAGAGTGATGACTAGCGATTAACTATCTGGATCATCCGTCTATCCTCTTTTTCGAAAATTTAAAATTAATAATTTAATAATGCAGAGTTAATTATTTGTATTTTGCAAGTGCCTAAAAATAAAGATATTAGTAAGGGTTGATCAACTTTTTTTGTAATTCATGTATCAAAATGATTTATTTTATCAATAATAAATTTGTTAAATTTATCTTCTCCTCTTTCATTCAAGAAAAATCACACTAGAACCCCAGCAGTCTTAAAAATAAATTAGTTTTGTGAGACTCAAGATTTTGAAAATAGAAAATGAAAATATTTAAAGAGAGCCAGTGGAATTTTATAGAGTCAATCAATGAATTAAAATAAGCAAAATAAAGTGAGTCCAGAAAAGGACAAATAAGTACTAAAATTACTGAGCTGGCAATGCCCTATACAGAATGAGAATCAATTTGACTAATAGTATAATATAAGTAAGTATCTAACCAGACGAAAAGAATTTGATATAAGCAAAAGGTGGCAGATTTTCTGAAATTTCACAAAACAAAAGGTAAGTGCAGATTTTTGAGTTTTTCTTGGATCGTTTTAGCTAGAGCCGCTGTGCATTAAATTGTACAGTGTGGCCCCTACCTGTTCATTTCTTTCGAAGCCTTTAACTGACAAACCGCTCGGCCAGCCAAAGGACTATTGTGACAGGGAAGAAGTGAGAGAGCAGTGGGTAGATAAAAAAATAAAGAAATTTGTTTATTCGTTTACGTACGTCCGTGCGTGAGCGGCGGGTTTCGATAGAAATCAAACACGCCCGCGCGCGAAAAACTCTCCCCTTTTTACTACCCGCCGGTTACATCTGGTGTCAGGTGTGGGGTGGAAGCTAAAACGATCCCCTGACTGACTCAAAAGTCTGCATTTTTTTTTTTTTAATTTTTTTTTTAATGTTTTTGTTGAAATTGAGAGAACTTGCCATCTTACGAGTTGTTAAGTAGGAAGTGTAATAACAATTTAGGGGTTGAAAGCTGGACGATTTGCGGAAAAATCCAAAATCGTCACTTTGAATTTTTTCTGGTCTCGTTTAATAATTACGTGATAATTGGATGTAAAGTATTGAATGAACGAGGGGACCAGGCGAAGCTAAATGAAATCTGATATAGGATTGTATTAGTGTACGAGCGCCGCTCGGTAGGCAGGCACGTTTGAATAATGTAAAGCGGGACATACACTATAGGATAAAGTTAATCCTAGATTCCTTTTTTTTTGAATAGTATTATTTTATTTAAGTGGCCTCTAGTTGATTAAGTTTACTAATCACAAGCTGCATGAAAATATAAATGAGGTATGTTGTGTTTTATTTAAGGGCGTTATAAACCAAATATATGGAAAACACATTTTTCTATTTATTTGATATTTTGTTTGTTATAAAAAACAATTACAGGTGCACTTTCGAGGTAAAAGATCTAGGGACACATTTTTATTTTGGTATAGTTGTGTAGGTATTTTCAGGATAGATAAGTGATTTTGGAAGTTGACAAATAAATGATTTAGCATTTTCTTTCACAAATTAAAAAGAGATCAAAAAGTGTTGTGAAAATTGCAAGGTGCGGGAGTTTATCAGTAGACCAATTGGTTTATTGAAAATAGTACGAAAAATTTAGTGTTACCAAAGTGTGAGATAATGAAACGGTTGTTTTGCTAAAATTATAGAAGCGCGGTTGGAAAAACTAATTGAGTCAAAATGGCAGATCCACCGCTACCCCCAGTGCAGGATATTCATGTGGTGGCACAACAAAAAGTGAGCTTAGGGGTTTTGGCAGGCACTTTTGAAGGATACAGTGGAAAAAGTTCGGTAGCTGATTATTTTGCAAAATTAGAATCAAGGGCAAAACTCGACGATTTAACTGAACAAGATACATTGAAGATTTTTAAATACAAGTTATCCGGGGAAGCTGCACAATTCTTTCAAGCAGAGGAAGAGCTAGACACATTGCCATATGCACAACTAAAGGAGAGATTTATTAAGAAGTTTTCACAGACACGTATTCCGGGGGAAGCTTTGTTAAGATTGGGAAGATGCTATCAAAGAACCGATGAAGGAGTAGCCTCGTTTTGCACAAGGCTAAAGTACTTAGGATCATGCGCCTTAGCAGAGAGTCTGAAAGGAGCCAACGCAGCACAAAGACCAGGGGTGAAGTTGCAATACGAGCAGTTAGTTTTAAATCAGTTTAAAACAGGCCTAAAAAGGGAACTCTTCGAGAAAATGGGAGTCACGCTGTTGGCGGAGCCTGACTTAACCTTGGATATGGCAGAAGAATTGGTAAAAGTACAAGAAATGGCCCAGACCATGATGAGACAACGTACGTCTGGAGGTGCCGTTCGAGGCGTGACGCAAAAATTGGAAGATAGAAAAAATTTGGAAACCGGAAATCGACGAAGGTGTTTCAAATGTGCCCAGGAAGGACATCTGGCGAGTGAATGTAGAAAAACAAGCATTTCAGGACAAGGATACGAGTGTTTTCTTTGTGGCAAAAAAGGGCACTACCGGCGGGAATGCCCCGAAGCAGGAAAAAATTATAGAGCTTCGCCAGGTAATAACGGAAGAGGAATGCGTATAGGATATGATTACAATCGAAATTATGGTCCTAATACTTCGCAGAACGTAGGCCAGAACCGCCCATTCAGTCAGTCTTGTTTTAATTGCGGAAAAATGGGGCACTGGGCCAAGGGATGCAGAGCGACGCGAGAGCCAAGAGGTCAGGAAATTAATCATGAAAATGCGAGAGAAGAAAGAGAAACCAACAATAGCGATCTAGAAGTTGAACGTCCGAGACCGACGTTAAACTAGAAAGGCAAGCTAACAATATTCCCCGGTTGGCGAGCCGTAAACATCAAGGGGAACCCAACACCATCAATCAAGGACGAATACCATTAGTGAGTAATTTTGCAACGGAGGTGGTGCCATATTTAGCAATAATTAACGTAGAAGGAATTCCGAGGAAATGTTTAATGGATACAGGGGCGTCTGCATCGCTTGCGAGGAGAAGTATAGTACCTAACGATATCACTTGTTTTCCTGTAGCACCCGATGTGAGTTTGATAGGTGTAACCGGACACGCCTTGAATTTGTACGGAGTCGCAGAACTGACCTTAGACACGGAAGCCAACGGCAAGGAACCGTCACGTGCCTCACTGTTTGTGGTAGATGATGACTTATTTGATGATTCAGATGTGCTACTAGGCAGAGATTTCCTGAATCAGCATGCCTGCACGATCCAATATTCACGGACCAGCAGCCCGGAACTGCATTTAGGTGACAAAGTACTCTCACTAATGACCAACGAAGAAGCGGAACAACATCTAGCAGGATTGCACATACATGCAGTGACCCAGAGAAATTCTAGACCTATTAAAATTATTAACAGGAGATACAGTGACGTAGTGGCTGGAAGGAGGAATGAGACTCGTACGGTCAAGGTCAGTAGTGAAAACAATAATAACGTTTACATGCAAATGCAGAATATAGGACAAGGTCACAGAACATATGGACGTACACCTATGTCAATAAACAATACGGAAGGTCGTCAGCGATCAATACGAAATGCAGGTCACAAGGACACTTGGATGCAAGGATGCAATAGAGGACAAGGTCACAGCACATATGGACATACACCTAGGTCAATAAACAACACGGAAGGTCGTCAGCGATCAATAGGAAATGCAGGTCACAAGGACACTTGGATGCAAGGATGCAATATAGGGCAAGGTCACAGAACATATAGACATACACCCATGTCAGTAAACAACACTGAAGGTCGTCGGCAGTCAACAGGAAATGTAGGTCACAGGAACACACATGCGTCAGACCACGATAAAGCAAGGAAGAGGAGAACTTACAATGCAACAAGCTTTAAGGGAGAGAGGATTCCAAAATTAAACCAACCATTTATCAATTTTGTTTTTGGAGGAATGCAACATGATGAGCAGGAAGTAAATAATGCAAATGAGGGAGAACGCTCATCCATTGAAGAAAACGTGGAACAAAGGACAGAACAAGCCGATAATTGTCAAACCTATGGAGCTGGAATGAAGATGATGCTGCGAATGGGATTCCAACCTGGAAAGGGACTAGGAAAGGACTTGCAGGGAATAGTTACTCCCATCGAGACACAATTGAGAAAAGGAAGAGGAGCAATTGGAGCTTATGGGTCGGAAAGACCAGGATGTAAGGACTATGGGCGTGAACAAAGGTACAAGAGCGAAGGGAGCTCCGAAGGGTTGTCCAAAGGGATGGAAGTGGAACAAGGTTCCAGAATCATTGAGAATAAAGGGTTGTCCAAAGGGACGGAAGAGGAACAGGGTTCCAGAATCATTGAAATTAAAGGGTTGTCCAAAGGGACGGAAGTGGAACAAGGTTCCAGAATTAATGAAGATGTAAGGAGGTCCAAAGGGATAGAGGAAGAAAAGGGTTCTTCCAGCAGCTACGTGGAACAGGGTTCCAGCATTACTGAAGATATAAGGAGGTCCAAAGGGATAGAAGTGGAACAGGGTTCCAGGATTAATGAAGATATAAGGAGGTCCAAAGGGATAGAAGTGGAACAAGGTTCCAGGATTAATGAAGATATAAGGAGGTCCAAAGGGATAGAAGTGGAACAGGGTTCCAGGATTAATGAAGATGTAAGGAGGTCCAAAGGGATAGAGGAAGAAAAGGGTTCTTCCAGCAGCTACGTGGAACAGGGTTCCAGGATTAATGAAGATATAAGGAAGTCCAAAGGGATAGAGGAAGAAAAGGTTTCTTCCGGCAGCTACGTGGAACAGGGTTCCAGAATTAATGAAGATATAAGGAGGTCCAAAGGGATAGAGGAAGAAAAGGGTTCTTCCGGCAGCTACGTGGAACAGGGTTCCAGGATTAATGAAGATACAAGGAGGTCCAAAGGGATAGAAGTGGAACAGGGTTCCAGAATTACTGAAGATATAAGGAGGTCCAAAGGGATAGAGGAAGAAAAGGGTTCTTCCAGCAGCTACGTGGAACAGGGTTCCAGGATTAATGAAGATGTAAGGAGGTCCAAAGGGATAGAGGAAGAAAAGGGTTCTTCCGGCAGCTACGTGGAACAGGGTTCCAGGAATAAACGTTTACAGGAGCAAGGCTCCAGGAATAATATAAGTTTACAGGAACTGGGTTCCGGGAATTATGAAGGTTTACAGGAGCAGGGCTCCAGGAATAATAGAAGATTACAGGAACAGGGTTCCAGAAATAATACAGGAATACAGGAACGAAGTTCAGAAGAGAAAGAAGAGAAAGAGCTTTTAACTGAATCCGAGGTCTTACTCGAAATCAAAACGACAATCCAACCCCGTGAACAAACGATTGTACCCGCAAAATGTAAACATACCATTGCAAGGAAGGTTCAGTACGACAAGAAGACGAAGGAGAAACATTTTGAGGAAGGAGACTGGGTGTACATCAAAAACATGGCCGTCAAATTAGGTCAGTCAAAGAAGCTAAGTGCAACTTGGATTGGTCCCATGAAAATAGTCGAGAAAATAGGAGAAAAGACATATTTGGTAAGACATCCGGAAAAACAAAAGGAGTATATCGTCATGATCGATAGGATGAAGCCGTATGTGGAACGAGCCGGCTATCCAGAGAATCCAAGTCAGAGGAAAAGGGAACGAAAGCTCTTAAGGGATAAAATTAACATCGAAGAGAGTGAGAGTGAAGTGGAAGGAGGAACTGAAGAAGAAGAGGAGGAAGAGGGAGAGTTGTATGAAGGAATAGGGGACTCGGACCTAGAGATACGGGGCACTCGAAAAAATCAAAGAACCAAAGACAAACACACATACGCAGGGCGAAGAACTACCAAGGGTAAATATCCGGAGGAAGAAAGCAGTTCGGAAGACAGCGACTATGATCATGAATCTGATTGGGAGAACGACGAAAATCGCAGAAAGAAGAAACAGATATGTGAATACACTCAGAAATATTGGCCCTACTGCTCGCCAGTCGTGTATTACCCAGGACCTGCACTGATTCCTGCGCATCCTGCGGAACGGCCCAGAGTACCAGCACGAGAATCACCAGAAAGACACCCCAGAAGATCTACAAGACTTAGGCGACCACCTGTCCGTCTCGATTTGTAATTAAATAATCAGGCTCATGTAAATAAATATAATTGTTTTTTCATCTAGTTATTAAGGGTGTAAAAGTCTCAAAATGCCTCGAAGGTGCACGCTGGTTAAATATAGGAACAAAAAGAAGAATTCATGATTCCATTAAGGAATCGAACATCAACTCAAGTGTACTTAAGTCGAGTACCTACCTACGACAGGCTCACAGCGGAGTTGAGCTGTGTCTACATTACTTCCATCGGACGTGACACGCAACTACAGGTAACATGATATAAATCATTAATCAAGGATAATTAATTTCAGGAGGACACTAAATTGTAAATTTCAAAATTTATTGTCAAAGTCCTAATTTATAAATAAGGAAAACGTAAAGAAATTTGGCTATGAAATTTTTTTTTATTTAATCAGTTTGCATGAATTCTGAAGATGTCAAGAAGTCGGGAGAAATCCCCTAATGAAGGATATAAAGACGAGTTGGCTACTTGAATGAAGTAGGCACCTGGTCTGTTCGTTATTAATGAATATTACGAACCAATTTTTTTTTTAATAAATTGTAAAATGGTAATGTAACTAAGGGAGTAGAACGCTTGTTAATTTATAAAATGTATTGGTGGAACAACATGACCAAGTTATCTTAGGGCTGAAGGTTGTCTCAGTGTCCTAGATAGCCGAAGACGCGAACTTTTGACATTTCCTTCCTATCAGGCCGAACTGGACACAGTCACGCCTTAGGATGGTTTGAACATGCTTGACAGGTTTTTGTAACATTGGTGTAGGTAGATCTAATAATGTAATGAAGAAAATAATGATGAAATAACAACACACAACAAATTTAAACAACGACTCATGTTTTAGCCGGAGTAACACCGTACGTGATAAACCAAGTGAGAGACTGCCAAGACCTGTGAATTGAAAGTGAAGTGCGCGTGCAGACTATTCGGAACTTTCTAAATCAGAGCCGCACATAAAACGCGTACCCGGAAAAATCGCGATCGGTCAAGATGTTGTACCTAATGTTAGTATGCTTCATCGGAATAAATTTGACAACAACGGGAGGACTTATTGCTTACGACTGCGAAGACCAAAGGGCCAATTTGACAATGATTTCTATAAAGGACATTGCCGCCTGCCCAGAACCAGAATCAGATTATGAAGTGGAGAAATTGTCAGTGAGGGTTATACAACGCAACGAGATCAAATTGAAGCACGTCATGACCTGTCTGGTGGAAATTATTCAGATGAAAATGTACTGCGGACATTGGTCGCACAACTCGGTAGTCAGTCAAAGCATGTCCAGCTACATTCATCAGCTAGGCGCAGAAGAATGTCACAACGTCCATAGGTATGGGACGCTCCGAGTGTTCAATCAGCAAATAGGCCAAGTTGTCATGAACGGAAGTACCAAGGTATCACTGACCATCTTGGGAGAAGTGTACGCCAATGGAGATTGTCAAGGCACATCATATCATGAGGGTGGGAATTCCTGGAATGATATTGTCATTGTAGCCTCTGTCACTATTAATGTCAGAGCAAGTTTGCTGGGAGGAATTACTTGTCCATATATGGCGGGCTACTGTTTTGATTCAGTGTATGGAGAGACTATGTGGGATGAGGAGAAGAAACAAGAATGCCAACCATTTTATACCGTATTGTACACAGGGAAGGCCAGAAGAGTGATCAGCAGAGCCACAAAGAACGAGATATTAGTCGTGGAAAGTGAAGAGAAAATTTTCGCCGTAAACTTGGTCAAGAAGAAGCTAGTGTGTGGAGAAGAAGTATGGCAGACGGAACATCCCAGATTGATGGTACTTGTAGGTGAAGCAGAATTCTCTCCAACATCAAAAATGAACTTAATACCAGAGAACACCGACCTGATGATGTACGTCAACAGTAAATTCATGTACATAGAGCAAGCATACAAACGAGAATTAGAAAGAATCTATCTAGATGTCATTCATCGCAGATGTCTCATGCAGAGAAAAATATTAAGGAATAGACTGCTAATGGCTCCCTTTTCCCCAATACAATAAGTCAGCTATTACAAAATGAACCTGGGTACGTAGGAAGAGTCTTAGGAGAAGTGCTGTACGTAATGAAATGTATCCCGAAAATCGTAAAGATCAGGCGAGCCAGTAACTGTTATCACGAGCTTCCCGTATTTCTGGATGTGCGAGAAATGTTTATGGCACCAATCACTCACGTGCTACAAGTGACAGCGGAACAAATAGACTGCAGCGGGGCAGCACCACCTTTATACGAGATTGACAATGAATGGATAGGTCACACCCCCTTCCCTACGGTGAAGAGAGCACCAGAACAACTACAAGTACAGAAGTATCCAGCATTGAATTTTCAGCCGATCCTACCTATTGGGCAAGCAGGGCTATACACCAATGAAGAAGTCGAGCAAGTGCAACGCATACTAACGTTTGGTATAGAACGAAAGGCGGTCGAAAACATAATCACACGACGGGTGGCCGGGTTAGACACCAGCGGGCAAGGCTATTCAGTATTACGTATCTTCAACCCGGAAGAATTAAAGGAACTCGCACATTCAACAATGAAACAAGTGTGGGGCTGGTTCGTGGATCTTGGGACATTCATGAGTGGAATCATTGGATTTTATGTTATATTCAGACTGATTAAATATGCCATTTCTGTAGTGTTGAACGGACTACACTTATACCAAATCTTGGGCTGTGGTATCTCATTAATAGCATGTGTGTGGAACTTTTTAACGGCATTCCTAGTGCAACGTCACTTAGTGCGGAAAAGTGCGACGAAATCGGATCCGGACGATCCAGAAAACGTGACGAGTGGTGATTCCAAGCCTAAAGACAGAGAGACGAGTTCCCAGCAAGGTCAGACATCGGCGCCAGGCCTATACCCGGTCGTGGCCTCGAAACAACACTGGACGGATACGATTACGGTGCAACCGTCGATGCAACAATAATCACGTACACGTACGGTGAGGGCTCCTAGGCTTATGGAAATGATATCATGTAATTATTATTGTGACCCTAGAGTATATATAGGATCAGATAACCTTAGACATAGTATAGTTTTAGTAGGAAACTTTTAGATTGTTCATAAGGGTATGTTATGTTATAATAACTTGGGCTTTACCACAGCCATAAGATATTTATTTATTTATTTATGGGTAAGATAAGTGAAAAAGTAACGCGTAACAACGCGGTTACTTTTAGAAAGTTGGGGGCAATGTGATAGATCGAAAAATATCGATCATCAGTTGAAAATAATTTCTTTCATTTTCTTGATAATATTAAAATGAAAAGAATGAATAAATTGAAGGATATAGTAATTTGAGTCAAAGCGAGCGTCTGGCTGAAATAAAGGCGGCAGTCAGACGTGAAAATATGCATTAAGTATATGGGAATAATTAATAATACGAGCTCGCACGGTTGATAGGAAGTTGAGTCGGCATGAATTTAACAAAACGTGGTATCAGGTTAACATTACAACAATGTTGCTCTTTATTCACCGCCGCCACGAGTGAGAAAATAGAACGAGAGTCATTAAATAATAGCTGGGACAGGAGGTTTAATATAAAAAAAAATCATGAACGTGAGGTGCAAACAGAGGGCACGCGGAAAGAAATTAAGAAGGGGAAGCGAGGTATTAAATAGAGGAAAAAAGGGAGTAAGCGTCAGTTCCAGTTAGTTTTAGTTACTTACTTTTAGTCGGTCGGCCACTTTTTTACTGTTACTCACTAACTGACTTACTCGCTCGGCGTCAGTTTTTCGGAGTTTGGTGGCCAGTCTCGGTGTCAGTGTTAGTTCAGTTGAGGAGTTTTGTGGGGTAGTTCCTGGCTTCTTACGCGGCATTTCGTACTTCAAGAGTTACCAAGTTTTAGTTGAGCTTTTAGTTTTTGGGACCAAGTTTTAGAGTTTAGAGTATTGAGCAAATGTAGGTACCGAGGGTGGGTGATGAAGGGTTAGAGTCCCCGGGATATAATAATTGATGAAGGGTTAGAGTCCCCGGGATATAATAATTGATGAAGGGTTAGAGTCCCCGGGATATAATAATTGGTGAAGGGTTAGAGTCCCTGAAATAATTGGTGAAGGGTTAGAGTCCCCGGGATATAATAATTGGTGAAGGGTTAGAGTCCCCGTACATAATTGGTGGAGAGTTAGAGTCCCTTGGGATATAGTTGAATTTTGAAAATTGAGTCAAGTTAGGTAGTCGGATCTGTGTTCCGAGAAAATAATTAATTGGGTAGTAGAACTCGAATTAGGTGTCGTACCGTGAGCGTGCGAAAATGTGTTGAACTGTAGTGAGTGTCACTTAAAGGATTACTTGAAGAAATCACCCCTCCAACTTTCTAATGTAAGTGTTAATATGTAAGAGTAGAATGGTAGATTACTAATTGTCACAGATGTAGTGTTTTGGCCACTGGAAGCCCTCAAATTTGGGAATTTAAGAAGTAACTGTTATTGAGAGTGTCAGAATGTAAAAATCATAAATTAACTTTTAATTTGAGTAAAAAGGTGGAAATAATAAATATAAGTCCCAAACTTGAGTGCTGCTTAAGATGATAATAAGTTAGTTACAGAATGTAGCATTATTTTTATTTGAATTAATTTTCCTGGTTTGGTAACAGTCAAATTATGTAACCATTTGAAGTAGATAAGAGAGGAGAGAGAGTGATGACTAGCGATTAACTATCTGGATCATCCGTCTATCCTCTTTTTCAAAAATTTAAAATTAATAATTTAATAATGCAGAGTTAATTATTTGTATTTTGCAAGTGTCTAAAAATCAAGATATTAGTAAGGGTTGATCAACTTTTTTTGTAATTCATGTATCAAAATGATTTATTTTATCAATAATAAATTTGTTAAATTTATCTTCTCCTCTTTCATTCAAGAAAAATCACACTAGAACTCCAGCAGTCTTAAAAATAAATTAGTTTTGTGAGACTCAAGATTTTGAAAATAGAAAATGAAAATATTTAAAGAGAGCCAGTGGAATTTTATAGAGTCAATCAATGAATTAAAATAAGCAAAATAAAGTGAGTCCAGAAAAGGACAAATAAGTACTAAAATTACTGAGCTGGCAATGCCCTATACAGAATGAGAATCAATTTGACTAATAGTATATTATATTCATTAACGCCTCGTCTGTGTTACTATGTAGTCGTGTCTACACGTACCGATTCACACGAAATTTAAAGGACAAATGCATGCAAAGACTCCCCGCTAGGGGCGCCCAGCGGGCGATCCATCCCTCTGCCTGTCGTCCAGGAACTGCTTCATTGTGTTTTTTCGTGCCGAACCACACAGATCGCGCTTCACGACAAGTGTTGTTTTCCCTTGTTCTTTGTTTATTGTGTGTCTTTTATTTCGTGGTTTTTATTTTGTGTAGTTCATCATGGAACGAAGAAGACTGATAAAAAGACTGCTAAATCTTTTGGACGAGCCTGATCAAGGTAAATATTTTTTCTCAATTTATATTCACAAGCTTAAATTAGGATTATTAACAATGAATAATCGAAAACTTCGAATGGCCGCTATTTAAACAAAGGATGACCAAATTTTCACCTTCGATTATTAGCCTTGCGGTGCCACAAGGGGGCACACAAGACGTACCTAATTACCTAACTTATTTTATCGTCTTGCGGTGCCACGAGGGGGCACACTAGACGTAATCAATTCAATTAGTCTTGCGGTGCCACGAGGGGGCACACGAGGCGTAATTAACTTAATTAGTCTTTCGGTGCCACAAGAAGGCACTAATTGCGTAATCAACTTAATTAGTCTCGCGGTGCCACGAGGGGGCACACGAGACTTAATTACCTAACTTGTCTTGCGGTGCCACGAGGGGGCACACGAGACGTAATCAATCCAGTAAGTCTTGCGGTGCCACGAGGGGGCACACGAGGCGTAATTAATTTAATTAGTCATTCGGTGCCACAAGGAGGTACTAATGGCGTAATCAGCTCAACTAGTCTCGCGGTGCCACGAGGGGGCACACGAGAATCGACTCAATTATTATGACAAGCCGAGTTTAAAAAAAAAAAAAAAACATGAACTTAATACTACCTGTCTATCCGAAAGGTGCATTATTCTCATTCTTTTCTTTCTCTCTAACAGAGCGTCCACAAAAGAAACGCCGAAATGTAATTTCCAGTGATTCTGAGTCAGAGGAGGAAATAGAAATTCTACCTACCACACCCAAAAGAAGGAGGATCATCATCCCAAGTGAAAGTGAAGACGAAGAGGGTGAATCATCTTCATCACAAGGCATACTCGCCCTCATCGGAGAGAAACGAGAAGAACCCCGGGCGATTGAAATAAATAGCGGTGTTGCCAGCCTTTGGAATAAGCATCGGCGAGAACCTCTTCGGGGAGAATCTAACCGAATTCATAAGGGAAACCAAGGCGATTGAACGCTCCGCTAAAGACCTCAAGAATACGAAGCAGGGACCGCGTCATACTTACAAGAACGCTTTAAACTATTGGGGCCCGTCGACGTCAAACAAGCAACAATACGTAGGCGGGCAGTCACAGTATCGGCAACAACGCCAGCCCCGCAGCACAGGTCCACGATCAGCACGGCAGGCGCCTCGAGTACCAGCAACAGCAATCCATCAGGACCGGAGAAAGCAGCATCCCCGTCGTCAGAACCTGATGCGCGGCAGATACTAAAGGTACAAGTAGCTCACCCTATTATTGCTGGCAGACTACAGTCATTTTTTAACAACTGGTCTAAAATAATTGAAAACAAAAGAGTCCTCCAATGGGTGAAATCAGGCTATAAAATACCCTTAGTTAGTCAAATATATCAGACTAATCTCCCACTGAATAATATTTTTCAGTCTTCTGAAATAATTAAAATAAAACATTGTATAAAAGAATTATTAGAGATGGGAGCGGTCAAAATTTGTACACCTGTTGAGGGTCAATTTCTGTCTAGTATATTTTTAGTACAAAAATCAGACGGTTCGTCAAGATTTATTTTAAATTTAAAACAGTTTAACAAATTCGTCAAAACAGATCATTTTAAGATGGAGGACATCAGAACAGCTCTTAAGTTATAATTACAAAAGACTCATATATAGCTAACATAGACTTGAAAGATGCGTACTTTCTCTTACCCATTCATCCCCATAGTCGAAAGTATTTAAGATTTATGTTCGACAATACTACATATGAGTTTCAAGTTTTACCCTTTGGGCTATCATCTGCCCCATACGTATTTACTAAGCTTGTCAAACCCGTCATAACATATCTAAGGGAACGAGGTTTTTCCTCTGTTAATTATTTAGATGATTTCCTCTGTATAGGTAATTCATTTGAGGATTGTCAGAAAAACATCAACGCTACATGTGCGCTCCTGAGGTCGCTTGGTTTTGTAATAAACATTAAAAAGAGCAATTTTAAACCACAAAAAGTTTGCAAATTTTTGGGTTTTTATTAGATTGCAAAAAGTTTGCAATTAGTCTACCAGATGATAAACGAAGGAGCATGGATGAGAAATTAGACAAATTTTTAAAGTCAAGGCTTCATACTATCAGATCATTTGCTTCTTTGATAGGAACTTTAACTTCTGTCTGTCCGGCTATTCCATATGGGATGGTCTATACAAAACGCCTAGAGCGACATAAATTTTTAGCCCTTAGGGAAAATAATAATAACTTCGAGGCAAAAATTGAATTAAATAATGAAATTATCCAGGACCTCAAGTGGTGGAAAGAGCATATTTTAAATTCAACCAATAAAATTAGACAGGGTAATTATGAAATGGAAATTTTTTCTGACGCGTCAAGGACTGGATGGGGTATCGTATGTGGTGACAAAAAACTTCATGGATTTTGGGACAGCGACGATAAGAAATATCATATAAATTACTTGGAACTCCAAGCCGTGTTTTTCGCCCTACAATGTTTCGCTAAAGACACGAACAATTGTGAGATATTGCTGCGCTGTGATAACACCACGGCAGTTTCCTATATTAATCGTATGGGTGGTATACAGTACCCTCACCTGAATAATTTGGCTCGTAAGATATGGCAATTCTGCGAGGCTAGACATATTTTTATTTTCGCTTCCTATATATCGACAAGTGAAAATTACGTAGCTGACCAAGAATCCAGAGTAGTCAACCACGAAACCGAATGGGAATTAAATTCCCATGAATATGATAGAATCATTACAAAACTTGGTAAACCGCGGGTGGACCTCTTTGCCTCTAGAATAAACGCTAAATGCAAAAAATTTGTGTCATGGCATCTGGAACCGAATTGTTGGGCTGTGGATGCTTTTACCATTTCATGGAGCGACCTTGACTTTTATGCCTTTCCACCATTTTCCCTAATTTTAAAGTGCTTGAAACTCTAATTCTCCCGCCTAATATAAATCTATTATTATCTCCTTTCAGGAATTGTCACCCACTCCATGGCAACCTTACCCTGGTAGCCGCCAAAGTATCGGGAAGGCGTACAGGAAGAAAGGCTATCCAGAAGATAGCATTTCCATCATAGTCGATTCCCTAGCTAAGAACACCCTCAGGCAGTATGATTCAAGCCTGAGGCAGTGGTGGTGTTACTGCAATAAAAACAAAATCGACCCGTATAATTTATCTGTTAGAGAAATTATTTCCTTCTTAACGGAAAGATTCAAAGATGGATGCGCATACGGAACACTAAATTCGACACGGTCGGCTTTATCTGTTCTTCTAGATTATGATTTAGGTTCACATAGGGATATCAAACGTTTTTTCCATGGAATATATAAGCTAAGACCAAATAGACCAAAATATGATGAGACCTGGAACCCAGGTCAAGTCCTAGAGTACGTTTCAAAGTTGTATCCTAACACAAGTCTAAGCCTGGAGCGTATTTCTAAAAAATTGATTATCTTATTAACATTAGTAACTGCCCAGAGATTACAAACTATAGCCCTAATTAAGTTGGAAAACATAAGCATACTTAGTTCAGGAATAAAGATCCAGATTCCTGACTTAATCAAAACTTCTAAAATAAATAGATTTCAGCCCTTGCTGTTTTTACCTTTCTTTAAAGAGAACGTTCGCATATGTCCAGCCACAACTTTAATTGATTACCTACACTCTACGGAAAAGTTGCGAGGGAACCATAAAAATTTATTTCTTATTTGTAAAAAACCTCACACTCCGGCATCCACCCAAACGTTAGCCAGATGGATAAAAAACATTCTATCAGAGTCCGGTATAGATACCGAAGTCTTTTCTGCTCATAGCACCAGACACGCATCGACGTCTCACGCAACTAAGAGCGGCATAAGTATAAGCATTATCCGGAAAACAGCAGGATGGACCCAAGCGTCTAGTACATTTGCAAATTTCTATAACAGGCCTATAATTGACGAAAACAATTTTGGTAATTGTATTTTAAGATCTGCTGTTGTAAATAGGGACACAACTTCTGTGTAATGTCATATATATATATATATATATATATATATATATTTTCCCCATGCTGTTTGTATTTTTTAATTTTACTGTCTTTCTCAATAAATAATTAAAATAACACCTTACAACCTCGCAATCTTTTTTCGCTTTCAACATCTACATAGTAACACAGACGAGGCGTTAATGAATATAATTGATTGATCAAAGTAACTTACCTGGTAAGTGACGTTCGATCAAAATTATATGAAGATAACGCCTCGTCTGTGTGCAACCCAACCCACAATATATAACAATTTAAATAACCCTCCCTTATAATAAAGATTGTCTTTTCAGGTATAATTTTAATTATTATTAGTTTTACTTTCAACTTACAATGAAGCAGTTCCTGGACGACAGGCAGAGGGATGGATCGCCCGCTGGGCGCCCCTAGCGGGGAGTCTTTGCATGCATTTGTCCTTTAAATTTCGTGTGAATCGGTACGTGTAGACACGACTACATAGTAACACAGACGAGGCGTTATCTTCATATAATTTTGATCGAACGTCACTTACCAGGTAAGTTACTTTGATCAATCAAATATAAGTAAGTATCTAACCAGACGAAAAGAATTTGACATAAGCAAAAGGTGGCAGATTTTCTGAAATTTCACAAAACAAAAGGTAAGTGCAGATTTTTGAGTTTTTCTTGGATCGTTTTAGCTAGAGCCGCTGTGCATTAAATTGTACAGTGTGGCCCCTACCTATTCATTTCTTTCGAAGCCTTTAACTGACAAACCGCTCGGCCAGCCAAAGGACTATTGTGACAGGGAAGAAGTGAGAGAGCAGTGGGTAGATAAATAATTAAAGAAATTTGTTTATTCGTTTACGTACGTCCGTGCGTGAGCGGCGGGTTTCGATAGAAATCAAACACGCCCGCGCGCGAAAAACTCTCCCCTTTTTACTACCCGCCGGTTACAGATGCATTGTTGACATTAAGCATTGGTACAGTTTTATCCCACTCAGCTCTCAATTGTACAGTTGAAAATCTAAAAAAATTCCTCGGAGAGTCAGCAACACAGAATTCTCTAGCAGCCCTCAAGTCGTAGCTGATACTACGGGCCTCAAAAATAGACTCAATTTGGCTACTGTTTACCAGGCCAGATTTAACCTTTTTTACAAAATAAACATCACTAAAAGTATGCAATGATTTCAAAGTTTCCAAATCCAGAGACTGAGCTATGGGGGCATAATCATGATCATCAAAAGTCATAGGAGTTCCAGCCTTAAACGCAGCATAACGTAAAAATTTATGCTGAAGAGCCTCAAATTTTTTTATATGGACTTCATACGAGGGTGACCATATTTGTGAGCAATAGAGCAGAATGGGACGAATCAAAGTTTTATACAAGGACAAAATAGTATTAACATTTTTGAATTCTTTAGTAGCACGTTTAACAAATCCCAATAGCTTGAAGGCTCTAGCCGTAACCGACTCTAAATTCAACTTAAATTCAAATTTTCTCTCATAAATTATACCTAGGTCTTTAATGTCATCAACTAATTCCAATACTTGTCCATCTATAATAGTATAATCAAAAGTAAATTCCCTAGATTGATTTCTGTAGAATGATAAAACTTTACATTTATCACAATTTAACTTTAGTTTATTTAGTACAGACCAATTATAAATAGTATCCAGAACTTTCTGCAATCGCATTTGATCATAAGAGTTACGTATAACTGTAAATATTTTTATATAATCAGCAAATTCAAGGATTTCTGCAATTTTTAACTTATCACCCACATCGTTAATAAAAATCACAAACAAAAGAGGATCGAGGTGAGACCCCTGAGGCACTCCCGTATTAGCAAAAAAAGGTTCAGATTCAACTCCCTTAATCCCAACCCTTAATTCACGACAAGATAGGTAAGAAACTAGCCATCTAAGGGTTCCATCCTTTAGTCCAAATTTTGACAACTTGTAAACCAATAATGAGTGATTGACAGAATCAAATGCTTTGGCAAAATCCAAATAGATAGAATCCACTTGCATATATTTATCCAGAAATTGTGATATATAATTATTGTATAACAATAGATTTGTCAAAGTAGATCTTCCCTTAACGAACCCATGTTGCTGTTTAATAATGTTTAAAATTAGCCTATCACATAATTTTTCTGCCATAATTGCATTAAATAATTTTGCTATTGTTTCCATCAGCGTAATGGGTCTATAATTTTGAATGTTTTGTTTATTACCACCTTTAAATACCGGAACTATCGATGCCTTCTTCCATACTTTAGGCACAAACCCAGCCTCCAGCGACCTATTGAACAATAGTAATAAAGGTCGAGTAATAGTACTAGAACATTGTTTAATGAAATATTCAGATAATCCATCAGGGCCAATGGTATTTTTATTTCCAAGAGCTTTTATGTGTTTTAGAATATCATCAGAGCTTATAGAGAAGTCAAGCTCAGCGTTTAAGTGTAATTGATGACAAAAAGAGGTTGTATTTTGAGTGTAAACTAATTCAAAATTTCTCGCAAACAGGTTACATGTTTCCTTTCCTGTTTTACTACTTTTCTCATTGAAAAACATCTCTTCAGGTATTCCATTGTCCTTTGACAAACTATTTACATAATTCCAGAACTTTTTAACATTTTTTGTAGAGCAAAGCTCAATATTTTCAATATATTTTAATCTATCCATTCTGGATTGTCTGATACATAAAGCTCTAGTTTTTTTAAAGTTAATATAGTCATCTAGTATGTCGAACTCTAACCAGATCTTATGTAATTTTTTCTTTCTAATTATTTTTGCAATAAGGTCACTGGAGTACCACGGGGGGTAAAGACAATCAGTATCTCCAGTCGATGGAACATGCTTATTAAGAATTTTTTCCAATTCAATATAAAACAAATCAGCACATTTCTCAATAGAACTGTCAATTAATTTTGAATCCCAATCACTAGAAAGAATTTCCAAATTTATAGCATTATAATCACCCCTTAAAAAATTTAATTTATTTTTTATTCTTTTAATAACCTTAATTTCAGTAGATCTCACCTCAAAAAACTGCTGATTATGATGCACATCAAGTGGCACCAATGAGTCACATGATTCCAACAAGGAAACATTACCTTCGTTAAGTGTAGAAAAAGCCAAATCCAAAGTATATCCTTTGGCTGGATGTATGGGATAATACTGACTCATACCAAAATATGAAAACATATTCCTAATTAGGCTTACATTTTCTTGAATTATATTATCAACACTATCACAGTAAGCAATAAGATTATCATCACTATCACCACCATTACACCAGCAAGTCCTCGGAAGATTATAATCACCTAGGAGAAAGAGTTCACAATTCCCGAATTTATCCAGAAGATTATCAATAGTATTCACTAGCTCAGCATAAACATCCACATTTTCCCTAGGAGACGGGTAGAAGCAGCCAATTATAAGTCCCCCATCAAGACCACTGATCTCAACAAATATCTGTTCAATGTTATTGTTTCTAATAGGAACCAAATTTCCTTTTACCGAACTTTTCACAGCAATCAAAACTCCGCCCCCTGCAGCACTATCAGTATCCCTGGATCTGTCTCTTCTAAAAATATTATAGCCAAAAAGACCAAGTTCAGAGTCATTTATACCTGAATGCAGTTTAGTCTCTGTTAAGACTACAACATCAGGCGAAGGAGACAGTAAGCCTATGTTTCTGACGACAATATCAAGTTTAGTGCGGAGCCCATTAACATTTTGATAGTAAATAACTAATGACCTGGCCGTTGATGTGAAATTTAGTTTTTTGACTCAGTGATAGTATCATCAGAGAGCTCCTCAGTTGATTCGAAGACTTCAGATTCGGATGTAGTATTAAGTTTTTTCTTTTTATTCTTAATAGTAACAAGGGTTGGATTACCTTTGACAAACTTGACAATTTTCCTCGTATTATCCTTTTTATCCTTGTTCACTAGATTAAATTCCTTAGCCATACTTTTCAAGGATCTAAGACATTCACGTTGATTTCGGGTCAAATCGGCAGAAACAATAAATTTCCCAGGCATAAGTCGCCAATGCATCAATACCTGAGAGACATCACTATGACAATCCATCTTAACACGTATAATTCTATTTTGGTTTGGATCATACCTACCAATACGCTTAATGATTTTGTTGTTCATTTTTGTAGAAATATTTTCAATTTTGCTTAACATATTTATGACACAATTCAAATCATGCGATCTCCTAGTCTCAGAATCATCATCCACAGGACATTCAGGTACATTTAGTATGATGAGATTATTTTCTCTAGCTTTTCTATCCTCAACTTCAGACAATACCATCTGGGCCTGAAACGCAGCAGTAGGCAAGGAAGCATTGTTAGAGTCAGCTTTATGAACACCAGATGGAGTAACTTCAGAAACAGACAGCTGAGCTTTCAGATCTTCAATTACAATGGTATTCTTCTCAATATGATCCACCAATTTAGTATTTAAATTCACATTCTGAGACTTTAACTCATCAATATCCCGTCGAAATTCAGGAATAGTCTTGTTGGTCAAAATCTCAAATGCCCTCTTGAAAGATGACAAGTTTTACCTCATCTTTGAGCTCCACGAGGGCCTCCACAACTTGTTGATTTGGCCCTCCATTTTTTGTGCATTTAACACACCTATACACCAACTGAGTTTTTGCTTTTAGTTTTAGAACTCTAATTTCCGTAACAGTTGCAGCCGCACAATTTAGTCCGTTCTCACTTGCATGATACAGATCATTGCATACACAACAGACGGCAATTAGGTCGGCATTACCAAAACCCCCATTGCAACCTGCACACTTCGACATGTTACCAAGATACGGAATTTACTCACTGTTTATTTTATCACTTTGTTTATTTACTTCGTTTTCTTGGCTTCTTGGGAGTCTCACTTTTAATTTCAATTAATAATTCATATATTTAGTTTTTAATTTTATTCATTACCATTATTACTTTGTATTTGATAACTTATCACTATTGCTGCTGATTAGCTGCTGATAACATTAAGTAAAATATGTCTGCTCGAAAACGATAATTTACTGAGAAGTTTTACTTTGACATTTTTTTTTTTCGAGACGGTTTGGGTGTGTCGTTCAAATTGAGGAATGATTTCTATAGAGTTTTTTCTTATCTTTTCAAATTCGATGACAGTTTTTCAGTAGCACGGTCAGAAAATTAACTTTTTTAACAAAGACCATGGGGGCAAAAAATTTCAAGTCCGGTCCTGGATTTTTAATTAACTCAGAATGCGGTTTTGATGAGTTTCCGGAATGCACCATTCCTAGTAAATTTCTACAAAATATCTCCAGCCGTTTCAGAAATATCGCCTATCATAGTTTTGTACCTGAGACATAAAACACCCTGTAACTTCGTAACCAATCACGAAAAAAAAATTTCTTTTGTGTATCACCATTGGTCTATGTAAGGTCACTCATGAATCACCCTGTAGTAATGTTTTTTCTTCTGTCCTAGGGAATTTTAAAGGAGATACCTTGCATCTGGATTTAAAGGATGGAGCCAAACCGAAGTCTTGCAAGGCAAGATCACTTCCATTTGCGCTGCGTCGAGGCGTAGAGGAGGAAATAGATCGTTTGGTTAGGGAGAACATCATTGAGCCAGTATCATTCAGTCAATGGGCAACTCCTATAGTACCAGTCGTGAAGAAGAATGGTACTATTCGAATTTGTGGAGACTATAAAATCACCCTCAACCAGAATTTATTAATTGATAAGTATCCTTTACCTAAAATAGAAGAGCTATTTACAAAGTTACAGGTAGGTATAGAATTTTCTAAAGTAGATCTTTCCCATGCTTACCAGCAGGTCGGGCTAGATGTTGATTCTAAAATGCTTAGGACCCAGTCTGCAGAAGCACGTCAAAATGACGTCAATATCTGGTGACTTATTCCCAGATATGTCGTCACTATATGACGACATTATGACGTGAAAATGACCTCCTAATGTCACAGACCGATGACGTCATATAAATGACGTCATTTTCACGTCATCAAATGACGTCATAGTGCTAACTAATATGACGTGAATTTCACCTCTTAAAATATTATATTTTATCCAGGGTGTTACTACTGGACATAGAGCCTCAAATTTTTTTTCACACACAAGTGACCACAAGAAACTCAATGAAAATATTTTCAAGATGGCCGCACTTCGGCAAATACCGGAAGTTGACACCAACTTTGTTATTTTACAGGGAGCACCCTGTATATTATGATATTTTTGAATTGTCTCAAAAAATCGGATTCAAGTGGTTTTCACCAATCCAGTTTAGATCAAAATTGGATTGCAATCAAAAGCAGAAGAATTTGCTGATCTAGATACAGACACATCATATGTGAATTTTATTGCATCTAATACCAATTTGTTGGTGGATTGGGAAAAGATCAAAGTCGAAACTAAGAGTGATAAGAATCCTACGCAGATTTGTAAATTTGTACAGGCAGGTTGGCCAAGAAAAATTAGTTTAAATTTGAAACCATACCACTTGTATAAAAATAATTTTTCAGTGGTTGATGATTGTCTGATGCTGGGCCATAAAGTGGTTATTCCATGTTCTTTAAGAAAAAGTATTTTAGATCTATTACACTCAACGCACATGGGAGTAGTAAAAACAAAAAGCTTGGCTCGGTCCTATGTTTGGTGGCCTCAGATGAATAATGATATTATAGTAGAGAGGGTCTAACTTTCGAACCCCCCACCCCCTTCTTTCATGACAAAAAACCAGTTTTAAGAAAAAAAAGGGGGGAGGGAAATCGGTTTTTCTGCGGGCATCTTGCCAATATTGGCGGAATCGAAAAAAAATAAAATACGCACCATTTTAAAGTAGGCATTCCGAAGTGTCATCTCCCATTGGTTGGGCCCGACGCCCCAATATTAGCGAAAGTTATAGCAATTTGAATTTTAATTATGATTTCCCCTCCCCCTCCCCTTCTAATCGAGATAGCGACTTCAAAATTTCAGGCATCATTGAGGACACTGCTGTCTGTCGATGGAAAAAATAATTTAGTTCCCAAGTCGATTTTTTCCATGCAAAACACGCGAACACGGACGGCGGTGTATTCGCACCGCGGCGGAACCCTAAAGAAAGGGCCTTAAAATTGAAAATGCGATATCTCGAGAACCGTTTGACCGATTTGGACCAGTCAAAGTTCAAATTACGCGTCTTCGAGAGCTCTTCATTTTTCGACAGGATATTTACTATGCTCAGAGTTGAATTAAGCGAGTTATGTGCAAAAAACCCATTGCCGATGTCTTCGCATGCACATTTCTCCGCCAGGGCGTCGATTAAATTTTTGAAAATGCCACCAAAATTAAGAGGGGGTCCAACTTTATGAAAAAAAAATCAAAAAAAATTCTCGAGTCCAAGGCGGATGGAGCCTTTTTTTTTTTGACAGACCCTCTCCACTATTAATAATTTAATAAATTCATGTAACAAATGTTTAAAAACAAAATCTGAGCCACCCAAGAGCGTTTTGCAAACTTGGAAGTTTCCAGAACGGCCTTGGTCTAGATTACATATCGATTATTTAGGTCCAATTTTCGAAAAGTATTACATTTTAATTGTTGTAGATGCCTATAGCAAATGGATAGAAGCAGTGATGACAAGGAGCACTTCGTCAACTTCAACTATAAATATTTTGAGAGACATTTTTGCCAGATTTGGTTTACCTGAAGTTTTGGTATCAGATAATGCCAAATGCTTCAAGTCTCATGAATTTCAAACTTTTTTGAAAAATAATAAAATTAATTTTAAGGAAATTGCCCCTTTTCATCCTGCTACTAATAATGGCCAAGGAGAAAATGCTGTAAAGACTGTTAAACATGCTCTAATTAAATTGGTCAACAAAACGACGCAGGAGGAAATGAATCGTTGCTTGAATAATTTTTTATTATCATTTAGAGTTACTGCTCATTGTAGCACAAACGTACCACCTGCGACAGTGATGTTTAATAGAAATATAAGAACAGTTTTAGATTTTGTAAATAAGAATGTAAATATTGTAAATAATGATTTCCATGATTTAAATTGTGAATCTCAAGAAAAAAAAGCATTCCAGTTCTATACATAGTAAATGTAAACAAAATGTTCTTAATCTGAACCCACACAGCCTCGCCCGGTGCGATACCATCTTTCTGGCTTAGGCGGCGTGAAGTTGCTTTAAAGAGCTGACGTTTCGTTGCTGTGCTAGAGATTCCGGTCCTTGGGGTAAGAAACAATTAATATGCATGGATGGCGTTCCCGGGGTTAAAATTTTCCGGAGTTAAAACGACCCCCCATTCGGATCTCCGGGCGGGGGCTAATCCAGGGGCACATTCATGCGAGAGAAAGAATAATAACACCACCAGAATGGAAAAATTTATAGTCGACTTTTGTAACATTAGAGGTTTAAACACGAATATCACTTCAGTACACCAACATCTTCAGACAAATCAACCTCACATTCTAGCACTGTGCGAAACAAAAGTCCATGCGTCATCAAGCACAGTTAATTATCTTTATCCAGGATATGACTTTCATTCCCGATTTAGACGTAACTTCGGAATTGGCATTTTTGTCAGAAGTGACCTCTCCTGCCAACGTGAGGAAGACTTTGAGCCCAATGACTTTGACGTCATGTGGCTTAGGATAACAGACCGACAAACGTCGAGATTTATCTGTTGTTTATACCGACCACCCAGCGATAGATAGTATAGGACACTTTTTTTGTCCCTCACAAAAACTGTTGAATTCATACAGATAAACAACCCCAAAGCTGAGATATCCATCTTGGGTGATTTTAATGTACATAACATCAACTGGCTTAAATACTCAAACTTCACTGACAAAGAAGGCCGTGAAGCGGAATCGTTTGCGATCAGCTGTGGTTTTACCCAGCTCGTTGATGAACCAACACGCATTCCCGATCGCGAGGGAGAATTCGCTAGCCTGTTGGATCTGTTTTTGACCACGAACCCTCAATGTATACCATCACGGTGAAAGCCCCACTAGGTTCCTCAGATCATAAACTCGTCTCAACATCTTGTGTCCTACCAATTACTAGTGTTAAAGAAGCAGGTAAACCTCGTGTAGTCTGGCACTACAGATCTGCTAAATGGGAAGAACTCAGGGAATATTATCGAGATTTTCCATGGAGGGGTGTTTGTTTCGGCTCTAGTGATCCATCTGTTTGTGCTAGGGAAGTTGCTCAAGTCATCCTAACAGGCATGGAAGCCTACATTCCCTTTTCAAAAAAACAGCCCTCAAACAGCAAACCTTGGTTCGACAAAAGATGCAAGGAAGCTGTCGCCTCCAAACAACTGGCTTTTCGCCAATGGCGAGAGAGCCCCAACGGCATAAACCATCACAATTTCATCCTTGCTCGAAACAGATGCAAAGAAATAATAGATCAAACCAAGGAAACACACAACCAAAGAATTAGGAACAAACTTCTCTCCTGCCCTAACGGTTCGAAATCTTTTTGGTCTGTAACTAAGGCAGTCAGCCAGAACTTCACCAGATCCACGATTCTACCACTTACACGGACAGATGGGACTATCGCCTCCACGGCTACTGAGAAGGCGAACTTGTTGGCGGGAGTGTTTTCTTCATACTCTTTCGTCGACTTTCATGGAAGAACTCCGCCAATGATCCCTTCCGTGGAGACCAAAATGTCAGACATTGTTTTCCGACAGCGGGTCATAAAGAGCATTATGTTAGCCTTAGACCCAAACAAAGCTTCTGGGCCCGATGACGTACCTGTTATCGTACTAAAAAAATGCGCCACTGAGCTGTCATCCGTTTTCTGCCGACTTTTCAACTTGTCGTATAAAAAGGGAATATTTCCTTCTTGTTGGAAATGTGCACGGATCCAACCTATTCCCAAGTAACTATCGACCAGTGGCACTGCTTTCAGTAATATCCAAGATTATGGAGAAAGCTATTAACCAACATCTTTTAAAATACTTGGAAGGAGCTAACATAATCAGCGACCGCCAATACGGATTCCGTAAACAGAGGTCAACCGGTGACCTCCTCACTTACGTCACCGAGCTGTGGAACGGCGCAATCGAACACCATGGGGAGTCTCGAGGGGTTGCGCTTGATATTTCTAGAGCTTTCGACCGTGTTTGGCATGGCGGACTGTTGGCAAAACTGCAGGCCTATGGCATGCCCGAGAAATTCTGTTTGTGGCTTGCGAGTTACGTCGGAGATCGTTCATTACAGGTGGCAGTCGATGGAGTTCTTTCTGAGACCTTTTCCATCAATGCCGGTGTGCCTCAGGGATCCATTTTATCTCCGACTCTTTTTCTAATATTCATAAACGACTTGCTTGAAACTACAAAAAATCCAATATACAGTTTTGCCGACGACAGTACCCTCATATCTTCTTATACGTTAGATGGGCGAACATCTGTCATCGACGCACAGACTCGCAGGGAGCAAGAAGTTGCCATACTTAACAATGACTTGCAGGACATTCTAACTTGGGGCGATAGAAACCAAGTCCAATTCAATGCTGGAAAAACCCAAGCAGTCATCTTCTCCAAAAAGACCAACGTTTTGGAGCCAGACATGATGATGGCGGGACACTCTCTTACCCCAGCGTCATCTCTTCGTTTACTTGGAGTGAGCCTCGGAGCGAACATGTCTTGGCATGATCATGTTGCTGGTCTGGCTAAGAGTGCTTCTCAGAAACTTGGAACACTCTTCCGCACGAAGAAATTTTATACACCACAACAGCTTCTCCTCTTATACAAGGCTCAAATCCGACCATCCTTGGAATACTGCTCACATGTTTGGAGCTCAGCTCCCAAACATACGCTGAGACTACTCGACTCTATTCAGAAAAGAGCCATCCGCTTGATTGGGGACCCAGATTTGACAAAAAATTTAGACACTCTCGAACATCGAAGAAGAGTAGCTGACCTGAGTCTGTTTTACAGATATTTTAATGGAAAGTGTTCAAAGGACGTGGCCCGCTTGATCCCACCAAGAACAAGACCGGGCAGAAATACACGTCGAGCCGCAGACGCTCATCCGTATCAGGTTCAGCTCGTTACACCTCGTACCACCCTATTTGAGACTTCTTTTATGTATAGAACAGCATCACTTTGGAATAGCATTCCAAAGGGCGTGTTTCCCGAAGTATACAACTTACAGACATTCAAGGCCAACGTGAATCGATATCTCCGCTCATGCACCGCTCCCAGAGCGTCATAGGGATTTCCCTTCAGTGCATGTGCATTTTCAATAGAAAAAAAAAAAAAAAGAATTGCATATTTGAATGTTTTGTGTCTTTGAACAAACCTCGTAGGTATACGACTGAAAAAATTTGATGTATACCTATGATTATTTCATTTCAGGTTTCAGACCAAGCACAACTTTTTATGGAGAATAACTTCTTTTCCTAAAATTGATAATAAAAAAGTTTTCCATATACAGGGTGTCCCAGCTTATTCGAAGCGGTCTCTGTAGGCCAAACGATGGACTTTTTCAAAAAACTTTTTGAAAATTCAAGTAGAGAATCACAATGGCCATAATTTAAAATTATTTTGGAGTATACAGAGTGTCCCATATGACAGTGGCATATCAAAGTTATGTTTTTTTAAATGGAATGCTCCTATGTTATTGCATTTTTGGAATGTCTGAGAAGACAAAATAAGATTGGCTTTTACAGTTAGTGTTTAAATTCAGAAGTTTTTGAGTTATAAACAAGTGAAAATCGTCATTTTTCAAGTTCAAGGCCCTGTACAACGAAAACGACTAAAGATAGAGAAAAACGGCTTACATGTCCCTATTTTAACTTTTCATGTACTATCCTATGGTATAGAAACATTTGTACTTTCTTTGATTTTTTTATTTGTCGACGCGTGGAGAAATCTCAGAATTTTTCAAATTTTTTATCACCCTGTATAAACATTTCATCTACATCATTGGATAGTACATAAAAAGTTAAAATAGGGACATGTAAGCCGTTTTTCTCTATCTTCAGCCGTTTTCGTTGTACTTGAAAAATGACGATTTTCACTTGTTTATAACTCAAAAACTTCTGAATTTAAACAGAAACTGTAAAAACCAATCTTATTTTCTCTTCTCAGACAATCTAAAAATGCAATAACATAGGAGCATTCCATTTAAAAAAAACATAACTTTGATATGCCACTGTCATATGGGACACTCTGTATACTCCAAAATAATTTTAAATTATGGCCATTGTGATCCTGTACTTGAATTTGCAAAATTTTTTTGGAAAAAATCCATCGTCTGGCCTACAGAGACCGTTTCGAATAAGCGGGGACACCCTGTATTATAATAGGTCATAACCTTTGCTATAATAATAGAGGATTTTTTTTTAGACAATGACATTACATTTGATATACTTCGACAATTGTATGTGGAGCAAGACTTTGAAGATGTATTATCTATTGTTCCCAGTGTCGGTCATAAAATTTTGCTGAAACGTGCTCTCAGGAATGAATTTGAAGAACAACTACCAGAAACAGAGACACCTCAATCAATTGCTGACCTCCCTATTGTGATTTATCTCTATGCAACATCCACCCCATCCTGTAGTACGAATATCACTGATATAACTGAGACTGAAAGTAATGAGACAGCGGAATATACTGTTCCTCATAAGCAGCCCTCTTCATTAAAACGTCCAGTGAATAATTATGTACAAGAATTAAATTTGAAGGAATTTCTGGAGACGTCTTGCACCGGAGAGGCAGTGTTAAGAATATATAATAGAGACAAAAACATTCTGCCGAAATATCAGAATTTGGTTGACATAATTGTAACCCATGTCTTGAGTAACCGCGAAAAATTTGGGTGAGTTTTTTTTATTGGCTTTTAATAACAAATACTTTGAAGCAAATTTTTTAATGGCATCCCTCAAACGTTGGAACTTTTTTACTCCTATTATTAGTTTGGTGGTTAAGTAACCTGCATTCAAATTTTGTTTGGGGCGTGGGGGACTGTATAAAAGTTGATCTAATAATTATTGTTCCGTTATCCTGAATAATAATAATCCCAGGTGTCTCAAAATATTCTTCATAATATGGCCTGAGGAATCACATCCTGAACAAACTGTAATAACTTTTATCAAAAATTAACTATCTAAAATTAAAAATTAATTAAGCTATTTTCTTAATTGAATGTTTCAGTCACTTGACGAACGAATGTTTTGAGGTCCTGTCGGAAAAAATCGTACAATTATTTCCAGAAGAGGAGAAGGCCTCCTATTACATCGGCCCTTTCAAACAGCAAAAAACCTCACTTAACAGATCCAGCAGTATATCTAAAGGGAAGCTGCCAGACAAATACAAAAATAAAGTAGCACTTTTAAAGGAAGCTGGACTTATTGTGAAGAAACACTTCTTTTCCGGGTCGAATGATTCCTCAAAAGAATCATCAATAGAAGGTAAGTTTTATTCCATTTTTTTACTGTATATTATAACTGTTCTGAAACATGGAAATATTATTTCATTAAAGTTCGTGCTGTTTTCTTCTCTATCGAATGGCAACAGTGTCGAATGCAAGATTATTTCACTTCACAACAAATAATCCAATACATTGTTTAGAGTGGGCGGTAGTGTGGCGGTTTAGGTCGCTGACTTCTAAGCAGTTGACGCTGCGACTTGCTTGGTTCGAATCCCAGCACAGCATGGTTTTTTGTGTCCGTTTATAAAACAAATGAACACAGATGAACGAGGCTTATTTATGTTTATGCGGTGGTGCGGGGATCTCAGAATACGGAAGGTTTATTACAAAATATAATTAGTAGGAGCGGCGTGAAATAATAGGCATGATTAATAAGAATGCTTTATTCCTACAAAATAATATAAATTCTAACATCCAAAAATAAATGGTAATGAGATGCACAAAAAGAAATCCAAAATATACAATTTATTAAATCAAATAACTATGTGGGGGTAACTCAATGTTCTGAGGGGCTGCAGTGAAAAAATCAAAACTTTACCAGGGATAAACGGATATGTGAGAGTGAGTGAGATCAACGTGGTTGGTTTGACAAAGTATGAATTGATTTCACGGAACGAAATGCCTCTAATCGGGATACGGTTACCTAACTATACGGACTATATGGTGCGGGGGAGTGATGAGAGATCTGGGAGAGTTGGTTACGATGGAAATATCCTAGGTACGGGGTTAATCGCCGGTCTCAGCTTCCCAGTCATAGGGGAAACCGCTTTTACTGCCTATCTTACGTCTAGAAGTACTAGCGGACCTTTTTATGACCTTCGAGGGTGGCGATGGGCGCCGGGAATGACCGGAGAGCGGGTATGAACAGGATTAGGATATTATCTACGGCGAATTAATTGAATTAAATCGGGCACCTACCTCGGTATCGGTTGACTGACGGTTACGAGACGCACTAGGGTCTTCTTAACAACTCAAAAAATTACTTTTGGGTTCGCAGCGGGACTCTATTCTGGTTCAACGATTCAGCAGCTAACGGGAACGTCGTCGGAGAAAAAGAGAGTGAGCGTTCAAATCTGCCCGTATTTATACTCTCCCTATCTTATTTTTCGGTGGCTATCGCTAAGAAAAAATGGTAATCGGTGTTTTTAAGTTGACTCTGGGTTGATTACTGTCGTGAATTGACTCTAAAATGCACCGAATTAGGTACCACTAAAATTTGCGAATGCATAAAAAATCTCAAAACTTCGTGAATTTTAACAACCGGGCTTATCTATAAAATTTAATGCGTCTTTGATTTTACTGGATCGATCGAAAACAATTATTATTGGATTTTTATAAAATTGAATCTATTTCTATTTGCTAATTGTTGTAAAATGAAGGCGAAATTACACGACTTCATTACAAAATATATACTCATTGACCTATTTATCGTTGTTTTATTGAATTGACTTTCTTCACTAGAGCTAGTCGAAGAGCTGTCAAGAAATAATATCACGTTAGTTGGGACACTAGAGCGAAACAAACTGCAGATTCCACCAGAATTTCTAGCAAATAAGACTAGAATGGTCGGATCAAGCCTTTAAGGATTTATTAAAAACCGTCACCTTGCTATCATACGTTCCTAAAAAAAACTACGCGGTTGTTCTTCTCTCGTCAATGCACCACTCGAAATATACAGATCAAAGTAGCGGAAAACCCGAAATGATCTCTTTCTATAATTCCACAAAAAGTGGCATAGACACATTGGACATGAAATGCAGTGTCTATTCAGCCAGTCGCAAAACAAGACGATGGCCGTTGGCTATATTTTACCATAATTGCCATGGGGTGTTCGAATTCATCAACTCTGTAGTCGAACTGTTTGAGGAGACGAAGCAAGTGCAAAGATATGATTTTCTAAGGAGCGTTGCTCTGTCATTGACCCACAATGATGCCAAATCAAGATTAGAAATCGCAAATCTCCCACAAGAGCTGAAAATATACATTTCAGCCTTAGTTGAAGAATCTGCGAAAGAAAGAAAAAGCAGCAAGCCATAGAAAAAGAACTAGGGATGACAGTGCAGTGAGCTCCGCTGTGACCTGGTCCGTTGTAAGTTCTGTAAATAAATTACAGAAACGAGCAGCTTGCCGTCTCTGTCCGTACCAAAAAAAGGAAAAGCAATTACAAATGTATAAAATGTGACACTCCGATCTGCCTGCAGTGCTCAACCACTATTTGCCAAAATTGCGCCAAATGAAATATCTACCATAATTTTTCTAAAAGTTTTAGTGAGGTATTCTGTTTTCGTTGTGTGTTACCAATTTGTTGTTCCACTTTTTTGTTAGGAATGCTTTATATGTATATAAAAAGTTGCCAAACATTTACAACTGATTGTGATTACAAAATAGTCATTTAGGTACAAAAGCTAAGAGTAAATACTACAAAAAGTAGTATTTGTAAGAGAAAAAGGGTAATAGAAAATTATTATTATTATAAAATCAGGAAACCATAGTTCTGGGGACTAGTTCTGCGAGACCGATGTTCCCAGTGATAGCTGGAAAAGGATGATTCGGCGTAAGGGTTAGAAGAAGAATCAACAGCTGTGATCAATCCTCACTGAACCTTCCTTCGAATTAACCAGAAGACGGTCTCAATGAATATCAAAAGCAAGCTCAGAATGCAGATGATGATATCTGGTCTTTACCACGTGGCCAACAGTAAGAATTTGGCGCATTTCGCGAATATTTTGGAGCGAGCACGGCAGTCATTAAAGAACTAGCACAAGGCCAGCCTGGAGATTTTTACATGGCGGTGGTTGATAATCCCATTTTTCAAATGATTGCAGACGAAACCAACATCTATGCTACTCAGAAAATAGAAAAAACTTCAGATATCTCGACCTCCTCACGACTGCATAAGTGGGAACCTACAAGTTCAATAGAAATAAAACGTTTTTTTGGGCTAATCGCTTTTATGGGATTGGTGGAACTGCCATTTATCAAAGACTATTGCATCCAGCAGAGACTCCAAAGTAATGTCGCGAAACAGATTTGAATTCTTGCTGCGTATGGTTCATTTTGTCAACAACGATGACTGCAGAGAAGGTGACCGACTGCACAAGATTCAAGGTCTTCTCGATAGAAAGTTGCCACGTTTTGTTCCGGATGTCCTAATGTTATTGAATTTTTGTCCTATATGTTATTGAATTATTTCTTTATTTTAATACATTTATAATATTATTTTTAAATAAAATTTCATTATTTAACGATGTGTTTCAGCTACCTAATAAAAAAAGTTAAAAATGTAAGAAAACAAGTAAAAAAATAAAAAAAGCTTTCATGTGCCTTTTTCTGGCTGGGCCTCTTCGATCATGCCTTATGCGCGGCAGCTAGTTCGTGGCCGACGGCTCTCTAGGCACAGATGCATGAATGTACAAATTTTCGGTCATATTGACCGACGTGGCGTAATGGGATAATGAGCCGTTTCGGTCATAATGCCCGGCGTGGCAGGGAATGTGTTAATAAAAAAATAATTTCAGCTCTTTGAATCAGCTGGTCAAAAAATCTTGAAAATTTATATAAAGCTTTAATGACAGTAAAATCAACATCGACAGAAAATGAACGGATTTTCTCATTATCATGAAACTTTGTAAAGCTACGGTTTGTTAGCCAGTTCCGCAGCCGAAAGCGGACAGATTGCCGACGGCAGATTTTTTCCGCAATATCTGTCATATGGAGCTGCTGTGTGTGTGGATTGTTAGCGTCCGCTGTCCGCAGCGGAAAATTTTTACGCTCGTCAGCCTTTTTTTTTTAGGTCGTCGGTTTGCATCTGTTCAAATCAGATAATTCGGCTGCGGCAGATGAGCGAAGGTGGTCGCGCAGTAGAGCACGTGTGTTTTAATATCTTAAAAATGAAGTTCACAAACGAAGAAGACGAAGAATTAATAGATTTGGTGCGTCAATATCCAACGCTTTATCAAGTAGCCTCCAAATCGTACAAAGATATTGAAAAAAAATAAATATTTGGAAAATTATAGGGGGAAAAATTGGAAAAGAAGGTAAATAATTTGCGTTTTAAATAATTTTATTATGATAAGATATGATAATATGTGTATTCAATTATACAGGTCAGACATATCTGACTGATGATACTTCTCAGACAATCTAAAAATGCAATAACATAGGAGCATTCCATTTAAAAAAAAACATAACTTTGATATGCCACTGTCATATGGGACACTCTGTATACTCCAAAATAATTTTAAATTATGGTCATTGTGATTCTGTACTTGAATTTTCAAAAAGTTTTTTGAAAAAGTCCATCGTTTGGCCTACAGAGACCGCTTCGAATAAGCTGGGACACCCTGTATTATTTATCGATAATATTTTTTTATTACCTACATATTACAAAACACATCAAGCGATGACACACGTCAACATCGCTCAACATGCGTTTTTTGCCATGGCACTGCTCCATGGTCACAATTAAAATAATTTTTGAATGTATCCCTGACGCGAACACCTTCAGGAGGTGGTCTTCTCGTTTAAGTTGGAAACAGAGACATCATATTTTCCTTGGGCACCTGAGGAGTCGCTTCTTGGGAGGTTTCTTGAGGATGTAGAATCCTTGCATTCCTCAACATGTTGTGCAATATACAAGCTGATACAATTAAATTGTCAGTTGCTTCTGGTGTAATAGCTACGGGAGTAAAAAATACTCTGAAATATTGACATAATATCCCAAAAGCATTCTCTGTTGTTCTCCGAGCTCTACAATGCCTATAATTATATACGGCTTTTGTTTTATCATTTGCAGATTGATTTCTTGGAAAGGCTCTCATTACTGTTTTTGTTAGTGCGAATGCTTCGTCTCCCAAAATTATATGAGATTGCTCAATGTTTGTATTTGGAAGAACTGTTGGAGGTGGGATATTAAAATTATCAGAATTTATGGCTTTTCCCATATTTGATTTTTTAAAAATTCCAGCATCTCCTTCTCGTCCATAGGAACCAACATCTATAGATACAAATCTGTATCTAGCATCAACAGCTGCGCGTAGAACTACAGAGTGGTAATTCTTATAATTGAAGAAAAGTGATCCTGCGTTGTCTGGACAAACTATTCTTACATGTTTACCATCAATAGCAAAGCAGCCGTTAGGAAAATTCCAAAGATCATAAAAATCTTGAGCACTAGCTTTCAATCGGTCAACTGTAGGTTTGGGAATATGTACATTAATCATTCGTGTCGCGATACTTTGCAGAACTTCTCTAACAACAACACTTATCCAGCTATGATTCACTCTATATTAGAAGGCTAGTGAACGAAAAGATTCACCTGTAGCCATATACCTGCAACAAAATAATACTTATGATAAAAAAGTACCAATATGTAACATCCCTTTCAGTTGCATATTGTGAAAAAATGTTAATGTAAAAAACTATAGAGTTCTGTTGTAACAATCATTAAATTAGTTGTATCAGGAAATAATATTAATAGCACGCACACTATTTTTTCTGTGTTTATATTTCTAGATATTGAGTGCAAAAACCGGTGGAAAAACATAAAAGATTACTATCAGAAAAAAGAAGGTCTGCTGAGAAGGGGACTGGGTCGTCGGCAGAAGGAGTTGAAAACTTTTACAGAAAATTCAACAATTTGCAATTTTTAGAAAACACAGCACTTGTGGAGAGAAAGTAATAACTTTGGGCTAGTAATATTAATTGAAAAATATATTACTCTTTATTTACTAGGTCAGTGAGCAACATTCCAAACTCTGAGAATAACGACGTAGACGGTAATGATCCGAGTCAGGCTCTACAAGACGAATCAAATACTCAATATTCTGAAGTACTGGAAGAGCACAGAGAAAGTGAGGAATCGAAACTGGCGGCTGAGAAAACTCCCGAATTAAATGCTGCTACTGAAAGTCGCAATGTACAAGCGACACCTAATCGGAAAAGGCATCAAAAAGAAAAAACTGGCGATATCCTGGAGGAGATGAAAAAATCACGAAAAGAAAGAAATGACATATTGCAAGGACTCATTGGAAATCAGTGTATTTCTCGATCTCCCAAATCGGATGTCGACTTGTTTTTCAAGAGCATTGCTGCAACTGTATCTGGGTTTTCGCCTGAATTAAAAGTCAAGGCCAAAATGGAAGTTATGAATGTAATTTCTAGACTTGAAACTGAAAATATGACCAAAAAGCATTATCAGTCGCAGATGGTGTATTCAAATCAATATTTACATTCACCAAGTGACGTTACTTCAGTTTCATCTCCAGAGTCGTTTAAGTATAATAACTACCAAAGGGAATTAGGAGAGGACAGTTCAGTTTCAGAAACTCCTTCATTTATGTCACTGATGTAATAGTTATGAATAATAATAAAAAGTAAACAAAACATATGAGAGTATTATTTCGGGTGTTACTTTACGTAATAAGTAAATGAAAATATTTGTATGAAAAAATGAACTTACCTCAAAGTAATAGGTACATAATTTTTCTTCCGGTGTTATTGGCTGACTTCTTCTGTTATAAGGTTGCTTACTAGTATCCTCCCTGATGAAACTTAATACTGTTGAAAACAATTCCGTGGATAGTCGCAGGTATTCTCGAAATTTATAGTCATTTCCAAACAGTATTCTTTCGACTAGTATTTTGAATGCCCCTTCCGTGTCTCGATTTTTGAACAAATTGTTAACTTGTTTGTTGTTTCTGCTCGTGTTTGACAATAAACAAGCAACTTCATGTTCTTCTTCTTCAAACAGTAGAAGCATTTCCACAAAGCGAACTTTCTGTCTGCACGAATCGCACATTTTCGGTACACTGAAAATCATTTCTAACAAACCATCAACGCGCGTGCTTGCGGGAAAAACATCAGCCGAATCTTTTTCGGTGTCGGCTCCGCTTACCGCAGCCGACGGTCTAACAAACCAAGGCTTAACTAAGATAAGAAATCGATTATCAGATGATGCTATTAATGCTCTCGTATTTTTAAAAGCACATTTCATTAAAAATAGGGACCAGTAAGTTAACCTTAGTTGATTTTGATTGTTGTTATTGTTTGGGGGGTTCCTGTATTCCTGTCCCTTAGTTAATTCTATGATTATTGTTCAGGAGTGAAACAATTTGAATTTGGCGCATTTTATTTTTTGAGGATTCGCATGAATTGTGTGTTGCCTACCCTTGCCACTCATCTTGGAATCATGTAGAAAGAGAGGGAGCGATGTGACAAAAGCATTTTTGACGCGATCGCTCGACAATCTACATTCATTCTTATTTTCATGTCTTGTAACATAAAGTTGAACCTAATTTTATATAATTTCTGTCTGCTTGAAAATTAAAAGTGTTAAAAACGGATGTACCTACATCTTAATTTATTCATACAGTCCACTTTATCTAAGAAACAGCAGTGCAGCAGTCTTTATAGTTCACATTTTGGTCTTTGCAACCCGGATAAGATTTGGAAATAAGATTAAAAAAGGAAAAATCAACTCAACAGAGGCGGGCACCTGGATCATCAGTCAGCCATATTAAATTGTGAATTCAATAATTAACTTTGTGGTCTGTAACACCGAGTGAGTTTTCCCTTTATCCCTCTGATACATCTAATTGATTTACCTATACTATAATAATAAATTATCTTTTCTTTAACCCGATATTTGAGACAGCAAATTGCATGTCACCATCACAGGTGTTCCAAAACCACGTGTGATTGCAACGCGTGGCTTGGCTTTGTTGCATTTATTTTTTTTATTTATGCTAATAATTGAAAATAACGATCTTGGGTTTCTTTCATATTTTTTCATACTTGTCATAAACCACAGAAGTAGGTATAATAATAATAATTATTGTCTTAATTAGATAGCTTTCTTTTGTCTAGCATTATTGGAAATTTTTAATTGTTTATCAATTGAAACAAGTAACCATTGTTTTGAGTTTCTAATTTTCAAAGTACTTTACACAAATAAAGAGACAAGCAATATGGCAGAAGAAGCTAAAAAGCACAGAACAAGTTTAAAAGGAAAATTAACAATTTTTTATAATTTTATCAATGAATTTCAGGAAAATGTTGATAAGGGAGAGTCCTTAAGTGATGTCGATAAGACAAATATCAAACTTAGGTTAAGTAAGGCTGAAGAGTTGTTGGATCTCTTCGAAAGTAACATTGTTGAACATTGCGATATCAGTGAAGGGAAACCGGATTCTTGGAACTTAGAGAGTTTAGTAATAAATATTTTGACTCAGTTGCGAAGGCTGAACATCTTTGCAAGCCAAGTGTAGAAATTCCCACAGGGTCAGAACCTGACGCAGAGCAAGATAGTTCAGAAGCCAGTGGCAGTGGCCTTGCATCAGCAACTGAACTGCTCAAAATACGATTAGGTTACCCACAATAGAGTTGCCTAAATTTTCGGGAAACTCTGAAACTTGGCTAGAATATAGGGATTTATTTCAAAGTTTGATACATGAAAATGAAAACTTAGGGAATTCTCAAAAGTTTCACTACCTTAGGGCTAGCCTAAATGGGGAAGCAGCTCAGGTTATAAAGGCAATAGATTTTTCAGCCGATAATTACATTTTGGCGTGGGACAATTTAAATGAGCGCTATGATAACCCCAAGGTGCTAATACATAACCATGTCAAATCATTGTTTAATTTGAGCCATATTCAAAGGGAGTCTTCTACTAAACTTCGCACTATGTTAGATACTGTGTCAAGGCACATGCGCTCTGTAAAATCGCTCACATCAGATGAAGCATTCAATGAAACATTAATTATATATTTAATCACATCTAAATTAGATGATATCACGCTTCGGAATTGGGAACAGAGCGCAAGTGAGAATGACCTACCCACATTCAATGATTTGAAGGCATTCTTAAGATCTAGGACCGATTTATTAGAGACTCTGGAGTCTAAACAAAATAAAAATCAGAATTCTAATAAAATCATAACGAATTCAAGGTCCTTGGTAACAACCAATGAATATAAATGTCCCCTCTGTAATAACGATCATCCCATATGGGCATGTGACGGCTTATTAAAACTTCAAGTTCAAGATAGGTTGGAAAAAATTAAAGCTATAAAACATTGCCTATTGTGCTTGAAGAAGGGGCACTTCGCTAATCATTGTAAAGCAAAGGTGACTTGTAAAAAATGTAAAAAACGACACAACACAGTGCTCCATGATGATGCATATAATCCCACGCTAGAAATACAGCAGTCGGTAAACTCAGCGTTGTCTACAGTGTCTCAGGTCTTATTACCTACAGCAGTGGTAAAGGTTGTTGCTGCAAACGGAGAATTTATATCTGCGCGTGCGCTTTTAGATTCGGGCTCGCAGTCGAATATTATCACTACCAATTTATGTAAAGGTTAAAAATTCAAACTACGAAAATTAACATGGAAATTCTAGGAATAAGCGGAAACTCATCAAACATAAATCAAAGGTGTGAGGTAGAATTAAAATCCAATAGCGAGCATTTTAAATTGAAAATTTCTTGTTTGGTTATAGACAGTATTACCAGTAATTTGCCTAAATTAAACATTAACATATCTGATCTAGAACTTCCAAACAATGTTCAGCTTGCTGATCCATCGTTTTATAAAGGTTCACAAATTGACATGCTTTTGGGTGCAAACCATTTTTGGGAATTACTCTGTGCCGGACAAATTGCGTTAGGACCGAACAGGCCGATCTTACAAAATTCTAGGTTAGGCTGGTTGGTATCAGGACCGATTCCAACGGCATCCCGAACACAAGCACAATGTCACTTCAGTCAAAATAAATCAGATGATGATGATGTACAACATCTTTTGGTCAAATTCTGGGAAATTGAAAATGGCTCAGAGTCTCGTGCCTTGTCAATTGAGGAAAGAATGTGTGAAGCACATTATAAAGAAAATACTACACGGGACTCCCAAGGCCGATTTGTAGTTGCATTACCATTGAAAGAAAGTGTCGCAAAATTAGGAAATTCTCTCCAACTTGCCGAAAGGAGGCTTTTCGCATTAGAGCGCAAATTAGGGCGAGACAGTGTCATGAAAGAACAGTATACCCGATTCATGAATGAATACCTCGAACTAGGTCACATGTCTTTGTCTACCGAAGTTACTGATGGAGTTGAGTTTTTCTTGCCTCATCACGGAGTGTTGAAGGATGAAAGCATATCAACAAAGTTAAGGGTAGTATTTGATGGTTCTGCTCGAAGCTCAGAGGAGCCAGAGGGTTACTCTATTAATAATCGTTTAATGGTTGGACCTACAATCCAACAGGATTTATTTTCAATTTTAATACGCTTCAGAAAAGGGGCATTTGCGCTGTCAGCAGATATACAAAAAATGTATCGGCAAATTTTGGTTAAGCCCGAACATAGAAATCTTCAAAAAAATTTATGGAGGCCAAACAAAGATGGGACTGTAAAACAATTTACTTTAAACACCGTAACTTATGGCACTGCTAGTGCATCTTATCTTGCGATTCGGAGTTTATACCAAGTTGGTTTGGATTCTGAACTTTCTGAGCCAATTATAGCTGAAATTATTAAAAGTGATTTCTATGTCGATGACCTTCTGACAAGCGTTGATGAACTCGAGCAAGCCAGGTATATAGCCCAAACTTTACCACAAATATTGAGTCAAGGATGTTTCAAAATTTGTAAATGGCTCTGTAATGAACCCAGTGCATTGTCCGGTCTCGATGAGTCTGAAAAACATCCGAGCCTTTTGAAATTCGGAGAACATGAACTAACAAAAACTCTGGGATTGACGTGGTGCAGTTCCATTGATAATTCAATGTATTCCATAAATAAAGGATGTGATAAGAACCTCACAAAACGAGTTATGTTATCTGAAATTGCTCAGATCTTCGACCCTCTGGGCCTCCTCGGACCATGCACTATCGTTGCAAAAATTTTAATACAAGAATTGTGGCGCCAAAAATTAGAATGGGATGAAATAGTTCCTTGCTCAATAGTCAATAAATGGTCAGGCTTCAGAGAACATTTACATCTATTAAATAATTTGAAGGTTCCGCGGAGAGTTATCTGCTTAGAAAGTACCAGAATCGAGTTGCATGGCTTCTCGGATGCTTCAAATATAGCTTATGGTGCATGTCTGTATGTACGTTCTATTAATAGGAAGGGGGAAGTATCAGTTGAATTATTATGTGCGAAAGCTAAAGTCACACCACTAAAACCTGTAACAATACCTAGACTAGAGTTGTGTGGAGCAGTTCTCCTATCAAAGCTCGTTGAAAAGGTTGTAACGAGCTTCAATATAAAATTTAACGCATGTTTTTTATGGTGCGACTCGACCATCATTCTTGGTTGGCTGAGGACAACTCCAAGTCTATTAAAAACTTTTGTAGCCAATCGGGTGGTGGAGATTGAAGAGATAACCCATCCTTATAAATGGCTACATGTACCTACTAAAACAAATTCCGCCGATATGCTATCTCGTGGTGTTTCCCCTCACGAAATATTAGATCTTCAGCTCTGGTGGAATGGACCCCCATGGCTCAAAAAAGAGCCAATTGATTGGCCTGTACAGGATTTCACTCCGCCAACATTGCCAGAACTCAAACAAAATTCTCACAGCTTAGTGTCTGTCAACACCAGAACTTATGATTTTGATTTTTATAGATACTCAGATTTAAGTCGCATGGAAAGGGTATATGCATATTGTATGCGATTTATACATAATTGCAAATTATCAAAGTCAAAAAGGCAGTTAGGCCCACTGACCATTGATGAAATAAACCTAGCTAATAAATGTTTTTAAAGGCTGCTCAGTCTGAATGTTTTGATTCAGAACTCAAGCATCTGAGGAACAACCAATCAGTACCGAATAACAGCCAGATAAAAGGCCTTAATCCTTTTATAGATAAAGACGGCCTGATTCGTGTTGGTGGTAGGATAAAAAACTCTAATTTCAATTTTGGAAAGTGCCATCCGATTCTTTTATCAAATAAACACGCTCTAACTAAAATGATTTTTACACGATAACACTTGCGTTTGCTACATGCTGGCCCGCAACTATTACTGTCATCAATAAGAGAGCGTCTTTGGACAATTTCTGGTAGAAATCTAGCTAAAAGAACCGTCCATCAATGTTTAAAGTGTTTTCGCATGAGTCCCAAATCCATAACCCCCATAATGGGTAATTTACCCTTGACTAGGATTCAACCGTCTTCACCATTTACCACGACGGGCGTTGACTACGCTGGTCCTATAATAATTAAAGATCGCAAGGGTAGGGGATGTAAAAAAATAAAGAGATATATTTGTCTCTTTATTTGTTTTGTAACTAAGGCAATTCACATAGAATTGGTTACAGACTTATCTACGGATATCTTTTTACTTTCACTTAAGCGATTTGTTGCTAGGAGAGGTAGACCTGTTCAAATATTTTCTGACAATGGAACTTGTTTCGTTGGTGCACAATCTCAATTGAGGGATTTAGGTGTTTTTCTTAATAAAGATGCAAAAAACATAATTAATTTATCTAATAATGAGGGAATAAAGTGGAACTTTATACCTCCTCGAGCCCCGCACTTCGGTGGTTTGTGGGAAGCAGGAATAAAGTCTTGCAAGTATCATTTAAAAAGAATAACCGAAAACGCCTTATTAACCTATGAGGAAATGTACAGTTTGCTGGTTCAGATCGAGGGTGTCCTTAATTCCCGACCTCTATCCCCCTTATCTTCCGATCCTAATGATGTCAATCCACTCACTCCGGCTTACTTCCTGGTGGGAAAATCATTGACGTCTATTCCTGATGCTGATCTATTGGCCATACCAGAATCTAGGCTTGATCATTACCAGAAAATTCAACGTCTCTACCAGCATTTTTGGCGGCGATGGAACAAAGAATACATTGGTGAACTCCAACTCCGCTGCAAATGGCGTACTCACTCCGACGATCTCAAAGAGGGTATGATGGTGATTATCCGCGATGACAACCTTCCACCTCAGTTATGGAAATTGGGAAGAATTTTACAAGTTCATCCCGGCAAGGATCTCGTTACTCGTATTTCCTAAGATATGCCCTCTTCCATTTGAACGACCTGCGCTCAAGAATGAAACAAACTAAGTGTTTCCGTGTGTGCCTTTACCAGTCGCAGAGTGCTAAAAAATTTTTTGTGTGCATTTGCGTAATTCTTAATTTTTTATTTTTTGGTATGTACCTATTATATATATATATATTATATATAGATTGTTTAATGAGTATTGTTATTTGTATTCATAGATAGTTTTTGTACATTGATTTGTTGAACCGTGCCGGTTTCAAGGCGGGCGGTATGTTCAGGAGTGAAACAATTTGAATTTGGCGCATTTTATTTTTTGAGGATTCACATGAATTGTGTGTTGCCTACCCTTGCCGCTCATCTTGGAATCATGTAGAAAGAGAGGGAGCGATGTGACAAAAGCATTTTTGACGCGATCGCTCGACAATCTACATTCATTCTTATTTTCATGTCTTGTAACATCAAGTTGAACCTAATTTTATATAATTTCTGTCTGCTTGAAAATTAAAAGTGTTAAAAACGGATGTACATCTTAATTTATTCATACAGTCCACTTTATCTAAGAAACAACAGTGCAGCAGTCTTTATAGTTCACAATTATTATTAATTTTTTTTTGGTTAATTATTAAGACTTTATTATTAATTAATTAGAAGGTAGATTAGAAGTTCTACAGCCAGTATTATAAAGCCTCTTTAAGCTAACGGGCAGATTTCTAATACATCGACGTCAAATAACTTTTATTAGGTAACTTTGTAATCCCTTTCATACCAAGCGTCAATAAATTGCTCTATTTTCCACCTACGGTCGATACCTTTTTTAAAAAACGGACCCAGAAATCTGGCCGTTAACTCAATGAGCCTTTATAATACTGGCTGCTATTGTTTTTATGAATGTGAAGATACTTCAAGTATCATTGTTTATTTTCAAGAATGTGTGATTATTATGTTTTCTTACCTCAAGATCTCAGGAAGAAAGTCACAAGTTTTATATATATATTTTTTTTATAATTTAGTTATGTATATTTCTTTTAAAAACTGTGAAGAAATAAAAAAATCATGTAAGCAAGACTAAATTATACTAAAAAAAAAAAAAATAAAGAAATTATTAAGAAGCATAATATAATTTTTCATTCAATAAACAATTTTACAATTTTTTAAAGTTTTGTAAATTTCTCGAACAACCGACGATTCCCGGGAATTACTAGTCGAGAATTCTCGAGTCTCCAGAAAAAAAATATGTCGAGAAATCAGAAACCCTAGAACCGTGTCATTCGATGCCCAAACAGGTTCCTTGTTGTTAGGTTTTTGAGGCGTGACACTCGACGCCAGAACCGCATAAAGGCTAGGTGAGCCGTCACAACACTTGGGAGAACCTGATGAAGTGTTTGAAATTTATCGAGAAAGTACGTTGGAAGAAATAAAGGATTGCTTATTACTTTTTCCACAACATATCCAAAATTTATTAAGTATGTGTGGATTCAAACTGGCAAAGGTATCCAAATCGAAGCAGCTTTGTCTAGAATCTAGACGAGAGAGGCATCATCAGGTACCTGATCGAAGATACTGGACTCAAATTTCAACAAGGAATGTTTGTGAATGCAAATAAAATCAGTGATGCTGCGGTAAAATGCAGTTATGTGTTAAGTGACAAAATTATCCGGGCTTCAAAACCCTTTACGGACGGGGAGTTCATTAAGAACTGCATTTTAAGTGCAGTAGAAATTATGTGTCCCGAAAAAAAACACGCATTTCAAAATATAAGTCTTTCTGCAAAAACAGTCGCTCAGCGTGCTGAGGACATAGCCGAGGACTTTCAAGTAACTTTATATAAAAAGAGTAGTGGTTTTGTGGCTTTTTCAATTGCAGTGGACGAAAGCACAGATATTACCAACACCGCCAAGCTAGCTGTGTTTATTCGTGGTGTATTTTAGAAATAACTGAAAGAAGAAAGAAACAGTGTGCACAGACAAGCTCAAGTCATTTCATTGCATCATACATCAGGAGTCTTTGTGCTAAAAGGCTACAGATGGACCACGTCGTGTGATGTAGTAATCAAGACAGTAAACTGGATACGTTCTCGTGCTTTAAATCACAAGCAGTTCAATTCTTTGCTTGATGAATTGGATTCTCAATATGGCACTTTACTATATTAGATGGAGGTAAGATGGCTTAGTCGTGGAGCAGTTCTAAAAAGATTTTTCGAACTACTGAAGGAAATACACCTTTTCACATCATCAAAAGGAAAATCGATTCATCAGCTTATCGATGAAGATTGGTGCAGTGACTTGGCCTTTTTGGTTGACATTGTATACAAGCCATTTAAATATGTTGAATGTTTCTTTGCAAGGGCGTGAACAAATGGTGTCTCATATGTACGATATCAAAGCTTTCTTTGTAAAACTTTGTCTTTGGGAAACCCAGTTGGCAAAGAATAATTTGGCTCACTTTCCAACTCTTAAAACAGTTTATAAAAACACAAGTGATGGTAAAAGTACGTTCCTAAAATTCAGGAATTGAAAATTGAATTTGAAAAAAGGTTTTCTGATTTCAAACGGTACAAGAATGATATAATATTATTCAGTTCTCCTTTTTCTATTAATATTGAAAACGTGGATGAAGACTTACAAATGGAAATTATCGAACTTCAGTGTAATAGTGAGCTCAAAAATAAATATAACGAGGTTGGAACACCAGATTTTTATAAATAATGGTAGTAGTAGTTTTCCCAAATATAAAATGCATTTTGCAAGGATGTTATCAATGATCAAGGATGTATGTGTGTGAACAGCTATTTTCAGTTATGAAACTCAACACATCAAAATATCGGTCACGAATAACGGATTCAAGATTGAATTCAGTTCTGCATATTGCAACCCGAAACAAACAAGCGAATATCGACATACTAGTTCAGAAAAAGAGGTGCCAAATTTCAGGAAGTAAGCCAAAATAAAAATGTTACATTTTTAAATTCACTAGTCGAAGTATATTTGTGTTTATTTCAAATTATGTAAAAAAGAAAATAAAGCCCTTATTTTTATAAGATTTGTAGTAATATTTCCCTACATAAATAATTGAAATGTAAATAAATTAAAGGTACCTCTCTGCGGCCCGCAGCACTTATATAGCTAAATTACCTCCCCAAATTCACTCTGTGTTAACTATGCTGATGATACAACAATTCTTATTAGGATAAAACCAGGCGACCTTCCTAGTCTGATAGATACCATTCAACTCCCGTTGAAAAGAGCAAGTTTATGGCTCAGGGCCAATAAACTAAAACTCAACTTAGACAAAACTGAGCTGATTGATTTTCACTCTAGCCGATCACGTCTTCCACCTTTACCCTCCATACCCACCGATGGTGCCTTGATCGAGCCGAAGGGCGTGGTGAAGTTTTTGGGCTTCCACATCGACCAGAACCTAAACTGGTCGGCTCACACAGATCATTTGTGCCGTCGTCTTGCTAGTGTCTGCTTCCTTCTTAGACGCCTTCAGCACACGGTGTCCCCTGAGGTTCTTCTCTTTGCTTATTATGGGCATTTCATCAGCCACGTGAACTATGGGCTGGCCGTCTGGGGTGGGTCTGAGAGATCTCTGCGAAGGGTTTTTCTTCTTCAAAACAGAGCGATTAGGATCCTGACAGGCTTGTCAATGCAGCAGTCATGCAGAGGCCATTTCAGGCGGCTTGGACTTCTTACCGTGCCTGCTTTGTATGTCTTCTCTCTGCTCAAACTGATCCACAAAAATCAGGATAGACTTTTGCCTTACCGATTCACCCATCACTACAGTACCAGGTTCAATTTGTTTAAACCTCCTACACACCATGGGTCGTCTTCAGAAAGGACATTCACGTACGCATCTATCAAATACCTGAACCACTTCAAAATAGATCCTGCAACTGTTGGGTTCTCAGCGTACCGTGCGTATCTCCGGAAACATCTCACGGAGTTGGAACCCTACACTACCTCTGATATACTGTCCTTCCACCCCCCATCCCTACCTGCAGTCTGATATTAAAACACCTAAAACTCAAAGCCTTGATCCATCCTTATCATAGAGATGGAACTATGCCTCGATCGAGAACTGATTTCTTTGGTGTCTGCGCGTCTCGACCCTCACTGTTCCCGGCGTTATGTTGACATGCTGTGTGTTTTAAATTTTTACTGTTTGTCTTTATGTTTGTTTTTATAATTTCTGTAATGACGCTGTTGTACTGAGCAATGACTGTTGTAATTCAAGTACAATAAAGAAATTTGTAATTGTAATTGTAATTGTAATAGTGTATTTGAGTTTGCGACCCCTGGTCTAGATAATATTGAAAATGGCGAACAATGATTTCCCAAGTGATTTTCCAGTTATAGAAAAAGCATCTTCTTCTATTTCGGCTTCAAATTGGTCAATTACAAGAAATGTTCCACGACGGAATTCATTGACTGAAAATCAAAGATTATTTTTACTAAGTATTGAGTACAGTGAAGGAAAAGACGTGAAGCCTGCATCATCGAACAATCAATACTACAGACCAACATTCTCATATTCCCATCTCTTCCAGAACAGCAGTGCAGCTTCTTGAAATTTCAAGAGACGATTGCCTACAGGATCTTATGAATTTTTATGGAATTCAGGAAATATTAAATAAACGCGTAGAGATTAAATTTCTCGGTGAAATGGGTATTGATGGTGGTGGCCTCAGTAAGGAACTGGGAAACATTTCAGGGTTTACAAATGTCTTCATTGTGGGTGCTTATTTTGGTCCCCAGAAACCACAAGATTCCAATTTATATCTTTCAGATATTGTAGAAGAGTGTGTAGATTGATGTGTGTAGGCTTATGTATACATAATATGAATATTCCTTTTTCTTTGAAGGGTATAATTTGTGATCCCCCTGCTAAGTGTTTGTATTAGGCATTAAAGGACATGCTGGATATCCAAGTTGTACAAAATGTAGGTGATTTCTTTAAATAATAGAGTATGTTTGTTCGGGAAATAATTAGTTAGTTAAGATTTCAAGTTCAGATTTGAAAATTCTCCCGCCATACAATATCCATCCTTCCTGTCCTTAAATCTGGCAGTCGGGCTTCAATGTAATAGTGAACACCTGGACTGAGAGTGAAAGAATTCCTGTCGGAAGCAAAGGGACACAAGACACGCGGGAAGAGTACCTAGGTAGTACGCTAGTAGCAGGAGACGTGTTTTGATCGACTCCGAGAAGGGAAGACGCTGTTGGTGCTAGTGCCAGGAAACAAGACAATTATATCAAATCAATTAATTCTACATGCCAGCAAGAGTGAACTCTGTGGTGAGTCATTATTAATAATTATCGAATAGTGACAGTAGTAATTATAAACTGCCAATACCAACCCATCCAAAATACAGTCCACTAATATTTTCCATCCCCGATTTCAAAAGAATCAACAATGTGTTTCTGGTACTCATAACTTTTCCAAAAGAAGCGATGAAAGCTCAGAAGCAATGTTGACGAGGAATATCATCTGCGCGAATAAATTTTTAAAAATATTCCGGATTTTGATTTAGTGACAGAGGTGTTCCTTTATATTACATGCACCTTTTGTGTCTTGGGGTAATGAAAAGACTTCTGCTTTTGTGGACACGTGGTGATTTATCATTTAGATTAACAAGTTCTGATGTCAGAGCTATATCCCAAAAAACTGAAAATGCAAATCATTTTTTGGCGGATTTCGTTTTTGGCGGATGGCGGATTTCGTTTTTCGCAAGTGAATCCGAAACGGTTAATTTGACAGCTGTCAAAATGTGACATTATTTGAACACTTTTTTAAGACGAATACGAATGACTGTTCCATTTTCTTTTAATTGAAGGAGTTTCCTTTCAAGGTGAATATTGTCTTGTTCCTTAAGTATTTGCCATTAAAAAAGAGAGCAAGATAACTGTGTCATACCTAAATGGAAAAATTTTACAACAATGCTTCTTTTAACGATCGCTTTCAACTAATCTTTCTGTTGTGTATGATGATATTTTGTACCTTAATTATGTTATATTTGAATTCGCCGCTTATAATGCTGAACAGTATGTTGGTAAGTTGCAGTACTGAAAAATTATATTTAAATCTAGCTACTATTAGGTAGCATACATAAATAACACTTTCCCGGATAACATTGATGCTTATCGCTCTAACCAATGAAGAAATCGATATAATGTGTTATTAAAGGAATTAATGAATTTTATAGACCCCTATTTGTGAAAAATTTTGAAAAAAGGAAGAAAGTTTTTCTTCTCTTAGTGAAAAAGAAATAGAAGTAATTCAGAACTTTTTCCAAAGTAATACAATTTTAGCTAGACCCAGTTCTGAATCTCTTTTTCAGAGCAAATCAGTGTAATAGCAACTTAAATTCTTTTGGAAACTCCGAGAAGGTATATTATGAAAATGCTTATTGGGGTGCCACCTGAAAAATACTCTCATTTCTGGAATAATTGTGATTTTACGGTACTCCTGGATATGGAAAATCAGACTCCAATTAAAGTTGTGAATTGCTTACTGACAGATCCTCACCTAACAAATGAAGAAAATAAAATTCTCCATTATCTTACAATGTCAAATTAAAAATCGAACCTTTTTATAATAAATATGGTATCTCTACCGACAATACCCTAAATGCGTACGTTTTCTGTACCATTTGCAACAAACTAGAAAACGAAGCAAATGATTTCATATTATGTAGACCAGATCTACTGAACTGGCCTGCATTAAAGGAAGCTTTACGAAATAAATTTGGAGATTGGACCAACCGGAAAATCATTGCCCATCGGTTCAAAACATCAAAAATCCAACATAATGAAAATTTACCGTACTTTATAGAACGTTTAAGACGACACAAACTCAGTTGAATATAAAAATTTAATAAGTTTTATACGGAAATTGTCCGCCAATGCTTCAAACAATATTAGACATTAGAGGTTATCACACTCTAGCAGAAGCGTATAGTACTGTTTTAAATTATATTTCTAAACATTCTCCTGAAAAATTTCTCCAACAAAATAATTCTCGATTTTCTCCAAATCAAAATTATGTCCCTTTCAGACAAACAAATTTTAGGCAAAATCAACAACGACCATTTCAAAATAGTCCACCACCTCAAACGGAACCTTTTCAAAATTACAATCCCCCTAGGCAAGCCAACGTTTTCCAACCAAATGGATTCGTTAGCCGCAATAATGCCCAAACAAATCAGTTCCGAACACAAAATTTTAGAAATTGGCGTCAGCCAAGGCCTCAAATTCATCACACTGAAGGCTGCACTCCTGAAGCTGAATTCAAGAGAGGAATTTTTGGAAACACTGTACGAAAGCTCTTATGATACGTATCCCGATCCTCGGGAAACGAATTGGTACGAGAATCCCTCGGGAGACTCCCATACTGACGATAATCCCCCGAACGATGACCTAGAACCCCAGGTTGCCGAAAATTTTCATCAAACTGCCTCGGGAAAGAACAAAATCTAAACGAAAATTATTATAGTTCCATTCTTCTTTGCCTGCAACTTTTAAATCCTCCTCTAAATTTAATGACTGAAACAGGTTCAACTCATTCACTCATTAACCCCGATGTTGCAAAGAAGTATTTTTTCGAAATGAATGAATGAAGAAAATTTTATCCTGAAAATGATTGGTAATCAATCGCAGCATAATCAATGCGTAATTCTAGATCTACTAGAAGGAGGTCAATTTCTGAAATTCTTCATTGTAGAATTCCATCATTCTTTCGACGTCCTGCAGGATCAGATGTTCTACGGCTGACAAACGCCAACATAGATTATGTAGTCGGAACAGTAACCCTGAACAATCAAATTCACGAACTCAAGCAATATGACACCATAATAATTGCAAGTCGTAACACCAAATCACAATCTCGACATGTTCAAGTAGTTTCACTTCCAATTAAGATTAAAAAGGTACGATATGAATTCCACAACAATCCATTAAGAAAGGAACAGTATAGAACCAACAACCTATACAGGTTGATTCTTTTATCGCGCCCATTAGAAAAAGTTCGACTTCTAGTTGATGTAGGAATCTGAAATTTGGAATTTAGGCAACATACATAATAACGAGTCGAAATGAAATATTACCAAGATGGCGGCACATTTAAAAATGGGGAAAGGAAGTGCCATTTTTGTTTTTTTGAATGGGACACCCTATACAGTGTGTCACAGGCATGGTACACCCCCTTTTTTTCTTTATTTTTGGAGATAATTTTTTGAAATTTGGTACGTCGCATATCCTCGATAGAGCGCACTTTTTAGCAGAAAATTGAATTTTTTCCCACATCCGGTTTTTCCGGAAATGTTACCAACTTTTTATTTTTAAATGGGACACCCTATATATTATTATATTTTTGGATTCTATACATTTGTACGAATCCAACAATACCACATAAGTACCATTTTGAATGTCAAATTTGATTTTATTTAATTTTTTATTTCTCAATTATAGTGTGCCATGACTTCAGTTTGTGTTCGTAACAGATGCAAAATGGGTACACCAAAATGTCCCTTATTAAGAGTACTAGTAGATGGTACCTCGGTACCAATATGGTACCATTTGAAAAAAACGAATCCAGCTCAAAAAATCATTCCGGTGCGCATAATTTATCCATAAATCACTTACAGCCAATATTATAAAGGCTCATTAGGCTAACGGGCAGATTTCTGTGCTCGTTTTTGGAGCTAATATCGACGTCAAATGATTTTTATTAACATTTTTGTAACTACTTCCATGTCAAGAATAGATAAATGTAAAAAATTTCCACTTAGACTCGATACCTTCTTCAGAAATGGCCACAGAAATCTGCCCGTTAACTTAATGAGCCTTTATAATACCCGCTGTTAATTTAGTACTTTGAACAAAAATTCGATTTTTCTAGCATTAGATGATCCAATTGGAGTAAAACGAAATAGTCATGGCACACTATAATTGAGAAATAAAAAATTAAATAAAAACAAATTTGACATTTAAAATGAAAATTATGTGGCATTGTTGGATTCGTACAAATGTATAGAAACCAAAAATATAATAATATATAGGTGTCCCATTTAAAAATAAAAAGTTGGTAACATTTCCGGAAAAACCGGATGAGGGAAAAAATTCAATTTTCTGCTAAAAAGTGCGCTCTATCGAGGATATGCGACGTACCAAATTTCAAAAAATTATCTTCAAAAATAAAGAAAAAAAAAGGGGGTGTACCATGCCTGTGACACACACTGTATATTATTGCATTTTCAGATTGTCTGAGTAAATGTCGTAATAACAACGGTGCTTATTGTTGAAGTTTAAGTAGAGTAGGCGATGAGTTACAAACAAGTGAAAATCGCAATTTTTCAACTTTGAAGCCATTTCCAACAAAAACGGCTCAAGATGTCAGAAAACGGTTTACATGTCCCTATTTTAACTTTTAAAGAGGTATCCTATTATGGAGTTCAAATGTTGATACAGGGTGGTGAAAATTATCAGATTTTTGTTCACCCTCTATAACCATTTCAACTATACAGTAGGATACCAGATGAAAAGTTAAGATAGGGACATGTAAGCCGTTTTCTGATATCTGGAGCCGTTTTCGTGGTAAATGTCTTAGAAGTTGGAAAATCACGATTTTCACTTGTTTATAACTCAGCCTACTCAATTTAAAATACAACTATAAGCACCATTGTTATTACATTTTCGCAGACAATCTGAAAATGCAATAATATATGGGGTGTCCCATTTAAAAAAACAAAGATGGCGATTGCTTTCCCCATTTTTAAATGTGCCGCCATCTTGCTAATATTTCATTTTGACTCGTAATTGTTTATGTTACCTAGGCTACAAGTTTTAGATCTCTAGCTCAATTAGAAGTGGAAAATATTCTAATGGGCGCCTTAAAAGAATCACGTTGTATACCTCCCAATAAACCCAATTGGTTCCATTCTAGCATACCCTTGTATGCCTTATTATTGTTAATAAGCATTCTTACCAGTCTGATGTACTGTAATAAGAGGAATAAAATTCGTTGACGTTTACCCAAAACTATAGATAGTGTGGACCATGGTGAAGCTTTCCCTTCGCCCACACCACGAAAGTAATTCGGCTTCCAAATGAAACCGTTTTAAGATTTAAATTATTATTTCGATATTTTATTAGAAAATAAATTTCAATTAATTATTTACTCTAGATTTAAAAATATGAATTACCTCTATTTGTAATGGGTAGGTAATATTAATTAATAATATAATTTTATAATGATCATTCGCATTGATAAATAAAATTTAAAGAATGTAAATGTGAATTCAGGACAATTTAAAAAATAATTTTTCAATCTTTCACCCCTGAATTCCCATCTTACCTAGAGAAGTCATCATAGCTAAACTCTTTGGTTTGAAGATATAGTCGTTCTAAGATTTAGTGAAAGTTGACTTATAATGGCAAATTATAAGTGTTTAACCACCCAGCGGTATGTATACATGCTACATAAAAGGGCTCTATTTACAAAGGACAAGTTTACGACCTGCCTAGCAGTAAGACTCTATGGATGGAGAATTGGGGAAACAGGTCCGGTCACTTCTTAAAATATAACATTGGATATGTGTGCTAATTGACTTATAATTGCGCTACTTAAATATCTGCAAGTTTGACTTACTATAATCAGCTTCTAAGAATATATCGTAAGTTAATTTATCTCCTTAAAAGTTGAATACAAGGAAGGGATAAATTACCTTTCAAGGGAATGTTTGATTTTATGTTCATAAGTTTGCAGAACAATAAGTTTTTGTTTATGACGTCATTCTCTTAAAATATTTTTTTCGTTTTTTCAAAAAAAATTAACCAATTAGCCAGTTTTTTTTTAATTTATTAAATTTTTGATTAAGTTGAAATTTTCAATACTGAATGGCATGAAAAAAATATAATGACCATAAGAAAGAACAAATATGACTATAATTGGTTCTGGTCGGCTTTGGAAGTTTTTTAAATGTCAAGGCAACAGCTCTTAAAGACTTATGTAAACCAAAATAAAATACAATAATTAATAATAATTACATATTATCAATTATTAAAAGATAAGATGACCGAAATAAGAAATCTCGATTTTTAAATTTTTTCGGGATATTTCATCAATGGGTGAAGTTATTATTTAATTTTTTCAGATTCCTATTTTTCCCACCCTGTATAACAATATTATTATCATTCGATTCATTCTCGGCATTATAGCTGGTGAGATTATCCATGCAGACGGGCTCAGGCCAAGTCTACACAGATTTCAATATTTCATTATCTTTGATTTAAGAAGTTTCGAGTGATCGCATGTTTGAAGTATCGTTGCTTTTTGCGCCTGTGTGTGTATGTAGTGTGGCAGCTGAAGTTGTGTGAGATGTTGTGTGAATGTGTGCGGCGTGATTCCAGTTACTGATATTATAAAGGGTAAGATGTAAACCGACTTCTGTTTCCATATCCTTTCAACTTCTATGACTAGTGATTGATATTTAGTTTTCTGCGTATTTATTTGCTATGTTGGAGTCTGATGGAACTGCGATGTCAATGATGAATGTTACGTGTTCTTTGTTATTTACAAGCGTGATATCCAGCCTATTGTGCATGATTGTTTTATCAGTTTGGATGGTGAGGTCCCAATATAATTTGTGATCTTGATTTTCCAGTATTGTTTGCGGTGTATATTTGTAGTAGGGTTGAGAGTCTTCATGAAGATTGTAGTGGCGTTAATGTTGGGTTTATTGACTTGATTGTAGTGTCTGCCATGTAGGAGCCTTTGAAGACCATCAGGGGGATTCAGAACATTCGATACGATAGACGATCTCGATACGACACTTGACTCGATATCGTACAACGCTTCGGGATTCGGAGGTTCTATCGTATCGAACCTTTGGCGCAATCGGCTGGTTCCGTAAAATTGATCTATTTGAACTACGACGTCCATTCAATGTCAACGGTTTGACCTATTTACTGACACTACTGACAGATAAGTGATTAGAATTGCATATAGATTTATTTTATTATTTTGCGGCAAAAACATTGCAAACAATTTTTAATAATAATTTTAAAACAATAAAAGTTCCGAGTATAATAATCATTCTACTTTGGAGTTTATTTAAACGAGATTTTCTTAACAAGTTGATATATGCAATAAGTTGCATAAGAAGAACACCTGGAGAATTGTTAAACACATGTGTTTTATTCAACAATAATCCATAATATCTAGAAGGTAAGAATTAAAGGATTAGGTCTATGACCCCATGCAAAGATTCATGAAACAAATTTTTTCAGACAAATTGTGGTACCCAAAATGTTACCCTTTTTTCTATTGATGAGGAGGGAAGAAAACATAAGGTCAATAAGGAATCGAATAGAAAATAGGGAACGTTTTGATAGCTTTCAGTTTTCGAATGCACGGTTCATTGAGCTATATCGTCTCGATAAACACCTGACTGGAAACTTGATCGAAGGACTAAGGGTTCACTTGCACGATTCTACTTTACGAAGAGGGGTTAGGGTCGAGCAGAAATTTCTTTGTGCATTGAGGTTCTATGCAACTGGCTCGTATCAAAGATGTGTCGGTGAGAATTACAACATAAGTGTTAGTCAAACATCAGCCCATCGATATATACATAGCGTAACTACAGCTATTGTAAACACATTTGGACAAGAGTGGGTTAGATTTCCACAAACAAGAGAAGAGCGTAATACTGTGAAACAAGTTTTTATGCAAAGATTTGGTTCGACCATCGGAGCAGTCGATTGCACATATACAATTATTTGTATAGCAATTTTAAAGCCAAATGAGGATGAACAAAATTTCATCAATAGGCGAGGTAATACCATATGATTGAGCAAAAACTACCTAGTTAAGTAGGACTAACCTCAGTATATTTAATCTTGTTGTACATGGGTTGAAGTATGCACATATTTTACAGCACAGTCTACCTAATTCTGCAAACAGATTGCTTGTCTTGTAAAACATTCATATTATAATTTAAAATATTTGTTTAATTTAATTTAAAGTTACAAGTTTGAACTTTCCAGGTTTTCATTCAATTAATGCTCAAATAATCTGTGACCCCTCTTTGAAAATATTGAACATCAAGAGCAATTTTGGAGGTTCTACACATGATTCCTTCATTTTTATAAATTCTCTTATTAACAATAATTATATGAGAGAAATTTCGATAAATGAAAGATGTTGGTTAATTGGCGATTCTGGGTACCCACAACTGCCATATTTAATGGTTCCATATAGAAACCCATTACCACATTCACCAGAAGCGAATTATAATCAAGCTCACATGGAGGCAAGAAATTGTGTTGAGAGGTGTATTGGGGTTACTGAAAATGCGTTTTCAGTAAATTTTTTTTCAAAGAAAAAAGCGTTTTCAAAGCAAATAATGTCGAAATCCTTCATACAACTTATTTTCAAATGCTTTCGAAAATTATTTTCCAACTACCTGAGTTGAAAAATATTTTTTGTGGAATTATGTTTATGGAATAATATGAACAAAAGTTATTAAGGAATTTAATTTTATATTGCAGATACAAATATTTACTAGCAATGTCCGACAGATCTAAAAAAATTCTTGAACTGGCTTTAATGAGCCATTCTTCACAATACCCAACAGACTCATTTAGTGAAAGTGACTTTAACATAGAAGAACTGCCAATAATATTTGACGATGATCTACAGGCTATTAACGAATCGAATGCTCTTATTGACATCAAATCACAAACGTGGAAGTTGAGGACAGTGAACAAGTAGTTGTTAATTTTTTGAACGTCATACCTAATACATAATACCGTTTTAAGTGATATAACGAACCAGAAAAAAAATCGAATCGAAATGCAAGAACAAGAAGGGGATCCTAATCCTGAAATTTTTCTGTTGGAACGACAAGAAGCAAACGGACCTCTAGATGAAACCAAGGTAGATGTTGAGTAGTGTGTTAGCAGCAGCACGATGCACATCGTTGCCGGAGGGCGATATAGTATAGTATGAACAATCCGAAGAATTTAAATGTAAAAGGATAAAAATATAGCTGAAATGAGTTGTAACGGTCCAAATTGTATTTTACTTAATTCCGGGTTTTATTATTAAAATATTATATTTCTCATAAATTCAGTCAGTCATATCGACGGGATTCAACGTTCGTCGATAAGGTTTTTTTTTTATCAGAGCTCGAACGGTCGGAACTGCGAGGCGAGGCCGGCAGATTGGATAGAGGAGAATAAGTCGAGAAAAGAGGCGTTCGATTGCAATTTTTCAATAGTCCAGTTTACGATAACTTCCGGATTGTGTGTGATTTAACCGGGATAATTGTTGGAAAATTATTGTGTTGAAGTCGTTTAATTGATGGTTGGATGTCATCGGCGACTACAACATCACCGCTAGAAGTGGGATTCTTTTCGGCGTCTCTAAGAGACTACTATTTTCTATTTACTGCCTATTACCATCATTATTCTACTGGGTGCCCCTAAAGTGTCTTACTTAGGGTAAGTCTCCAAACTTATTATTGTCATCATATTATGATCATTCCTCCAATTTAATAATGAAGTAATTCGAATGTTTTTCTGGTTCTCCAGTTATTGTTTTTTTTTGTGGTGGTTTATCAGCTCGTATTATCAATTAGGTACATACTTTGAAATCAATTCTTTTTTTTTGACTTAGGGTTTGTTCGGAGGGCGAAAAAGTGCAGGAAGGCAATAGAAGTGCTGTAGGAAGCGATTGGGCTCCATTGGTCTAGGACTAGGGAACGTGAGCATCCGTCCAGGATAGTGATGAGTACCTTTCCTAATTTACTATTTCGGTAGTCTGCATAGAACATTTTCACGTCCAGAGAGATATCGCGGAACAATCGTTATCTGAACTACCGAGTGATTGTCAGGGAATAAATAATAAAGACCGTCCTAATACAATTCTCTTGAATGAATTAATGAATAATCATCCGCATAGGTATAATAGATGTACTTTTGTTTTACGAATGTATTTTACCATTGTGCAGGTTGCGCGAAGTTCACTTAGCGAATCTATCGTACCAGTAAATAATTGCATTAAAATAAATTGAATAACAACGAGTACATACAGGAAAAAATAATAAATAATAGTAAATTAGTAAATAGTAAATTAAATAGTAAATAAGTAAATGAAATTATAACTTTATATTGCTTGAGCTGGGACAGGTATTGTTTATTTTATGGCTGCTTGACTTCTTATCATTACCGATTTTTTTTTTTGTTATTATCACCTTATATTATTTTTGTACCATTAAATGTAATTATACCGTTCTACTAGGAGTATTATTGGTGCTGTGTCTATGTCTGGTTTAGTTTTGTGTTGTGTAGCCTGTGTGTTGCTGACATCCGACCCCATGATCCAGAGGGAGCTGGTTGGAGATCTTGATTTATTATAGGTTATGGTATTTCATTGTTTGACCAAAACCACGAACCAAAAACATTTATATTAGTTGCCGTGTGATGTAAAACAATGTGGCGCCTCAATCGGATTCATTTGTAAACTTTTGGGTTTGGTAAACCACCTACACCCTTCTCCACTAAGTTAGTGGGCCATCATACGGTAAACTCTGAGGTCTCTAGGAAGGTATAGGTGCGTCGGGTGTAACACATATGAGTAATTTGTAATTGTAAAGAAGGCGTCGCAGAGTAGCAAGTGTAGTGTGTGTACAAAGGAGGTTGAAAGTGGAGAGAGCAAGGTTGGAATTATGCAGAAAACCAGTACACAAAGTGTGTATGAATATTTCAGACAATTAATGCAAAATACTGAAGAAGAGTACTGCACTGTGGTTTATTTGTCAACGCTGTAGAAATGATTATATAATTTACAAAGAATTTTAGAAGGTGGATTGGACATGCTAGTTCAAGTCATTTACAAAATGAATTCAAAAATGCAAGAACAAGCGGCAGAATAAAAGGTATTAGCCAATAATATAGATAAGATATCAAAAAAGTTGCAAGATAAAAAGGAGAAGATATCATATAAGGATGCAATTAAGGACACAATCACACCTGTGATTATTAAACCGAAAAATGAGATATGTAAATAAAAATGAAGTTAAAAAGGAACATGAAAAAATTGAAAAGGAATTGAGGGATACTGTTGATCCTGTCTCCAACAAAGTGAAAAGCATAAAGAAAACAAAAGGTGGTGCTATTATAGTAAATTGTGAAACAAAACAGGATAGCGAAAATCTTAAAGCAGAAGTTAGTAAGAAGATGACAGATTATAAAGCAGATATGATTGAGAAGTTAACAAGAAGAATAAAAATATGTGGACTCAGTGAAGTAAATGAAGACGAAGAAATAATCAGTCAAATTAAAAAACAGAACAACTATGTGAGTCAAATAAAGATAGTTAAATTGTTAGAAACAAAGAAAAAGAGATAGTGGGAGTTGATTGCAGAAGTGGATGAGTCATCGTTCAAGCAATAATGGAGATGCAAAAAATTAATATTGGTTGGGATCGCTGTTATGTTTACGAGCACGTATATATAAAGCTATGCTTCGATAATTGTGGGGGATACAATCATAAAAAAGAAGCATGTAAAAATAGAATGGCGTGTTTCAGATGCAGCGGAGAACATTTATCAACAGACTGCGAAAAAAAGAAGAAATGTATCAATTGTGTTGTGATGAATAAAAAATTGAATTTGAATATGGATGTAAGTCATGATGTTTTTGATGTAAATTGTGGTGTATACAAGAAGAAAATAGAACAGAAAAAGAAGAAAATGGTGAATATTTGGTACAAATAAATGGACAAGTGAAAGTAGGACACTATTATGTTATTAATGTAATTAAAGTAATTAATTAACATTGATGTTAATTAATTAAAATTAATTCAGGATGTGTGTTAGCTTTACATCTATACGGTGCTCTGTGATAGATTGTGTAGTAAATCTGGATTTTTCACAGAGATATAAACTCAGTAAATTAGAAATTTCGTATCCAAATGGAATAGTGAGTAGATAACCTACAGGCCACTCAGTCATTGAATACTGTTCGTTTTGTTTTTTATTGTTTTTCTTGTCCGATTCATGATAAGTGATTGCTGGAATTATTAAAGTTAGAGATTGGCATACACGTACTGATTCAACCGTTGAAAGTACAAGTAAATAAGTTATAGATTTTGAAATTGCAATTATGACAGAATGAGTCCTCAGGGCGTGGGCGGTTTGGTTACCTCTGACGAATTTCACACGGCCTTGAAACAGCTAAAGATTGAAATAACCCATCATAACGAGAGCTTGTTTGCTCGTCTGGAAAGAAACTTTCTAGAGAGGTTTACTGTTTTGGATGAAACCCATAAAGAACTCCAAAAACAGCTTGAAGCGGCCGACAAGCTGAGACGTGAAAATCGTCTTGTGATATTTGGTTTGAAACTGGAGGGAATTTCGGATCAGGAAAAGTTACTTAAGTGTATTCTAAATTTTTGTAGAGAGAAACTTGATATCGAAATTAAGACCAGCTAAATCAATAATATATATTTAACCGGCAGGGAACGGAAAATTGTTAAAGTCGAATTGGTGTCATTTTTGAAGAAGGTCGAAATACTGAGAAACTCTAATAAGTTAAAGGGAACAAAAGTGTTCATCTCCCATGATCTAAATGCCAGAGAGAGAGATATTCAAAGAGTTCTAAATACTCAGCTAAAAATTGCTATGGAAAAAAACTATAGGGCTCACATAAGGAATGACTGTCTTTATGTGAATGGTGAGAGGTTTACCGCCGATCAGTTTGAAGAAGAAGAGGAGGTATTTTTTCTACCTCCTAAAAAATCAAACAGTGCTCCGACGACTCCAACTCGTGAGCGGGTGGAACTGAAGTCTAACTCTGGAGACGATATAAATACGGTCCCATTGAAAGACATAAAAGACCAGACATTGTTGACAGACATTAAGGGAGGTAATAAACGAGTAAAGGAAGCCCAGCTGGCTAAGAATGTTGTGTCACGGGAGGGGGAGGCGGGGATCTCTGGAGAGTCAAAGCCCACAACTAGTATAAGTCGGAAGGTCCTAAGAAGTAATTCGTCCAGTAATTCGTCCGATAGGAAAAGAAAGGAGATGGCTGAAGGTGTGCATAATCCTGCGGTAGAACCACCGGGGTCAGGAGCATTCGACGGAAGGAAGCATACCTGGGGAGCCTCTAAGCCACCCGAGGAGAGAAAGAAGGGTATTTAGGTTTCTATTTGTTTTAAGGAGTGATTGGTATTAAGGATAGGAAATAGAGTGCTGTTGTTATCGATGGTCAAAGTGCGGTTGAATTATGGACGCATTCATGCGAGACATTAATTAAAGTCATTTCTGTACATAATAGATGGGTAGGGGTAAATATATAAGGATAAATTGTAAATCAATTGAAAATAAATAGAAAAGGTAGAAAAATGAAAAAAAAAACTGCTACATAAAATGAATAATTTCATCAAAGACTTCCAGGTGGAGGACGTTGTCACAGAGATTGTTGAGAGTAGGGGTCGCCAAGTTCTTGAAAATTTCAAGATCTTGTCTTGATCTTGTCTTGATTTCAAGACAAGATCAAGACAAGAAGTAATTTTAGATTTCAAGACAGGACAAGAAATTTTATGTCAATACCAAGATTTCTTGTCAAGAAAACAAGAAATCTTGATATTTCTTGACCAACAATGAAAACGCTAAAACGTATTTATTTGTGGAAAATATACATATTTTAACAGAACATAACATATTTTAATTTCTTGAACATACCTACATTTTTTGCTAGAACGATTCACAAAAATGTAAATAAAAAATAAATTAATTAATTGAAATCCTGTTGAAACTAAAGCTGCAAACTAGATTTTTAATATCAAATTTAACTCATTTTTAGATCAGAATTCATAAGCAATAAATTAAGGGCACATCAGACTTCTTATGGAACGCCTAGCCGGTTTCTTGGCTTTGTTATTGTTAAAGCTGCTCTTGAAAAAAGCCTTTCCGAAGGTACAGATGTTGCTGGCGTTCCGAGAAAATCCTTGTCCATTTTTGATAAGGACGGGTAGACATTTTCGTGTCTTCTTCACCAATCAAGTATATTCTCAGAATGTTCTGCCCTAGTCTCGTTTAAGTATTTTTCAATTTCACACTTCCAAGATTCTTAATTATCATCGTTATTAGCTTTCTTAAATAGGTAAGTAATGTCTAAATCAATGATCATAACATTACTTAACTCAACGGGATAAGGCGTGCATTTGCGCGACGTCATTTGCGTTCGTCAGAATAAAATTAAGATCGGGGCGGGAAGCCACCAGATTGCTGTGTTAGCACGAAACGCAATAAAAAGTTCACGTAGGAATCACCGGTTGATTTCAAACATTCAAGAAATTTCAAGATCTTGAAATTTCTTGAGTCAAGACAAGATATAAGATGTCAAGAAAACGTCAAGACAAGATTTTTTTTTATTTCTTGATTTTTTCTCAAGACAAGACAAGAAGTTGTTATCAAGACAAGAATTCTTGTCTTGGCGACCCCTAGTTGAGAGTACTGAGCAATGTAATAAGGTGTTTCAAATAAATTCTAATAACGATAATTTTAAACTTTTAAATCAGAACATAAGAAGCTTTACTAGGAACTTACCTGAACTGGATTTTTTTTTTAGAACAGTTCAATAATAAGTTTGACTGTATCATACTAACAGAAACAAGATGGGTAGAGTACAGTATATTATAGGTCTGGATGGGTATGACATGATTTTTAGCGAAGGAACCTTTAACCAAAACGACGGGGTGTTGGTGCTTATAAACGATGTTTTAAATTATACTTATACAATAGATAAAATAGGTCAAGGTAGGATTGTAGATGTGAAATTGAACTTTCATAATAAAAAAATTCGTATTGTGGGAATATACAGATTACAACCCATTGATGTGGGCTGTTTCCTTACAGAACTAGATAATTATTTAGTCAAGATATCGAGCTCCGATACCTCCTGTATCATTGCGGGCGATTTGAATATTGATATACTTGATCCAGTCGGTTTTGCAAATGACTACCTGAATCTAATGAAAAACATGCATTTAAGTCACTAATAAATGATATAACCAGAAAGGGTGAAATAAATGAGGGAACATGCATCGATCATATTTTCATGAAGGCTCCAGGTAGGTTTGAGGATCATGTGTTACCGATCATAGCTAGAACAAACATAACTAGTGCTTCGGTCTCGGCGAGACGAGACCGATACCAAGTTGGTCTCGTATCGGTCTCGGACCTGCGCCACCGGCTCTCGTCTCGGTCTCGGTCTCGGATCCGAGACTACTGCGAGAGTCTCGGTCAGTCTCGGTCTCGGTGGCAGTAACCTTGAATAATGCAAAATGAAATGCAGAGTCCATATACTAACATCATCTGCTGTGCGTGTGCGTCTCATACATTTACCGGTTAATATAACCAGCGTCGCAGCCCCTCAAGTGGCCCGTTCAGCACTGTTGAAACGTAGTGAAAACAAACAAACACTTTTATTGCAGTTGTAGATTTTATGCGGTTGTACCTACCTAGTAATATTTCAGCAGCACGTGAAAATTGGGTTTAATTTTTCGCTGTTTGTTTAGTCGGTGGCATCAAGATGCCAAAACGCAAACATAAACAATCTGTATCTGAAAACTCACAAGAGAGTGATATGGAAAGTAGTCTAGGGCAGCCAGCTGAAATCGAACCGGAAACTGAAAGTGAGGCTGAGGTTATAGATTTGGATACTGATTCTAATACTAAAATAAATACTAACAAGCCAGTGGAAATGGATTATGGATCTACTAGCAGTGTTACACCACAAAAGAAAAGAGAACCAGCAAAGTGCAATTATGAAAAATACTTTAAGTATGAAAAAATTGCGGGTAATAAAAAAGGCAGGTGTTTAACTTGTGAACGTAATAACAAAACTAAATACATTAATATGAAGGACCATAACACTTCCGGCTTAAAAAAGCATTTGAAAAGCTGTCATAAATAATTTTTTTTGCGAGAATTTGGTGATGAAAATCCGCTTCCGACACAGAGAACTATATAACAGGCGTTTACACAACAGGTATGTACATTTTTTCTTTTATCAATATCATCATATTTAAAGAAGTATATAACAAATGAAAAAGATAGGTACTATTAGAGACCCAGTATTTTTTTTTAAGTTCATTCCTATAAAATGAATCTCTTATTGCTTGTAATTTGTAGAGCAGAACAAATATTTAACCACTGATTATTTTTACATAAATAAACAGCTTACTTTTAAATACACTTGTTTCAAAACACAAAGGGGTGCAGTTTAAAAAAATCGACTTTTTTTAAGCATCTAAGTATGCGTCCATGTAGTGTTCAAAAACGCTTACTCCTAAACTATTAATCTTACAAAAAAAATTATTTTAAAGCTAAAAGTTGTGGAATTTTTTACTATCCATTTACTAGTGGCACAGCAGAAAGTGACAATAAATAAAAATGGAACATAGATATTATTTTTATCATAATTTCTTTTAAATCTAAATCATTAAGATTATTTTTTGCTGCCTAACTAGAAGTTTTTTTTTTCTAAATGTGTACAATTTAAATGAGCATCTTAATAGGAAACTTTTTGAGAAAAATATTTAAAACATAGTGAAATTTTTGTTTTCCTATTTCAGACTAGAAGTGGATCAAGTGGCATTGCTGATTCAAAGGAACTTGATAAGTTTGTAACGAATTCCAAGGCATTCGCAGTTAATTATTATTTATTTTAATTAATCGAGGGGTTTATCAGAAAGATACAGTTTTTACAGCAATGATTAGCGGGTTATCTCGCCGGCACCGGCTATATAAGCAGACCCAGAGGACCAGCAAGGGAGAAGATTCCGAGGAACTGACTCGAGAAGCTCTCTCCCTTCTAGTGTACTGAGCTAAGAAGGTCCCCTAACCCCCCAGCAGGAGGCATGCATTGAGTGCACTCCGCCACATTCATCCAGCCGGTGACGGCAAGCCAATGAACTGAGTTGAGCTTGTCTGTAACACGGAAACGGGAGCTCGACAGGAGTGAATTGAGCTCCAGTCGACTGCCGACCACATAAGGGAACAAACGGGGCTGTAGTGAGGTCCCGGGCGGACCCTTTCAGACGACGCCAGGCCTGCATTGAGGGCCAGGCGTCACGAGCGTCGGGATCGCAACGTATTGAGTTGTCGACCCTGAGCTATTTAATAATACCCTCCTCGGTACTCCGTGAGTGGGCTTGTATTTTTCAGATTGAGGCGTCCGTGAATGATTTCTCTCCGAAGTCGCCGCGGCGCGTATGCCGGAGGCCGCGGCCGCTGCTAGCACAACACGCAGCGGGCGATGGCAGTGGAGCGACTGACGTGGTGAGTTCAATTCCAGTGATAGCCCGTCCGGGCGACCAATACGGAGACGCGCGCTCTAGCGTCGATATCAGCATCCAATCAGACAGATCACCGAGGGAAGAGGACAGCCCACATTGATCCGAGCTCATCGCGCAACATTAATATATGCCGTTGTATTGAAATTTGTGTAACTGTAAATAAATGCTTTTAAAATTTTGATTGACTTGTTACGGGTAAAAGAGGGGCAAATACCTAACCCTGTGATCGTCTCAACCCAGCTGAAAATCCCGTTACAAGATTGGCGCCCAACGTTAATTACACGATCATAGTTCCGCCCCGCCAGATCAAGTCAGCAAGGCCAAGAGATCAGTCACAATAACAGTTACAGAAAGGGAATTACAGAATGACCAAAGACGACGCAACCACTGCAGGGCTAAGCTGGATATACCAGCTAAGCAAAGAAGAGGCCGAGAAAGAAGCGCGGAGACGGGGCCTAGAAGCGACAGGCACCCTGGACGACATCAGGGCGCGTATAAGTCAGCACGTCAAGCAGCAGCAAGGAGGGGCAATCCCCAAGACGAATACAAAAGTCAAGCCGGAGCAGCCCGCCGGAACGGAACGAGATAGAATAAACGCGCTCGAAGCCGAGATAGCGCTCCTGAAGCTGGCCCTCCGAACGGATCGGGAAGCAACACAAGCAGCAGGAGTCAGCGAGGAGGCACCTCAACTCACAGGGTCGGAAATAGTCAACCACGCCCGGAAATGGGGACTGAAGTTCGACCCAAAACGAGACAACGTGATCCTATTCACAGAACGTCTCGAGGAGCTGCGGTGCGCCCACGAATTTCCAAAAGACGCCATGATAAAAGCGCTACCCGAGCTACTGAAAGGAGAAGCACTACTATGGTACCGCAATAATAAGGACGAATGGGAAGACTGGAACCAGTTTAGCAGGGAATTTTCGAAAGCATTCTTCCCATACGAGTACCGGCTGGCACTAGAGGAGGAGATCCGGACCCGCAAACAAAAACCCAACGAACCAATCAGGGAATACGTAACCGCAATACGAACGCTAATACGGCGGGACGGGTCGATGGCCCCAGAGCAAGAACTCGAGAGGGTCATCCGAAACATGCGCCCGGAATATCGAATTCATCTGCACCTCCACAGAGTGACGTCCATAGACAAATTATTGGAGGCAGCCAGCGCCTTCGAAAATTTACAGAAGGAGCAAGAGGCACTGCAAAGCATGCAGGCAAGAAGGGGAGTACCGCAGCGCCTTAGCACCGCCCAGGCCGGCCCAACGGTCTGCTACCGATGCGGACAAGGGGGGCACTTCCGGAGCCAATGCCGAAACGCACCCAAAAAGTTCTGCGGCAAATGCGGCAAGGAAGGGATCCTCGCCATTCAGTGCTGCAACAGGCCGCAGAACAGCAGACAGCAGGGAAACGAAAACAGGGCTGTGGGGGAATAAAACCCGCACAGCCCCCAGCCACAGTAGTGCGACCCCCGAAACGAGGCGTGCGCACCTCAGAAAAAAAAACAGTAGCAGCATCAACAGGGGGTGACACAGACCCCAGGCCTTTCGTGACGTTAACAATAGGGACGCGACACTTCAAAGCGCTATTGGATACAGGGGCGTCGGAAAATTACATTGGAGCTGAGATAGCGGGCTTCTGTCACAGAAGGATCAGAAACCATACAGGAAGCGTGAAATTAGCCGACGGGACATCTCACGCAATTACACATACAGTCACAGTGGCTTGTAAAATTGACCGACTCAACACCACCACCACGTTCAGAGTGCTCCCGAGACTAGAGACAGACGCAATCATCGGAGCCACTTTCTTGCGCGAACACGGAGCGGAATTTCGATTGAGCAAAGCAGAGTCCGGGAGAACCGGCAGGATCGCAGTCACATCATGCGCCGCGGCATCATGTACCGCCAGCATGGAATCATTTTTGCAAGCTGAACTAGAATTGTTTCACCAATTATCAGGACCAACAAACTGGATAAAACACGAAATAGTGCTGGAAAAAGGGTGCAGGCCCATCAGACAACCATATCGGCAGTATAACCCGGCAAGGCTGAAGATAATTAACGACGAGGTGGACAAGATGCTCCAAGAAGGAATTATTGAGCACTCAAACAGCCCGTGGAGCTCGCCAATCGTCCTAGTCAAGAAGAAGGACGGAACACACAGGTTCTGCATCGACTTCCGGCGAGTCAACGAGCATACAAAAAAAGACGCTTACCCTCTACCTAGAATAGCGGAAATCCTCGACCGCCTGAGAGAGGCGAATTTCATATCCACGCTGGACCTCAAACAGGGATACTTTCAAGTCCCGCTAGAGGAAAAGAGTAAAGCGATAACAGCGTTCAGCGTGCCCGGAAAAGGTCACTTTCAATTCAAAACCACCCCCTTCGGCCTAAGCTCAGCAGGCGCAACATTTCAGAGGTTGCTCGATAAAGTCATAACGCCAGACGTCGGTTTCGCATTCAGCTACCTGGACGACATCGTGGTAATATCCAGGGATCAGGAGGAGCACAAACGTCACCTGAAAGAGATCTTCAGGAGGCTAAGGGAGGCAAATTTAAAACTCAACCCAGACAAGTGCGCATTCGCACAAGCAGAATTACAATATCTAGGACACATCGTCGGACAGGGGGGCATAAAGACAGATCCGAATAAAATCTCAGCAATTACCGAAATGCCCGCCCCGAGGACCCGGCGGCAGCTCAGACGATTTTTGGGAATCACATCCTGGTACCGGAGGTTCATAGAAGGATATTCCACGAAAGCAGCACCCCTAAACCAGTTACTGAAGAAGGACAAGAGATGGACATGGGGAGAACCGCAAGAACAGGCCTTCCAAGCACTAAAAACCGCGCTCACCTCAGCACCGGTGCTCGCCTGTCCCGACTTTTCGCAGACGTTCTGCTTGCAGACCGACGCATCGAACTGCGGGTTGGGAGTGGCCCTCACGCAGAGGATAGACGGGCAAGAAAGGGTCATAGCCTATGCGAGCAGAAGTTTAACCCCAGCAGAGTCAAGATACACACCCACGGAAAAAGAGTGCCTCGCAATAATATATGGGGTACAAAAGATGAGGCCGTACATCGAGGGCTACAGGTTCCACGTACTTACAGATCATCAATCCCTAAAATGGCTACAAAACATGAGAAACCCGACCGGCAGGCTCGCACGATGGGGATTAGAGCTCCAGCAATATTCCTTCGACATAAAGTATAGAAAAGGAGTGCTCAACAAGGTAGCGGACGCCCTATCAAGGCAACCACTAAGCAGCACAGAACAGGAGGAGGAGATCCTAATGATAAGCGCAGAACCACCATGCCAATGGTACGAGCGGATATCAGCAGGAGTAGCCGCTAACCCCGAGAGATTTCCCGGATACCAACTGATCGACGGGAAGCTGTGGAAACACGTCTGGGACAACCAAAACCCGGCCGAGCCCAACCTCTCCAGCCCATGGAAACTATGCGTGCCTACGCACCAGAGGCAAAAACTCATCGAGGAAAACCACGACTCCCCAGCAGCAGGGCATTTCGGGACCGCTAAAACAGCCAACAGAATAACAAAGAACTACCACTGGCCGGGAGTCATAAAAGATGTAAAAAATTATGTGAGACGATGCGAGAAATGCCAAAAATACAAGTCATCCCAACTGAAACCCGCAGGAAAGATGCAGCCACCGTTCATACAGGGACCCTGGGACACCATTTCGATAGATATCATGGGCCCTTTCCCCAGATCAAAATCCGGCAATACAGTATTACTGGTCATACAAGACCGCTACACGAAATGGACAATAGCACGACCGCTCCGGAAGGCAACCGCGAGAACAATCGCCGAAGCATTGCGAGCGGACGTTTTCCTGCAATTCGGGACCCCGGCCCAATTAATTTCGGACAACGGAAGACAATTCATCGCCACCGAGTTCCAGGAGTTCCTGGAAAAATGGAAGATCAGCCATCAGTTAACACCACCATACTCCCCCCAGTGCAACCCAGTGGAGAGGATGAACAAAGTATTGAAAACAATGATAGCGATGTTCGTCGGAAGGGAGCACACGGCCTGGGATAGATACATAGGCGAATTCTGCTTCGCCATAAACACAGCAAATCATGAGAGCACCGGGTTTTCCCCAGAAATGCTGAATTACGGCCGTGAAATAGACAGGATCAAGCCCCTAAACAGCAGCGCCGAAATAGCCGCAGACAAATACATAGAAACACTAAAAGAAGTAAACGACGTCCGGGAAATCGCCAAAAGGAACATGAATCAAGCATTCGTCACACAAAAGCGATACTACGACATGAGAAGGCGGGAATGGAAGCCTAGGAAAGGAGATAAAGTGTTGCGCAAGGAGCATCACCTGTCATCAGCCATAAATACGTTTTCAGCAAAACTAGCACCGAAATTCGAGGGCCCGTTCGTGGTCAAGGAAATAATATCGCCAGTATTGATTAGATTGCACACACCAGGAAGCAGAAAAACAGAAGTCGTGCATATCAAGAATCTGAAACCAGCGATAACGGACGGTATAAATACGGACGCAACGGGCCCACCGGCAGTAAGAAGTTCATCATGAGCAGCACGAAGCCAGCCCTCGATATGCCGAACCTGCTAGACACCGACGTGTTGGTACTGACGACCTCGCCGCTGCGGACGGACACAAGCAGCGCACCAGCCAATACCACGCCACCCCGGAAAGATCGGACGCCAGCCCGGCCAGTCACACCGCCTGAATGGAAAGCACGAACGCCAACAGGCATCGACGCCCGCGCCGCACCGACACCGCCGACAGCCTGGGGCCCAGAGCCAGAACAGTACGGGGTAGGACTCGCCCTCGTCCCGCAGCACATCCAGCAAGGATCGGGCCGCAAGTACCGAATCCAGCTAAACACCGGAAGGGTGCTGCGTTTTAAACGAGACGTCGACGGCGTCTTTCAACTTCGGAAACTACCAGCCGAACGAGGGGGATACGGTTTCGAGGAATAGCAAGGGCAAGCTCGCACAGATGGAGCCTCGCGATGGAACACTCCGTGGCAGTAATCATGGATAGAAAAAAAAAAAAAAAAGAAACAGTCAAACCGGCAGAAAATGGGTTTCACCGGGTAGTTTTCTTTCCAGCGTTAATTTCTTATTTATTTTCAGAGAGTTTCTTCAGTTTTCTTTTTCTTTTTTTTTACCTGGGGACCGGGGATGTAACGAATTCCAAGGCATTCGCAGTTAATTATTATTTATTTTAATTAATCGAGGGGTTTATCAGAAAGATACAGTTTTTACAGCAATGATTAGCGGGTTATCTCGCCGGCACCGGCTATATAAGCAGACCCAGAGGACCAGCAAGGGAGAAGATTCCGAGGAACTGACTCGAGAAGCTCTCTCCCTTCTAGTGTACTGAGCTAAGAAGGTCCCCTAACCCCCCAGCAGGAGGCATGCATTGAGTGCACTCCGCCACATTCATCCAGCCGGTGACGGCAAGCCAATGAACTGAGTTGAGCTTGTCTGTAACACGGAAACGGGAGCTCGACAGGAGTGAATTGAGCTCCAGTCGACTGCCGACCACATAAGGGAACAAACGGGGCTGTAGTGAGGTCCCGGGCGGACCCTTTCAGACGACGCCAGGCCTGCATTGAGGGCCAGGCGTCACGAGCGTCGGGATCGCAACGTATTGAGTTGTCGACCCTGAGCTATTTAATAATACCCTCCTCGGTACTCCGTGAGTGGGCTTGTATTTTTCAGATTGAGGCGTCCGTGAATGATTTCTCTCCGAAGTCGCCGCGGCGCGTATGCCGGAGGCCGCGGCCGCTGCTAGCACAACACGCAGCGGGCGATGGCAGTGGAGCGACTGACGTGGTGAGTTCAATTCCAGTGATAGCCCGTCCGGGCGACCAATACGGAGACGCGCGCTCTAGCGTCGATATCAGCATCCAATCAGACAGATCACCGAGGGAAGAGGACAGCCCACATTGATCCGAGCTCATCGCGCAACATTAATATATGCCGTTGTATTGAAATTTGTGTAACTGTAAATAAATGCTTTTAAAATTTTGATTGACTTGTTACGGGTAAAAGAGGGGCAAATACCTAACCCTGTGATCGTCTCAACCCAGCTGAAAATCCCGTTACAAGTTGATTGTCCGATGGGTGGCCATTAAATACTTACCTTTTAATTTTTTTGACGATAGTATCACACAATCATTTTTCGAGGCTTTAAACAGTAAGATATCTATGCCAAGGAAAGACTCCTTGCGGAATAAGGTCCTTAGCCATTTTGAGATCACAAGGGAAAAAGTTAAAACTATTTTGCAGTCCAATTCATCGAAAATCTCTTTTACTGTCGATGGCTGGACGTCTGTTGCCAATAAATCATTCTATGGTATCACAGCTCATTTCGTGGATGAAAATTGGGAACTACAGTCGATTGCTTTAGATTTCGTACAATCGTATGGCAACCACACCGGAAAGGACATTGCTAAAATTTTCTTCAATGTACTTACTGACTTTGGGGTAGAAAAAAAGGTCCAAGGAGTTACGGTTGACAATGTTGCTTCCAACACAACATTCATAATATAACTAGGAAAGCTGATGAAGGAAAAGAATATTGAATTTGATCCAATATCACAGCATTTTAGATGTTTTGGTCACATAATTAATTTGGGCGTTCAAGATGTTTTAAAACTTTTGCATTTAGAAGATTTGACAGATAACCTTGACAGTGATTGTGATGAAGAAGATACTCACAGTAATATTATAGATACAAATGAAAAAAACTGTGTTAAAAAACTTAGATTTATTTTCAAAAAAATACGAAAGTCTGAACAGTGCAGAAATACATTAATAAATTGTTGTAAAATAACAAATATCAAATACAAGGCTCCACCAATTGATGTTTCAACGCGCTGGAACAGTACCTATTACATGCTTGAAACTGCTTTGCACTTGAAAGATGCGCTTAATACAATGTGTACAATTGGTAAAGAGTTTACTGATTGGAAATTTGAAGAAAACGATTGGGTCTTGATCAGTAAAAATTGCAAATTTCTTAAAAATTTCGAGAAAGTCTCAACGGTCCTAGGAGGCGACAAATATGCAACCTTACCGCTTGTGATTGCATACTTCAATTTGCTGATAGATAATGTTGAAAGTCAATGTTTTGATTTAGATAGTAAGCCAGACAGAGACGCAATTGATGAAGCCCTTTTACTCGCTTTCCAAGCAGGAAGGGACAAAATTTTGAAGCACTACGAGAAGGCTAACTGGATCTACTGCTCCTCATTAGTGTTAGATCTACGTCATAAGGTAGACACCTTCGATATGACCGAGTGGGGAAAAGAGTTAAAAGCAAAATCTTTGCAAACTTTTCACGAAGTTCTCAGAAAATATTTAGGTGATGAAACAGAAACAATTGATACGGCAGATACACCAAAAAACCATGTTGGACAAACAAAACAAACAGTGAAGACAAATCTTGTAAACGATGGCGGTAACAGTTGTATCCCGGATTCAGATGAAGATGGTGTCATATCCATTAACACTCTCTATGGGAACAATAAGAAATTCACATATGATGAACAATTTGAGGCATACACAGCTGGACCAAGAGCTGAGACAAAAACTGATATATTGCTCTGGTGGAAAATACACCAAGCTAATTTCCCTCATATGGCCAAGATGGCCCGAGATATATTTAGCGTGACAGCTACATCAGTTCCTTCAGAGAGATTATTCTCAAAAGCCGCCCTCATAATAAGAAAACATCGAAACTGCTTAAACAAAGACTCTGCCCGAAGTCTTATTTGCTTAAATTCATGGGCAACTTGTGGCTTTGCTGAAAAGCTTTTATTTTATTTTAAATTTTAATTTATTCAAAGTATATTTTCTTACTTAAAATGTTAAGTTTATGAATATTTTGTGTTTAATTATTGAATAATAAAACTGTAAGTTTTGTTTTGTGAAGGGAAAGTGTTAATAAATAATAAATGTTTCTTTCTTTAATCTTTAGATTAGTTTTTTCGATCGGGGACTTCTTATTTAATAAAAATAGGTAGGTATACCTACGTAGGTACCTAAAAGATATATACAAATATTTAGTGAAAACACAGTAACAGCAGTATGTTAAGAGTTAATTGGGAATTTTGTCTTAATTGAGGCTAAACGAAACTCTGTTTGCTAGCCAAGCTTTCGGAAAAATTAATTTTCCTCGACAGGGCTAAAATAATCGAAAATTCAATACATTAATAAAATTATATAATTAAATTCATACTTACTTACTGTGCAAGTGAGCTTCAATTAAAGCATTTCTTTTATAAAATTGTACTTACTACAAGAAAGTGAATTTAATTATTTTATTTCATACTAATACATTATAACTAGATAAACGCTTGGTTACCGTAACTATAAACATACTCATAACTCCCTTGGGACTGTTATGAATCCATAACTCCCTCTAATATTACTATTGGTTTAATTCTGGTAACCATTGGATGTTGCTTTTGTTATTGCATTGTTGGTTGAATATTTGGATTTCATATGTCATTTTCTACAAACTTTTCAGTTGATGTATCCATGGTAATCAATAATGATGCCTACTCAATAATTATTATTAAAAACATTCTTTTAATTTTAAAAACCAACAGATTTGGTTTTTATATTTCATTTTAATGAAATAAAATAGATTATGTATCACGGGAGTTATTAGATGTTAATAACCTCGGGCAACTTAACAATCCCTCGGGACTAACGTCCCTCGGGATTGCAATATGTTGCCCTCTGTAATTAACATCCTCATAACTCCCTTGATACATAAATAACTATAATTTAATAATGTAGATATTGAATGTTCGATTAGTTTAACCCTGACGACGGAAATAAATTTTTACGAAAGCCTGCAGCTGGCAAAGAGTTACATTTAATCGCCCTTAGTTAAGACAGAATTCACATTTAATAATCGTTAACATACTTTAGTTCAAACAAGTCTTTAAATAAATTCTGTCATGCTTCAATTTCAATTCTAATTTAGTACAAACACTGTAAGTTACAAGAATTCTATAATATTTAATTGACAAATATGTACCGAGAGCGAGACTGAGCGAGACTCTCGGAGTTTTAGTCTCGGTCTCGCTCCCGGTCTCGGTCATGGAGTATCGTCAGAAGCACTAAACATAACAGACTACTACACTGTCATGATGCAGTGGATGTTAGCTACTGATGAAAACAGGAAACAGAATAAACTATCTAAAAGTACTAAACACAACTTTATTAAACAAGTTAACTTTTAAACATTAAATAGTAAACTACGAGAAGCAAATTGGGGTGTAATTCTGTCGGGTAATGTTGAGGACGTAACAAAAAATTTTGTGGATTTCCTCATAAAAAAGATAGAAAACCACACAATATACAAAAAAATAGATAGCAAGCTTAAAAAACGTAAGCCGTGGATAACTAGGGGTATTATCAATTCTATAAATTACCGAGACAAGCTAATCAAAAAATACCATGTAACTAAGGAAAGTTACAACATATTGTATAGGAACAAATTGCATAAAATAATAAAGAGGGCTAAAAATGATTACTACAAAAACAAGAAGAACACTGTCAAAATAATACAGAAATGTGGCGAACGATAAAGCAAATAAGAGATGAGAAGGGAACAAAAGAGATTATGGAAGTAAGCACAGGAAACACTAGTTACAAACACCAGGAGTATTGAATATCTAACAAAAGAGATTATGGAAGTAAGCACAGGAAACACTAGTTACAAACACCAGGAGTATTGAATATCTGCCTGTCTCTTGGGCATATAAAACTATCAGTCAAAGAGGCAGCAAGTACTTGGCCCCTAGATTTTACAACTGGCTCCCCAAAGAAATAAAAAATATTAAGAGCAGAGCAAAGTTCAGAAAATTAAGTAAAGATTATACAGGGTGATTCAAAATTCAGTGCAAATATTTTAAGGGCGTATTTACCAGCCAAAAATAAGAAGTTTTTTTCATATAATCGTATGTCCTAACTTGCTTTGTTTTCTAGATACAGGGGGTAAAATTTTGAAAGATAAAAATCGATTTTTATCAATTTCTCAAAAACCTCTCAGCCAATTTAAATAAAATTTTATAGGCTTATTTGCTGTCATAAGGGCCTTCCTTTGATGGGAATAACATGAATTTATTAATTCCAGTGGCGTCTCAGGGGGCTATCTGAATTAAATTAAATGAATCTCAATAATCGATGTGAATTTATTACTTGTTTTAATAGGGCCTGGCACAGATTTTGATTTTTTTCTTGGTAACAAAGCTAGATACGAGTAAAGCTCAGGAGGCAAGAAAGTTACATTATTGACCGCTTAATCTAAAAAAAATATAAATTGTCAAAATAGCAGTGGCGTACCATAATTTTACCTATAAGTTTCAAGTAGGTAGCCCCCTGAGATGCCAACTAAAATTTAATTTCATAAGTTAAATTTAAAAGTTTCTTTCTTCCCATGATCAGACGTACTAAATCACCTCTTGCTGACTGTATCCAAAATAGCCTTAACAATCAACTCTGCTAATTATTATCAACTAGCTAATAAGATGAACCATCTACAAGTTATCAAGTTCCAAGATTTTCTCCTTTACCTGATACCAGCCAAAATTCTGACGAATACATCGTCGAAAGTCGATGTACTACAAAAATTAGTCTGAGAAAAGTTGAACAAAACTACAGAGTATGCGATTCAGAGCCGGAATCTTTTTCTTCTGGATCAAGTGATAACTATAAACCAGACTCTTCAAGCTCATCAAGTGAGTCAGATTCTTCCTCAAGTTCATCAGAATCCGAGAAACACAAGCCGAGAAACTCAACGAGGAAAAAAAAGAGTTAGAAAAGAAAATAACTGGAAAAGGGTGGTTAGGAAGAGATCGAAAAACTCAGGATAAGAACGTACATCAACAAGAAGCAAAACTGTAATGGCAAAAACTATGAAACCTCCTTGTCCAGATAAATGTATTCTGTCATGTTCTAAAAAAATCAGTCGAATATAGGCAGCAACTTTTCAAAGAATATTGGGATTTAGGATCTTTACAGCGTTAGCATGATTTTTTAGGTTCATGAGTTGATAAACTAAACCTGAGGTCAAAGAAGATAAAGAGTTTTGAAGATTTCTTTGAATTAAAAACTTTATTTGATGAAATGGGTCTAAGCTTCAATAAAAATGTCACGGAAACGAGTTTAAAACAAACGAAGTGAAAATTTTACAATTTGAAAAAGGAAAGGAAATGTTTAGGTACAAAACAAGCTACAATCAAAATGAATGATGTTGCATTAATTTTAGACCAAAGAAAAGAAGGTCAAATCTACAAAACCACGAGAATGTTCAAATTAAGAAAGCTTATTCCAAGAAATTTCAATTATCGCAGAGTAAAAGAAAAGACCTAAAAAGCTGGTGAAAAAAAAAGAAGCTAAAAAATGGTGCATTTTTTTGCGTGTCATTTCACAATCTCAACATGAGTAAATACTGTTTGATTTCAAATTTGCTTGCTACATTATGGCCCGTATTCATCAATAAATATAATCCCTGGGGTTATATTTTGGAACATGTGATTAGTTTAAAATTCGTAGCGTTCGTAGGGTTTGAGCATTAGACCAATCAGCTGTCAGAAAATTCAAAATATAACCCCAGAATTATATTTTGAAGTTTGATGAATACGGACATATTATGTGGTGCAAATCAAAATTTCATGCAGATTATACTTAAAGGCCCGTATTCATCAATAAATATAACCCCTGGGGTTATATTTTGGAACATGTGATTGGTTTAAAATTCGTAGCGTTCGTAGGGTTTGAGCGTTAGACCAATCAGCTGTCAGAAAATTCAAAATATAACCCCAGAGTTATATTTTGAAGTTTGATGAATACGGACAAAAATGATAAAACATGAAAAAAAACATCTGCGGCAAGAAACGACCAACACAAAATGTGCACATTGAAAGTGTTAAGTTCGTAATGTGAACCGAAGAAGCTGAAATGTAGTTGAACAAAAGTTCAATAAACAAATATCATTTCTTAATTCAAGCTAATCAATACTTTTTAGTAAGCATTTTTGTACTAGTTCCTTAATGCATAATAAAAAATAAAAAATTATTTTGTGTTTTTTTTCAATTTTAACACGAAGTGCACCGTAACTGCAAAAAAGAGTTCGTTCGGTAATGATAAACTTGAAGATATTCACATCACAAAGTTTAAAGCTATTTCAAGAGGAAATTTTTTAATTTAAACAACAGTCGTTTGAAAATTTAACGCTCATATTGGAACGTTTTGTAAAATGTCAATCGAAACGCTGATAGAATCCAGTAAATTTAGTCTTGATGAAAAGATGGTGAGTGAAGGATTCAAATTTACCTGTGTGGGATTCAATTATTATAAGTTCTGTTTTAAGAGATATTTTGTTTGGTTTGGCAACCTTGTCGATGGACAGGGGAAGTTGAGGAACGCTGTGCGGGAGAAAAGAGCGTAAGACGTCGTCGAGCGAGAAGGAAGCAAAGAGCGAAGGTTCCAAGACTGTAATTTAACTGCGTCTGTTCTGAACATCAACTTATTCTATTACTTATAACTATTCTGAACATATAACTTAGGTGGCAACATGGCAGCTGATGAGTTGGTGTTTAAACAGCTCGATCGTCTTAAGAAATCGGATTTAATTGATATTATAGTGACCAGAACGGTTCCGGTGACATTGAAAGTTAGTGATAGTGTAAGAAAAATAGTGGAGGGTAGTGAGAATGGTAAATCTGTTGAAAGTGATTCCTCTCTCGGTAGTGATACAGCTGATTTTAGGTTAGGGTTACTAAAACTAAAAAATGATTTGAAGTGTGCTGTAATTGAAACTAATTACCTGAAAACATTGAATGGGGAATTGGTTAAGGGTAACGAAAGTTTAGAATTGGTAATTTCTTTACTAAGATCAAAATCAGGATGTATTAAGGATGATTCCGATGTTGCCGTGTCTGTAAAAACTTCGGATAATCGTGTTGGTGAGGGAATGGAGGCTGTTGGTGATGTGCAAGGTGACTGCAACATTGCCAGGTCTTCTGTTGTTTATGAGAAATCGAAGAATATTCGAACGACGGTACCTCAACCATTTCATGGGAGAAGAAAAGGTGGTGTTTCAGTTAGTAAGACGAGTCCTGTTTTTTTGTGACAGACAAGGAAATCAAGAAGAAGATGCAACGGCGATGGTAGATGAAAAGGACTTCTCATCCAATGCCAATCCTTGGAAGAAATTATCTTCCAGACGTGGAGAAAGAAGGCAGGTAATTGTTGGTACAGGCACTGAAAATGATGCTACCATGATAAAAGGAGTACCCAAACTTGTCGACATACATGTGCATAGAGTTGATCCTGGAACAGACGCGAAAACCATGGAAACTTTTTTAAAACCTCGGTTTCCAGAAGTGGTGTGTGAAAGTATAATCTCCCGCTATCCGCAGGTATATGCATCTTTCAAGGTACGAATTTATCAACATAATTTTAGGAAGGCTATGGATCCAACTTTTTGACCCAAAAATGCATGTGTAAAAAAATTTTTTTATCCCCGGAAAAACCCCAAATCTCTGACTTATTTATCAAACTTCAAAATCTAACTCTGGAGTTATATTTTGAATTTTCTGACAGCTGATTGGTCTAATGCTCAAACTCTACGAACGCTACGAATTTTAAACCCATGACATGTTCCAAAATATAACCCCAGGGGTTATATTTATTGATGAATACGGGCCTTTAAGTATAATCTGCATGAAATTTTGATTTGCACCACATAATATGTCCGTATTCATCAAACTTCAAAATATAATTCTGGGGTTATATTTTGAATTTTCTGACAGCTGATTGGTCTAATGCTCAAACTCTACGAACGCTACGAATTTTAAACCCATGACATGTTCCAAAATATAACCCCAGGGGTTATATTTGTTGATGAATACGGGCCATAGTGTTTAATCCGAATTTATTGCTATTGAATGTACAGAGCATTAGTGACGGTAAAATCTGTGATATTTTACAGGATATTAATTGTTATATGAATGTTTTTATATAACATTGTGCTATAACATTTTCAGTTTGTAAAACTACAGGTATGTAATTATGTGTAATTATGTAGGTACATCTATTTCAATATTAGTTTGCTTATACATCTGGCTACCAAAGTTTTAAAATTGGATTTATAAACTGAGATAAATGATCACAAACCCTTTTCATGCATAGGTTATGTTTTAGATTTAATAATAAAAAAACTTTTTTGTAGAAATTATGACTAATTTGTGTTACTAAGTTGTTGTTAGGACAATTATAACATTCCTAGACATTTGTTTATACTTTGTTTTATATATAGTCAATGCGCTTAGATGTTATGTCCATTTTCATGCACATGTGCATTCCACTATTTTTTACTTTTGCAACTTTTTTTATTTTTTAAAATCCCAATATAAATACTGTTTTCTTTTGTAATCACTAAAGTTTTAGACCAGTCTATTTAGTAATAAAAATACTAAAACTCTCGTTTATCGATTTCGTTTAGAAAATATTTAGTTTCAAAATTTACGTTTCATTGTAAATTGTGACATGTTCTTGTGCCTAATATAATTATATTTATTATGTGTATGGAATATGGCTTCCTATATCAATATAGAAGAGCTCGAGAAGCTGAATGCTGATGAATTACATGAATTTATCGACGGCATTAGCATTCAACAAGCAATCGAATCGGATATAGAAGGCGATAGTGACGCCGCCGATGATTTACCTCTATCAACCCCTTCTTGTAGCAGCGATACTTCGACACCTAGAACCTCTAGAGCTTCTTCAGTGAGAATGTCGAAAAAAACACGAGACATCCCTAATGAAACAAACATACAAGATGCTTTATCAGTTCCTTCTTGCAGCACCTGCAAGAAGTACTAGATGCACACCTGCTGCATCTAGTACTTCTAGAGCTTCAGTGAGAAAAAGAAAAATAAACATCCTTCATGAATCAAACATTCAAGCTGGTGATCACTATGAAGGTTTCTCATCGGATGATTCCATATTGGATCCTGATTATCATGAACCTCCGGAAAAAACAGGAACTTCATCAAGAATGTTAATGCAAGGCGATTCAACTAGTCCAGAGTCTTCATCTGATGAATCAATACAACAAGATCAAGCCGATTTTATTTGGAAAAAAGTTTCTCGCTTTCCTCAGAAATTTAAAGATTATAATTTTATTGGAAGTGGTGGTATTATTGCACTGGATCTAAATTATGATTCTCCAATAGAAATATTCAAAAGATTTTTTACAGGAGAACTGATGGATCTCATCCTAAAAGAGACAAATCTTTATGTATTGCAAAGAGGAGTTAATTTGAATCTTCAGTTAGCTGAGTTAGAAGCATTTTTTGGCATACTAATAATAATGGGCTTTCACCAATTACCTAGCCTAAGATTATATTGGTCAACCGATGAAAATATGCATGTTGCAAAAATATCTAAACTTATGTCGCAAAAAAGATTTCTAAATATCTTGAGGTGCATTCACCTCAACGATAATTCTAGAATGCCCAAACCGGAGCAAAAATGTACTTTTGATAAACTATATAAAGTTCGTCCGTTTTTGACTATTCTAAGTCATCAGTTCCAGGAGTTATATCAACCCTACAGGAACCTGGCAGTAGATGAGAGTATGATTGGATTTAAAGGGCGTACAACTTTGAAACAATATATGCCAGCTAAACCTACAAAAAGAGGAATTAAAGTATGGGTATTAGCGTACTCTTCAACGGGATATATGTACAATTTTAAAATCTATGAAGGAAAAGAAATGCATGCTCCTGAAGGTTCTCTTGGAGAGAGAACAGTAATGCAAATCTCTCAACCATTTCATAAAAAAGGTTATTGTATATATTTTGATAATTTTTTTCTGAACTTATTAGAAAAACTATTGCACCTTGATTTATTCGCTTGTGGTACAATAAGAACCAATCGCAAATTTTATCCCAAAAGCCTTGCAATGGACAAGCAATTAAAACATGGAGAATTTGACTATGTCATGGCAGGTGATATATCTATCTGTAAATGTAAAGATAGGGGTACAAAATGCGTAAATATAGCAAGCTCTATGCATGAACCAGAAGACAGAACTACTGTACTTCGAACCAATAAATTAGGAAAAAGGGAAACTATTCCTTGCCCAAGGCCTGTTTACGATTACAATCGAAACATGGGAGGGGTAGACAAGTTCGACCAATTGATGTCTACTTACAACATTGCCTGGAAGAGTCGCCGATGGTGGCTTAAAATTTTTTATTATTTCCTTGATGCTAGCATTGTAAATGCGTACGTACTACATAAAGAGTATAATACTAAACAAAGTATAGAAAATAAAACAGCACGAAGGAAACCACTGTCCCAACTAGTTTTCCGTAGCATACTGGCCAATCAGTTGATCGGAGAGTTTTCTAGAACATATTTTTATCGTGTTTCTATTCCCGACACGAAAAAAATCAATAAAACTGAAGGAAGGAAAATAACGGTACAAAATACAATTCGCACTGATAGTGTTGGGAAACATTTTCCGAAGAAATGTAGTTCTCGTCGCTGTGCGTACTGCAGCACTAAAAAGCAGCAAGTCAGATCCCGGATAATGTGCTCAGAATGTGGTGTCGCTCTGTGTCTGGATTGTTTTGAACCATTCCACGTCCAATAATAATGATTGAATTATCAATATTATATACATTGATGTACTTATATTGTTTAATTTAAAATAAACATTTATAAATAATATCAAATAACAATTATTTTCAAATAAGAATTTTGTGGTACAAATATATACCACCTAACATTTACAAAATGTTCGGTGTCACAACGTTCGGTGGTATTTATATGTACCACCCCTTTATCTTTTTTTAGGCTTCCAGGATTTTTAAAAATATTTTTTCCAGTACCTACGAACTTGACTGAGTATACGCAGCTAAAACTTTAAATTTCTGAAAAAAACATCTTGCCCTATAAAGGGTTGTGGCCAACTAGGGTGACGTGCACTAGCCTTAAGACTATCGATAGTGTATATGTTAACTTTTGTAACTCTGATTGGGCTTGTGCTGTGCTTGACAACACTGTATCGGACCACAGAACAGTGTTAGCTGAATTAAATAGGGAACTTGCCCAAAAAATAAAATCTTTTAAAAACATTTAAAATAGTAAGATATTATCATAAGGAAGCGCCTAGAGAAAGAAAAATTGCAATAGCAATTGAATTACCTGAGAAATAAAGGTTTAAAATTTGAATAATTTGATCTGCTCTTAAAACGCGCTGCCATTGGTTGTGACGTCAGACAGCTGTATTTCGATCCAGTGGTGAGACTCTGCACGCATGTAGAATTCCATTTATCGCTACAAAGCGATGTTGTCGTACTCCGTGTTCACGTTTACTGCCCCCCCCCCCCCCCCCACCACGCCGTACCTGTCACTTCGAAAGCGATAGCTCAACCCATGTAGAAAGCGATATTTTGGCTGCTCTTGCGGAAGTGATTGGTCCGTCGATCTTGAATCGTATTGGTGTGTGGTGTGTCTGCTGTTTGAAGTTTGAACATTTGAAATTTTTATTAGCTGAAGAATAATTGAGCTTTTTCTAAACGTAAGTAAAAGTTTATTACCTACTGAATCATTGATAACAAATAGCATAATGCATTTTGAATTGTGTTTGTAAACGATAAATGTGCAATTTGCGAACCACACGTGACAGTTTGTTATCATTGGGAATCAATTTCTGCTTTACAATATTACACACGTGGGCCCTTAAAGTTTATTACCTACTGAATTATTTAATAAGAAACAGCAATGCATTTTGAATTGTGATGTATATGTCAGTTATGTCACATATGTCAGAATGTCTTGAGATGTAATGTCAAGATAGAACATATAAAAAGAAGAACAGCAACTTGGGGTTCGTCCATGTTCATTATCAGATTCATGTATCATGTGTATTACGTTGTAGTTTGTGCTCATATTAAATAATAAATAATAATTAAATCAAACACTAGTATTAATAAACATACATATAAAACATGGCGCTGCGTAATAACGAAAAAGTGTGAAGTAACCATAATATGGATTAAAGAAAGTGAAGTGAATCGAAAATTACAGCGTGGACTCGTGCACATAACCAATAAAGATGGATACATTCAAAGTACCAAAACCATTAGAAATTAACGAAAAATTACATTTAAATTGGAATAGGTTCCTACAGGGCTTTGATATTTTTATTAAAGCAACTGGGAAACAAAAAAGTGAGCCTGAGGTGATTGCTGCTATGTTTTTAAACTTGATAGGGGAGGATGCCCTTGAACTGGTGAATACTTTCGAACTTACAGAAACTGATAAATTGGATGTTGATAAAATAAAAGAGGCATTTGAAAAGTATATAAAACCAACAAAGAATGTAATATATGAAAGGTTCCAGTTTTACACTAGAAACCAAAGAGAAGGGGAAAGTTTTGATAGTTTCCTGTTGGATGTGAAGAAGCTGGTGAAAAGCTGTGAATTTGCCAAAGAAGAAGAAATGATTCGTGATAGAATAGTTTTGGGGGTGAAAAATAGAGATATGCAGGAAAGATTATTGAGGGCTCCCGATTTAGACCTAAACAAAGCAGTAAAAGTGTGCAGAGCCGCAGAAATAAGCAAAGATCAGGTGAAAGAGCTAAGAAGTGAACTACAAACTGACAGTGTCCAATTTGGTAATCGAAATGAAAAAAGAAGCTATAATAAACCAGTTGAAAATGTAAGAAGAAATTATAATAATAATGTGGGAAGTAACAGAGATGTTGATAACTTTCCAAAACAGTATGGAGTAAATGGATCTAGTATGTACTACCTTTGCAAAAAATGTAACACTAAACATGGTCCGAGAAGTTGCCCGGCATATGGGAGGATGTGCTCAAACTGTAACAGGGCTAATCATTTTAGTGTCGGATGCAGATTCAGAAAATATGAGAGACGAGGAGCGGTTCAAGCTGTCCAGGAAGTGTCATCTAACGCTGAAGCAACAGATGAGAACATTGAAGAACTTTTCACATCAGAGGTAATTAAGATTGAAGACACAAGTGAGGGTGATACCTCAAAAATTACAAATGCAGTTAGGACAAATAATAAACTTGCAGACATGTGGTTTGAAAATTTGATGGTTTGTCCAGGTGGTCAGTCCATTAAATTTAAATTAGATACAGGATCGCAAGTAAATATTTTGCCTGTAAATTGTATAAAAGCCTTAAATATTAAAGTAGATCCAATTCAGTGTAACACAAAACTTCAGGCATATGGAGGATTCAAAATTAATGTACTTTATAAAAGTTTTCTAAAAATTAAATTTAACAATCTGGAAACAATATTAGAATTTGTAATTGTGAACCAAGATACTCAACCTTTATTGGGATTGACTGGCTGTCTTGAATTGAACCTAATTAAAAGAGTAAATGAGATAATAGGAAATGATTATAAGTTGACAAAAACTGAGTTTTTATCTAAACATAAATCTAACCTTGAAGGAATAGGACTGTTTCCTGATGAATATAGTATTAAAATAGAACCGGAGGCAAAAGGGATAATCCGTCCTCCTAGGTCCTCCTTTACCCGAATCACTGATGGGTAAATTACGAGTTCAACTTGATAAAATGCTTAGTGATGGAATCATTGATAGAGTTGAGGAACCAAATGAATGGGCAAGTCAATTAGTGTTAATAGAGAAATCGGATGGCACTCTAAGAATTTGTTTAGATAATAATATAATAATAATAATAATAATAATTTTATTAATAGGACTTGCCTATAAAACCCTCATACAAAATAATACAACAAAAAATAAAATACAAAATATACCTGCCGTCACTATAGCACAATATCATCCGGCAATTCTACGTCATACCATATACGATATATATCTACATTCGAAAACTACTCTAATACTCTCACCTAACCCCACAACAGGCACACAGCCTCCCATCCCCTTGTATACCCGTATACAAAACTTACATCTAGATACATTAAATTATCCATCACATATTATCTGCTCTCAAGTAGCTGTTTACTTTCGCTCTAAAGAGTCGAATATTCTCTACGTTTTTAATGTTTTCAGGCAAAGCATTATAAAGTCTCACGCCCTCATAAAACAAGCTCTTCTGCAGAGAGGCAGTCCTAACATACCGAATACTAAGTTCCTGACCAGCTCTAATATTGTACCCGTGCATATCCGCTCGTTTTTGGAGAAAAACACGGAGATACACAGGCAGCTGTCCCCGTTCAATTTTAAAGATCAATTCCATGTTAGCCCTTACTATAATCTGTTCGACAGTTAGCCACCTCAATTCATTGAGCATCTCCTTTATGGGAGTATATCTGCTACAGTTTAAGATTATACGCATTGCTTTACTCTGCTGTACCTGAAGTTTTCCAATTTTTTCTTTGGTACAAGCTATTAGTAATGATGAACAATAAATAAAATGAGGCAAGATAATAGTGTTATAAACCAACCTTCTAGACCAGACAGATAAGTTCCTCGAAACTCTGTTAAAGAACCCAATCTTTTTGGCCACCTTTTTGCACAAATAATCAATATGATTCGAGAAACTCAACTGCGCGTCCACCACGACACCCAGGTATCTGATCTCCGGAACCAATTCAATAGCTGATCCATTTATTTCAATGGATAAACCAGCCTCTTTGAACCTATTACAATTTACTTTAGTTCCAAATACTATACATTTAGTTTTATCTACATTTAGTTTTAATTTATTTTTACAGATCCAGTCATATAGTATTTTCAATTCTTCATTTAGAATATTAGTAACTTCCTCGAACCGATCCCCAGAGACCGACACCAAGGCGTCATCAGCAAAAAGACTAACAAAAGACCCTTCAAGTGCCACACTAATATCATTTATATACACAATAAATAAGAGGGGTCCCAAGATGCTCCCCTGCGGTACACCCCATAGACTTTCCCTACTCGCCGACAATTTATCACCTATTTTAGTCCTATGGTATCTACACTGCATATAATCCTTCAACCATTTCAAGACCACCGAACCAACACCATACATCTCCAATTTTTCAATAAGTATCTCCCGGTCTATTGTCTCAAACGCACGCTTTAGGTCCACAAATACACTGAGCACCACTTTTTCTTCATTAATGTCCTGCCTCCATTTTGCTACCGCATACTGTAGAGCCGATTCGGTCGAATGTGAACTTCTGAATCCCGATTGTCCAACGTAAAGCAGCTGATTATCCTCGAAATATCGTTTCAACTGATAACATACTATTTGCTCGATTAGTTTATCTATTACCGGCATCAAGTTAATTGGACGAAACTCTGAATAGCTTTTTGGTTTGGAAACCTTTGGGATTGGTACTATCACGCTGGTCTTCAATTCTTCTGGTATTCTTCCAGTTTTTAGAGACGTATTTATTAAGTAAAGGAGGGGGTATCCGATTACATGAAATAACTTTTTGACCAAATTGACACTCAATATATAGTCGCTGGTGCTTCTTGATTTCAAGCGACTCACTACCTTTCCCAGTTCTGAAAGACTTACTTCTGCAAAGTCAGTAAAGTGGACACGGTTCACCTGATTTAATTTACAATCCCACGGTCTCTTTTCGATGCTGTTTGTGATCTCATTCAAACTCTCAGCGAAGAAATCGTTGAATCCGTTCTCAACATCCTCCCCGAAACTTTCTTGTGGCAGACTTGAAAAATCCGTTTCCTCTCTTCCGCTACTGACCAGTTGTTTTAATGTGTTCCACATTTTTCCACTATTTCCTTTGCACTTATCGATGTTTTCCTCGTAATATTTGTTCTTCTCTAACCTAATCATCGCAACCACTTTATTTCTTTCAACTGTATACTTCTTGAAATCTTGTTCATCTCTCGTCCAGCTAAACTTTTTATAGGCAATGTCTCTCTCACGTTGCGCCCGCTGTACACTTTGGGTTATCCACAGTTTATTTCTTAAGGTACGTGTTTTTCTTGGTGCCACCTTCTTCACAGCAGTCTCAATTTTATTTCGAAACTCAGTGTAGAGAACATTAACGTCTGTAGATGTGTAGTTCCAGCTCCCGCCGATCAGTTCCTCCGCTATTCTGTCCACCGATTGGTCACTTAGGTCTCTATAAAAGAATGTCTTTTTATATTTCCTTTCCACCTGCATTCTCATTTCAACACCTATAATATCATGGTCGCTAACTGCCGGAAAGTTTCTCGGAACCTCCATCGCTGCAAAATCGTTTGTTATTATATGATCTACCAGTGTTGCCGATGTCGGTGTAATCCTTGTCGCCCTGGTTACGATCTGTTTGAAGCCTGCCGCTTGAATAATATCCCTTAATTTCCTTGACCCACTGTCTTGCTTCAGTAGATCTATATTTATATCACCCAATATCACAGTTTTTTTAGTTTGAGCAGCCTCTTGATTAAGTGTCTCTTCCAAATAACTTAGAAACTCCTCACTGGGGGCATTTGGCGATCTATATACAGTTCCTATTATCACATCCTCTCTAAAAAGTCGAATTTTTACCAGTGACGCCCAGTAACTGTAGTCTTTACAATCTTCACCGAGAATTTCAAATTTAACACCCTTTCTTATGTACATCATTGTTCCACCAGTGTGCCTACTGTTGGAGTAGCACACGGCGAGATCATAGCCCCCTATTTCGATTTCACATTTTTCTATGTCAAGAGTTATGTGTGTCTCACTAACACAGGCCACCACAGGATCCCAGACACTTACCAACTGTCTCACCTCTTCCATGTGAGATGTAAGACCCTGTGCATTAACATGAATGATCAAAACCTTATCCTCCTTAGTAATAACTTTATGTATTTTCTCTATTTGCTATATATTCTGCGTTCTTTCTTTAGCTCTCTCTTGTGCCTTTTTAAAACTTGCACAATCTTTATCAAAAACTGTGTGATTATATGTAATATGCGGTATTTTTAACACATCATGGGCATACTTACAGTTATTGCATTCGTATGTATTGGAATGGCATTCACTGCTCTTGTGATTTCCACTACAAAGTGGGCAGATGGTTTTATTTTGTCCACAGTCCACGGCCTTGTGTCCGAACCTCCAACATTTATAACACCGCAATACTCCTATATACTCAAAAACCGGGTAGCTATCCCAATCTATAAACAGCCTTTTACTTCCAGTTAGTGCCTTGAACACCTGTGGGGAAACCTCCACTATTACATTGTGACGTTTTTTATTTCTCGGTATATAAATTTTTATAATTTTCAATTCTATATCTACCAGCTGTTCAAGACATCCTTGTTTTCTAATATTTTGTATCAAATCTTCTTCATTCCTTACATGCTCCTCCCGCAGTCCATACATAATAATTTTTGGATTTATTCTCTTTGCAATTTCAACCTCGTATTTTTCTGAGAGTTCGATGACCGCTTTCTGCTGGAGTCTCTTCAATGATTCACTATCATTACACTCGATAACAACATTGCCCTGACCAGTTTGCTTGAAATTTTTTACTGCTATTGATAATTCCGACGGTTTAATCTTCTGGGTGATAGCATTTCTCGTTAAATTTGCCTCTTGATTTTTCTTGGGTTTAATTATTAAAGGTGGAAACTCTTTCTTCTTTACAACTGTAGACCATTGCGCCACCTCATTTTCTTTATCAACTTTTGATCTTTCCAAATAGTCGTTTATTTTCTGGGTCTGTTGCACTAACTGATCTAATTTTTTGGCAGCATTAAGCTTTTCCTTTGCCGTTTTTTCACATCTGCTGCAAAACCACCATAAATTATTACAATCATTTATTGCCTTGCATAACTGATCCTTTAACTGTATACACTGCGCATGGTAACTATTCTCACAGTAACAGCAAGTAACTAGTTTTGTATTCACTATAAAATTATCTGAGCAGTGAGCACACACCTGTGCACTCGCCGGCATCTTGATGCAAACTTGGAGATCCTGTTGAGTTAAATAAAGTGATTCGTAGAGATTATTACTTAATTCCTAAATATGATGATTTAAGAACAAAATTATTAAATAAAAACTTTTATACTGTTATAGATATAAAATCAGGGTTTTGGCATATTAAACTAGATGAAAAATCATCAATGCTGTGTACGTTTGCCACTCCATTCGGGTATTTTAAATTTAATCGACTTCCTTTTGGATTGTCATGTGCTCCTGAAGCCTTTAGCAAAATCACACAAAAATACTTTGGAAATATTGATGAGGAAGATGTGTTAATTTACTTTGATGATATTTTAATTGCCACAAAAACTGAAGAAAAACATCATAAATTATTAAATATAGTTATGGAGAGAGCAAAAGAATACAATATTAAATTTAATGTAGATAAATTGCAGTATAAAGTAAATGAAGTCAAATTTCTGGGACATATATTTAATATTGAAGGAGTAAAACCTGATAAAGAGCAAGTAAAAGCTATTTTAAATCTCAAAGAACCAAAAAACAAAACAGAATTACAACGTCTATTGGGAATGTTTAATTACCTGAGAGATTTTATTCCAGACATGTCAGTACTAACAAATCCATTAAGAAATTTATTAAAAAAAGATGTAGTATGGGCTTGGAATCAGTTTCATCAAGCTGCACTTGATAAAATTAAGGCCTTAATAGCTCACCCACCTACCCTGAGTCAATTTGATCGTGATCAAGAAATTATAATACAATGTGATGCATCAAGGGATGGGTTAGGATGTTGTTTATTGCAGAAAAATAAACCTGTAGCATTTGCATCGAAAAGTTTAACAGATTCGGAAATTGAATATGCTCAAATTGAAAAAGAATTCTTAAGTTTAATATTTGCAACACGCAAATTTTATCACTTCATTTGGGGTAGAAAAATAATTGCTTACACTGACCATAAACCACTTATAAGTATAATGAATAAAGAAATTAATAAAATACCGTCCAACAGATTGCAAAAAATGAGACATAAATTATTGAATTATGATATTGATTTGAGATACTTGCCTGGAAAGAAAATGTTTATTGCTGATTTGTTATCACGTAATTTTTTGAATGAGACTTTTAAAAATGAGTTTGAATATGATGGAGTTGTACATTATTTGAATCGAATTAGTCCTGATATTAATAATAAAATGGAAAATCTAAAAAAAAGAAACTTACGATGATCCAATTTTGAAAAAAGTTATTGAATACTATAATATAGGGTGGCCAAGTGAAAAAAAACGAGTGCCTGATAATGTTAAATTTTACTATGACCTTAAAGATGAATTAGTTATTGATGATAATGTAATTTATTATAACAACAGAATTGTAATTCCGACTAAATTGAGAGAAAAAATGCTTAGGTTAATTCATGAAAGTCACCAGGGTATAACGAAATCTAAATTAAGAGCTAAGAAACTTTTTATATGGCCCGGAATGTCAAATGAAGTGGAACAGCTAATTAAGAACTGTTCAATTTGTGAAAAATTTTTGCCTAATAATTGCAAACAACCATTAATACCACATCCAATTCCAAAATTACCGTTTGAAAAAATTGGTGCAGATGTTCTAACGTATGGTGGTGTGGATTATTTCTCCAAATGGATTGAGCTAGTAAAATTAAAATGTAAAGATTCGAATGAATTAATTAATAAATTTAAACAAATATTTATAACTCATGGCATTCCAAAAATATTAATGCCGATAATATGCCATTTAATTCGAGAGCATTTTATGAGTTTAGCAAGAAATGGAATTTTACAATAGTTACCTCCAGTCCTGAGTATCCTCGCAGTAATGGACTTGCTGAGAAATATGTTCATATTTCGAAGCAAGTACTGAAAAAGACAATTGAAGAAGGAAAGGGGATAGATATTGCCCTTTTAGAGTATAGAACCACCCCGCTTCCAGCGTTAGGTGTATCCCCTGCTGAATTATTGATGAATAGGTTACTTCGAACAAAAATTCCCATTTCGGATAATAATTTAAAACCAACGATTCATTCAGGTGTTGCAGAGAAATTAGATCAAAATCAAACAAATTATAAAAAACAATATGACAAAGTAGCCAACAGAAAAGAAATATTGTTTAATAATAATCACAATAAATAAATAATAAATAAATAAACCTTTATTTACGCCGCCAGGCTATATACAGAGTTAGACAAGATAATAATTAAACTAAACAAGGAAATACAGTGCAAAAACTATTAAGAGTATGCCAAACAAGCAATAAATCAAATAAACATCGTGAAAGTCATAGAAATTCATTTTTTGAGAGTTTCCTGAACGTCCCGTATGGAATAGAAAAATCTATCAGCGTATTATGAGCATTCACTATTGCACTACACTTATCCACAGGACACTTCTGACCGTAATTTGTCTTATGTTGGTTCACATGTAACATATCTCGTGCACGAGTAGTGTAAGATGGCACGTGTAACGAAAAGGAACCAACTATCTCTGGACAATCCATGCCTCCACTCGAAGCTTTATGTGTGAAGTTCACCGCAAAGAAAGTATGACGGGATGACAATGTTTGCAGGCCGAAATATGTTAGCAAGTGCTCATAATTTATCCCACTATAAACTATTTTCGCTTTGAAACAAATGTACTTAATCAACTTTTTTTGAATGTTTTCTATTCTATTTATGTGGGTATTGTAATACGGGAACCAGACAATGCAACAGTACTCCAAAACACTCCTGACCAGTGAAATAAACAGAATTCTTATCGATCTATAGTCCTGAAATTTAACAGTTGTTCTTTTAATGAAACCCAACATTTTGTTTGCTCGTGATATGACAAGATTGACATGAGCACCAAAAGTCATTCCTGAATCCAGTATTAGTGCGTAATAATACTGGACTAATAACAATGTATTAGTGCGTAATAATAATCAGTGGGAATATGGCAAAATAATAAGTAAACATAAAAGTCCTAGATCCTATATTTTAAAGAACAATAAAGGTAGCATAATAAGAAGAAATGCATATCATTTAAAACCAACAAACAATAATGACATAGGTAATTCTTACAGGTTTGATGAGGAAATGGATGAAAATGATATGTGTCAAGATATGAGGAGGAATGAAACTATTGTTAATAATCAAGATAATCCTAATAAACAAGTAGTCTGTGAAAAAATTAATAGGCCCATTCATGTAAGACAAATGCCAAAAAAGTTTGAGGATTTTGTGATGAATTAATCATATCTTAAGTTCATGTAGTAGAATAGAATTAGTTTAAATTAGAAATAGAATTAGGTGTCTTTTGTTTAGTAAGTAAATATATGCTATAAATAAGTTGATTATGTTTGTGGTTGATTTTGTAGTTTTTATTATTGTGTACTGTGTGTGTAACAATGATTGAAAAACCAGCTTGAAAGGAAAGGTGATGTATATGTCAGTTATGTCACATATGTCAGAATGTCTTGAGATGTAATGTCAAGATAGAACATATAAAAAGAAGAACAGCAACTTGGGGTTCGTCCATGTTCATTATCAGATTCATATATCATGTGTATTACGTTGTAGTTTGTGCTCATATTAAATAATAAATAATAATTAAATCAAACACTAGTATTAATAAACATACATATAAAACAAATTGTGTTTGTAAACAATAAATATGCGTATGTCAAACGCAATTTGCGAACACACGTGATAATAGTTTGTTGTCATTGGAAATCAATTTCCACTTTATAACATTACACACGGAATAAGCCTCTACCATGCGCATCGCATTCCATCCTTACTTTATTAAACAATAACTATTTTAACAACAATCTATATATTGTTCAATCTAACCTGTTGAGAAAATTTAAAATCAAGGTTATGCCTTATGAACTTTTGGTTTGGTTACAGAGGGGCTATAAGAGTGTTGTTCAAATAATTGTTATTACAGTAGTGATATAAAGTTAACGATAGTAATCTATATTATTATATTTCTTAGAAACCAAATATAAGAGTGAGAAGCGAGCACTGGAGTTTATTTCTGGAATTGGCGGAGCAGAGCCCAGAGTTAGTGAAAAACAAAAGTTGTAGTTCCCAGGGGAAGGTTCGGGTAAACGAACTCTGGGATCGGGTGACCTGCTCCCTAAATGCCTTAGGGTATGGCGTGAAGACCAGTACAGACTGGCGACGTGTAAGTAGTCGAAAGATTTTCTTTGTCGTAATGCACTTTGTTTTGAAGTGATTTTTTTTTTGTGATTAATCGTCTTGCTTAAACACACTTTTCTAGTGTGTTATAGACTGGAAAAGCAAAACAAAAACCAAGTATAGTAAGCTGAGACAACAGCGACAGGAAGCTCGCACTCCGTCGGACACACGACTATGAGTGCGTGCTTCCCGTTCGAGCGTATATGTACGAATATACGCATATTAGGGCAAGGATGAAACTTTAAGGCCTTATTTCTCGACTATTACTTGCCGCCGCAAAAAGTCAATGGTACCTTGATACTCCTAGAGACACAAGCTATCCGATAGTATAAGCCATTTCGCCCAATATTCATGCCGCTCATCTCCATAATTACCTAGTATTTGTTTATATGAACACTTCTTTAAGTACATGCCATGTTTTGTTATAGGAAGAAAATGATGTAAAAAACAATATTGAACATAATTACAGTCAACAAATAGATGAAGCTATTGCTTCAACCTCAGGGTTGGATTGCACTTTCGAGCCAATTTCACCGAATGATGTTTTACCGCCCGATAGTGTGTAACATGAATACGTCACCTGTTTTCCTCCTTGCAAAGTTTCCTTCGTTTTAAAGAGAATTGTAAAATTACAGTTCCCCACAACTCCCTATAATATAGATCGCATCTTTAAACTGGCTACCCACACTATATCCCGGTGCTGGTGCTGTCCGGATAATTCACTACTAGATGGCGTGGCACGTTTCGTTTCTAGCTCGATCTTGAGTTCTTTTCAGTTGGTTTCTAAAGAAACCAAACATACCAAATAAGTTGTCGGCTGTCAATCAGATTTCAGTATCTGACAAGTGACATTTCTACTTTCACGAATCGAAAGCGGAAACAGATTCAAGCCCATAGGAACTAAAAAGCATTGCCTTCTTGTCTGCTGACCAAGAAAGTTCACCTCTTGATCGCTCCCGTCGAAGCCTGTTGTTCAGGGTAAGTCGCCATTACGGATATCATAAAGATCGTTTCTAATTCGATTATTACTTATTTTTAGCTCTGGGATTTTATCTAAACTTTACCTTGTACCTTTATCTTTACCTTTATCTTCAGTAAATACCTTACCTTCTCCGGTATTTACTAATTATCTGGATTAATTGCCTTTTGTGAAGAGGAAGCCATCTTGAGCGAGGAGACAAAGGGAGCGTGGCCCATTTCTGTTCTTCAACTATCTAATTCATCCCTGCATCGTTTTCATTTATCCATGGTGAAATAAATCAACGTTTCGAAGATCTTCAAAAACAACAGAACATTTTCCCGGTGCTAGTGCTGTTTAGGACTTTTCAACCCCAGGAGCCTCGTCAGGGCGCGGTCCCTACACCTGCTGGTTTTCTTCTGGAGATTTCAATGCCTGATTAAGCACCACCCCTAGCAAAGTCCAGGAGTTATTAATATCCTTTTTACTGTCAAAATAAAGACAGTTTTTACCTCAATCAGCTTCATCCCGGAAACTGTAAGTTGCCTTTTATTTTATTTCACCGATCATGACGAGGAAGGACTAGAAGATCAGTGCTAATTTAGTAAATTAATTAATTACCACTCACGAACTTTATCTTTCCCGATATAAATGATATCGGAAATACTTTTGTACACAGGTGTACAAAGTAAAGGATCCTTTATTTTAAACAAACTGATTGTTTAAATATATATATCAAATTTAAAGCTTTTAAAGTAAGACAGGATAATTATTGATTTAATTAAACAGGAAATGTAAACCATAATTTGCTCATTAAACATCTGTACATTATAACTTATTCTTTGAAAATCACATTAACATCTTTATCACCCTAAATCTACTTTTTATTAGTTCTTCATAGAGTTTAGGTAGCACAATAAAAATAAGAACTCGAGCAAATCGAGTTAATAGGAACTGAAGAACTCTTTGGCATCCCTAACCTACCTTAGATACCTATATAAAGGGTGTACCTTTTTAATAATTAAAGCAGCGGAATAACTAGCACTCTGATAGTATTTGATTCAGTTTTCAAGTTATTCAACATCATTATCTTTAGAGAAATTTGTCGTGAAAGTTTCTTTTGCAGTATTACCGTTTTGCCGAAACAACATTTTGTCTTTCGCTTGCACCGCAAGCTCTCGTTACTGTTGCGTTCGACATTCCCTGATTTTATAATCTTATTGCTCACGCTGCAATTGGCATTAACGACGAGAAATCGTCCATTCATTTGCTTACGCTGCAATTGGCATTTCCCCGGCGGAGAATCGAATACACCCACAAACTTTGGATTAGAAACTACCTTAAATAAACAAAAGCACTTGATCTCTTCCTAGTTCCCATTATAAATGGAATATTGATATTAACGTCATAAATTATTTAGCTCAGATATATCGTACAGTTATCTTATTTTCTTGATGCATGATTATAGCTGCATGAACTCGCATGTTAGTCTAAGAATGTCTTAGTTAGTTATTGTGGTTTTACTGCTGGTGAATAATAGTGTCGTGACGCGAAAATACCTTATCTTCTTACCGCTACACTGCCGCTAAGGGGTAACCTTGAAAAAGGAGCCTTACGGGGTGGTTGATTATACCGTCGCGAAAATCTCGAGTAAGCTTTAAAGAAGTTTGACCCCGTGCAAAGAGGATACTCTTGAGAGAGCTTTGCGGTCCAAATTGTCTTTGAAAGCTGCATCCAAATATTTCCTTCATTAACATTATCTCATACCTTCTCTCATGAATTAAGTTAGGTTAAATTCGAAATATCTGAATTATCGATCAGCTGTTCCAACTGGTGTCCCTCTGTCGTTGTCGTACACAGACAGACTGCTAAAGCAACGACAATTCTTTACGTCGAACGTAGAAAATGAATTCTTTACGTGTAAAGATACGTCATAGCGACATGTACTTCTTCCGATCCCTACCTTACCGACTCTAGAGAATATCTGTACTTACCTACATACCTATGCATATTTAAAAATTGCCTTATCTTATCTTAGTATCTCTCTAGATTACCTTTTATCTCTCTCTCTACTAGGAAATTATATCTTATATCGGTATTTTAGTTTTTTTGAAATACCGTGACCTATTTTCGTTTTATAACGAAGGGAATTCTTTTGAATTTAAATCTCTCTCTCTCCCGCTTGAACTGGCGACGTGACGTCATAGCCAAGTCAAATAGGCCAGGTTCATTCTTTCCTTATTTAGGCCAGGTACACTAGGTGCTACGTTGCCTACCTGTGCTGATAATACTACTGTCTTCTCTCTAGAATAAAATAAAAAATTTTATTCTTATCTATCTATAATATTATAGTACCTATATTTTTCTAAAATGAACCCAGTCTCGACTCTAGTTAGTGACACAATCACTCATGAGTTCTTCCTAAGGAAATAAATTCCTTATTTATTTATGCATAATAAAATGCATGATCAGTCTAGTATGCTCCTAGACAAGGAAAATGCATCAGGATTAATTATTCCTGAGTCAACGTACCCTTTCGATCCCGGTATACTAAAACCGATGAATAGTTTTCTGTAATATCTTCTCTTTAATTTTATTTTCCTTGCCGAAGTAGGGGGGGATACCTTCGGCCCATTTCGGCGTAAGAAAAACCAAGGCACGAATATCGGAATTCTACTATTGGCCTAAAATGGACCTAACGGTAAAGAAATTCATACGAAATTGTCAGGTTTGCGGTGCTCACAAATCGACTAATGTCGCTCGTGCTGGTTTAATGGGTGGTTACAAAAGTATAAGCTTTCCTTTCCAATTTATCTCCATAGATTTTATGGGTCCCTTTCCTAGGTCGAAAGCCAGGAATACTCAACTTCTAGTAGTCACAGATTGGTTCTCTAAGTTCGTACTGGTAAAGCCCATGCCGAACGCAACCGCAGCTGCAGTTGTAAAATATCTCGAAAATCAAGTTTTCTTGGTCTTTGGTGTCCCTCAAATTGTTCTCTGCGACAATGCTCAGATTTTTAAGAGTACTCAGTTCACCAAGCTATTGGAAGAGTACCAAGTTAATTTGTGGTATAGTGCAAGACACTTGTCACAAGTCAACCCTACCGAGAGAACCAATCGAACTTTGCTTACCGCTATCTCATCTTATGTGAAAGATAATCACAAAGACTGGGATAAAAATGTCTACAAGGTGGCCCAGGCAATTAATTTGTCTGAGAACGAAGTCACCAAACATTTTCCTGCTTTTCTTGTTTTCGCTCGAAACATACCTATTGACGGAACCTTTTATGGTCCTGTCGAAAATAACTACCTTGCCCTACCAGAAGACCTTTCTTATGTGCATAGGGAAAATGATATCTCCAGATTACCTCCTATCTTTGAAGACGTCAGAGTCAAATTAAAAAAGGCTTATGACGTAAATAAAAAGTATTATGATCTGCGTAAGCGCCCAGATGTTTTCCAGGAAGGAGAGTTAGTATGGAAACATACTTACCCCCTTTCGAATGCTGCAAAGAACTTTGCTGCCAAACTGGCCCCCAAATTCGTACTTTGCCGAATTTCCAAGGCAATATCTAAATTAGTGTACGAACTACAGGATCAGGAAGGCAACCCGCTAGGTCGCTGGCATGTGAAGGACTTAAAGGCGTATGGAGGCAAAGATCCGCCACAAATTGATAAATAGTTCACTTCCTTCTCTCTCCAGAAATTTTATTTCTACCTAACTTCTATCTTCTCTACAGCATATACAAACTCCTGTTTGGAATGAGGTTTGACAATACGTGAATTGAGGATGCTATGTCTTTTTGTCGTATCTAGAATGAACGAAGAATGTATGCAGAGTGAATACCGTATCTTTCAAGGCATTCTCAAGGATCTCGAAACTAGCTGTGTGAATGAGGATCCAAAGTGAAAATGTTGCTAATTTTGGGATCAGTATCTGTTATCCTCAGTCTCTTATCTTGTTCTATCGCTCAAATTTTGAGAACCCATAATTTTTCTGGTTATCTAAACTATTACCTCAGGAAGAAACTATTCGTCTATCTTATCTGGCTAACGTTTACAGGTCTAATGTTATCTTTTAAGTTTTTTTGTGTTCATTGAACCAAAGAAAAACACTATCTTACCGTTGTATCTACCTTATCTTTTCTTTTACCTTATCTTATCTTACCATCTCTTTTAAAAGGGTGCTTTCCCGACAGTTTCCGCCCTGCTTTAGGCTAAAGAGAAAACTGCCCTGTTTGTCCAAACAAAAGACAGCAGGCTATCTTTATCTTACCCACCATCTCTGTTGAACCGGGTGCTTTCCCGACAGTTTCCGCCCTGCTTTAGGCTAAAGAGAAAACTGCCCTGTTTGTCCAAACAAAAGACAGCAGGCTATCTTTATCTTACCCACCATCTCTGTTGAACCGGGTGCTTTCCCGACAGTTTCCGCCCTGCTATGTGCTAAAGTGAAAACTGCTCTGCTTGTCCAATCAGACGACAGCAGATTCCTTTTATCTTACCTTACCTTATCTATTAGCACCACAGTAAAATGGTGGCTAATGCTTATCTTAGATATTCTTTTCAATGAAGGAAAGAAATTATCTTACCTTATCTTATCTATACCTATTAGTACCATAATGAAATGGTGACTAATGCTTATCTTAGATATTCTTTTCAAAGAAGAAAAGAAATTATCTTATCTTACCTTAATACCTTTACCTATTAGCTTCATAATGAAATGATAGCTAATCATTATCTTCTCTGCGAATATTTTCCCAGATGGAAAATAGAAATCTATGTGAATTCGAGTTCTGAATTTGCAAAGGAGGCCCTAGATATTCAGTGCTGAAGTAAAGGAATCTGAACACTGGTATCGAATGTCCCCTATCTCAGCGATGAAAATGGTTTTCCATTTTTCTTATCTTTCCAAATGATTGAATTACCTTACCTTATCTTAAATGTTTATCTAGTAATCCAGATGGTTATTAAAGATTTCTTGAAGCAATTATTGGAAGTATCCAGGTAATTTGTTCCGTATGACCTTTGAGATTTATCTGACAAAGACACGTAAAGTGACTTTCAATGACCAATTATCTTAGCTTGTCCCTTGTAACTAGTAGTAGTTAGAACAACTACTTATCTATTTCGAAACTTTCCCATAAAGGAGTAGAATTATCTACATCTCGTTTTCTTACATTTATATCTTCCCCTATCTATTTTCATTGTAAGGAATGAAAATTATGTACATTATCTCTCCCCATTCGCATATGTTTGCGAATACCTTTTGAGTTATCTGTATATATGTTTAATTATATCTATCCCGCTACCTTGACTTTTTAGGTAAAGTCAGAATTTCTGGATTTATTTAGTTGTCCATTCTATCGAGTAGCAGCCCTGTTTCCGAGAGTTTTAGTTTATGTGAAAACCCCATAGCAATTTTCTTAATCCTTCAGTGTTGGCGGTTTTTGAAACCCCAGGCTGAAGTAGTGTTCAAAACTATGGGTGGTCGAACAACAAACAGAAGAGCGCAGCTCTATTAACAGCGAGCCTGTTATACCGAAATGTTATAACTTAATTTTAATTCTTGTATATACAATATCTAATTATAAGTGTTTATGATAAATAATCAACTTAGAAGCCTGGCCTTCTAGAAAGAATGCATGTACATTTTCTTTTATCTACTTAGCATTAAGGTTTTGTAACTATAAATTTAATCTGCATGAGCGAATTAAATATTTCTTTTTATATTATATAGCTAGTTAAAGTGACTAACTGTGCGATATTATCTGAACAAATAGTAAACATGGTAGAAAACTTTTACAAAGTCTGTTTTTGTAGAACACTATTCTCTCTCTTTTTCGATTTGTGTCGTCCTTGTTGGTCATCCACAATCATACCTTCATATATACCCTTCTACGGGTATAGAAAGAACTAGAATTTTCTTCTAGTTTTTGAATTTTCTCTTGCATCGGTAAGGGGAGGTGTGTAACGTGAATACGTCACCTGTTTTCCTCCTTGCAAAGTTTCCTTCGTTTTAAAGAGAATTGTAAAATTACAGTTCCCCACAACTCCCTATAATATAGATCGCATCTTTGAACTGGCTACCCACACTATATCCCGGTGCTGGTGCTGTCCGGATAATTCACTACTAGATGGCGTGGCACGTTTCGTTTCTAGCTCGATCTTGAGTTCTTTTCAGTTGGTTTCTAAAGAAACCAAACATACCAAATAAGTTGTCGGCTGTCAATCAGATTTCAGTATCTGACAAGTGACATTTCTACTTTCACGAATCGAAAGCGGAAACAGATTCAAGCCCATAGGAACTAAAAAGCATTTCCTTCTTGTCTGCTGACCAAGAAAGTTCACCTCTTGATCGCTCCCGTCGAAGCCTGTTGTTCAGGGTAAGTCGCCATTACGGATATCATAAAGATCGTTTCTAATTCGATTATTACTTATTTTTAGCTCTGGGATTTTATCTAAACTTTACCTTGTACCTTTATCTTTACCTTTATCTTCAGTAAATACCTTACCTTCTCCGATATTTACTAATTATCTGGATTAATTGCCTTTTGTGAAGAGGAAGCCATCTTGAGCGAGGAGACAAAGGGAGCGTGGCCCATTTCTGTTCTTCAACTATCTAATTCATCCCTGCATCGTTTTCATTTATCCATGGTGAAATAAATCAACGTTTCGAAGATCTTCAAAAACAACAGAACATTTTCCCGGTGCTAGTGCTGTTTAGGACTTTTCAACCCCAGGAGCCTCGTCAGGGCGCGGTCCCTACACCTGCTGGTTTTCTTCTGGAGATTTCAATGCCTGATTAAGCACCACCCCTAGCAAAGTCCAGGAGTTATTAATATCCTTTTTACTGTCAAAATAAAGACAGTTTTTACCTCAATCAGCTTCATCCCGGAAACTGTAAGTTGCCTTTTATTTTATTTCACCGATCATGACGAGGAAGGACTAGAAGATCAGTGCTAATTTAGTAAATTAATTAATTACCACTCACGAACTTTATCTTTCCCGATATAAATGATATCGGAAATACTTTTGTACACAGGTGTACAAAGTAAAGGATCCTTTATTTTAAACAAACTGATTGTTTAAATATATATATCAAATTTAAAGCTTTTAAAGTAAGACAGGATAATTATTGATTTAATTAAACAGGAAATGTAAACCATAATTTGCTCATTAAACATCTGTACATTATAACTTATTCTTTGAAAATCACATTAACATCTTTATCACCCTAAATCTACTTTTTATTAGTTCTTCATAGAGTTTAGGTAGCACAATAAAAATAAGAACTCGAGCAAATCGAGTTAATAGGAACTGAAGAACTCTTTGGCATCCCTAACCTACCTTAGATACCTATATAAAGGGTGTACCTTTTTAATAATTAAAGCAGCGGAATAACTAGCACTCTGATAGTATTTGATTCAGTTTTCAAGTTATTCAACATCATTATCTTTAGAGAAATTTGTCGTGAAAGTTTCTTTTGCAGTATTACCGTTTTGCCGAAACAACATTTTGTCTTTCGCTTGCACCGCAAGCTCTCGTTACTGTTGCGTTCGACATTCCCTGATTTTATAATCTTATTGCTCACGCTGCAATTGGCATTAACGACGAGAAATCGTCCATTCATTTGCTTAGGCTGCAAGTGAAAGCACTGAAACAAGCCCAAGAATAGGACCCAGACCCACAAATAAGAGAAAGAACCCTATAAGAAGACGCTCACACCGTCAAGCGGGAGTGTCGAGGGAGCTTTTCGACATGAATGCAGCAACACTGGCAACTATTCGCCAAATGAACCAAGATATGGCACGTTTGGCGAATGCTGCAGAGCAAATCGTGGCATCATTATCAAATAGTTATACAAAATAAATGTAAATATTTGATGTGTTTTTTTTTATTTTAATTTCAAGTCTTGTTTTTGACTGTCTGTTGAAGAGATGAAAATAAAATTATTACCTCATGGAATTTTTTTAAACTTTTAGAAACTTATTTTTTTTAATTTTGTTAGCTTAGAAAGCTTAAAATTCTGGAAAATAATTTTTATGGATAATTTTGAGTAAAAATATTCAAGTTTCATATTTAATGACATAAATGAAAATTTCTGAAGTTTTTAACATTTTGAATGTCTATGTAGATTATATTTTATTAAATTAAAACAATGGGATCTAAACAGTACTACTAAAACAATGATTTTTGTATGGTAACTAGTTATTTATTTATTTACGAAATTAGGTATTTATATTGTTATTGAACACCCTGTATAAGATTCTATACATAATGAATCAAAAGAGTAAATATTAACATGACGATGACAATATATTTAAACAAGAACAAACACTAGAATTAAATTTCACGGAAATAACGATTTACTAAATGCTGTCTCGCTACAAATCCTTCCCGATTATTATTGTCTGCTAAAACTACATTTCCATCATTTGGTCGTGATTGTTGATCTGGCACAGCACATTCAAGTGGTAGATCTCCGGCTATACATATGTTATGCAACACAACGCAAGCATTGACTATGGAGCCCACTTTTTCTGGAGCATACCGAAGTTTTCGTTCCCCCAACAAACAACGAAATCGGGCCTTCAACACTCCATTGCGGCGTTCGATACAGTTTCTTGCGCGCACATGACGCTCCGTGTAACGGAACTCTGGAGTACCTTCAGCTGCATTTAAAATGGGTGTCATCAGCCATGGTTGTTGAGGATATCCAGAATCTCCAACAAGCCATGTATTAATATCTCCTGTAAATAATTTGTTTCATTAAGAAGCACGCTAACAATAGAAAAACTGTCTTACCATTATTGTAGCACCGTTGCAATTCTCTTTGAATGGCAAAGTTCCTCCAAACATAAGCGTCGTGAGTTGCTCCTGCGAATCTTGCATTCACGTTTAAGACTTTTAGGTCGTAATTGCATACCTGAAAAAATATAGAAAACTATTATTCCAACCTCAACTGCTTTTGAATTCATTCACTTACCAGTTGTACATTTTTGGAGTGAAAACCTTTTCTGTTCAAATAATTATGCTCCTCATCAACAGGAGCTAAAATCGCAACGTGCGTGCAGTCAATTGCACCTATGGTTCCTGGGAAATTTGTAGCTTCCATGAATCTTCTTTTCAAGGCAGCTTTTTCCTCAAGCCCTGTTGGAAACTTTATGAGGCGTTGTGCGGGCGTATTTACGATGCCTTCGCTGACTTCCTCGATAGCTCTTGACATCGACTGCTGTGATATGGATATGTTGTAACTTTGCCCAACACTTTTTTGATAGGACCCAGTAGCAAAGAAATACAATGCTGCAAAGTACCTCAAAATTGGAGTAATTGCATGCGCACTGTTTCTCGCAACCATGCTTGGTACTACAGCATCGTACATATATCGAGCCATTTCTTTATTAAGCCGAAACAATTCTCGAAAGTGTTCATCATTCATTGTGAATGGATCACTGGCATCTCTCATTAGATGACGTTCTAAATTATTTGCCCGATACTCTTCTAATTTATTTTGCCTGGCTTCATCTTCTTCAGCAGCGAGAACATTTTATTGTAACACTATTCTACAAACTTACCTAAAAAAAAATTAATACAGCAATTACAGCATTAAAACTTGAAACAATCAGCTCAGGTTTTTCACTAATTATTACCAACACTTTTACTTTATTAGCTGCTTGCTTCTTCTTAATAAACAAGAAACGAGATGAAGTTTGAAAGCAGTAAGCACGAGGTCATAGCACGAGTAATTTTCATGACATCTTAAATAAACGTCTAAAGCATTCAGAAAATGTCATTTCTGTCAATATTGTCACTTATTTTCACAATGTTTTTAGAACTGGCAATATAATCACGGAAATAGCCGAATCACAAGCGACATCTCCGCAGAGTGCAAAACGTAGCGATTGTCGCTTAACTAACTGGAATTTTACTATCGCTTTAATGCGATTATCGCTATGGAAATGCAGAGTCCCAGCACAGGCCTGTGGCGCGACAGTGAACCGACATTCAAATAGCACGTGAAATAACCAATACTCAAGGGTAGAACGTGAGTTATGTGATAGTACTAATTACCCTCAATTATTATTGTATTAATATTCAATATATTAAATATATAATAATAATAATAATAATCTTTTTTCTGCGACGGGCTAAAAGTTTGACCTTTTTACCCCGTTGACAGGTAGAAAAATGCCTCATTATATGAGCTGCATCTTATCGGGGAAAAAATTAATTAGCAGGGAAATAAATGAGTACTTATTTCCCCGAAATGGCTGCTTAGGTATAGCTACTATTAACACTCAGATATCATTAAATTTATATCAAATATACGTAAAGGAAAGTTACCTTATTATCCAAATGGCAATTATTAAGGGAATTTTCATAACAATCACTATCCATATTAATAAATTCACTCATTGAGACCTTACAAGAATCTTTGCAAAACTATCTAAAATTTTAATTAAATTATGACGTTTATCGAATTAAATCGTTTCGTCACCAGGCAACGTCGATTACGATAAAAGACAGTTTGAAAATCCAAGTTTAACATAAATCATTTTTCCGACATAATTTTCAGTTATCTAACTACGTTTTTCGACATTCTAACACTGATATTTTTTCTCGCAGAAAAAAATTGTATATTACACACAAGAAAAAAGTGCGATGTTAGCTCTCGATGTGTTTGTCCCCTCCGCTAAACGCGTCGGGGACGTAATCACATCTCGAGCTAAAATCTATCACTTTTTTCTCTTGTGTAATAAATAACTATTATTTACTAGAATATTACATTCTATAATACAAGGTGTTTCTAAATGGAGTACCATAAATTGGAGGACTTGTAGATAAAGTTGAAAAAATACGAAAATGTAGGAAAATTTTTTTTCGAAAAGGCTTTATTGATGAGATACAGGGTGTTAAAGAGTCGACCGACAGACCACTCTTTTGTTAATATTTGTTGAAACAATAACCCAACTGAGACAATTTTTTGTGTGTAACAACAAGTTATAAAGAGCAATAATCAGACAAATTTTCGGTTTATTTCAATAAGCCAGTGGCGTAGAAACAGGGGTCGTTTGACACTTTTCACTCTTTAAAAAAGTAAGGGCTAGGTTTTTTGATGTCTTATTACTTTTTTCTGAATCAACGGTCTTTTTACAATAAAAAAGCCATACTTGTTTAATTTGCCCAGAGGCGTCCGTTTTTGAGATATTTGCAATTTTGTGTCAGGACGTCAGTCGCTTTATGTAAAATACACTTAAAAATTTCATTTATTAAAATTGTGAAGGTAGCTTTGAAATTTAAATAAACTAATTTTTGGACTTACTTGTCAGTTTGACATTTCATATCTCGAGTTCAGTGATAAATGTAAAGTGCTAATAGATATGAGAATATCCATTTATTTTTTCATCAAAATGGAACAATATTCATTCAGTGAATACACAGATATGCTGTTAACATTAGGAGAGTGTCATGGTAATTCGCAAGCGGCAGTGAGACGTTATGCGATAAAGTTTCCTAACAGAAATACTCCAAATCGAAAAACATTTTTGGTAGTGGAGCTTCGTTGTCGGGAAACTGGTTATGTCAAACCACGCAATCTGAATTGTGGTAGAAGAAGAACTGCACGAACAGTTTTGAATGAGGAAAATGTATTGGAAAGTTTGTATGATAATCCTACAGTAAGTACTAGACGGTTAGCTGCTCAAGCAAATTTATCTCATTCCGTTGTCTGGAGAATCGCCAGAGAACAGCAACTTCACCCTTGCCATTTTCGGCAGGTACAAGGTATTTATCCCGAAGATATGAGAGCACGCGTTGTATTTTGTGAGTGGCTATTAGATAATCGTAATTTAATGCAAAGAATAATATTTACCGATGAAGCTACATTCACGAGGAGCGGTATATTTAATATGCACAATTCGCATGTGTGGGCAGACGAAAATCCCAGAGCCACCAGAATAACTCACTACCAACAATCTTTTAAAATAAATGTTTGGGCAGCAACCCTTGAAAATCAAGTTATAGGGTATCATATCTTGCCGGGAAATTGAAATGCGAATGTATACCACCAATTTTTACAAAATCATTTTTTCAATTTATCGAAGAAGTTCCTATCAGAATAAGGCAAAGACTTTGGCTCATGCACGACGGTGCGCCTCCGCACTACGGCAGAGAGCCTAGGCGGTGGCTTGGACGCCATTTTCCAAATCGCTGGATTGGTCGCGGAGTTGATGCCCCTATTAATTGGCCAGCACGTTCTCCAGACTTAAATCCACTGGATTTCACTGTCTGAGGACAAATGAAAGGCTTTGTATACTCGACTCCGGTAAATAGTATAGACGAATTGAGACGTAAAATTGAAAATGCATTTGAACGATTATCAAATCAACCAAAAATAATGTTTTCGTTGGAGCAGCGTTTAAATGCATGTGTACGTGCAAACGGAGGACACTTCGAGCAATATCAGATAATCATTAGGTAATTTTATGTTAGGTATGTTTTGTTCAATTACTTATGTTTTGTTATGTGTTGAATAGTTTTCTTGACAATAAATATTATTTAATTTTCACTTCGGATATGAAATGTCAAACTGACAAGTAAGTCCAAAAATAAGTTTATTTAAATTTCAAAGCTACCTTCACAATTTTAATAAATGATATTTTTAAGTGTATTTTACATAAAGCGACTGACGTCCTGACACAAAATTGCAAATATCTCAAAAACGGACGCCTCTGGGCAAATTAAACAAGTATGGCTTTTTTATTGTAAAAAGACCGTTGATTCAGAAAAAGTAATAAGACATCAAAAAACCTAGCCCTTACTTTTTTAAAGAGTGAAAAGTGTCAAATGACCCCTGTTTCTACGCCACTGGCTTATTGAAATAAACCGAAAATTTGTCTGATTATTGCTCTTTATAACTTGTTGTTACACACAAAAAATTGTCTCAGTTGGGTTATTGTTTCAACAAATATTAACTAAAGAGTGGTCTGTCGGTCGACTCTTTAACACCCTGTATCTCATCAATAAAGCCTTTTCGAAAAAAATTTTTCCTACATTTTCGTATTTTTTTAACTTTATCTACAAGTCCTCCAATTTATGGTACTCCATTTAGAAACACCTTGTATACTAAACAATAAAAATAACTATAACTACTCGCTTAGGGATCTACCAAATGCATTTGATCTTGTATTATCTTCATTTATCTATATTTGATCTTTTGTTTATATTTTGTTTAATTTTGCTTTATTTGGTGTTTTGTAATTCTATTAAAGACCGAAAATGGTTAATGCGGGTTTTATAAAAGGACAATCAGACAATTTACCCAAAGTTGATGTGTTTATGACTGCATCATTCATGAAAAATTCGGAGGATTTTTCTCAAGCTGAAGTTCGTGGTGTAAAAGCTCGCAAGTAAGTATAAAAATACCTAAGTATTGTACTTCCATTCTTATATCATTTTATAAAGCTGTCACCCCTTTATTTCGAGCTGTCGGATTATTTATTAGAAATAACTGACAGTCTGCGGGTGCTTTAATTTGCCTTCTGATTTATAGTGAGGGAAGGAGGTATTAATAAGCCAACGTACAACAAATTACAACTTTTTATTTTTACTCAATAATAATAATGATTATTTAAAATATCAATTCTACGAATAATAAAATCGTATCGGTTTATTATTTCAAGGTCGCCAGCACCAACGATAGCGCCGACCGCTTTTTCATGGCATAAGAAATGCAGGTCTAGCGATAAGCCCGGTGACGGTACAGACGGTGAGGCGATTCCTGCCACTATCGCTGTATTGCAGGATCCGATCGATCGGCCGGGCGGCCGCAGGGGTATATCAGCGTATGAAGTACCTACAATACTACCTATAGGAACTGGCGTGGAAAACGAAATGAAATTATCCTTGTTCGCCTCGTGGTTTTCTGTTCTGGAACACAAGATTAATTTATAATATAATATACCAGAGTCAACGCCTCTGGTAACGGATAAAGAAAGAAAATATTTATAACCCCGTATTACCGTAATTCTATTCGGTAGTCGTCTTTCTCAAAAAGAAAACAGTCTTTATAAATTAGCAAGCACCCATTCATTCACAAATCATACAATTTAATCCAAATCGCCCCCTTTAATTAATAGAGAATAATATTTACAGATATACACTTTTGATTCAAATAATCATAAATTCAGCAGTAGGTATTATTCATACGTCTATCCTTATGGATAATTCATTCAATAACCCTGACGGGGTCCTGGTTCACGCAGAGAAGAATAGGATTATAGGCTAAGTCATCTCCTTAGCTTACGAGGATGGGTTAGATCGAATCAACTCTTCGACCTAGGGTTTATGAATAGAATGATATTGACAATGGTGATAGCCGTTTTACCTTTCGCGTTCTTCGCTCAACTCCCGAAGAGGCAAAAAGTAATGGCCAGGAATAACTAGGTCAACTCCCTAGTTAGAGGATAGGTGTAAACCTAGACCAGCTCAACTCCCTGGCATAGGTTCAACAGGCAGTGGAATCCGTCTGTTCCTGCTTGATTCTTCTGCGGTGTATTTATAGCTGCTTCCTTATCTTGTTTACTCCATTTGTTCAAAAACGCCTAAAAACTCTGATAATTCGACCTTCTTATGTCGTTCGTTTCTCCGCAAATTGATTATTTGCGAATTTATATTAATAAATATTAATTAATTTATTATTATTCGACGCTAACGGCGTCGCGACGTTGCGCTTTTCTGGCATAACGTCACAAAGCCTACTAAATTTCACAATTTGGCATAACCTCACTAATAAGTCTCATTTAAAATAAGTATATTAAGTATTTACAACATTGTTTGGAATGAGCTGTATAAACACCAGTGCTGATTTATTTTCATTTATACCATTTATAGGTGCAAATTGCTTAAAAAAATATAAATAAGCAAGCGAGTGGATTAGAAAATCTTTACCCAATAATTAATTTTATTACCTACTCATTTATGATTTATTTATTTCATTTTAGATCTGGGAGAGATTCCTATGGAGATTACGCGGTAGGGTGGGTTCAAGTTCAAAGAATCCAAAATATTTGCACAGTCAAGGCTAAAATAACACCGGAGCATAATGTGAAAAAGAAGCAGTATGCAGTAACTTGTGTTATTGATGAGGTTGCTGAGAAGGTTTTGAACGTTCAGTGTCATGATTGTGCTACTTCATTAGGTGAGGGTTTATTTAGTACCTAGGTATATACTATGTTATGTTGGGATCAATTTCTATTTATTGCATGCAATTTTTTATATCTTGCATTTTTATTAAGATAAACTACTCTAAATTTTTTTTTTTCGTTTTATAATAAATAGAGAACCGATTATAGGCAAAGAAAAAATGCAAAATAGGCGCCTTTATAGGCACATTTTTTGGGATAAAAAGGCTTAAACTTGAACCAAATAGGCAATAAAATAGGCAAATTTTAATAACCAAATTTTCACTACATAGAAAAAATGAGTAACACAAATTTACGTTTATACATAGGTGCCTTAAAAATTCCTGCCGATTTCCAAAAATTTACAGCAATTTTCCTAAGATTTTGTTTTACATCAAGCACGTTGTTTGATAAATAAAACAATTACAAATATTACATTTAGCATTTTGCTACAAGCTCGGAAAAATATTGTGTCGTCATCCAAGAATTCAGGATATGGCTTAATCCACGAAGATATTTTGCTTGATTTACTCATTTTTATGTGTTAAAATTTTATGCCAGCAAGTTCTGGTCTACCAGTACCTTCATATTCATTCATGAGAAGTAAGAAAGTAACAGATACATCTGGGCATCATTAAAACCAGATATGTATGTAGTAAATGGAAACCCGGGTCAGTTATTATTTCTATAAGGGGTTACTTGGGGGGAGGGGGGTTATTTCTATAAGGGGTTATAAGGGGCTATTGACTTAGGACCTATAATAAATTAAAGTAGGGTAGTAAAATTTTCAAATATTCTTTCAAAGTTAATTATTAGCATGAAATGTATTTTGAGGAAATTTAAATTTATTTGAATAGGCAAGAATAGGCATTTTTTGTGAAAATAAGCACCAGATACTCAAATAGGCAAAAAAGGCACAGATAGGCACTTTGCCTATAATCCGTTCTCTAATAATAAACCATGTTTTTTATTTAATTTTAGGTGGATGTAAACATGCCATTTCATTTTTACTGTGGCTTCATAGAAGAAGTGAGGAGCCTTCCCCAACAGAAGTGGCTTGCTACTGGGCTAAGAGCAAGTTATCAAAAGTTGGGAGCACCATAAAGTTTTTAACTCTTCGGGACCTTGGAGCCGAAGAGGATCTGAGTTCTGACGAAGAAAGTTCACTTTTCCTCCAAGAAGTTTACAAGAAAGGTCTAGAAAATTCTTCAAAAAGTCAGCTTTTTAAGTAGGTATTTTGACCGCAACGGCATCAGTGAACACTTGGGTTTATATCAACTTATATTGAAATTTGTTGGGAAGTCAGGAGAGACATCTGATTGCACAGAATTTCTTAATTTCTGTTCTCAGCAAATGACAATCAATCTGGGCTCTGAAGCTGCAATGAAGACCACGGAACAATCTTCATCTAGTCTTTGGTTCGACTTACGGTTTGGGAGAATTACTGCATCAAAAGTATATGATGCAGCCCATTGTAAGAAAACTGATGGTTCCGTTTGACATTACGAAAATTTTCAAAGCCGACTAGATCCCAGATTTTTCATAGCCAACTTTTGTTTTTCTTATGGCCGCCATATTGATTTTTTACGTCATTCGGTATGAAACAAATAATGGAAACAAAAAACTAATAAACTTCAAAAAATAAATTTCAAAAATTTTTATTCTTCTTTTTCCTTAAAAAAAATACTTTTTAGACCGAATATCATAGAGAAATTAAAAAACCATGAGGCAAGCAGTATAACTTCACATATTTTCGAAGTTTATTAATTTTTGGTTTCCATTAATTTTTTTATATCGAACAACATAAAAATCAATATGGCGGCCATAAGAAAAACAAAAGTTGGCTATGAAAAATCTGGGATCTAGTCGGCTTTGAAAATTTTAGTAATGTCAAACGGATAGCTTTTGACGACTTATGGAAGCCTACAAAAAATAATTAATTAATTTCCAATAATAAAAAAGGTATGGGTAAAATAAGAAATTTTGATTTTTCAGTTTTTTCAGGACATTTCAGCAACGGCTGAAGTTCTCCTAAGTTTTGTTTGAGATTCTTGTAAGCATCAAATTGCGCAACTTTTCTCTAATTTACCCGACCCTGTATCTCTTATCGTTTCCAATATACCCATGTACTTACTGCATTTTAAACTGGACACCCGGTATAAGACCAAAAATCGAAACATATCTCAAAAGAAAACTACTGATCTTTACGAAAAGGTAAAGATCAGTAGTTTTCTTTACGAAAAGGTCCGCGAGCTATGCCTGTGTTGCTCAGTGGCGCGTCCCCTGGGTGGCGGATTGGGGCCTTCCCTTACAGGAAGGATGCGCGGCCGGAGGTGCCGGGCTGTTTCTGGGAGAACTCGTGACTCACAAAAATGGACGGGGCCCCCGACTGCGCGGCGGACCATGCACAGGACTCGAGAGACGTGTGAGGTGTGACACACGGTGGGGGTAGCGACCCACGAGACCTCTAGCTCCGCACACTCACACCAAACACACACAGTACACTGACACAATGGAAAAGTAGACAGATCTCGGAAGCCTCTTCAGCACAGACTGGGAGAACTCTGAGGTGGAGGTTCGGCGGAATGGTAGCGTCGAAATAAAGTCAGGACCGCACACCTGATGCCGTTGGACAGTACAGGGGCCCACCCTTGCCTAGCCAGCGTAGGGGGCTGCCCTATCATCCTTCGAAAAATCTTGAAAGCATAGCAATGCCAGGTGGCGCCTGGGAAATAGGCCAAGCTGCGCTTTTCAAGGGGCTTCGCCTGCGGCCGCCACCGACCAGAAACCTTGGGAATAGTTTTTAAGGAAGTGGGAAGAGAGGGAGGAGAGACTTGGACATACAAATCTACACAAAAAAAAAAAAAAAAATCATGGAAGAAAAAGGAAACGGAAACATGGAAAACGTGCAAAAAATGGAAGTAGAGTTCCCTAGCTCAGAGCCGGAAGAAATTCCAAAAGCTCTTGAAGAGCTCCTTCTGGGGGCCTCCGAATCCGACGGCGACACGCGCGGCGCGACTCCGGTGGAAGCAGGAGTGCAGAAATGCACTCCAGCAGAAACGGAGTCCGGGCCGTCGGTCGGCGGGGGAAAAGAGAAGGCCCTAGAAAGAAGGAAACAGAAAAAGAAGGAAAAGAGACGAGAAGCCAGGAAGGCGGAACGGCAGGTGCGGAGGAAGCAGCGAGAAATCGCAGCGGCCACAACAGCCCTGTCGAGTCAGGTAGGGGCGCTCGAACTAGGGAAGACAGGGGAGTCCGACAGGAAACCCACGTCCCTTGGTGAGAGCACCCAACCAGGCGATTCCACCACTGGTACTCCAAGGACCTCCGAGAGGGGACCTACCGCACGGGACGCCAGGAGGGCCGCAAGTAAGCGGACCTTCAGGCTGCCCACGGAGCCGGCCAGCTTGAGGGAGGAGGCGGGGAAAAGCACGACCACACGTGGAGTGCTACCCTCGCCGGGACCCTCAAAAAGATCGCGCTCTGACGGAAGGACCCCCCCCCCCCGAGAGGGAGAAAAAGAGAATTGCCCTCGACAAGAGGGAGGAGGGACCGGCAAATAGGAGTAGGCGTGCCGGGGGGCAGCCCAACGCGAAAGGGAAGGCGGACCCCAGGCCTGCCTGCCCGAAAGCGGAACCTCCGACAAAACAGCCTCAACAGCTGAGAGCCCAAAGTAAGTCTCTCCAAGTAGTCATCAGGTCCAACCGACCAGATGGCAAAGTTGGAGAAGAAGAAGCAACAGAGCTGCGGCGACAGCTGGTGGCTGAGCTGAAAAAAGCCCTGACTACAAATCGGGAGCTTGAGCTCAGCTTCCAGAAATCAGGAATAGTCGAACCCGGCTGGTTCCTGATCACGGCAAAAGACGAGACATCGGCGGACTGGCTGCTGAGAGGCTGGACGCCACAGGCAGTGGGAGGAAACACGTTCACCCAAGTAAGGGCAACGGAAGCTCCCTGGCCAGTGGTGATCGGCTTCTGGATTAGCAGTCCGAAACCGGTCGATGTCTCTGAAGTGGTAGAGATGCTGAGCCTCCAAAACAGGAGGCTGGATGTCAGCAACTGGCAGCATCTCGACACCAGAGAAGGACTGGGAGGATGGCAACTCATCTTTCGGGTCAGCCAGGAGGACGCCAGGAGCATAGATAGCGGCGGCTGGGAACTCAACTACGAGTTGACCACCCTGACAGTGCGTCGGGTGACACTCTGGGGTCCTGCCGCCGTTGGAAATGCACCAAGCACCTCCAAGCAGGCCCAAGATGAGCCACCGAGGAAAAAGTAACCTCCCATGGAGGGAATAAAGGTAAGTCAGATCAATCTGCAGCACAGCCGGGATGCCACAGCAGAAATGCTAAGCAGCCTGGTAAAAAAACCTGCAGATGTGATACTAATTCAGGAACCATATGTCTTTAGGAGTCAAATAAAAGGACTGTCGGGCCTGGGCTTCAAACTTCTGGTGGGAGCCAAGGCAGGAGAGACACCTAGAAGCTGCATACTGGTGTCCAAGAGGCTAAGCTCGGTACCCTTACCGCAGCTGGGGACCAGGGACGCCACAGCAATGCTTCTGGAATACAAAGTAAGTGACATCTCACATAAGATAATTCTAAGTAGCTTATATCTCCCATGCGACGGTGAACGTCTGCCATCGCAAGAGATGGCAGATATAACAACGTTTGGGGAAAGCAGAGGGATCCCAGTAGTAATAGGCTGTGATGCCAACGCGCATCACACCCTATGGGGCAGCACCGACGTCAACACACGCGGAGAGGCCCTACTGGAATATCTAGCAACCACAGACCTTGAAATAAGTAATAGAGGCAGGGAACCAACCTTTGTCAATCGCAACCGCAAGGAAGTGATTGACATAACCCTAGCCTCCAAAAGCATAACCTGTGACGTACGAGAATGGCAAGTGACGGGCGATGTCCTGCTGTCCGACCACCGCATGATCCGATTCAAGATCAAAGCGAGGATGGCGGCAGACAAGCCCAAACGAAACCCAAGGACAACTAATTGGGAGATCTTTACAAAAGATCTCCAAATAAGGTTCAAGGGTCCCCCACCTCAAATCACACAGGAAAACATAGACCAAGAGGTAGAGAAATTAAGCAAAAAGATAACCGAGGCGTACGAAAAGGCGTGTCCCTTGAGAAGGCCTCCAGAAAAGAAAATCAGGTGGTGGAGCAAAGAACTCCATCACCTCAGGAGGTCAGCGAGGAGGTCACTTCGACAGGCCGTGACCTCAGGAGAGGACACTCAATGGGACCGTTTTCGAGAAGCCAGAAGAGAATTTAAGAGAGAGATAAGGCACAGCAAGAGAGCGAGCTGGCGAGAATTCTGCGAGGAGATAACCTCCCTCCCGGAGGCTGCCAGGCTCGCAAAATTGCTTAGTGCCTCAAAACGCAACGAAATAGGCTCGATCAAGAAAGAGGACGGAACCTGGACAGAAACGGAGGAGGAGACAATTGAGCACCTCCTCAGAATCCACTTCCCGGGAACAGACCAAGTCGACCCAGAGAGGCGGGCGGAGCCAACCTCGGACTGGCAGCTAGCCGAAAATCTGGTAAACGACGAGGTCATACGAAGGGTAAGCAAAGAGTTCCGTCCATATAAGACAGCAGGACCTGATGGCATTTTCCCAGCATTGCTGCAGGCGGGCCTGGAAACGATTCTCCCCAGCGTGAGAAACATATTCCGGGCTAGCCTAGCAACGGGATATGTGCCCCAGGCATGGAGGAAAGCAAACGTGGTCTTCATTCCCAAACAAGGAAAAGAGGACTACACTTTAGCTAAGTCATTCAGGCCTATCAGTCTGACATCCTTCATGCTGAAAATGCTAGAAAGGATAGTCGACAGATACCTGATAGAAAACACACTGCGTGAGTTCCCGTTTCACAGGGGTCAACATGCTTACCTGAAGCAAAGATCCACGGAAACTGCTCTACACGCAGTGACTAGAGAAATTGAAAAAGCGCTGCATCACGGGAACTGGGCCTTGGCCATTTTCTTTGATGTGGAAGGCGCTTTTGACAAGGCAAGAACAAAAACCATATGCACCGAGCTGCAATCCAGGGGTACCCCCCAGGTCCTGATTAACTGGATTGCTTCAGCGATCGAAAGCAGGCAGGTGTCATCGGGTGCGGGAGAAGTTCGAGTGGGCATTGCGGTGAGTGGTGGATGCCCCCAAGGCAGCTGCCTATCACCTCACCTGTGGTGCCTGATCATGGACGGCCTCCTAAAGCGCCTGACAGATGACGGACTGTATGCACAGGCATATGCTGACGATGGGCTGGTTCTAGTAACCGGCCAATTCCTAAGCGTGGTCTGCGATCGCATGCAGAGTGCATGTAAGATAATCGAAAAATGGTGTGAAGAGGCGGGGCTGACCATCAACCCCGGAAAAACCGACATGGTCCTCTTCACAAGGAAAAGGGAAAAAAGAGGATTCAAACCACCCAGGCTGTTTGGCAAACTCCTAACTCTTAGTGGGGAGGCCAAATACCTTGGAATGGTACTAGACGAAAAGCTGACCTGGAAGCCACAGATTGACAGAATAGTCACAAAAACTGTGTCATCTCTATGGCAGCTAAGAGGGACAATAGGCAAGGTGTGGGGGCTAAAACCGAAGATAATGCACTGGTTATACACGGCCATCATCAGACCGAGAATCAGTTATGGTTCGGTGGTCTGGTGGAAAACAACCACAAGCAATACCGTTGCAAACAGGCTAGCTAAACTCCAACGGCTCGCCAGTTTGTTAATAACAAGTGCAATGAGAACCACCCCGTCAGCAGCCCTGAATGTCATTCTGGAGCTGCCACCGCTTCCCATTTGGATAAAAGGGGAGGCCATGGCGGCCCACCTAAGAATGCGTGATTCGGGACTATGGAAAGGCGGAGGTTATAAAGGACACACAGAGATAGCCAAGGTTGCCGAGGTGGAGATACCAATCTCAAACCTTATGTCTACCTCAAAAACAAGAAACAACAGAGAAAACAAGAAATTTACCCTGCAAATTCCTGAAAAGGAAAAGTGGGAAAAAAGGGAGGTAGCCTTCGAACCAGGAGGACTAGTCTGTTTCACAGACGGCTCCAGGAACAAAAATGGCCACGTAGGAGCGGGACTCTACCTGGCTGGACGGAAACTGGGAAGATCCTACCCTCTTGGGTCCACCGCAACCGTCTTCCAGGCGGAGATTTATGCTATCCTGCAAGCAGCTAGACTGGAGCAGATAATAGAAGCCGGGGAACGAACGATATACATATGCACGGATAGTCAGGCCGCCGCGAAGGCGCTGGACACACGCGGAACCAGCTCCCCACTGGTCCAGGAGTGTGTCGAGGCGCTGAACAGACTGGCGGACAGAAAATCGGTGCATATCGTGTGGGTTCCTGCACACTCAGGTGTACCAGGTAATGAGCTGGCAGATCAATACGCGAAGCTCGGGACCAGGGAAACCTTTTGTGGGCCGGAGCCCGTCCTGGGTCTGACCAAAAATCTCCTCAAAGAATCTATAAAAGAATGGACACGCAAGGGTTTAGAGAACCACTGGGAAACAGCACCAGGCTGCAGACAGGCGAGGCTGTTTCTAGCTGGTCCGATCGGAAACGGATGGACCAGCATGTCCAGAATGAACCGGAGGGAACTCAGACTACTAGTCGGGGTTCTCACCGGTCACAGCAGTCTGAACAGACACCTGCAAGTGATGGGGGTCACTCGGGACCCGGTCTGCCCTAAATGCGGAATGGATGACGAGGACTCCCACCATTATGTGGGCGTATGCGAGGTATACAGTAACCTCAGGCTCAACATCTTTGGGTCTGAGGAGCTACAAGAGGAAGAAATGAAACTCCTCTCATACAACAACCTTCTGGCCTTTATTAAAAGGTCGGGGAGGTTCGAGTAGGAGTTTCACCATGGTTTGGGTAAGGCGAAAAGGGCCCTCGGTGGCCTAGTCGCTTGGGGTGTACCACCCCAACCCACCATACTACTACTTTACGAAAAGGTGACACATCATGAACGGGTTGGTGACAATAAAATCACAACGCGAAATCGAATATATCACGTAAACCATTTTAGGCCTCAACGTTTCATTGCAGGTACGTCGCAGAATGAGCGCTCTGGTCCTCATCCTCCTCCTCGTACCCCTGTCCAACACGCTTAAAATTGACAAACTTACTAACCCCATCTTACCCGTACAATTAGGGTACGCCAAAGTAATTAACTCCAAACACACCTTTTTATACCACGTAAATTTGACTAGCGTCGAAACCCCACTTTTAAAAATTCAAAATGCTCTAACTACATTACAAAAATCAATCTCAGAAAATAAGACAGAAAAACATCTACATGTAGTGCTCAGAAATAAGATAGAGAATGCGATGTCATTAAAAAACATCATTCATAAAAAGATAACGACTTTTCTTAATAATCCGAGAGTAAAAAGAGGTCAAATTAACGGCGTAGGCAAAATCTCAAAATGGTTTTTTTTGACGATTAAGGACTTATTCAGGACAAGAAGAGCAAACGATGAACTCAAAAATATTTAATAACTACTATACAACACTTCATAATTAATCATAACTTGTTTACATTACTAAAAACAAACTTGCCTAACAACGACAACCCATCTACTTGATCATACCTACATTTGATATTATATTATTATATTCAACACCCCCCTTCAATGCAATAATTTGAAAAACCCAATAGTTTTAAAAATTTGCTGTATTGTATCTTCGGTAACGCCTTAGTCAAAATATCAGCTTCTTGCTCTTCGGAAGGAATATACTGTATTTCAATGAACTTCTTATCCAACATATCTTTAATAAAATTGATCCTCACATCCACATGCTTCAATCTGTTGATACTTTTATTTTCCTTCAGGATTGCTATACAGCTCTGATTGTCTTCGTAAATAACCGTAGGTAAAAATAACTTTGGCTGAATATCCAATTCTGATAGTAGCTTTTGAAGCCACATACATTCAGTGATACACACACTTAGTGCATACATTTCTGCTTCTGTTGATGATAGTGCAACACAAACTTGCTTCCTTGAACACCAAACTACTGCACTATTAAATACTTTCAGTATAAAACCTGATGTCGACTTTCTATCGTTCAAATCACCTGCCCAGTCGGCATCACAATAACAACTTAACATTTTAGAATTTGGAGTCTTCTTATAAATCAACTTCAAATCTACTGTTTGTTTCAGATACCTTAGAATTCTTTTCAAATAATTCCACTTTTCTTCCGTCGGCTTGGACTGAAAACGACTCAAATAGTTCACACTAAAAGTTATATCTAGTCTTGTCACTGTCAAATACATTAGACATCCAACAAGTTCTCTATATGGTTTCGCCTCTATAACTTCACCCTCGTTTAGTTTCAATTTTAAATTATGTTCCATCGGCGTTGATTTCTCCTTGCAATTCTGCATATTAAATTTAACTAATAATCTTTTAATATATTGAGTTTGACTTAGACTTAAGATCTTCCTCTCTTTATCATAAGATATTTCAATACCCACAAAACATTTTACTTCTCCAAGATCTTTCATTTCAGATTCTCTTCTCAACTCTTCTTTGACTCTCTGTATTTCAGTTTCACTATTACTCACTACTAATAAATCGTCAACGTAGATTAATATATAAATTTTATAATCATTTCTTGATTTCGTAAATAAACATTTGTCACTTTCTGACATGCTGAAATTCATATTCTTCATACTATTATATAAACGTTCATACCATGCTTTGGAAGATTGTTTTAATCCATAAATTGTCTTCTTCAGCTTACAAACTTTATTACCGACTTCAAAACCTGGTGGTTGTTTCATATAAATAGTTTCAGTAAGGTTACCATTTAAAAATGCAGTTTTAAAATCTAAATGATGTACAGAGTATTGCTTCTCATTTGCTACTGCTAAAACCGTTCTAAAAGTACTTAATCTTGATACAGGAGAATAAGTTTCATTATAGTTTAATCCTTTAGTTTGAAAACATCCTATAGCTACTAGTCAAGCTTTGTATTTATCGATGACTCCTTTTTCATTTCTTTTAATATTAAACACCCATTTACATGAAATCACCTCGCTTCCAATTGGTTTATCAACTAATGACCATGTTTCATTTTTCTTTAAAACATTTAATTCTTCCATAACAGCCTCATTCCATTTCTTTGAATCTTTTCTATACTCTATATCTTCAATTTTCTCTGGTAATTCTTCTTCAACAAAATTCATTGCATTCAGAGCATAAGCTAAATGCAAATCTTCATCTTCAAAATCTAAAATATAGTCCTTATGCCAAACAGGAGGTTTCTTATGTCTTCTATTGTTTTCTTCCAATTCAAAAATTTCATTTTCACTTCTTACTTCTTCAGTATCTCTATCAATTGAATTTATATTAATTTCATCAATTTCAATATCTTCATCTGAATTTTCTTTAATTATACTTCCTCTTTCATATTCTACATCACTGATGTAGTTATTGGATAAATAATTCGATTTCTCATCAAAGATAACATTCCTTGCAGTAAACACTTTATTGGTTTCCAAATCCAATAAACGGTACCCATTTGGACAGTAACCGACCATTATACAGGGTGGTCCCTCTAACTGGAATAAATTCTGTAACTCGAAGGGGTGGAATTCAAAAAAATTATCTTCATACACATTCATTGTAACTTTTTCCAAGCTTCATTCTGAGGGTAACTATTTTTCCATATACCAACCCCCTAGGGGTGAAACCACCCCTAACTTTTTTTTTCTGAATATAAGGGTAGGTCAAGTGACACGTCTTTGAAAAGCTTATGTGAAAAGGAATACGACACACTATTTATTTGCTGAAAAATTCTGAACATATCTTATTAAAATCAACTTTTAAGATAATAAACAAATAAACTTATTTTCTTGTCAAAGAAAGTTTCATGTCCCAAATTTTTGGAAAGTAACCGACAATTTAATTATTTTTTTTGTTCAAAAAGAGGATATGCTAATGGGGTACACTCATATTCTAACGAATATGTTCAAAATGATGCCCAATTCTTTCTTGGCAAAGAGCCAATCTGTCGTAAAACCCATTTCTAACGTTTCGAAATACTTCGGGTGAAATATTTCTAGCTTCAAGGGTAATTCTGTCCCTCAAATCCTGAAGATTGGTTGGTGGTGTAACATAAACCTTGTTTTTTAAATATCCCCACAAGAAAAAGTCCATAGGATTGAGATCCGGGGATCTTGGAGGCCATTCAAGTGCACCTCTTCGACCAATCCACCTATTTGGAAAAATTTGATCTAAGTAGTTGCGAACTGGCAATGCATAGTGCGCTGGAGCGCCATCTTGTTGGTACCAAATTCTGTTGTCAAATTCATTTTGATTTGCGGTTGGAAATTGATGACGCAAATGTGGGACGAGCTCATCCCGGAGCAGTGAAAGATATGATGGCCCATCAAGATTATTATCTATAAAAAAAGGTCCGACAACTTGGTCTCCAATAATCCCAGCCCATACATTTAATTTTTGTGGACGTTGAGTGTGGGTTTCTCGCATCCAATGGGGGTTGTTATCAGACCAATAACGGCAGTTATGATGATTCACTTCACCATGCAAAGTAAACGTGCATTCATCCGAAAAGAGTATCCAGTTCAGTTGCATCTGATCGCGGTCAATGAAGTCCATCATTTGCTCACAAAACTCATTTCGGCGATCTGGATCTTCATCAGACAACTCTTGAAGCATCTGCATCTTGTAAGGGTGCATCTTTCCAGTTTTCAAAATCTTTAAAACTGTTTGATGACTGATCTCGTTATCGCGAGCCAATTGCCGAGCTGGAGTTATGGGGTTTTCTTGGAGAGCCAACAAAACGTCAAGTTTTGTATTGTCGTCCACTACAGGCGCTCTTTTTCTTGGCACGTCCCTTACAGAACCGAATTCTCTATAGCGCTTTTCTATTTTGCTAACTGTGCCTTGAGAAAGACGCGGCAAATCGGGATGGTTTGCTTGAAATAATTCAGCTACCTCAGCTTGAGTGCGACTTCGTTCACCGTATCCAATCATCATTAATATTTCAATGCGAAGGGCTTCCGTTAGGTGACGCATGTTAAATTATTTACTACGATGATGTACAGATTGGAACACTTCACTAGAGTCACTAGAGATAGAGAAACTAAGTACCTTTTGAATAAACGAGCAAAGAGAATTGCAAGGAACAATTAATCAAAATTTACCAACGTTGACGGTGTAACAAATCTACCACACAACTGACAATCGGATCTAAAACAGAGAAGATGAAAAAGTTTTTTCATCGATGATAAGATTAGACTTTCTGCGATAATAAATGCACGTTATCCGTTTAGTACATTTTTTGCTACCGGTCATTCAGATATGGTCGTAAGTCGCATTGAGCGAACGCAAGTTGTTTTATTTTTCAATTTTTTTCACTTAGTTTCGGAAATAACTGAGCAACTAAGTAGTGTGTTGTATTCCTTTTCACATAAGCTTTTCAAAGACGTGTCACTTGACCTACCCTTATATTTAAAGAAAAAAAGTTAGGGGTGGTTTCACCCCCAGGGGGTTGGTATATGGAGAAATAGATACCCTCAGAATGAAGCTTGGAAAAAGTTACAATGCATGTGTATGAAGATAATTTTTTTGAATTCCACCCCTTCGAGTTACAGAATTTATTCCAGTTAGAGGGACCACCCTGTATATTTCTCACATTTTTCATCGAATTTATTTCGTTTATGATCAGGTATTAGAGAATAAGCAATAGAGCCAAAAACTTTCAATTTTTGAGCATTCGGTTTCACGCCATACCAAATTTCTGCTGGCGTTTTGTTTCTCGCAAAATGAATTGACTTACTCTGAATTCTATTTATTAAATAAGCTGCAGTCCTGATTGCTTCTACCCATAGTGTCTTTGACAGACCACTATCAATAATCATAGCTCTAGCTTTCTCCACTAAACTCCTATTGAAACGTTCGCTTACACCATTTTGCTGTGGATTATAAGGAACTGTGTTTGATGTGTTACCTGAACGCATCAGATATGTCATATGTCATGTATGTCATCCGAACATGTACTGTACGTATATTGTCATTCTTAATATGTTGTATTTGTATTGTAATACTCAATGGTATGTGAATAAATTTAACAAATATAAATATACCTGTTTTAATTATTATTAATCTAAAATATCAAATATAAAACATGGCGCAGTCAATTGTAAACCACGCTACCAAATAATAAGTATCGAATTTCAAGTATTGAAAGCGGTGAATGTTAATGAAATTTTTAAGAAGAGCTGGTTGTTGTTGTTGGTGAAACGTGGTCGTAAATCGTAAATGTAATCAAAAAGTCCGTCCCGTTAACCGTTAATGCGTTTTACTAACCTAAGTATTAGCTGCCACAAATAAATATAAGTAAAAATGGCTCAGTTCACTTGAGGACCTGTGAAACTACCACCAGATTTTGATTTACAAGGGGCAAATGCTGCAAATGAATGGAAATTTTGGAAACAATCATTTGAGGATTACCTTGCCGCAACAGGTCAACATGAAGCTGCTGATAGCATCAAATTATCAATTTTAAGAAACATCATTGGTAGTGATTCTGCCAGGATAATGTCCACTTTCACTGTGCCGGAGGCCAGTATTAACAATTATAAATACATGGTGGAACTGCTGGATAAATATGTAAATCCAAGGACAAATGAATGTTTTGAGCGGTACAATTTTTTGCAACGAGTGCAAATGAAAGCGCAGAAAATAAGGCACTACGTGATAAAATCGTCATGGGAATAAAGGATTCTACCACTAGAGAAGCACTCTTGAGAATCGACCAGTTATCACTGGATAAGGCAATTCAATTCTGTCGAACGAGCGAGCAGAGCAAATTGCAAAATTTGCAATTCCAGCATGAAACTGAAGTCAACGCTGTCAAGAAAGGAAAATTTACTAGAAGTGTGAAGTTTAAAAAGAGTAAATACGAAGGTGAGAAATCTACAGAGAAATTTTTATGCCGAAGATGCCGGAATATGCATGGTCCGAGGCAGTGTCCTGCGTATGGGAAAAAGTGTACCAGGTGCGGAATAGAAAATCACTTCGCAGTTGCTTGTAAGGTCAAACTTGTAAAAAATGTGGAAAAGAATGATCGTGAAAGTGATTCAAGTGACAGTGATGTGTATATACAAAGTGTAAATGTACAACAAGCATGTAAGTCTAAGCAAAATATAACTGTACAGAATAATATTTGGGAAGAACAATTAGAAATTGAAAATGTTAAAATTAAAGCAATGTTAGATACAGAGGCAGAAGTTAACGTTATACCTCTAGAAAGTTTTAAAAAATTTAAACATAAGTTAAATATTAGACCAACAGAATATGTTTTAAAAAGTTTTGAGGGAACTATAAATAAACCAATAGGAGTTGTCAATTTAAATATTAAGCATAAGAATAAAAATGTATATGAGGATTTTGTAATTGTTGATGGTGCAACTCGAGTTCTGGTTGGTGGTCAGACTTGTGTACAACTAAATTTAATTAAAAGAATCAACAAATTTGATGCAATTAAAATAACTGATCAGAGAGAAAAATTTATAAATGAAAATATTGACATTTTTACGGGCTCAGGTAGATTTCCAAATAAATGTGAAAGAGCTACAAAAGATTATAGAAAGTGGGAAAAGGTCGTGATTAAATCAAAGGTTGATAAAGTTTGGCATAAGGCGACTATTCTCGAGAAAGCAAAAGAACCCAGATCATATTGGGTTAAGAAAGAAAGTGACAATAGAATTGTAAGACGTAACACTAATCAAATTAAAACCAATAGGACAATGATGTAACCAGACGAGAAGTTGTAAATAATGTAATCGATAATTTTGATATTCATGATAATCAAAATGTGCAAAATGACGAAATTGTTGATGAATCTGTGAAGTCAGATAATGTCAATAGATCTAAGTATGGACGTCAGGTGAAAAGACCAAAACGCCTCAATCTTTAAGGGGAAGGTGTTTGATGTGTTACCTGAACGCATCAGATATCTGTCATATGTCATGTATGTCATCCGAACTACTGTACGTATATTGTCATTCTTAATATATTGTATTTGTATTGTAATACTCAATGGTATGTGAATAAATTTAACAAATATAAATATACCTGTTTTAATTATTATTAATCTAAAATATCAAATATAAAACATAAAACAAACTGTGTATTCAATTCTTATTCCACTTCTTTCACAAAACTGTTTAAAATGATTTGAAGAATATTCACCACCATTATCTACTCGCAATCTAGATATTCTTGTCTGAAACTGAGCTTCAACACGTGCTTTATAAGTTTGGAAACATTCAAAAACTTCATATTTATTCTTCATAGGATAAACAATTACAAAAACTACTAACATCGTCAATAAAACTCACAAAGTACTTATTTCCATTAATATCTTCTGGTTCTATTGGTCCACAAACATCAGAATGTATCAATTCTAGGGGCCTCCTAGATCTTTGATGTTTATAACTTTCATAAGGTAAGCGACAGATTTTTGCTTTCGTACAAGTTTCACAAAACATTTGACTATTCTTCATATTAACAGGAACACCTTCCAGAACATTATTTCGAAACATCTCGTACAATGTCTTATAATTTACATGACCAAACCGTCTATGCCAAATCGAACTATCATCTTCGTTTGCATGCATGGCAATAACTGCTAAATCTTTTGGTAAATATGATAAAACCATTTCATATAACTTTCCAGTTCTGTCAACTGACAAGTACCGTTTATTTTGATGATACACACTTGCATTACCATTTTAAAATATTATTTTGAAACCTTTTTGTTCCAATCTATGCACCGACAATAAATTACATTTTAAATTCTTGATATAAAGTACATCAGTCATTTCAATGAACTGATTATTTACATATAGTTTAATCTTCCCTTTCATGTTGGCTTCTAATGTGTGACCATCTTTTGCAACAGCAATAATTACTGGACTTCTTAATTTTTCAGTTTCATAAAAATACTTCAGATTATTCACCATATGTTCCGAGGCTCCAGAATCTAGCACCCAACTCATTTCATCAGTACTGTAGTGCTTCTCATTTTCATTTGTTTGTCCCATTTTTGCTATAAAACTTATATTTTCATTCTTCTCGCATAAATTGGCTGTTGGTTTATATCTATTTTGGTGATTTTGGTTTCCATTAGCTGGTTTATATCTATCTTGATGATTTTGTTTCACTTGGTAACTTCGGTTGGAATTTCTGTTTTCATAGCTGTTATTAAATCTTCGATTTTCGTTATTTAAATTCGCCTGTTTTAAATATCTACATTCAAATTTTCGGTGGCCTATTCCTCCACAATTAAAACAAGTAACTCTTGTAACAGGTCTTGAGCTAAAAGCAGTAGACGAACTCTGATTATAATGACTTGGTTGAATTTTATGTTGCCGTTTATTAAATTCATCCATTAACCTTGCCTTGACACACTCTAAACTCAATTTATCCTGCTCCACAGTTTCTAATGCTGCCACGATTGCTTCATAAGACTTTGGTAAGCTTAATAGTAAATGACACACCACATCAAGTTCTTCGACTTTTGCACCTGCTTCTTTCAATTCTCGAACAGTCTTATCAAAATTCAACAGATAACTACTCATGTTTTCATTATCATTGTATCTCATCATCAAAAGTTTCTTCCTTGCATATAATTGATTGGATATACTAGATCTCTCAAACAATTTCACCAATGTATCAAATATATCCTTAGCATTCCTTTTATCTTTAATATGCTCTAACTGTGAATCAGCTATATGATTAATTATTATAGCTTTACATTTCTTCTCTTGATTTTTAAAAGCTGCCTTCTCTTTTTCATCTTTTGCTTGCTGCATCAACACTTCGCAACTGGTTTCAATGAAACATTTCAAATCATGCTGGTCCAAAATTGCTTCTATTCTAAATTTCCAGCTGCCAAAATTATTTCCATCAAAAACACACAATTTAAATTTTTCTTCTTCCATTCTCTATTTAAATTGTATTCTTTGTCCTGCTAGTTGTCCTGTCGTACTGGGCCCATAACCTTTTGACGATTGAGGACTTATTCAGGACAAGAAGAGCAAACGATGAACTCAAAAATATTTAATAACTACTATACAACACTTCATAATTAATCATAACTTGTTTACATTACTAAAAAGAAACTTGCCTAACAACGACAACCCATCTACTTGATCATACCTACATTTGATATTATATTATTATATTCAACAGTTCGTCGGTACTCTCGACTCAGATGACGAACAGTATACATAAACAACTACCTACAGTCGTTAAAAATAAATAACGATATAATAAAAGGTAACCTCAGAAGCCAACAGAGTATTCTCAAAGAATTGACAATTTCAGAAAACTTACAGAGAATCAAATCATCTTACAAAGTCATATACAGGGTGCACCATGTATCCTTCTCTATATTGCTATCTCCTAACGCTAACGGATACAGGGTCGGTTAAACAAGTCCAAAGGAGCGCAATTTTGTGGCCATCTCGATTCCGTCGAGACATACAAGATAGCTGTGACCGTTCCTGAAATATCCTGAAAAAACTGAAAAATCGAGATTCTTATTTTTTCCATATCTTTTTTATTATTGGAGATTAATGAATAATTTTTTGTGGGCTTACATAAGTCGTCAAGAGCTACCCATCTGACATTTCAAAAATTTTCAAAGCGGACTAGATCCCAGAATTTTCATTGTCAACTTTCGTTTTTCTTATGGCCACCATAGTGTTTTTTTATGTTGTTCGGTATAAAAAAATCATAAAAACAAAAAATTGTTAAACTTCAAAAAATAAATTAAAAAAATTTTATTCTTCTTTTTTCTTTACAAAAAAGACACATTTTTAGACCGAATTTCATAGATAAATTAAAAAACCATAAGGCAAGCACTATTTCGGCGTATTTTACAAATGTTGACGTTTTTCGACGATTTTTTATTAGATTTTTCTTTGAAAAATTAAGAATAAAAATAATATGGCGGCCATAAGAAAAACGAAAGTTGACTGTGAAAACTCTGGGATCTAGTAGGCCTTAAAAATTTTTGAAATGTCAGATGGATAGCTCTTGACGGCTTATTTAAGCCGACAAAAAATTATTTATTAATTTCCAATAATAAAAAAGATATGAGGAAAATAAGAAATATCGATTTTTCAGTTTCTTCAGGATATTTCAGGAACGGTCACAGATATCTTGCATGTTTTGACGAATTCGAGATGGCCACAAAACTGCGCATCTTTTCTCTAATTTAACCGACCCTGTATCTCTTAGCGTTCAGGAGATAGCAATATAGAGAAGGATACATGGTGCACCTTGTAGACAACCTAACAAAGGAACTGAAAAATATAGAAAGTACTTTTTCCATTTCGAAAGCGCGCAATATACTCGTCACCCAGTTAAATGTCGTAGAAAACATAATCAACAACTTGAAGACTAAAATTTCGTTCGCTCACCTAAATACCTTACATACCTCAATAATCTAACCAAGTCAATTATATTCAATGATCACAAAGTTGGATTCGATGTACCCAATTAGACAGGTACCGAAACTAAACAATTACGCGAACAATTACAACTTGCTTTCATCTCAAGTAATACTGAAAAACGAAATAGTATTGTTCAAAATTTATGTACCCATTACTTCCTCAAGGTGCAAATACTTGTACCCAGTTCCTATCTCGAACCTCACAATCGTCCCAGAAAACCCTTTCCTTCTGCTTAACTCAGAAGAAGACTTCTGGACAACATCGGAGACCTGCCCAAAAGTAGAAGACTACTTCTTCTGCTTTAAACGTACTCTGCGCAAGAACCAACCTTGCCTCGCTAAATTGGTCCACAGCGGAAAGAACACCTGTCCCGGAACTCCGATATATTTCCGCAGTTCCAGTTACACCCAAATCACGCTAACGAAGTACTGGTGATTCCTGCTTAACCAACCAAAGCAGAAGCGGAATGCGACTCCGGAGGTATCTACGAAATCACCACGCCCAGTATTGTGAAACTCGGGCATTGCAACTTGCCCCTGTTGGGAATGACTTTTCAACGAGAAAGAAACCTTCTATGAGCAATTCCCCTTCGACCTACCCCGAATCGACATCACCACGGGTAACATCTCAACAAGAATCGTCCGCCTGAAATCAATTGATAGCGAACGCATCAGTGAACTAATTTCGATGATGGACCATATACACACGAACGACGACATGGACACCACGAGAGGCTTGAACCTAGTTGATCGCCACTTCTTCCGAAAGCACATTCAACTGTTCTTGCTCTAGATAATCTTGCATTAAAATACTCTTTATCTGCATCTAAATTGTCCCTGCTATAAGGTTTAAGTAAATGTGTTAAGAGTGGATAAGCTTCATCTCCTAAGAATACGGAATGGGTAGACGCCCATCTGACAAATATAAAAACCTTCTTGCGCATCAATCGCAGAAATAGTGTATTTTTATGCGATTCAATAATAAATATTTTCTTCCTATTTTTTTTTATAATGAATATATATAATGAAAAAATAATCCGATTTTTTGGGGGGGAAAAGCGGAAAACCACCTACCTACCAAAAAAAAAAGAATAGCCCTCTCGTGGTTTCGAACCCGCATCAACAGTTTACTATTTAGGCAAGGACACCCTTGCCTAACTAACTCAGTCAAGGGGCCTTTCAAATTTGTAGCGATGATCGAGTAGGTATATGTAGTACGTCCAATACTTCATCCTACACATTTTATTTTTTAAACTGGTCGTATCTTTGTTATTAAAAAACCAATTTGAATACTTTTTTCACCTGCATGTAGGTGATTTAATTGTTGTTGCGTTTGCTCTTCTAATTTTCAGAACCATTCATAATTGAATGTGGAAAAAAATAAAAAAGAAATTGCGAACCATTTCATCGATTTAATAAGTGCAAGCTAATTTTGCACAAGCGAAAAACTTTTTTGTTTTTCGTTTAAAGTGCTACATTAATCGAGGCGAATTGAAGCTAAGACATCAAATTATATGTTAAAGCAAAAAAAAATTGAAAATTTCGGTTCAACTTCTTCAAAAATGGACTCATAAACGGTTATAGAATTGACACATTTTCACCCTTTTTCCTACCCACGACACTGGCTTATTAATGGAAAATATGCTAATTTTATTGCATTAACTCAAATTTCCAATAATTTTCTTCAAATCCTGTTAATTTGATTTCAAAGTTTTTTTTCCATCTTGCTCATACAGGGGTTCAAATATTAGCAAATTTTTCAAAAATTAAAATGACCGCCATTTTGAAACGGCTCGACCGATTTTGCTCAAGTACAATACCAGACCAGTTTTTATAGATATCTTACTCCCACAAAAATTTCAGCCTCCTAGATTCAAAACTGCGACCTGAAATGAGATGACAAAAACAGGATACCTGGAATTTTGAAGGGACACCCTGTAGAAGTGATGGGACTTTTGGAAAGTTTTTCAACGAAAATCCAACGTCATTCCCAAATTTTACAAGGACCCAAAATTTCGTTCACTAATCTTAAAAGATAAAGCCACAGGAGCGTTTTTAAAATCGAAATTTCGCGATTTTGGAGAAATATATAAATATATATATATATAAATATATAAATATATATATATATATATCGTGGGCAGGTGAATTTTGGAAAACCACTTTTTCGTGATCTGGGGGTCATGATCGGTGGACATTTGATGAGTTTGGGTGATTTTCGAAAAGTGATGTCGTCCTCAATAGTGTATTTTTTGTTAAAAAATACACTAAAACAAAGCGGATGATCTGAATGTTCCACCATCGCTTTGCTTTCCGTACGCCCCTACGTCAATGTTTATAAATTTATAATTAGCACCACCAAACCCTGAAGCACAATGGAAAAAAAACTGTTTATAATTATTGTAAAACATAGACCCTGACTTTGCAGGGCATATCACTTTAACATGCTTCCCATCAATCAATTTGGAAAGTTCCATAATATGTTATAGTAGTCACGAGCAATAACTTTAAAATCCTCAAGTGTTGGTACTTTCATGTGTAGTGGTTGAAAGATGGTCCATATTGCCTTTACAGTATCTTTTACAATTGCTGAAACCGTGGACACTCCTGTCCGAAAAGAAAACGCTAAGCTTCTAAACGACTGTCCAGTTGACAAGTACCTGCGAAAAAGGGGGGGGGGTGTATATTTTGTATATTTTGTCAGTCACATGATGTCACATATAATGATCTAAAATAGTGCGGGGGCGTTGTTTAGCCCAAAATTTTAAATTAAACTTTATTAATTAAAAATTATTTAAAATATTTAGTTAAAAATTAAAATTTCGTTCAAAGTTCTTACTGTTAATTTTGCTTTAATCACTTACTCTTTAAATAAAGAGTCTGCCTATTTAGATTTTTTTTTCGTAGGGACTGTGCCAAGGAACAAGTGGAAATCTCTAAGGGATAAATTCGTGGTTACTTTCGCGACTATTCCAAAACCTAAGTCACGTGACCCTGCTCCTGTCAAGTATAGTGGACAATGGAAATATTGTATATCTTTATTATTTCTGAGGGACCAGTTTACTCCTAGGTTTTATGGAGGGAATTTGGAAGCAGACGACGAAGACGAAACTAATGTATCACCCGTGCAAAATTTTGAAGAAGACGAAGCTTTAAATTTCCAGGACAGTCGACAATCAGAGTCAGCAGAACCGCCTGAATTATTGGAGGCTTCCACACCTCATTCAGCCTCTTCGCATTGTTCTTCCTCTGCAGCCGAGAGCCATGCCAATGTAACAATAATCAGAAAGAAGCGTACAAACACAGATATAGGACCTGCGTTACTAGATATAGAAAACAGAAAAATTAAATATTTAGAAGATAAAAGGAAACAAGCACCGGTCGAAGAAGATGAAGATTTGGCTTTCTTTAAAAGTTTATTGCCACATGTTAAAACCTTGTCAGCTTTCGATAAAATGACCTATCGTGTTCAAGTAATACAGGTAACTCAATCATTTGCACAGTTGTGTTCTCAGCAAGTTTCACAACCTACTATTTTGAAAAATCCAATGCAGATAACCCAACAAATTCCTAATCTGATTAGAAATGTAAATATCAACCCAGCTATTATTGCTAATAATACTGCTAACGAAACCCTGACTGCAGCAGTATATTATAACAATGATCACGATGAACTCGACAATGACAATGAGCCTGATTCATATATGCAGCTGTAGGTAAATTTATTATCAGTGAAATTCCTTTAAAATAAAGCAATATACAGAATTGTCCACTTATTTTATATATTAAAGGTCATTGTATTAAAAAGGTCATTTGTTTTTTTTTTTACTTACCTCAATGTTATCATCAAACGTTCTTCAGGAATTATTGGCCGGGCATGACAGTTGCTCCATGTATTTTTTTAAGTAATCCAGAAATTTTACATACAATGTAATCAAACGTTTCTGGTTTTATCCGTAAAAAAAATTTCAAAGGAAACTTTCTCAGGTAGCTATACAAGTGATGATATTCTCCAAATTTAAATCGACTCTCATTAATTGGATGTGCACATATACGTTTCCGACGGTTATTAATATACCATATTATGACAGTATTTGAGGACAACAGGTATTCTTCAGAATCACTCATTTTATTGTAGTTGTCCATCTTTACTCACAAAATAATTTGCAAAACACGTGCCCACGCCTTGCCCAGTTTTATTAGTGGACTGTGTTTTAACATGTGGTAGATTTTGTTTGGAACCAGAAGATATAATTAAATCTTCCATGCGATATCCTTCTTTTTTGCGTATTATGTTATGTAATACAATATGAGCTTTTATAATATTTTTTGAAAAACATTTGGAAACATTAATTGCTCTATGGAATATTCTCCATTTGTTGCTTAAAATTCCGAATGCGAATCCACATATCTACGAGCTCTATGCAGTCTATAGTTGAAAACACGTTGTTTGATACTCAAATTGTGATTTGAGAAGTATTTTGTATAATGCTCATCCATTCGAAACGCATTATCGGCAACAAAAACATTAGGAACTTTTAGGTTTATTTCTGGTGTTAAAGGTTTTGCTTCTGGTATGTCTAATTCATCGTTAACTAGTCTTCTCCAAAACTCAGTATTTTGAAGATTGGACGAGTCACAATCCTTTCCATATGCTCCAATATACACAAATAAATTTTTTTTAAATGAATCGGCAATTGCCAAAAGGACTACAGAGTAATATTTCTTATAGTTGAAATTCATCGATCCTGCATGAGGAAAGTTTTCGATCCGAATGTGTTTTCCATCAATAGCTCCAAGTAACCTAGGAAAATTGGCTTTACGTTGAAATTCATTGGCTACTTCTCTCCAGCCCTCTTGTGATATTTCCTTGAGATAAATGGGTCGGAAAGTATTCCATATTTCGCTACACACAAAGTTTATATTTTTGCTGAGAGTATATATCCCAATTCTATAATAATTATAATGCAATTCTGTTAGAGTGCTAAATATCTACCCGGTAGCTTAATATCTAGAAAAAAAAATCATTTAGTTAATTTGGTTTTTTTTTTTGCAGGAGAGACAACAATTATAGCTAAATGGACTAATATTAGGGATTCATTTTTGAGGTCTTTAAGAACAAAAGGAGCAAAAAAAAGGTATATACAGGGTGTTGATTTTCAAAGCGGGCCATAGGGGATTAGCATTGCGAAAGTTGTTTTTGAGGATTCCTGCTCGCCGTTTAAACTGACAGAAATTGTTTTGGTATCAAACTGAAGCTAAATATTGCGCATAACGCTTGACATCAGAAATTAATTTAATTTCACGTTGTTTTCTAAAATTCTTCAGTAAAAATTCAAGTAATTGTTAATGTTTAATCACAAAATAGCATGCCTTGCTTAAACAATAATGACGTTTCTACGTTTTGACAATCCAATAATAAAACTTTATAAGTCAGTAGGTAATAATAAAGTCTGGTTCTATTTAACCCTCCTGTAACTGGCTACACTGTAGTAGGTTTTCATCATAAAGACTCTTTCTTGGTTTGTATAACCCATTTTTAAATAGAACCAGACTTTATTATTACCTACTGACTTATAAAGTTTCATTATTGGATTGTCGAGACGTAGAAACGTCATTATTGTTTAGGCAAGGCAGGCTATTTTGTGATTAAACATTAACAGTTACTTGAATTTTTACTGAAGAATTTTAGAAAACAACGTGAAATTAAATAATTTCTGATGTCAAGCGTTATGCGCAAGAATTTTAGCTCCATTTTGATACCAAAACCATTTCTGTCAGTTTAAACGGCGAGCAGGAATCCTCAAAAACCACTTTCGCAATGCTAATCTCCTATGGCCCGCTTTGAAAATCAACACCCTGTATACAGCGAGCATCTCCAATTTTCACTGAAGCTAGTGCAAAAGGATGAGACAGAAAGTAATTTTAATCAGGCTCAAACAGAAGACCACAGCACTGAAGTTGAGGAGTTTGCAGAGTCGCAGCTGCCAACTGCATCTTCGCGAACTATATCAACCTGCAGCCTGCTCCATCAACCTCTCAATCAACTTCAATTGAATGTCGGCCAACAAAGTCAAAAAGGAAATTGGATGATATAGAGCGTGAAATCCTATTAGAACTGAAAAAATGGAAAAAATCAGATGAACCATGTTCAGGAAATTCTTGCAATTCACGGCATCTTCAATCCGACCAAGAAATATTACTTTTATCCTTTATTCCGTATATACGAGATATGAATGAAACAGAATTGATGGATTTGCAAATGGAAGTTTTAGCAACTATAAAAAAAATTAAGCAACGAGGCGTTTCGAATCAACGACAAGAGTATTATGTTAATGTACCGCAGCCTTCGCCTGTGATGAGCTACTCAGACTCCTATCAAAGTTCACTCCAAACTTTTTACTATCAATCGTCCTCCTTCGAATCAGATAAAACACCCAGAACAAGAACAACCGACAGAACAACCTTCTGGAATATTTTTGAGAAACAATGCAAATGGAAACAAGTTTCAAGAACTATTTAATGAAGCTATGGCAAATGACAATACGAAATGAAACAGATTTTTTTATATATTATTTTTATTGTTTATCAGTTTATTGATTTAAATCATTAAAAAATCTTATAATTTTTTTTGTATAGGTACATTTGAGCTGGAAATATAACTTAAAATAAAATTAGTTTCTCATATAGTAAAAGACTTACCTTATTGTCACTGCAAGCATTTCTTCGGGTGGTATGCACGCACATTCTAAAGCGAGTGTCTTGTGCTTGATCTTACTAATTATATTATCTAATATGTAATCAAATGTATTTTTGCTCATTCGAAAATAACTAAAAAACTTGTTTGGGTCATCAGTCAACTTCTCAAAAAGAGTATAATAGGTACCTTCTAAATATCTCACTTTTATAATTGGATGTACCCATAACTTTCTTTGCTTATTTATTGTAATCTATTGTGTTATCAATAGACTTCGAACGAAATAATCGTAAGTATCAGTTTGTTTAAATCTAGTATTTATTAAATATTTTTTTATAACATATGTTTTTTGGGGTTATCGTGGCCGGCCACTGTAAGGTAATAGTAGCCGGCCACCATTACCCCATTAGTATTGAAAGTATCAATTTTTGATTGGAAAATAAAAGATTCACTATTTCAAACATGTTGAATATAACGTTGAGATAACAGTTAGGTAATACCTTTTTCTGATGCCAAGAACCTATCACAGGAAAACTGAAAAAGGGGGTTGGAAACGTGACCAGCTAAAGGCAGCTATCACTGCGGTTAGGAACGGTAGGAAAGTCAGGGAGGTATCCAGAGCTTTCAACATTCCCAGAAGTACTCTGCAAAAGCGATTGAAAGAAAACAGCGATGCTGGTTCTTCTCTAGGGCGCAAACCAGTATTTTCTGTAGATGAAGAAACTTTTTTAGCACAACATGTTGGGAAAGAGGCCGCAACATTACAGTGGTGTGCGCTTTCAGCGCAACCGGAATTTATGTGCCACCAATGTTTATTTATGCACGCAAAAGAATGAATCCGCAACCCCAAAAAGGGGGTCCAGCAGGAGCTCTCTATACTTGTTCCGACAAAGGGTGGATTACAGTAGACCTGTTCCTACAGTATTTGGAACATTTTAAAAAGTTTGTGAAAGCGACCCAGGAGGATACAGTTCTCCTTATAATGGATAACCATTCGACTCACTCTACTCTGCAAGCTTATGAATTTTGTAAAACCAACGGTGTTATTCTTTTATCCATTCCTCCACACACCTCACATAGGATCCAGCCACTTGATGTCTCTTTCTACGGCCCGCTGAAGACAGCATTCAATTCAGAGTGCTGTAAGTATTTAAGGAATCACCCGCATGAAAAAATAACCCCTTTTGAAGTTGCAGAGCTTTTTAATAATGCATTTATCAGGGTAGGTACTCCAGAAAAAGCTATAAAAGGTTTTCAAGCTACAGTAATCTGTCCCTATAATCCAGATGTTTTTACTCAGGAAGACTTTGCGCCAGCTGCATTTGAAAGAACCAATAGCACTGATGCTCGCACTGATAGTTGTGATGGTATTGCGAGTGGTCTTATCAACGATATTCATGAACGTCAGACAACTCCCAAAAGAGAGATAATTCCAGCGCCAACCCCCAGCATGCAAGAAACAGTTAGAGATAGTGAAGCCTTCAGAAGCCCAATATTTAGACATTGAAAAGTCATTCCACGAAATTTTACCGTTACCAGGACCATCAAAGTTCAAAACTAGTGGAACTAGGAAAGCGACCGCCAAACAACATTCTCAAATAATCACGTCTACCCCAAACAAAGCCGTTCTCCAATAAAAGGCAGATAAAAAATTATTAGCACAGCAAAAACATGCGATACCCAGTGGGAAGCAGAGCTATAAACGAAAAGTTTTTCCTCACGACATTACTGACGGTGACAAAGAAAACCATGAAGTTGAGAAGAGAGCAAAGTTATCTAGAGGAAAGAAAAAGAAAACTTACACGGAACTAAGTTCAGGAGACGCGGATTATGATGACGAAGACAAGGACAAAGATGCGAATGGAACTGACATATGTTTAGTGTGCGGGGAATTCGGTAAAAATGGGGAGATATGGTTGAGGTGTAATTCGTGTGGGAATTGGGCTCATAAGGCATCTACCGATACCGAAAAAAATGAATACATAATATGCGATTATTGTGCTTAGAAAACTAAAAAACTGCTCGTTGGCGTAATAGTAGCCATATGTCACCATTACCCCAACTAGTTGGGGTAATAGTAGCCATGTGGTGTTTTTGTTTTTTTCCTGTACAACAGGTTTTATTATTTTTAGTTAATACGTTACATACAGGGTGTCCGGTAAGTACCTCCTAATCTCTCGCGAGCATACAGGGGAGGTCAAAATAAACCTAGTCTGTCATAAAAAAAAACATTCCTAAAGTGTCCCTAATAGGAGATACAGAGCCCCAAAATGGTACCCCAAGATTTACTTTTTTGGCTCTAACTTTTGAACCGACCTGTATAATATGATGAAATTTTAATTTTTTTATAGAGGCCATAAAGACTCATTAAGCCATATCAGAGTGGATGTTTGACGTCCTAAAGGAAGTCAGGAATGGACTTACCACCACACTCATTGTGTCAAAGTTTTGACAGGTGTCATTTTACAGAGCTGAAAACTTATTTTTTAAATACGCTGGTCATTCATCTTCACAAAAGGTACTCTTAATTTATTTCGATAAAACTAGCGGTTCTCAAGATAAATCGACTTTTATGCGAATTTTGATCAAGTTTCGTCAATAGCAATCCATTATGTAGGTAGGTTTATCAACAAGAACCTGATTTTTACCTATTTGAGTTTAGCATTAATAAATTTTGAGTGTTTCGCATACCTAAAAACCGATTTATCTCGAAAACCGTCAGTTTTATAGAAATAAATTAAGAGCACCTTTTTTAAAGATGAAGTATTAGACTATTCAAAAAAATAGTTTGTAGCTCTGTAAAGTGACACCTGTCAAAATTTTGACTCAACGAGTATGATGGTAAGTCCGTTCCTGACTTCCCTGACGACGTCAAACATCGACTTTAATATGGCCTGATGGCTCTCGGTGGCCTCTATAAAGTGTTTAAATTCCATCCAATTATACAGGTCGGTTCAAAAGTTAGAGCCAAAAAAGAAAATTGCGGGGCACCCTTTTAGGGCTCCATATCTCCGTTTGGGGACACTTTAGGAATTTTTTTTTTATGACAGACTAGGTTTTTTTGACCTCCCCTGTATGCTCCCGAGAGATTAGGAGGTACTTACCGGACACCCTGTATAGTTAGGTGTTTGTTTGTCTTACAATAGGATTATAACAAAAGTAAGTTTCAAATAAATCTCTGACATTTTGTGCAGCGATAGGTGGTCTACCAATATCGTGTCTCTCATTTAATTGCTGTGGAATATATGTAGTGGAGCGGAAAGAGCCCGCTATCTCGCTTATTTAAGGTAGCAAAATTTTTCGGAGTAGAAAGATATGGGACTGGTACCATCATGTTAAGGGATCTTTGGGGCACTAGAATCTCGTTTTACGACAAGCTCCCTTGGTGCTGACAAAAGTTACAGCCCTTTGAATCTTAGATTTGTGATTTTTTTTTCACGAGTAAAAGCTTCGCAAAGTATTTTTTTTCTCCGTCACCGGTTGACATTGAGGACTCTAGTTTTGTTTTTCCTTTATAGTTATGATTAGTGAACAAAATGACGTATTTGAAATCCAAGAAGTTGGTTCGATTTCCAAAATATTCATTGTTTTTCACCGATTAAACACACAATTTCTGCAAAGTTCCGACTTTGAACACCTTTAAATTTTTTTTTCACGATATCGATTTCAGTTTTTTTGTTACCATCTGATAAAATGAAGCTTTGTGAACATTTTATTTCGTATAACATGTAGTCGCGTTTCAAAAATAAACTTTCTAGAGCCGTTTATATGAAACCCTGAAGTTGAACAGATATGTTTAGCATAGAACGGACGGAGTGCGAGTTATAGTGCGGCGACGGCTGTTGAACAAGGAACGGCTGAGGATAAGATTGTTACTGCGAGTGTTACTGTTATGTACCTATTCAATAATAATTTAGGGACGTTTATTTATTGTAACATTGTTTAAATAAGGCTTTGTTATTTATTAAATATTTTAACACGCTTGAAATTCATTGAAAATATTCATATTTTCAATTGGTTAATATACCTAAAGGGCAATAGAAAGCAAGGTATGGTCTAAGCAAGGTACCTATCTACGACATGCGGTTACACCTATTACACCTAATGAGAGCGGCTGGTCGTCATAATTATGCGAAGTACGAGGGTGGTTTGATAAGTAACTTGGTTCGTATACTAGTAGACGGCGCTAACATCACCTGTATATATTTTCATAAAGTTAACTTCCTATGAATACATAATCTGCATGTGATTTCAAGTCATTCTGACAGTAATTCGTTGTTTGACAGCTGCTTAAACAGAAGTGTTTAGAGTAACAGTGAAAAATGGATAAAATTTGGAATTCGTGGTGTGATTCAATTCTTTTTTCTGGGAGGAAAAACATCGAAGGAAATACATGAGAGGATTTTACCTACATTGGGTAACTCATGTCCCTCCTATGAAACCGTTCGACTTTGGGTAAATGAGTTTAAGCGTGGAAGAACAAGCATCGTGGATGCAACACGTCCTGGAGCTCCAAAATCAGCTGTGACACCCGAAATCATCGATAAACTTCATGATCTAGTTTTAGCTGACAGAATAGTAAAAATGCGCGAGTTAGCAAATGCCACAGGCATCTAAACTGAGCGAGTTTACTTTATTTTGCACAATGAATTGCACATGAAAAAATTATGCGCGAGATGGGTGCCGCTTCTACTCACTCCTGAGCAAAAGCGAATTCGCATGCAAACGTCTACTGACAATTTGCAATTGTTTAAGAAGAATCCAATGGAGTTTTTGGGTTGTTTTGTGACAATGGACGAAACATGGATACATCATTATATTCCGCAAACAAAACAGCAGTCAAAACAATGGATTGCACATGGCGAAACAGCTCCGAAAAAGGCCAAATGCGTTCCGTCCGCTGGAAAGGTGATAGCGTCGGTATTTTGGGATGCAAAAGGAATTTTCCTAATTTATTACCTAGAAAAGGGAAAAACCATTACCGGAGATGCATCACTTTTGGACTAAGTAAAAGCAGCAAAAACTGATAAACATCCGAGAATAAAAAAAAGGTGTTGTTCCATCATGACAACGCGCCAGTGCATTCAAGCCGTGTTGCCCAGCAAAAATTGGCCGAGTTGCGATTCCAATTATTGGTTCCGCATCCTGCCTATTCACCAGATTGAGCTCCCTCGGACTTTTATCTGTTCCCAAAACTCAAAAATTTCCTGGTGGGACGAAAATTTGAGTCAACTGAAGCAGTCATAGAGGAAGCAAATGAGTATTTTGCAAGCCTTGAAGAAACGCATTTCCACGAAAGAACCGCGAAGCTGGAGAAGTGCTGGGAGTAGTGAGTAGAACTTCAAGAGGATTATGTTGAAACGTAAAGGCCATTATAAAACTCAAATTGTTTTCATTCATATCAAACCAAGTTACTTATCAAACCACCCTCGTATATTCCTGTTTATCTCTCCGATATGAATAATTTAAAAACCAAAAATTCGAAAATGTATGATTTCTTAAATGAGGGTAATTTCGTAGTCAAAAAGACTGCAGAAAAGAGATTCAATTGTGTAGCTTTCGACATGGCATTAGAGCAAAGCATTAATAGAGACTGATGCAAAAGCCTCGGCAAAAGCTATGGGGGGAGGGGGTAGTAGGCTTCACTAAAAAACAAGAAACCTTATTGAGATGGTTAGTAATTCAAAACAAGACATTCACTTGGTGATTATGTAAAAAAAAATATGAAATACTGTCCCGAACTGATCACCGTCAACGGCAACAGTGCAGTACTGAAAAATAACGGGATGAAAAAGACATACAAAAAATGATTGAGCTATTTGAAGAGCAATGGATAAATCCATTTTGATTGTCGATAATTCCCGAGAATTTAATTAATATTACTACTGGGTGGATCGCATCAAAAGAAACTGAAAATAGCCTGATGACATGTGTCTTATTGATGCCAAAAAGAACCACGAGGACTTGATGAAAAATACTTTTTATGCAGAGACTTTTTTGGCAGCTGTTGGGTCCGAAGCTATGTTTAGAAGAGTTCTAACCATTGCTCGCTTAACCCTTTAACTGATACGTCAGATATAATGTCATATGAATTATCTTCTGTTCCTTTGTCAATATTTTATGAAGATTTTACAACGAGAAAAAACGTTAAGTCGGATTTAAAGTCAAGACTGAAGGGACACTCTACTTCTGTTTTGTATCAAATTTCCGATATCGTTGACTCTATTCTAATAGATGGGATGGCAATGATTCAAATCAGTTAAAGAAACAAAGCGAACATTTAATGATCTCTGCAATTTACTTTTGACAAAAATTAGTATTGCCAACATACTTCGCATAATAATAATTATGACGACCAGCCGCTCTCATTAGGTGTAATAGGTGTAACCGCATGTCGTAGATAGGTACCTTGCTTAGACCATACCTTGCTTTCTATTGCCCTTTAGGTATATTAACCAATTGAAAATATGAATATTTTCAATGAATTTCAAGCGTGTTAAAATATTTAATAAATAACAAAGCCTTATTTAAACAATGTTACAATAAATAAACGTCCCTAAATTATTATTGAATAGGTACATAACAGTAACACTCGCAGTAACAATCTTATCCTCAGCCGTTCCTTGTTCAACAGCCGTCGCCGCACTATAACTCGCACTCCGTCCGTTCTATGCTAAACATATCTGTTCAACTTCAGGGTTTCATATAAACGGCTCTAGAAAGTTTATTTTTGAAACGCGACTACATGTTATACGAAATAAAATGTTCACAAAGCTTCATTTTATCAGATGGTAACAAAAAAACTGAAATCGATATCGTGAAAAAAAAATTTAAAGGTGTTCAAAGTCGGAACTTTGCAGAAATTGTGTGTTTAATCGGTGAAAAACACTGAATATTTTGGAAATCGAACCAACTTCTAGGATTTCAAATACGTCATTTCGTTCACTAATTATAACTATAAAGGAAAAACAAAACTAGAGTCCCCAATGTCAACCGGTGACGGAGAAAAAAATTCTTTGCGAAGCTTTTACTCGTGAAAAAAAAATCACAAATTTGAGATTCAAAGGGCTGTAACTTTTGTCAGCACCAAGGGAGCTTGTCGTAAAACGAGATTCTAGTGCCCCAAAGATCCCTTAACATGATGGTACCGGTCCCATATCTTTCTACTCCGAAAAATTTTTTGTGCATATTTTCAGCCTCTTTCCGCTCCACTAATGGGGTGGGTCCATTAGATGATGTTCAATACCTTCTTTGTCAATGATGGTGTTATGTAAGACACAAATTGCTTTAACAATATCATCGGCCACATCAATATCAGTTTATATTGCCTTGTTTAAAATTCTCCATTTCGAGTTTATAATTCCAAACGCACATTCTACAGTTCTCCGTGCTCTAGATAATCTGGTGTTGAAGCACTCTTTGTCTGCATCTAATTGTTGTCTGCTGTAAGGTTTCAGTCTGTTTCCCATAAGCTCCAACGTGGATGTTTATAAACCTATAATTAGCATCCACCAAACCTTGCAGGACAATGGAAAAAAGTTGCTTATAGTTATAAAACATAGAACCCGAACGTACAGGGCAAACAACCCTAATATGCTTTCCATCAATCGAACCAATGCAATTCGGACAATTCCATATGTTGTAATAGTTATTTGCAATATTCTTAAAATCCTCTATGGTTGGTACTTTCATATGAAGTGGCTGAAGTACCGATCAAAGCACTTTTGTCATCTCTTTTACAATTTTTGAAATTGTTGACGCTACCATTCGAAAGGAAAATGCTAAACTTCAAAATGACTGCCCAGTGGACAAATACCTGCAAAATAGGAAACAGATTTAAAAATTGTCCCTGACTATTAAAAGTACAATATAGACAGGGACAATTTATGGTATGAGAAAAAGCATTCTACCCTAATCTACCTTTGGATATTGATTAATTTCTTATTAGGTTTGCCAAAATAGGGAAATGTCTATTTATAAACTCTGTTTGGAATATGCACATTAAATTAAATTTCTATTATAGGACCAATGGTACAAAACAAATGGAAGGCGTTGAGAGATAAATTCAGAACTACGCTGTCGTCTATCCCAAACCGAAGTCAGGGGATCCTGCACTTGTGTGTACCAGATACAAAGGACAATGGAAACGTTTTCAAAGTCTTCTATTTCTCAAAGACCAGTTTTCCTCTAGAGTTCATGGTGGAACTTTCATAACATAGGTTGATGAAAACGACAGCAACACATGTTCATCTGGGAATATCACGTCATCTTCATCTCGCCCTCCCTCTGCAGCAGAAAATCGTGGGAAGGTAACCATCAAAAAGAAGCATCCCTTGAGTAGCAATGATATAGGGCCAGCACTATTAGAACTTGAAAACAGAAAGCTGAATCACTTAGAAGGGAAAAAGTCACAAAAGGAAGAGACGGAAGATGAGGATTTAGTTTTTTTCAGAAGTCTGGTGCCACTTGTAAGAAATTCTCATCGTATGATAAAATGTCGTATCGCATGCAAATATTGCAAATTACTGAAAATTTCATGAAACAGCTGACAATTCAACTAAGAAAACTGCTATTGTTACAAATATAGTTGACAACTCAAATGTTAATACTATAAATGAAACAACTTCTGCAATGAGAAGCTACTACAGTACTTGTCATACTGAATTGGAGACTTCTTCAAATACAAATAATGATGATCCCAATAATGAACAATATTATATCGATTTAGGCTAATTGAATGATATGTAATACTCTTTATTTAATAAAGCCAGATATAGGATATTAATTGTATGCATATACAGTTAATAATATATTATTATTCTTGTATTGGTTTTTAGGTTCTCAGGCTTACTAATATATAAATGTTAATATAAATAAATTTTTTCTCACCTTATTGTCAACATCAATCGTTCTTCTGGTAGAATAGGCCTCGAATGGCAGTTGCACCATTTTTTTCTAGTGCTTGAGATACATGGGATAGAATATAACGAAAAGTTTCCCGCGTCATTCGCATGTAAGCAGAAAATTTGGAGGGAAACTCTCTCAAATTCGCATATAAATTATGAAATTCTCCGAATTCAAACCGTAGTGTATTGATGGGATGGGCACAGAACCTACGTTTTCGTTGATTACTATACAAATACAATAATAAGGGCGTATTTGACAATAATAATATCTCTTCTTCCGAACCACTCATTTTTATACTGATTATATACTGACACAAATATTACAGCAAGCTAAAAACGTCACTGTTATCTCAGCTCCACCATAGACACATTTTTCGTAGCTTTTATCGTCTTTTATTTTTATCGGATTTTTATTTGAGTAAAAGATCTCGTTTTTGCCAACAGGCCCACTACAAATGACAACATGATCGAGAGGATAAGAAATGCTATTCGAAGTATTTCAATAGCAGAAGTTGAGACTTCCGTTCAATCCACCCGTCAGAGAATGATTGCTGTACAGCAAATGATGGATGTCACTTTGAACACCATGTTGGAGCTGCGATAAGAGCGAAGATAGCATCAAAGCAAAGAAAAGCAAAGCAGTAGTTTAAATGTTTGTGTTTATATAGGTGCTTCGAGGTAAGCGATGCTTTTTGTTTGGCGAGCGATAAGAGCGACGAGAAGTGGCGGTGTATATTTCTTTGAGTTTATCAGGGATAAATTTTGTAGCACGTGTTTTAAAAAAAAAATTCTTCAACACATTCACTGCCCTGAACGCGCCAGGCGCGTTTTGTGTTATTTACCGAATGTGCCCACACCGCGCGAGGCGCGTTCATACCTTCATTCGTTTCAAAAGCTTATAGGTAAGGCGGGCATGATCCCAAGTGCAATTCTTTAAGACTGGGCGCTCAGTAGTGGTTCAGACTTCATGTAAACAGGTTGGTTCGAGATCTTTTCGTGTAGTGATTTGGTAATTAGATTATTTGTATTTAAGTGTTAAAAAAGGTAACTATTATTATTTTTTTATGTCTAAATTAATTAAACAACCACAAAATAGAACAATATACTATGTAATTATTCAGTTATATATATCATTTATCTAACTTAGCACGTTTACGAGTATTGTGACCGCGCTAGGTGCGTTGACGGGCACATACCTAGCTTGAATTGATTCATAATTTAGATTGTTGCTCTAGGTGAATTTTATTTTTAGTTTTAAATGGAGGGACAACCTGGACCATCTCATGGAGAACCCCCCAAAAAAGTACCCAGACGTAATGTTGACAAACATTACCAAAAACCAATGTCTGAGGAAGAACTTCTAAAACTTTTAGATGCGGAATGTGGTGATGAAGATGATCCCTATGTAAATAGTGATGACGATGATCCAGATTATACTGACTCTGATAGAAGTGATTCTGACAAAGAAAACTCAGAGCCATCTTCTGGCCAATCTACACCTATTAGAAACCCATCCAATTTTCCAACTACACCAATCGAAAATTCAAACAACTGGTCACATAATGCACCACAAAAAAAATGCAATTCCATTTACCAAAAAACCTGGCTTACTTTTGTACCCGAAAGGATCTGAACCAATCGATTATTTTCATTTGCTGGCCACTGATGAATTTTACGAGTGTCTGTGTCATAGAGCAAATGCACATGCAATTAAAATCCTGTGCAGTAGCTCTGGAGAGCAATCAAGAATAAGCCGTTGGCAAAACATCACCCCACCCGAGATGAAGGTTTTTTTTGGGTTACTGTTCCATATGGGTACAATTCGTCTTAACAGGCTTAATGATTATTGGAAAAAAGATTATCTATTCAATCTACCGACCTTCAGATCGTTTATGAGTCGAAATAGATTTCTGCTTATTCTAAGAACTTTGCGTTTCGAAGACGTTGAAAATCAAGAAGCTCCCACTCAAATTGGCAAAATACAACCAATAGTAGACTTTTTTAATGAAAGAATGGACGCAGTGTATTATCCTATTAAAGAATTGTCCTTAGACGAGTCAATGGTCCTATGGCGAGGACGACTGAAGTTCAGGCAATACATAAAAGGAAAGAGACACAAATTTGGTGTGAAGTTGTATTCACTTTGTGAACCGAATGGGCTCAGTCTAAGGTTGATTGTATATTCAGGATCAGCTGATTCCCAGTTAGGAGGTTCAAATCATACGCAAAAAGTTGTCTTAGCCTTATTACGAAATAAATTGGGCGTTGGTCATGCAATCTACATGGATAATTATTATAATAGTGTAAAGTTAACTGAAGATTTACTGAGAGAGAGTACTTACGTTACAGGCACTCTAAGATCGAATAGAAAAGGAAATCCTGCAAATGTTATTTCAAAGAAGCTGAAGAAAGGCGAAATGATATGTCAATATAATTCTCATGGACTGTGTGTCTCAAAGTGGAAAGACCGTCGAGAGGTCTTAGCTATTTCCAGCGAATTTACTGGAGAGTTGGAAGCAGTTACAACAAAGCGAGGTCAAGTACAACAAAAGCCACAACTAATCAACAAGTATAATAAATTTATGTCAGGAGTTGACCATACTGATCAGATGTTAGCATATTATTCTTGTGAGCACAAGACTCTCATTTGGTACAAAAAAGTGGCCATTCATATTTTTCAAATAATGCTGTTGAACTCATTCTTTTTATATAAGAAAAGTAAAAGGATTAACGTAAGCTATTATGACTACCGTTTATCCGTTATAAAAAGCTTACTTGGGCCACCTCTTCCTGATGCAGTACCAAAATTAAAAGTATACCATCTACCAGAATACTGCCCTAAAGGTATGAATGGTAAGGCGAAAAGAAGAAGATGTGTCAAGTGTGTTGGGATACCAACAAACAAAGGAAGGATTCTGTTTACTATTGTCCTCAGTGCCCAGGTGGACCTGGACTGTGCTTGACGCCATGTTTTCGGGTATTCCATGCTGATAAATAAATTATATTTTAATTTCTCTTGTAGTTGTGCTTTCGGTTATATCTATATGAATATTCTTTTAATTTTGTGATAACAAAAGCAATAGCTAACAATGTTTATGTTATGTTTGAAAAGAAACTCTATTTATTATTTTTCTGTTATTTTGCAGAGTTTTTATTTATTTTTTTTCCATCATAAAACAGTTAGAAATATGGATTTTTTGTGTTAACTATAAGGAATACTATTACTGTTAATTTTATTGATAGAATTTTGTTGTTTTTTTTTTGTTTTGCAAAACCATTTTTTAATAAAATTTATCAAGGTAAACTTGAAAAAATAAATATATATATATATATCTTTTAGATTTGCCATAGCCATTATCCCATAAAAAAACCTCTTAATACGGCAACGCGCCTAGCGCGTTGATGGGCTCTGTACAGTACATCCTTGTTCTGTGCCCACAACGCGCGTCGCGCGTTTTTTATTTTTTTGCAAAAATTTTAAACAAAAAATACTTACTACTGAATTGAAAACTCGTTTATATCAATAAATATTCATTTCTGTCGAAATACATGTCAGGGCACCTGAGTTTCGCAACAAATTTATGGAGGGCAGTGAATGTGCCAATAATAACAGTAAATTCTTTTTTATGATTTTTTTTTTTTTTCTTAATATGGACGTGGATAAACTTATTACAGAAGTGTTTACACGTGCAGCACTGTGGGGCCAAAAGGATAAGAACCATCACAATACGTTTGAGCTTGACAGGGAATGGGACGATGTGGCAAAACAATTAAACACAACCAGTAACAATGTTTATTTTTTCAAGTTTGTGTAGGTATAACGTACCTACAGCTTCTATTAAATAAAATTAACTAAATAAATAATAAACTCAATAAAATTACTTCGCTTATTTTATGTGTCTGCAAGTTTCACTATAAAATCTGTAATTAAAATTATTTACAGAGGGTTGTGGTTATGACAAAGATAAGTTTTAAATAAATTTCGAATATTTTGTGCATAATAGTGGTCTACCATCAGCCCGTTATTTTAAATTTCTGACAGTTTTCAATGGTGGTTCTAATAAATTATGTTCAAGACCTTCTCTGTCTATTATTGTATTATGCAAGACACATATAGCTTTAACAATATCATCAGCTGCATTTATATCGGTCTCTATGGCCTTGTTCAAAATTCTCCATTTTGATGTTAAAATTCCGAAGGCACATTCAACTGTTCTTCTTGCTCTAGATAATCTTGCATTAAAATACTCTCTATCTGCATCTAAATTACCCCTGCTATAAGGTTTAAGTAAATGTGTTAAGGAGTGGATAAGCTTCATCTCCTAGGAATACATGTTAGAGTCGAAAATGCAGACACCGACGACGACGACGCCGGTGGATCTAGCTTTGCCGTGCCGGCAACGGCTACCGTGGTGGAAGGATGGCAGCAGGGCGATCATCCAGCGGCTATCTCTCTTCACTATTTATTGTGACGAACTGCGGCTTCTTGGGAACTTTACGGTTTCAGTCACATCGGTGTTACCACGGGTTACTCGGGCGCCAGCTTTTTTCTGGAGGTGTGCTCCCCCGGGAAATTCTTCTCGCTAATTTTATTCCCAATTACCTGAGGTCACATGGATTGATACGTTTATCGTATCCTTGTCCCTAGGGCAGCTCAATGGAGAAGAGAGGAAAGCCAGGGGTCGGTTGAAGATATCGCCGGTGAAATTGTATTCGGGAGAGCGGTCATGACATGGCACGTCGTCGGGTGTCGTACAAGTGGGAACCGGGCTCAGGGTGAAATCCCCCCGCAATTTTGTCGTGTTGTTGCTGTCGTCGGGTGTCGTACAAGTGAGAACCGGCCTTAAATACGGTGAGCTTCACGCCTCTTTAAAATCGTTCCCTCCTTCCCCTCAAGCCCTACCTAGTTAGCTCGGGCGGTAAGGTTATGTTCGAGGTTCGATTCTATTAAGAAAAATCTAGCAAATACTTGAGTAATTTGCTCCAATATTTAAATTTTACTGGATTAAAAAAAACTCGGTTATAAAAAAACTTTCGTTATAAAATGATTTCTTCAGATTCTGAAACAAATGAACTCACACTATAAGATGCTGAAAGCGATATATGGTATAGTTTTACTGCTTAGTTATGAGGATTATAACAAGGCAATGCAAGGTAATGCTCTTGTTTTTTTTTTTTTTAATAATGTTGTCTTCTTTCAGATGAAAAGTTCGCAAGTGCACTGCTGCAACACGCAATATGTTCCGCCAGTGCTGACTCTGAGGCAGACCATATTGAAGAGTCTAACTAGTAATAACGATTTAGTTGAAAATGTCGACTAATATCATCAGGAAGACAGTACTACTACTAGTTAATTCTTCCGAAATAGAGCATGGTCATGAAGACTCTACTAAACTCACTTACGCTTGGAAATATAATCAAGTTCTTTCTCTCATAAACTCCATGTCAAATCATATAATAGAATTGGTAGACCCAAGGAAAAGAAAAAATATATACGAACATGTTGCCAATGACTTGGTGGGTCTAAAAAATGAATTTCTTCATAAATAGGTTATTCTTATATAAATTCTTCACTTATGATCCAAAACAAATGGAAAAGCTTAACAAAAAGTTACCGACAAGCAAGGGATACAAAAAAAAAAGAACAGGGGACCTTCACGATTCAATTTTTATGACGAAATGGACGCAGTGTTAGGGAGCGACCCTACAAATACCAGTATCAATTCAATTAATTCAACTGACGTTATACCTGAACCTGCTGTAGAGGGACCATCTAAGGCAGAAAACGCTAAAACACCTGAAGATGTGTCTACATCTGCAGCTGTTGCCAGCCAAAAAAGGAAGAAGTCGTTGCAAGGAAGTAACAAAAAAAGGAAACAAGAGTATTATATGACTTTTAATAAGGAAAAATATGAGAAAAGAGACCAACGACATAGAGAAAAAATAGCATTAGAAAGTCGTATTCGGTTTAAATTCGGTTTGCGCAGCATAACATTGAACAAATAACATTGAACATTGAAGAAATGCATCTTTTATAAAGGAATTAGGCAGCTGGTTCTCCTTTTTTTAACGCCTGCTCTAGGATTACCGATTTTTAAAAAGGATCCAGGTAACAAACTTTCATTATTTTGTCCTAAAAGTTTTTGACATAAAGTTCAGTAAAGTACTCACTATGCTTGTTTTGAATATCAAGACGATTTCCGCCTCACAAATCAGTATATAGATATAAATTTTATTAAATTTACAATTATAACCTATTTATGCTAAATTATTATACAACAGGTTTCGACGTTTGGTTCTCCGTTCTATAGCACTATCCAACAGTTACTGTGTTTGAACATAGTTACTGTGTTTGCTTGTTTTATGGAAAAATGGGTGAAGAACAAGTGAGTACCTACCTACTATTATGGGAACTGTTATAAAATCATTAACAGGTAATTCAGAGCAAGAAGACGTTGAAAAATATGACAGAGCTATAACTACCCTATCAGGCAACCAAATAAAAATGAACTCTTAATAAAGATCAAATAACTCTCTTACAAAATGCTATTGAGAAATTCTTAGAAATAGGAAGATCACTAGCACATTGTTATTCATGAAATCAAAATGGAGAATATTACTACGCACTACTATTTTCAAATACACACACTTGCGACTCAGATTATGTCTGAACTTCAAATAATATATGACATCTTAAAAAAAATTGAAGTAGCAATCACCTTCTCTACAAATACCTTCCACAATTCCATCGTACATCCTAGAGAATTGTTGCAAGAAATTATTTTAGCCAATAGCTAAACAACTAACAATAATAAATTATCATTTGAACCTAGTCTATAAATAACATCTTAAATTTTGGGAAATCAAATAGTTTTCGTGATCGAAATCCCATTAGTCGAACCGAACAATTATTATAATTATTACTATCGACTATATCATTTGCCAACACCCTCCGAAAGTGGCTTTAAAACTCTACTACCCACATTCCAAAATATTTGATCCTAAGCGAGCACAACTACGTATACTCGAACTCACGATGCCAAGAAGTCATACCCAGAGAATTATTGTGTAAAGAAAACAATTCGCTGAAAATTCAAGAAGACGTCCCCTGCGAAGTACAAATGTTGAAATTCGCAAGAAATACATCAAATCGTCAGCCTTTGTCAATTGAAATGAAGAACATCAGACTCTAAAAATTAGAAGGTCTTATTTAGACATGGATGCTGTTAATTCCTGAAGAAACAATCGCCCTACAACAGTGTGGAAACAACAAGGAAAATATACCATTAAAAGGAACATACATTCTTGAACTTAACCCTTGCTGTGTACTGCACATCAAGAATCAAGAAGTACGAAGTTACAATAGCCCGAAGACAGAATTCAAGAACATAGATCTGCCTCGAGTAAAATTCGAAGAACTTCAAGCCCCAAGAAGCATCGATCAATCAAAAATCGATTGGAGACAGCTGGGCATTAAGGTTTGCCTATATGACACCCTGCGCGAAAGGACCATGACTCAGCCGACTGGAGTGGAACGGGCTGCATCCCCCAAGCACCTGCCTATTCGGGAGGTGATGACAAGAAGAGAGGTGGATAACTGGAATTTCACCGGGGTCGTTATTTTCACTAGATACTTGGAGGAATCAAGTAGGCGCGAGGGTAACATGCTGGTACTTTCTAGGGTACTTTCAACCAACGTTGGACTTCAACTATACAAAGGTAAGAAATTATGAATAATTATTAATAAAATGTTCCTATTTTTGACGCTTCTCCAAAGCTGATTGAGAACTTCCGAGAAACGTTTTAGTACAACTTCAAAGAACATAGTGAAATTTATTTAAATATTAATAAAAGTAGCTCTCTTTTTACTTTTATTAATGAAAGGTTATTATTAGTATGTCGTGTTTGTTTTCAGAACGGATATGGATGTAAATAAGGGACAACGTGGTGCCAACTACAATTCGGAAGAAATAAATGTGTTGCTGAACGTAATTGTGCAGTTCAAGCACATTTTAGAAAGTAAGAGAACCGACCCTACAAGCTGGCGTGAGAAAGAAGCGGCCTGGCAAAAAATATCAGATTTTTTTTAATTCGTGCTCCCCAGCAGAGGTGTTTCGAACCAAAGAATTTTTAAAAAAGGCATACGAAAATCAAAAGCGACAATCCAGGAAGACAGTCGCAGACAACAAAGTAAAAATACTTCGCACTGGAGACGGTTTTGCTGGAAACATTCCCGAGGATAGAAACCTCAATCTCACTCTATCCCTGATGAATGAGAAAACTGTGATAGGCCTGGAAAATCGTTACGATTCGGATGCTCCATATAGACCCCCCCCCCCAGAATTATTAGAAGACCAAGAAGACCTGAATGACATTGAAGTTATAAACGTAAGTGAATGTGTGCATTTTTAAGAGATAGACAGTTGATCAAGTTCGGCCGAAGTAAACTGGGGAAACCGCAAGGCTTCGGATCACCAGACCCCGCTGTCAGATGGGTTGAAGGCGGCCGCAAGTACCTCCAGATGGTCTACAAGGCGGAAACCAGTGGCGAGCACACTCGCGTCTTCAACTTTAACTTCAAAATATGATGAGCTGGCGTCAATTAAAATTGAGTGTGCTCGTCTGCAATGTCTGCAAAATAAGCAGATGAAAGAAAGCCAACTCGGGCAAAGGAGCCTGGAGCTGGACATTGCTTTAAAAACCAAGCAACTACACAAAAATGAAGATATATAGTTGTAAATTATTTATATATTATAATAGGTATTTAGTTGTATATATGTAATTATGTATACTTAGTTATAGTTGTATATAAAATATATTTTGTGTATTTTATGTATTTTAAATTAGATAGTTATATAATATAGTTATACCTTTGAATAATAGTTTTTATAATTATTATAAAACATGAACCCACTATTCGAAGGTTGGATGAGTCGTATGTGTGCCATCACATGGCACCTATGCAATATGGAAAACTGACAGTATTTTCAAATCCTTGAGCAATTTCGAGACATTTCTCTGTAGTCAAATCGGCTATTACAACAGATGCTAAACGGCTCCAAAGCACGCTTCATCCGAAAAGAATAATACAAGTCTGCAAAAGAACAGCCCGTTGCCAGATACCTAAAAAAAATATTCATATATTAAAATTCAAAGTCTAATAGCTATCTTATATCCGTATTTTTTACAAGCAGTTTACAGGAAAAAAAATGAAAAAAAGTAAGGGACCAATACAGTAGATGTCAGTCAAAGAAAGGGGAAATCAGGACAGGCGTTTAAAGCTAGGGCACAATATATGTATGCTCTTCAGCTCTCATTTTTGGAAGACACGTCAAAACCACGAGCTACGACAAGTTTAATGGATGATATCCTGAAAAACACTACATTTACATACCTATTACTTATTTCTTATTTTATTTAGTTGCGTTATAATATTTTATATTTCTTTTATTTTAATGGGAAAGGAGGAGAAAACTTTAAAAGTTTATTTCGGCACCTGCACAAGCAGTAGTGGGACCGGAACCAACATCAGTAGTCATTGAAATAACGGACTTAGAAACATCAGACATCAGGCCAATAGATGAAATTGAGCAGCGACATGTCTCTAGCAAAATCTTATTTACATATTACTTATTTCTTATTTTATTTAGTTGCGTTATAATATTTTATATTTCTTTTATTTTAATGGGAAAGGAGGAGAAAACCATGGAAAAGGAATTGTTTATCTTTAAAAAATTGTATTCAAATAAAAATGGTCAAATTTGAAAAATAATAAAACTTAAAAGTTTATTTCGGCACCTGCACAAGCAGTAGTGGGACCGGAACCAACATCAGTAGTCATTGAAAAAATAACGGACTTAGAAACATCAGACATCAGGCCAATAGATGAAATTGATCAGCGGCATGTCCCTAGCAAAATCTTATTTACATATTACTTATTTCTTATTTTATTTAGTTGCGTTATAATATTTTATATTTCTTTTATTTTAATGGGAAAGGAGGAGAAAACCATGGAAAAGGAATTGTTTATCTTTAAAAAATTGTATTCAAATAAAAATGGTCAAATTTGAAAAATAATAAAAATTAAAAGTTTATTTCGGCACCTGCACAAGCAGTAGTGGGACCGGAACCAACATCAGTAGTCATTGAAAAAATAACGGACTTAGAAACATCAGACATCAGGCCAATAGATGAAATTGATCAGCGGCATGTCCCTAGCAAAATCTTATTTACATATTACTTATTTCTTATTTTATTTAGTTGCGTTATAATTCTATATTTCTTTTATTTTAATGGGAAAGGAGGAGAAAACTATGGAAAAGGAATTGTTTATCTTTAAAAAATTGTATTCAACTAAAAATGGTCAAATTTGAAAAATAATAAAAACTAAAAGTTTATTTCGGCACCTGCACAAGCAGTAGTGGGACAGAAACCAACATCAGTAATCATTGAAATAACGGACTTAGAAACATCAGACATCAGGCCAATAGATGAAATTGAGCAGCGACATGTCTCTAGCAAAATCTTATTTACATATTACTTATTTCTTATTTTATTTAGTTGCGTTATAATTCTATATTTCTTTTATTTTAATGGGAAAGGAGGAGAAAACTATGGAAAAGGAATTGTTTATCTTTAAAAAATTGTATTCAAATAAAAATGGTCAAATTTGAAAAATAATAAAAATTAAAAGTTTATTTCGGCACCTGCACAAGCAGTAGTGGGACCGGAACCAACATCAGTAGTCATTGAAATAACGGACTTAGAAACATCAGACATCAGGCCAATAGATGAAATTGAGCAGCGACATGTCTCTAGCAAAATCTTATTTACATATTACTTATTTCTTATTTTATTTAGTTGCGTTATAATATTTTATATTTCTTCTATTTTAATGGTAAAGGAGGAGTAAACCATGGAAAAGGAATTGTTTATCTTTAAAAAATTGTATTCAAATAAAAATGGTCAAATTTGAAAAATAATAAAAAAAGTTTATTTGAATTTTTTGTCAATTTTTTGTTTGAAATTTCGGAGGATAGACTTGTCGGATCAAACCGGATCAAACAATATTAATGTTGCAACATTTGCCTAACTGCTCACATTAATAACAACATTTAGAGCGGGAATCCAAACAGTCATTCATGACAGACAAGTTCACATTTCAAACGTCAAAGAGGTTCTTCTTTTTTAAAAACATTCAGTCTGGGGGCCACATTACAGAATTTGATGCGCATGACGCAGAATCTCCAATTTAAGAATTTAGGTAGAATGCATCACAGATTTTTGTACCAGCAACCAGGATACAGGATTTAGGTAGGTTACACTACAGAATTTGCTACCATCGACCATATGATACACTACAGATTTTGGACTTGCAATTACCTATCTCTTATTAATAATTTAAACAGGGGAAAATCATGATTGTGCCTATTAAAACGGAACGATTTTCATCGCTTCGTTACACTATTTACTTATATTAGTTACTTTAATAATTATTGTTAATAAAAACTGTTAAAATTTGCTTGTGAATTTTCTTCGACCTGTGACGTTGTTCATTTGTGTGCATTGCCATATAACTATAGTTAAAATTTCATTTTTGAGCTAGTTGGCTGCTAAATAGCATTCCTTACCTCCCCGAAAATTGCTCGGGGTGGAACGGAAGGTTATAATATATAATACTTCTAATTATTTGAATTAAAAACCCTTATTTTTTATTGAATTTTTTGATACTTCGTTCAATTGCCAGTATGGTAATGTAATCAATTCGTACATCCTTAAATAAGAAAATTTCTGAGAAAACAGCGTGTGAGTTGAAATTGTGCACTTTTTACTGATGTGAAAATCGGAACATTAACGATAAAAAATTAAAAAAAAATCAAATAAAAATGACTGTTTCCATGGTAATTTTATAAGGTCTGTCTATTAAATTAAGTCTATTAACCCAGATTATGCCACTGTCCTTTTAAAAGAAAACCATAAAGATATCTATGTTTTGCTAATTCCGCGAGTTAATCCTAGACGGCGCCTTATGTTCTTCAAAGGGTATCTCTATTTATGATACAGATCAGATTGCCAATTGGTGTTTGAAACAACCGTTTGTATTTGAAAAATTTATTGGTTTATGTTTTTAATCACGAGATAAACATGGACAATTGGGGGTAAGTCTAATATCAAGTATTTTGCTTTGGAAAACCAAAAATACTGCTAACCTTTTGCAAATCCTATCATTATTTATGATATATTAACCTAACTCCTGGAAATCAAATTGACTTTTCTTCCCCATCCTCCTAATCATCACCGTCCTTTTAAAAGGACAGTGGTATAAATTACTACTATATATTACTTATTTTTTTAGTTACTATAAAAGGCCTTTAACAGCTCATGAGCTTTTGGAGAAAATTGAGAACCTAGACAACGATACGGAATTACCTGAAACAATTGTGCTGCTTCCACCCAATAACGCAAATGCTGAGAATACGGACGAAGATTCAGGTGACGAAGACAATGTCATAATGGACAATCTACCTCGTAGTCAACCAAACGCTCCAGTGGAAGCGGTTTATAACCAAAGAGAAAATGATCTGATGATAGTGAAGATGATAATATACCGTTATCACATTTCATACCAAGTAGACGTCTGAAGAAAAAGCCAAAAAACTTTTCGTGGGTTGAGAAGGACTTGACTTGTAATTTTTCCGCTTGGCAAGATGATTGTTCGCCAAAAAATCAGATGTCACCCATGAAGATATTTTCAAGTTTTTTTGATAACTCCCTCGTTCAATTGTTAGTGAACTATAGTAATCTGTATAAATCCCAGAAAAATTTTATAGCAGATCCCATAACCGTCGATGAAATGAAATGCTTCATAGGTGTGCTTTTACTAAGTGGCTATAATCGTTTCCCAAGACGAGCAATGTATTGGGAAAATAATGACGACTGTGGAAATAAGTTGGTGTATTCAGCCATATCAAGAAACCGTTTTAATTTTGTAATGCAGAATTTTCATTGCAACGATAATCATCACTTAGATGCAGTGGATAAATTTTCAAAACTAAGACCTCTGATTGAAGCACTGAATAAAAAGTTTATTGAATTAGGTCCTGTTGAGCAGTTTCATAGCATTGACGAATGTATGGTACCTTACTTTGGACGCCATGGCGCAAAGCAGTTTATAAGAGGGAAACCGATTCGTTGGGTTCGCTGGGGTTATAAACTCTGGGTTGGCACAACCAAACACGGTTATATTGAATGGTTTGAACCGTAGCAGGGTTCCTCAACAATGCTTCCCGAGTGTTATAAAGATTTAGGACTCGGAGCTAGTAAGTGTAGTTTTAACATTTTCTGACATCTTACTGAAGAACAAAGGTCAGCTGCCATTTCATTTATACTTTGACAATTTTTTTACTGGAATAGATTTGCTGCAGATAGTATCCGAGAGAAAAGTAAAGGCCACCGGAACGTTGCGCGAAAATAGAATTTCTTCCTGCCCACTCAGACACTTCAAAGAATTCAAAAAAACTGCACGAGGCACGTTTGAATTTGCTCTGGAACCATCTGAAAATATTTTGATCACAAAATGGAATGATAATAACGTGGTTACAATGGGCACTAATGCCGAGTCAGTATTTCCGTTGGTAAACGTTAGTCGGTATTCCAAAAAGGAAAAGAAGCGTATCATAGTCGAGCAACCCCATGTTATCAAAACATACAATCAAAATATGGGAGGCGTAGACCGCGCTGATCAAAATATTAGTCTCTACCGAGTCTCCATAAGAGGGAAAAAGTGGTATTTCCCGCTTGTTTGTCAATTTATTGATATGGCGGAACAAAATGCCTGGCAAATCCATCGTCTGAACGGTGGTAAGATGGACCACTTGGCTTTCAGAAGATCCGTTGCCCAGGGTCTTTTGGAAACGCATAAAAAAACAACTAAAAGAGGTCAAGTTCCCTCTAGTACCAATACTCACGAACACTCACGTTATGATCGACTTGACCATATTGTGATTTATCAAGAAAAACAATCAAGGTGTGGTAATTGTCACAAGAAAGTGCAATTTAAGTGCAAAAAATGTGACGTTGCATTGCACCCAAAATTGTGTTTCGCAGAATATCATGAAAAATAATGAATTTTTTTATAATTTTATGTTATAAGGACTTTAAATTTGTTTGATTGTTATAATTTTGTAATAAATACGAATAAAATAAAATAACAAAAAATTATGATCCTACCAGTTAATATTATCACTGTCCTTTTAAAAGTACAGCCATTTTCTCAAAAACTAATGATTTTATTTCATGAAAATCTTAATAAAGTATCCTTGTATCATTATAAAGGTCACAAAAAGCAAACTTTAAAGTTTGTATATCAAAAAAAAAATAGTTTCGGCATAATCTGGGTTAAATTAAATCTGTTAAATTAAATTAAATCTATTAAATTAAATTAAATTAAATCTATTAAATATATCTATTAAATTGAATCTGTCTAAATTAAGTTATTTTCACAGAAATTTTGTCATTCAAGGTTACAAAGTGTTACAAATTACATTACCGTATTGGCAATTAAATGAAGTATCAAAAAATGGAACAAAAAATAAGGGTTGCTATTAAAAAAAATACCGATGACGTCACCACTTTTTCGCGCATCATCCTGTATACCCCAATATTATGTCAAAAGTTGAACAACTCAAAAACAAAATCGACCTGTTTTTTTATTTTTTCAAAACAACAGCGCTTTCCGTTTTATCGAATTTATTCCTTACTTTTCTCGCGCACTGTATAATCATCAGATAGTAATAAAATTTCCTTCTAAAATTATTATTATTCTGTTATTCAAAACTGACCGAACAGTATAAAGTAAATAATCTGTGTGCTATTAAGCATTAGGCTGACAAGTTGATCACTTATCATAAATTAAAAAAAATTCTTCCCGTTTTCAAACTTACCATAAATAATTTTTAAACTCTATTTACGTTTAAGGGGCAAATATTTATAAATAATTTCACTTCTGACTTAGGAACACAGTATTATTGTTTCTAAAATGTTGACCTGTGTATTTTTCATTACAGATACTTCCATCTAAAAAAATATATAAAAGAGTATGGAATAAAAAAGATTATTGCTATTTTTGTGATATAGAAGTAATAAAATTTTCAAGGCATGTTCTAAGAAATCATAACAATGAATTGGAAGTACAAGAAATTTCATCACTAAAACCAGGCGATGAAAAACGAAAAGTTCTCTTCACAAAATTGAGAAACAAAGGAAATTTCATCAAAAGCACTTTTTGCGAAAATATAGTTCCTGTTAGGAAACCAGTGTTTGAAGTTCTGCAACCTACTGTGTCATCATATTTACCCTGTAAGTTCTGTCGAGGATTTTACATAAAAAAGCCTTAGCAGACACGTTAAGTTTTGTCCCCTTAATAAGGAAAAATGCAAAAAACTTCGAGCGCAAAGTGAAGGACAGTCCCTATTTTCAGCATATAAACATAATGATATCTTGACAAAAGACATATTTCCAACCATGAGAGCAGATGATGTTTCATTCGCTGCAAAAACAGACACCTTAATTTGCGCCGTTGCTAATAGGTATTTGAAAAGCCATCATGATAAACATTTTAGAATGGTTGCGTCGCGAAAAATGAGACAGTTGGGACTGTTGTTAATTGAGATGAAAAACACATTAAAATTAAATCGTTATATGAAGCGTTGGATCCATTAAACTTTGACATAATTGTTAAATGTACCAAAATTATTTCGAAGTATAATGCTGAAACGGATTCATACGGTGCCCCCTCACTTGCTTTGCACATGGGCACAGAATTGAAAGACTGCATCGATGTTGCCTAAATATGTCATTGAAAAAATTTAATGGAGAAAACGAAAATGCTAAGAAACTAAAAATATTAAAAGAACTCATCATAAATGAATGGCGATATGAGATAACGACTTTGGCTAGCAATGATTTAGAACAGAAGAAGTGGAATAAACCTTCCCTCATTCCATTGGCTGAAGACATCACTTTACTGAGGACGTATTTACTTGCGGAAGGAGAAAAATATCGAAATATTCTAGAAAGCAGCTTAAATGACGAAAAGGCATTTAAAACTTTGATAGAAATATCGTATGTACAGTTGATCCTACTTAATAGACGAAGAGTTGGGGAACTGCAAATAATGACCGTTTCCTCGTTGTCATACGTGGAAAACGGGGACGGGGGGTTCAAGTTTTATTCACAGAGGAAATAATGAAAAATATCAACTTGGTGTTGGCAGTGCGTGAGAATTTTATAAAACAAAAAAACGCCTATCTATTTCCAAATATTAGCTGTTCAAACAGTATAAATGGATCCAAGGCAGTTTATAAGCATGTGAAACTTGCTGGTGCGAAAAACCCAGTTGCAATAACATCGACAAACTGCGAAAACATCTCGCTACAATGTCACAAGTGATTAACTTAAATTCACAAGACTTAGAGCAGCTAGCAAACTTCATGGGACATACATCTGACATTCATAAAACTTATTATAGATTACCAAGTGATATTTACCAAATGGCAAAAGTATCAAAATTATTGCTGCTGAATGAAAAGGGCGAAGCATCAAAATATCAGGGAAAAACTTTGGATGAAATTGATATTGATTTAATAGAAGCAGTTGAAGATAATTCCGATGATGATGATAATGATAATTTATTGGAACTAGTTAAATTGCCAATAAAAAACAAATTTTCGTTAAAACTGCATCTTTATCCGGATAAAAAATAAGCTCTCGTGTAATTACCCCCGATAAAAGAACAGGTTGTTAAACCTACACAAAAACAGAAGCGTTTGCTGGAAGCTTGGACAGAAAACCAAAAGAAAACTGCACTTTCTTTCTTCAAAAATCACATTAAGAAACATAAACCGCCAAAGAAACAAGAATGTCTTAAATTACAAGAAGAAAATCCTGGATTATTTCATAATAAAAGTTGGGAAAAAATTAAGATTTATATTGTAAATACCTATAATAAAAAATAAGGCATTTAATCTGGATAGAATAATTATATTCTTTCTGACCCAAAGTTTACAAAATTAATTCGAGTCGACAGACTAAAAATGGTAACCAAAATTTACATACCTACCGACTGGAAACTTGTAAGTGAGTCATAGAACTTCCCAAGCAAATTCAGTTTTTTTTTTCAAATAATATCTCCAGGTTTAAATTTAGAGGAAAATTATACAGGAATTAGATATTATTTTTTTATTTTTTTGTATTATGTTCACTCCACATACCTATATTCAAAATTAAAAGGAGCTAATTAATTACATTTTAGCCATTGTCAGACGTTATTTTAATATCATTTTATTTCAAAGATAAGCCTGGAGATATTATTTGCACAAAACTAAATTTGCATGTTAAATGCCATTGACCCACTTACAAGTTTCCACTCTGCATATTATGACGTCTTTGGGACAGAAAGAATTTATTCGAAATACAAACAAAAAAATATTTTTTCTCCTTTATTTTCTAGTCAGCCTACAGGGTTATGTAAATTTCATGGTAGAGTGTTGGGATATCCTAAAGGTTTAGAGATATAGGGTTGATTGAATAAGAGATAAGCTGCACAATATACTTATTAAGAAATCAAAACAAAATTCAGGATAACTCGGTCATTGCAGAATAATACTAAAATACTGAAAATTATAGTTTTCTTATTTTAGCCATATATCATTGAAAATTAATAATTGTTTTTAAGTTTACATAAGTCGTCAACCATCCATCTAACATTTAAAAAATGTTCACAGCTAACAAGACCAACTTTTGTTTTTCTTATCCGCTCTAATGTTCTTCGCTATTCCACTATATTTTCATTCCTTATGAAAATATTAAAGGAAAAACTCTTTCTTCTTCAAGAGTCGTTTTTCAAAATTTTATTATAAAAAAAAACAATAACTTCTTGACTATTAATTAAAATTCGACTGTTAAAACGCTGGGAGCAGGTTGCTTTGATAATATTTGAAACGTCGAAGTGTAGAATCATTATAGTACCAACCCGAGAGAAACACACTCAGTGGATTAATAACGCTTTAGTCTTGAGGCGTATGCAATACTATTTTCACTTTCGCTTATTCTCAGCTTTATCATTAAAAATATTATATCAGCTATTAAAAAAAAATTAAAATTTTATGTTGCTGTAAACATTTTGTGGACATAATTAGTGATGAGCGATATTTCACGAACTGTGATTTAATCACAGATACAACAAAGTCACAGGTAGTCACGGTTCCTCAGCAGCACCAAGAAACGTGAAGTGATCACAGTGAGAACGACATATCGGTTTTTGAAGTTTTTGACCGACTGAACATGAAACCTATATTCCATAAGGTCGACATTTCGCCTATGCACAAGAAAAATGACACAAGTCTAAAATTGCGTTTTTTGAGTTAATATTGTATAAAGGTTTAAAATGTCATGTTTTGTTGTATAGTAAAGTGTCATAAGTGAACTTCGAAAGATTCTCGATAGATGGGGTTGTGTCACTTTACCACAGAGTGGAAACTATCAAGTATATTCTCCTGAACAATGACACATCTCAGTTGCCAGTTGGCTAACAGACCAGTGGTGCCATATCTACCGCTAAAGCGGTATTTCTTCCGCTTCTGAGGACCATCTACCGTTCTCCCGCTTTAGCTTTGTAGTCTACCGTTTTTGCATTTTCATGCGCTGTCTTCTGTTCAGGTATAAGTAATCGGTAAACTAGTGTTACGTTTGGTAGTTTGATGAGAGTAAAAATCCTCGTGTGTGAGTTGCGCATTACATTTCCGTTTGGTTGTAATTGTAACTTGTTGTAAAGGTTGTCTGTACCACAAGCACAACTGTGCCTGTGCGCAAGAGCACAGACCGTAAAGACTAAAGAGATGAGAGTGGTCACATGTCACATTGTCACATCACATTGACGTATGACAGGACCGTTTGCCGTCACGTCACCGGTCAATGGTCATTGCACTAGCAGCGCGCGGTGGTAACCAAGTCCCCAAGTCCAGTAACCTAAGTTTGTAAGTTTGTAAGTTGTAAGTTTACGAATAATCGGAATAATACAAGATAAGTGATACAAGTCATAATTTTATTTTATTTGAAAATTGAAGTCGAACTTTCAATATGGAATATAAATCAGAGCCTTCTTGTAGTTCTGGTACTTATTTTACTAGCACTAACAATAGCTCTGACTCTGACAATGAAACTGATGAAGATGAAACTGATGAAGGACCTATCATTAAAAAGCCTAAAAAATATCATCAAACTTACAATATTCGATGGGAAGAAGAAGCAGATCTGCGAGGGTGGCTGCAAGCTAGTAAAAAGTATTGGCTACTCAGGATATAAAATAAATGTATTTTATGCTTTTAAATTTATTATTTTAGGGGTGTGCATTTTGCTCGATGCAGCGCATGTAATGTAGATATAAATATAAAAGCTGGAAAACTACAGTTACATCGGCACTCACTCAGGGAGAAACATAAACAAAATTGTGGTAATAGAAGACTGAAACAGAGGTCCTTGATGGACATGGTGCCTTCCAATAGGGACATTCAAGTTAAGAACTCTGAACTGATTTTATCTGCCTTTGTTGTCGAACATAATTTACCGATAAGTATAATGGACCATGTACCAGATATGATAAGAGCAGTTTGTCCAGACTCTGATATTGCGAAATCTATCAAATCAGCGCGAACAAAAACCACGAACATAATTAAAAATGTGATGGGCACTTACTCTTCTAAAAGTCTAATAGAAGTGTTGAAAAATAATAAATTTAGTCTTATTATTAACGAGACAACTGATAGAGCCACTATGAAGCACATGTGCTTGGTAGTAAGGGTGATGTTTCAAAATAATGTTACAGATTGTTTTCTAACACTTCTTCCTGTTGAAAGTGCCCAAGCGGAGGTATTATTTCAACAAATTGTGACATTTTTCACTCAAAACTAAATCCCGTATTTATTGAATCTTGTTGGGTTTGCAGCAGATGGTGCTTCAAATATGATGGGTCGTCATAATTCTGTGGCATCTAGATTTTTAGAAGCCATTCCAAATATTTTTATATTAAAATGCATTTGTCACAGCTTTGCTCTGTGCGCTTCAAATGCTTGCAATAAACTTCCTAGCTTTGTGGAAGTAGTTACTAGAGATATTCACAACTATTTTAGCAACAGTCCCAAAAGAATTATACAATTCAAAGCCTTTCAAGAATTTTGCAACATTAAAGCACATAAAATATTACACCCTTGCCAAACCCGGTGGTTGTCGGTGCTAAGTGTAGTGAGACGAGTATTAGAGCAATACAATGCTCTGGTTCTTTACTTTACAGACGTGTGTTTTGATAACAGAGATGATATCCAGGCTAATAATATTATACAGTCATTAAATAACCCAGTTTGTAAATTATACTTGCAATTTTTAGAGTATATTTTACCGATTTTTGTCAATTTGAATATACAAATGCAGTCTGAAAGTCCACAAATAAGTTACATATATCAATCAATTACAACAGTTGTCAGGACCATTTTGGATTGTTTTATTGTAAAAGATGTTTTAAAATGTAACTCGATCTGGGATATTGATTATAAAAATCCACGAAATATGTTGCCTTTAGAAGAAATGTATTTTGGTGCTGCCATTGCTGCAAGTTCTTTAGAAGGGCCTGAATTACAATCCTTAAAAACAAAATGCCTTTCTTTTTACATTGAAGGTATTGGTCAAATTTTGCAAAGGTTTCCTTTGAGAAATAACCACCTGAAGGATTTATCTTTCTTAAACCCCCAACAAGTGCGAGGAAAATCTGTCAGTAGTATTGCAGCAATGGCAGCTAAATGGCCTAATTTAGTAGAGATCGATAATCTCCAAAATTTAGACAACGAATGGCGGCTTTTGAAAAATTTTGATTCTTATCCTCAGACAGATAACATTTTAGAATTTTGGGCCAAGATAGCTGAAGAAAAATGCGGAGACAACAAATTCATGTTTCCTACTTTGACTAAATTTATTTTTAATATATTGGTCTTGCCTCACTCAAGCGCTAATGTGGAGAGGGTATTTTCAACAATCAACTTGTTAAAAAGCAAGCAAAGAAATCAATTATCTACTGACACAATAATTGGATTATTACATAGCAAAAGACTCTTAACTGGCTCATGTTTTGACTTTAAAGGAAACAAAGACTTGCGTTGTTTGATGACCAAAGACATTTATAAGCAATAACCAATATTAAATGATTTTTTTTTGTTTTGTGTTACTTAATACTATTAGTGTCTTTTTTTTGTTACCTATTGTTATAGTTTTTATTTTGTGTGTTATCTAATAATATGAATGTAACCCTTTCTTTCCCAAATTATACAGTTTCATTTCTAGTCGACAGACATTATAAATGGTATTCAAAATTTAATTTCGTAGTCATTGGGAAAGAAGGATTAATTATTTAATATTAGCAGATGTAAAATTATATTTCAAGTGTGTTGTTACCTATCTATTATTATTTTATTTTATAGTTTACCCATTAGGTATTTGTGAATTTAAAATTATATTTCAAATGAGTTGTTACCTACCTATTACTTTTTATTTTAAATAAAATATTCTTTGAATTTCATTTATTCCTTCAAAAATACCCGCTAAAATACGAAATCCTCTAACGCCGGCCGCGCCTGTTATATAAATAACGACAAATCTCTGAAAGAGGCTGTTGTCGCTGTGTCATGTCAACTGTCATACTGTCAATGCCAAAACTAGCTGCCCTGCGCCAGTGAGGGGCACATGCGCGCTTTATTCTGATCTGGACTACCGTTTTCTACCGCTTTTTTCCTTCAAGCTCTACCGCTACCTGGAAATTTCACATGGCAACACTGTAACAGACGAGTGTGTGAATGTTTAGTGAAGAAAAACGACACAATTCAAATTGCTACGAATTTACTTTCACAACCTTATGAATAACAGTGACATATTTTGACTTGTGACCTTTTTGATTATAGAGGTAAGTTTGTTTTTCAATATATTTTCCTTGAATAATGTTTTATTTCGAATAGTGTCACTTTTCATCATAATTTTGCAACACATTCAACATTCAACACGTGTTTTTATTAGTTATGTCACTATTCTTTATAAATAACAGCATCAAACTCCTCAATTGTAATGGACTATTTGAGTTCAGCCAATATTCTGGTTTCATTTAAATTATGCAAACAGATATTTTGACTGACTAGTTACTACCTTTAACTATGAAAAATAGAGTAAATAGGTTAATTAGATTGAGATAACGGCATATAGAATTGTAGGGAATACTTTACATGAAAACATTCGTGTGATAAGTACTTATAGTAGTTTTAAAATCTAAAACTTACTGGATATAAGTCTGGGGAATAGAGTAGATCTATACTAGACTAGACGATCAAGGCAAATAGGACCACATTATTTGTTACCAGACGTTTTATTTGCATTTTTTTTTCAAACAATCCGTATTTGATTTCAGTGCTCATTAAGAATGTCGTAGCGAAGTCAGTTGATACTCAAATTGGCGAAGGACTCATATAAAAAATGCAATGATGAGAACCAACCCCCACAACATGAGGATTCTTGGAAAGCAATTCTGCCAGAGCAAAAAACTGGTCATTCGGATATCATAGAAGCTGAATCTGAAACTGAATGTGGAGCTTCGAAAAAAGTCTTAAGCTGGTTGTCCAATGTACCTTTCGGGGAAGTTCCTGTGCAACTTGAACTTAATAGTAATACAGAGGGGGATGTTTTCAGACCATTAATACAAAATCAAGACAGTCAGTTCAACCAAATCGTTAGGCAGGAGCAGAGAGACGAAGCAAACTATACAATAGCCGAACAAGAAAAAAGCGAAGGTGAAGTCTCAGACAGATTCAATTCTGACGACAGCATTGCGGATCCTAATTATTCATCTTCATCTCAGAGTTCTTCATCATCTTCTGCTACATCGTCGTCATCATCTTCAAGTACAAAAAATCTAGTTCTTGAACAGCCGGAATCAAACTCTCAGAATGATGAAGATATTCCTTCACCAGCTGTGAGAGGTAAAAAAAGAAAAGCCAAGCCTGCAGAATGGAGAAAACAACTGGCAAAAAAATACAGAAATTTAGGAAAAGAATATGTCTCAAGTTCCAAAAGTAAGAAAGTGTATGCAGCTAGAAAGATGGGTCCACCTTGCTCGGAAAAATGCAAATTAAAATGTTCATCAAAAGTAGTTGAAGAGAGCAGAAACAAGATTTTTTCTGAATATTGGGGTATAGGTAATTTACAAGGGCAACGAGATTTTCTTTCGAAAAGTATGGAGCAAATTAATCCCAAATACAGATACATACGGGAAGATAGCCACAGAAAAAACAATAACGCTTTTTATTTTACAATAGATGGGACAAAAATGAGAGTATGTAAAGCATTTTTTAAGTCGACGTTAGGAATAACAGATCGACCCATAAGAACAGTCATTAATAAAAGGGAACAATCTACAGGAGGTATCGTAGTTTCGGACTTGAGAGGCAAGCATGGGCATCATGCACACATTGACCAGGAGATAAAGCAAAGTGTACAAAAACACATTGAAAGCATACCACGCATTGAAAGCCACTATCGTCGCCATGATTCTGTCCGGGAATATATTGAAGGTGGAAAAACTGTGTCACAACTGCATAGAGATTATGTAGCTGATCGTAAACAGAATAATTTGCCATACGCTAATTATTTAATGTATAATAACATATTCAAAACCAACTTCAATATTTCCTTCTTCAAGCCGAAAAAAGACCAATGCGAAGACTGTGTCCACTACATGAATTGTGATGAGAACGGGAAACAAGAATTGCAGGAAAAATATGAAAATCACCTCTTAGAGAAAGATCTTTCGCGAATAGAAAAAGAAAGAGATAAAACAAATTCAGAAGATAATTTGATTGTATGTGTATATGATTTGGAAGCTGTACTTCAGTGTCAAAGAGGGGATGCATCGGGATTCTATTACACATCCAAATTAGCAGTATACAACTTCACAATGTATAATTTAAAAAATCATGATGTAATTTGCTATGTATGGCATGAAGGAGAGGGCCTTCGAGGAGTAAATGAAATAGGCACCTGTGTACTGAAATATTTACAGAGCTTGGAGCAAAAAGCCAATGAAATCAAGAAAAATTTAGACGTTATATTTTATTCTGATAACTGTTGCGGTCAGCAGAAAAACCGTTTCATGGTCAGCTTATATCAGTACGCAGTTTCTCAGTATCCTTTCACAAATAGCATTACACACAAGTATCTGATAAAAGGCCATAGCCAAAATGAAGGGGTCTCAGTACACTCAGTGATAGAGTCACAGATTAAGCGATCTTTAAAAAGTGGCCCAGTTTATCTCCCGGAACAATACGTTACGTTGATAAGAACGGCCAAAAAAAGAGGCCAGCCTTATAGCGTTATTGAATTAAACCATGAAGATTTTTGGAATATAAAGGAACTAGCAACTACATCAGTTTTTGGAAAACAGACCATCAAAATTACAGATGTAAGATTAATAAAAGTTGCAAAGGAACAACCGCTTAATGTACTTTACAAAGATTCATATTGTCAGGAAGTATTTTCAGAAATAAATTCAAAGTTACTTAGAAATAATAAGAAGGAGAATAATAGAGTAGAATTGAAAAAACTGTATGGTTCAAAGTTAGGGATCAATGATAAGAAGAAACGAGGTCTACTTGGTTTGTTCGGTAAATGTATTCCCAAAATTTATTATACATTTTATAATTCTTTATAATAAAGTTACTTACTAGTTAAATAAATTGCTTGATTTTGGAATTAGTTTTTTTTACATTAAAAATTTCTCGTATAATTTCTAGAAATTTTTTCATGAAAAATAACACAAAACAAAATAAGGGATGATTATTTCAAATATTAGGAATGTAAATATTACTAAAGCAATATTTTCTTCAAAAATACGATAAATAGTGACTATTTGCCGCAAGCCAATCGGGAACAGTTTCAAAATTCAATATGGAAATCCACGATTTTCGTACAGTAAGTTTTAAAATCGCTCTACCCAACAACTTGGATTTTTGACTTGTGTCACTTTTCTTGTGCATAGGCGATTTATTTACACGGCCATTAGAAATACATGATCTACAACTGACTTTGCTCCTTATTGCATTACACCAGTCCAAAAGAGTCATTTTCGCATACGACCGTAAGAATAACATAGCCGATACGCGACTTCGTGCCTTATGGTAAATACTTGATTTATAAGGGTTGTTTTAGCATCTGACGGTACGAATAGCATGGATGATATTCGACTTCGTGCCTTATTGGTAAATTGATGCGCGAGCATAAAGAAATAACAAATAACAAGAACAAGCACGTTTTGTTTTAAAATGTGATCTGATGTTTGTTGTCGTTACTTCGTTAGTTATAAGTTAAGTTAATAATAATACCTGTACCTGACTACAGAAGACTTTGATGTGGGATGTGGGTGTGCACTTCTTACTGTGCAGTGAAGTGTGATATTACTGATATTGAAGGCATTTTTTAAAATGAGCAGGCGAAAAACAAGTGAGCTTTGGGCATTTTTTACAGAAGTCGATACAAATTATGCGACCTGCAATTTATGCAAGTTAAAATTGTCATACAAGACCAGCACTTCGAATTTAAAAAAACATTTGAAGAATAAACATCCCACGGTCACAATCTTAGCTGCAGCTCCAACAAGATCGCAAACTAAAAATAATAACGTAAGAAAAGTTAACGTTTAATAATTTTTTTTTTTATTAATTGTGCTCTTAATTTCATATAGACCGAGGAAAACACTGAAAAAGAAATAATAAGCAGTAACGATAGCCAACCATCTACTTCGACTACTGCTTCTGCTTCTAGGCAAAGTCAACAAACTTCTCAAGATTCCCACGAACTTCAAGCACCTTGTAGGTACATTAAGAAGTGCTCAGCAAATGGGTCCAGCTAAACTTCGACAACGACAATCACGAGTTGAAAGTTATTTACCAACGAAAATTTCTGGCAGAACGAAAGATAAAATTCACAGAAAATTGCTTTCTTTGTTTATTAGAGACCTTCAACCATTTTCCGTTGTAGAAGACAGGGGATTTAAAGAGTTCGTATCGGCTCTCAATCCTAGCTATCACTTACCATCAAGATTTACTATATCAAAAACTTTACTCCCTGCAATGTACGAGGAATGTGTGAATAATACCAGACAAGTAATAAATAAAGGAAAAACATTTTGTATAACGACAGATGCATGGACTTCCGTAAATACTGTAGGCTACGTAGGAGTCACAGTACATTTTGTCGATGACAATTTCAATTTAAATTCTATTTTACTGGAATGTTCGTCCTGCGATTTACGCCACACTTCCGAAAATTTAGCAGCCGAGCTTCGAAGAGTAACTAAGGAGTGGGGCATAGAAAATAAAGTAATATTTGCAGTATCAGATAATGCTTCAAATATACAGAAAGCTATACAGGACATAGGATGGAAAAGTATTGGATGTCTGGCACATACAATTAATTTATTAGTGAAAGACGGTCTAAAAAATGAGGATATGGTAAAAATTTATAGTTGTTGTTACTCACAGCTTTACCTACACAGGTAACGCAGTTTGTTGGTAAAGAGCAGAAAGCATAAAATGTAAAAAAGAAAATAAAAAATTTAAAAAAATCTTCATAGCTTCTGATTTCAAATAATTCTAAACCACTTTTTCTTATTATTTAATTGTTTTAGATGGAATACACTACGTGGGATTGTTGTAATGTGGGGGTTTTCTCCTTAAGTTTGGTGAAGATGACCTGGATGGTGAGGCTGTTGTAAAATGCAGTTTTAAGCTCTGGAACATTTTTCAGTAAGGATGTGATTTTATCTGAAAGCCCTTTGTAGTATGGGAACGACTTGTAGATAGTTGTTTGTATTGGGTTTCGATCTGTGGTTCTGGGTTCCTCTCTGTTGGTTTCGATGGGAGTGCTGAAAATTATTTTGTTCAAAAGTGATTTACGTAGTGATTCACGTAGTGTATTCCATACAGTGTTCAGATTGCGCAGCCGTCTACATAGGGCAACCTAACAGAAACCTGTCAGCAAGGGTCACATCACACAGGTCAGATATCAGAACCAACAAATCAAGATGTCAGCTCTCAGTGCATTGTAACCAAATGTCCCACAACCCCAACTGGGAAGACATCAAGATCCTGGACGTTGAAAAGAACTGGAAGAAACGCTCCTTTCTGGAAATGGCAAGAATAGTGCAAACCGATACAGCCATCAACTCAAGAAAAGACATAGAAGGCCTCAGCGACATTTACTACGACATTATAAGAAGGATTGGTAGCTCTCATCCCCCCCCCCCAACCAACCTCTTAGCCCCATCAACACCCCTTACCTCAACAATTAGTAACTAATACCTCTCAAACTCCTCCACTTAGTCAATGGGATTAAATAAATAAATATTACAATTAACATCCATAATACAATAACAGTTTGGCTGTTTTTAATAATTTGTGAATTATAGATAAATTCTCAATTAAAAAAGTAATTTCTAGTGGAATTTCTACTAGTACAAATAGTGATCTTACTGAAGGGCGTAATTATTGAGTGTTTTCTACTTGTAAACATAATATAGTCCTTAACACATAATTGTTGATAGTTATTGATGTATTCATGTTAATTACTCATTACCACTTATGTAAACAACCTCCAGAGTCAGGTCAACCTGCGCCCTTGTCACTTACGCGTATGTTACAGGTCTGTAATAACAATGCCTTTTTCCTTTCTTTATACAAGGTGTCCACACAGAGAGAAATCAGTTGTTAATGCATTACACAATATTGTTCAATTCATTCTTGGAGGACTTTCTGCTATAATTGTTTGATATATATAAAGGATAACATTTTCTTTACTTTAACAACTTTGTCAAAATATACGTTCTACAAATTTTTTCCGAATGCTGCACAAACAGCTTCGTTTCCTTCGACAAATTGTGGATATACTTACCGTAATAAGTTGTTCCACTTAATAACATAATCATTTATAATGTTTTAAAGCAATTATTTTAAAATGTAGCACTCGGTTGTACAACTAGTTCGAATAATATTAATAAACAAATATTTTTAAATAGTCTAACAATTGTTTGATTATGTTAAAATGATAATCATTATGGTATAGAGACGTTATTGAATATTTCAACAATTTGTTATACTTTTCTTTCCAATATTCTCGCCTCGCCAAGGCTACTGCCTGTGGTACAAGAAGGGTCCATCCATGGTCTGTGTGTGCGACCTGCACATGCGTCAGTAGGAAAATCATCAACTGCGTCGCGTCTTTTTTCTTCCATTCCTGCTGTCCGCGTCCTCTTGCTTTTCCTCTTTGCCTCTTTGTGCTTGTGCTTGTATTTTGCCGTGTGCGTACTGCGTAGGTACCTAAGTATTGTGGGTGTATGTCTGTCGTGTACATTCGATGTGTGGTCCGAGGGAAACGGTTATCTTGTTTTTTTATATATAACGGATTAGGTAGGTATCTAAATTATTAAAGTATGGATCTGCTGAATGACAATGATAGTACTGGTTGCAGTAGTAGTCCAGGAAAAGTGAATGGTGAATTCGTAAGAGACGTTCTCACAAGTTGGGGCTCTGATGCCTCCTATTTCTTTAGTATTGATTCTTGAGACTTGTCAGAATCTAGTCTATTTATTTATTATTTATTTATTGGATTATCTATTTATTTGCTAAAGATTTTGTTAAGTAATTTCAGTTACCTAGACTAGAATCTATATAGGTATTACTGTTACTATTTGTTTATTTCCATAGTGTTATTATGAATTATACTAACTAAATAAAAGCTCAGTATTATATTATCTCTTGTTTTTCTTGAGCCATATGCTTGGAGACCCTATGCTGTATAATAACAATGTATATGCAAGAAAATGTAAAATTTTGGGGTTATAATAATGAACATTATAAATAACAATACAATTATGCAATTTCAAGTCACATTCATTATGGGAGAGAATTACAACATGGTATGTATTTTGAGTTGAACAAAATTAAAAGTATATCAAACAATTTGTGCAGTTGAAAGTTTAATAAAGTGTACCAGAAAATTGAACGGCAAATCTGGAATATTTTTAAACAACATTGTTTAAATAAATTATACAATTTGGATATCGGTCTTGTGCAAAAAAGTAAAAGTTTTTGTAGCAAGGTATAACAATATTTTTAATATGATACAAGAATTGTGTGACTCAATACCAAATGGTTGTTTCATTTTATACTATTTTATATTGAACTAAATTTCATAAATTCTTGATATTTATTAAACAGGAAAAGTTCTACAATTTTGTAGTGCAGTATTGCACAAATTATTCCTGTCCCCCATTTAGAACCAATTTGTGCAAAGAAATTACTTAATTGTTTTAATTTCTCCAATACATTTTTCTCTGTGCAGGTATGAGTGTAAGAGCTACACGTGGCGACCTTCCTTGGACTATTTTGAGTAAAAAATCTTAATACAATAATGCTCTAAACGTCTTCACGGTGCCACAGGAGGTCATCAAAGTTAGAAATTCTGGGTCACAAATATGCATATTATTGAACTTCTGTTTCCTTTTGCAGTTACGGTTAACATTTTTAAAGACTTTTGCAAAGTCTTATTTCATTTAATTTTCGTAACAGTGCAATTATTAACTTTTTTAACATTTCTAAAAAAAAAAAATTAGGAAATGTTAAAAAAGTTAATAATTGCACTGTTACGAAAATTAAATGAAATAAGACTTTGAAAAAGTCTTTAAAAATGTTAACCGTAACTGCAAAAGGAAACAGAAGTTCTGTAACGTCTACGCGTTACTTTTCTTGTTCTTTTAGAAGATTTCTTGGTTTGTTGAGAACTGTAAAATTACAGTCCCTCACAATTCTCTATTATAATATAAACCGCAACACCAAACCGGTTATCACACTATGTCTCGACTCGTAAGGGTTGGTGCTGTTTGAGTAATTCACTACTAGATGGCGCTTTAAGTCCCTTCTCGTTTAATTAATCAAGTCCTTTCTAGTTTTGGTTTCTAAAGGAAACCAAACAAACTAAATAAGTTTGCTTGGCGGTCAGCTGTCAATCAAATTCCAATATCTGACATTGACACCGTTGTTCTCATTAAAAAGCGGAAGGGCATTCAATTCGACCAGAGTTAAGCATTTCTCTTCTGTCTTTCGTCGAAGCAAGATCAGTCTTTGACTGTTCTCCCTACAAAGCCTGTTGTACAGGGTAAGTCGCCATTACGAATTTTCTAAAAGCAGGTTCTAATTCGATTATTATTTGTTTTTAGCTTCTGGGATTTCCTTCTTTCTTTCGGGATTTTATCTTAAATCTTACCTTATACCTTTATCGTTACCTTTATCTTTGGTAAATACCTTATCTTCATCGGTATCTACCAATATCTGAGCTAATTATCTATTGTGAACAAAGGAGCCATCTTGAAAAGCTAGAACAAAGGGGAAGCGTGTTTTTCTTTTCCACGACTATCTAACTCATCCTTGCATCGTTTTCAATTATCCATGGCGAAATAAATCAACGGTTTGGAGATCTTCAATAGCAACAGAACATTTTCCTGGTGCTGGTGCTGTTTGGTATTTCAACCTCAGGAGCTTTGTCAAGGCGTGGTCTCCACACTTGCTGATCTCTGGAGACTTCAATGCTCGATTAGACATCACCCCATCAAAGCAAGCAGCCTAAGTTAGAAAGTCTAGGAGCAGATAATATCCTTTTTACTGTCGAAATAAAGACAGTAATAAACAAGTTTCAAGACAGAACAAGTTCGAGACAGAAATAAAGAAGTTTTACATCAATCAACTTCATTCCGGAAACTGTAAGTTGCCTTTATTTTATTTCACCGAACGTGATATGGAACTACAGGAAGATCAGTGCTATTTTGTGAATTAATTAATCACCACTCACAGATTTTATGTTTCCCGATATAAATAATATCGGAAGTATTTTATTATTGTACCTAAGCTGTACAAAGTAAAGGATTTTAAACAAACTAATTGTTTGAAAATACATATTTCAAATTAAAATCTTTAGAGTAAGTCAGGATAATTATTGATTTAATTAAACAGGAAATGTAAATAATTTGATCATTAAACCAATATTACAAACTATTCTTGCAACAACATTTTAACATCATTATTACCCTAAATCTATTTTTTATTAGTTCTTCATAGAGTTTAGGTAGCACAAGTTAACAAAGAAGAATTAATTGGCATCCCTAACCTACCTTAGATACCTATAAAGGGTGTAACTTTTAAAAATTAAAGCAGCGGAATAACTAGCACTCTGATAGTATTTGATTCGGTTTTCAAGTTATTCAAAATCATTATCTCTTGAGAAATTTGTCATGAAACATTCTCTCGAAACTTTACCGTTTTGCTGAAGCAACATTTTGTCTTTCGCTTGCATTGCAAGCTCTCACTACCGTTGCATTTGGCATTCCTGATTTTTAATCTACGCTGACGCTGCAGTTCAATAATATGAATATTTGTGGCCCAGAATTTCTAACTTTGATGACCCGTGTGGCACCGTGAAGAGGTTTAGAGCATTATTGTATTAAGATTTTTTACTCAAAATAGTCCAAGGAAGGTCGCCACGTGTAGCTCTTACACTCATACCTCGACACCTTGTATTAATACATGGCACTTTAGCCACTCCCTATAAATTCCATCAACGACTCCTTGCTGGCAGGTCAAATCAGACTCTGGCACACTCTCCCCATCTCTCTTGTCGATCAGACATGTACCATTTCTATCTCTCTCTGCGCCAGTCCCCGCATTATTTAAAACTTCCAGAACATTTAAGAAAAGTTCGTCATTCTATTTTGATCCCAAAATGGCTTCTTGACGTCTAGATAACAGACATGTCTATTTTGTTTTAATTATTCCTGGTTCTGGATCTAGGTATTATTCATGGGAGGTGTTATTCCCCATGACTATTTTATTTAATAACTTTTAACATTTTTAACCCTACTTGTGTGCTTTGTGTGTTGTTTAGTGGTGTAATCGGGGAGTTTTTTTTCCCTTTTTCAGCTGTTTCGCCCGTCGCAGAAAAAAGTAAATATTTAGGAGAGTTTTATTTTTATATGTGATCAATGTCAATTTGACATTAATTATTTTTTTGTCATGTCTGAGTGGGACAGCATGACAGTTGACATTACTTGTCATTCTCCAAGTTTCCCTACTCTTTAACAATTCTTATTTTTAAAAAAATTGAATCAATCCACCATTTGCAAATGAAAATTCACTGTGCAGTGAACATGTAAGAACAAAAGAAAAGAAAAATTGCTTATTAAAACTTGATTTATCCGTTTTATTAAGCCAATCCTAGGATTAAAATGGTCAGCTGGTTATTGTGATTGTTCCAATGTCTGTTTGGTGGTGTGGAGTTGTCCGATTTCCCTTTGATGTAGAGTTTATTTTATAACCTCGATTTTATGTAAGTTTTAACGTGTTTTTCAATTATTTAATTTAAGTCATTATTGTGAATTGATTTCTAGTGTCCTGATGATGATGTGTAGTACATCGAAACGTCGACTTAATAATAAAAGAGTACACTGAATAATGGCCATGTTATTACTGTGTCGTACAAACCAATAAAATATATTGTGTGTCATATATTACGAAGTTACTTCTTGTGGAAATTATACCTGTATATATACAGGGTGATCCATTTTAATCTGAACAGGGAAATATTTCGGAATTGTGGGGTTATTGAAAAAAAAGTTTTCAACAAAAGTTGTATGATTGTTAGGGGGACGTAGTTTGGGGGCACAATCATCCCCCCTCTCCCCCACCCCTCGCGGGAGGTGGGGGCAAGTAAATTTTTTAAAATGGGAACCCCCAGTTTTTATGGCGTACGTCGATTGAGTTGACAAAAACGTGAAACTTTTGTTTGAAACTTTTTTTTTTTTAACGAAAACCTGTCAAGTTATTGAGATGTCAAAATTGACATTTTTAATTTTTATCATTGGGTCTTGTTGAAAACATCAATCACTCCAGTGCACAGTAATTTTTAGATCGCATTTAGTGTGTTCTTCATTATTAACTTAAGTGTCAACCTTGAATTTGGAAAGTTCTGTGAACCCGTTCATCGTTTCTGAAGCCATAATGGCTAACTATCCGCCGCAGGAGATAATAGACATTATTATTTTGTACGGTGCAGTTGGCGAAAATGCGCGGGCAGCCGCAATTCATTATGCCAACAGATTTCCTTTACGGCGTCATCCCAATCATGTCACCATTCTCGCTTTACTGCAGCGGAGTCGAGGTGGGTTTCTCCACCGACAAAGAAGAAAAAGTCGGTATGATGATCCAGATGATCCAGAAATACTGACTGTCCTGGGGATGGTATTTATGAACCCCCACATCAGTCAACGTAGGATTTGTCGTTTGCTGAATATGACGTATGGGACGGTCAATCGAATTTTGAAGGCTACTCACTTCCACGCTTATCACATCTCTTTGCATCAGGCATTGACCGAAATTGACGCTGAAGCAAGAGTCAGATTTTGTAGATGGGCGCAAGAACAAATTGTTCAGGATAGACAATTCTTCAATCGCGTGTTGTTCAGTGATGAAGCTACCTTTAAGAACGATAAGACAATAAATCGGCATAATTCTCATTATTATTCTCGGATGCAGCCGCATTATGTTCGTGAGATTGATTATCAACACCGTTGGAGTATCAATGTCTGGTGTGGCATAGTGAATGGTCAGCTGATCGGTCCGCATTTTTTTAGGGTAATTTTTTTCGTTCAATATCAGCGATACCTCATTCTTACAGTCAAGTTTCTTCCCATTCTGCTACCCGCAAATTCTACAATTTCTTTCTCAGGTATTCTAGATGGCCCGACGTATTTACGATTCTTGCAACAAGATTTTCCGGTGCTGTTGGAGGATGTCGATTTGGACACACGTAGACAAATGTGGTTCCAGCAAGATGGTGCCCCACCACATTATGCTGTTGCTGTAAGGAACTTTCTGGAAGCTAGATTCCCAGGTCGGTTGATCGGAAGAGGATGTGGAATTCCTTGGCCAGCAAAGAAGCATGGGGATATTTGAAAGGGGTTGTTTATGAGAGAGACCCAACAACACGGGAAGATATGAGGCAACGAATTATCGAGGCGTGCCAAAAATAATTTAGAAAATCTCAATTAAGACAGCCCGATAACTTGACAGGTTTTCGTTTAAAAAAAAAGTTTCAAACAAAAGTTTCACGTTTTTGTCAACTCAATCGACGTACGCCATAAAAACTGGGGGTTCCCATTTAAAAAAATTTACTTGCCCCCACCTCCCGCGAGGGGTGGGGGAGAGGGGGGATGATTGTGTCCCCAAACTACGTCCCCCTAACAACCATACAACTTTTGTTGAAAACTTTTTTTTCAATAACCCCACAATTCCGAAATATTTCCCTGTTCAGATTAAAATGGATCAACCTGTATATGAATACGTATGTATAGGTACTTTTTTAAAGATATTATATTTCTTCAACCAGTTTTCTTATGTTTGTTTGTTATTATGTTTCAGCGTCTGGTCCGAAGATATTCTTAATTTATATACTATGTAGTCCGCCACTGGTGTACTACCGCGCACAATTTTTAAAGACTCTTTCCATCCCTACTCTCGGTCCCCTTCTCAATACGTCATTCGTTTTCTTGTGCTACTGCCGCGTGGACGCTGTTGGAGGTTCGTTGAACAACAAACGGATTTCTTGTAAGTATTAAGCTAACTAAGTTGTAAATCCTCTTCAAGATAATGGGTAGGTCAAGAGGATCACGAAGCCGCTCAAGAGAAAAGCATATTTCAAAGAAGGAGCTATTACGGAGGATTGAAGGGTTACAACGGCAAATTGCTGCAAGCAGAGAGCAACGTTGCCGGGATGGTGGATCGCCTTGCGGAGCAGATCCAATGGGTACTTCAGCATCTTCTCCTTCCCGGCAGGGAAGATCTCGCTCCCGCTCCAGTAACTCGTGGCAACACGGCACCGACCAATATGGCAGGCGGGATCGGAGCCCGGGCGGCCCGGCGCGCGTCAGGTCGAGAGAAAGAACGAGGAACAAACGTAGAGGGGATGACCGTGACCCGAGCGGCACGGCATCTCGACGCCCGCGTTATGAGAACAGCCCAACAGGCATCAGTACTGCTGGTGCTGGTACTAGGGCATCCTTTTCGCACAGTCGACCTGATTCAGGCAGCTGTTCACCCGTAGCTCACGGCCCGCGCGGCGTGACAGTGGCGGGAGCGTCTGAACGAAATCATACGCCCCCGGTGGAGTTACTAGGTGACAATTCTCCGCCTTTAATCATTAATAATGACGAGGATCTTCCAGAGGATGTACTGGAAGTCCTAGGGGAGGACCCGGAAGAAGAAGCAGAATAGTTCCTATGCCTTACATCAGGCTTTAACATCCAGGTGGACTTCGCTTCTATCGAAAGGTCTTTCCAAGGAGGTCAGGGCTGAAACAGGGGCCCGACACTCTCCTCCGGAGAACTGTAAAGCTCTTATACCTCCTCGCATTAATCCTGAAATTGCGGCGATTATGTCCCCATCTTACAATTAAAGAGATGAGTGTTACATAGGTTTTCAAAACCAGTTGGGCGCGAGTATGTCAGCTCTGGGGAAGGCACTCACCTTCATCTTAGATGAAAGCCACTCCCAGCAAAGGCGGTTAAGGACAAAACTCTGGCGCCCTTGATAGATTCCGGTAAAATTTTAGCGGACTTATTTTTTACCATGTCTAAAACTAGACGGGATCTCATAACCCCGATCTTGAACAAATCCGTGAAAACTATAGCGGAGCATTCCTCACCAGGGGAATTTCTCTTCGGGTGAGATCTTTCTGATAAGATTAAAGAGGCTAAATTATTAGAAAGGACGGGAAGAGAGATGCGGCCCCAACAATCGGCCATACCTCCCTCCTTTACCGCTTCGAAAATAATTAGACCTTTCCCGCGCCAGAGCTCTCGTTCCTCAGCGGGTCACTTAAGCCGAGACCGCCCGGCTCGTCAAAGGGGGGAGACGAGACCACCGAGAGGGCAACCCTCAAGGAGACATCAATACCAACGAAGACGTTAGAGGTAGGGGAGCCTGTCCTAAAATGACATACTCTGGTAAAATGACACACTGCGTTATTTTATTAGTTCTCCCCAAGTTGTCGGCAAATGAGTTCCTGGCGTGCGTTTTTTTGTTTCAAATGGCGCTAATTCCCAAATGGTTATCATTTTACCGCAGCTTTGCTTTTATAGCGAACGATTATTGAAAATGCACGTCCAAAATTTTTGACCTGCTAAGAAATTATATATTTTTTACTTGTGAATCTTATAGTTGACCTTTAAAGCCGAATTACCATCGAGTAAGTATACATTTATGGTTCACCGTATAGCATTTATTTTTTGTTTTCTATTAATAACAAAAAAGTATCAGTATTATTAAACTTGATATGTAAATGTGGGTAAAATGGCATACTTCAAACTCCGATAAAATGACACTATGCCATTTTATCCAAGTTGCAATGTCTTACATGTATGATAAAGTTTTCTATAGAGCACTATGGTAGGGGTCTACTTATACGTCACCAATACGTCTAATTGTAACCACTCCAGTGCAAACCGGAATTAAAGTACGGCCCATTGACCTATCACCAGTGCCATGTGCTTCTCATTCTAGACAACGAAAAAAAAAACCATGCTGGATCACAATTCACAAGTACTGATAAGCAGTGCTTGCTTAGAAGAGCTCAAGGCGAAGGCAGCGAAAAAAAAAGAAAGTCGAAGAGCGTCGTGCTGCAAAAACGGGCGAACAAGAATTTAGTCTCAATAGACCATCAAGGCCATGATAATGAATCTTATGCAGATGAAGATGATAGTGAAAAAGACTCAGTTTATGTTTATACCTCAATGAACTTTACAGTCAGTCTGGGTCACGGGAAGTGTGGTTGAAGTGCAACTTTGCGAGTAGGAAATAGGGTATGTCATTTTATCCATACTAATTAGGATAAAATGACACACCAAACCCTTTTTTAAATATCAAATAATTAACATTGTTTATAACTTTTTCTCGTATTTATTTGCAGTATTAGTTCTGTAACCCTTTGTAGTAAGCATTATATTATGAAAACCTTATTCATTAAACAAATAACTAAACTGGAATGATTTTCGTTTAAGGTATGTCATTTTAGGACAGGCTCCCCTAAGTGTATAAAAAATTGCAGGCAGACTGGGCCTATTTTATAAAAAGTGGAGCGAAATAACATCAGACACCACGCTCTTGTCCTGGATTAAAGGGCTAAAATTTACATTCTCAAGCCTCCCACGACAATTGAAGCCTTGCAATAATAAAAACTTCTCTCCCTCGGAACTAGATAACATGACACATGTTATTTCAGATCTTCGTAGGTGGGGGGCAGTTCACGAATGTACTCCCCACAGGGATCAGTTTGTCTCAAACATTTTTCTGGCAGACAAGCCCAACGGCAAAAAGAGATTCATCCTTAATTTAAAAAACCTCAATAGTTTCCTGAATCCTTCTCATTTTAAAATGGAGGATTACCGCACGGCATCGAAGTTGATTCAAAAAGATTCCTTCATGGCCACTATAGACCTGCAGGATGCCTATTTTCTAGTGCCAGTCGATGGGGAATTTAGAAAATATCTGAGGTTTTCTTTTAAGGGGATTCTTTACGAATTTTCTTGTCTTCCTTTTGGGCTGTCCATAGGCCCCTTATACTTCACGAAGCTAATGAAACTGATTTTAAAAGTCCTTCGATCCAGGGGAATATCCTGTGCCAATTATCTGGACGACTTTTTAATTTTGGGGGATTCCCTTAAGGACTGCAGGGAAAAAGTAAACGTAACCACGGAGTTATTAATATCACTCGGTTTCATTATAAACAAAGACAAAAGTCATCTTACGCCCACCCAGCGAGTAAAGTTTCTAGGCTTTATTTTCGACAGCCAAAAAATGAGATTGGAACTAACCGACGAAAAGAGACTTAACATAGAGCGGTTAGCGCATACCTTTTCACAGAAAACTAGTTGCAAGATCCGGGATTTGGCCAAACTCTTTGGGATTTTAGTCTCTGCTTGCCCAGCCGGGAAATACGGATGGATGTATACGAAGAGACTAGAAAGAGAAAAGTACCTGGCCCTCAACAAGCATAAGACTAATTATAACGCTAGCATGATCTTGAATCATACGGTTCTCCTCCCCGATCTTAATTGGTGGAAGGAACATATAAGGACGACTTACAATGATATTTAGAGCTACAAGCGATGTTCTATGGGATCAAATGCTTCGCGTCCAGAATTTCTGGGGGTAATGTCCTTATCAGATGCGACAATACCACGGCGGTATCCTATGTTAATAGGATGGGAAGCATTCAATACCCATTGCTCGCCTCTTTGGCGAGACAAATATGGCAATGGTGCGAAAAACTCAACTTGTGGCTTTTTGCGTCATATATTAATTCTAAAAATAACTGGCTAGCCGATAAAGAATCTCGTTGTAAGGCAACTGAAACCGAGTGGACCCTGTCTTCCGAGGCTTTCGATACAATCGTGACAAAATTTGGACGGCCTGAGATTGACTTGTTCGCGTCAACCATCAATTACAAGTGCGAAAAGTATGTATCATGGCTACCAGATCCAGGCTCGGTAGCAGTTGACGCCTTCACACTTCATTGGGGGGAAAGCTCATAGGGCAGCTCTGTCCTTAATACTGCCCACTGAGCTGGGAGCCGACCCGACACTGAAGAGGTTCATGAAGGGTGTCTCACGACTCAGACCAGCCCAACCTAGGTATGATAGCACGTGGGATCCCCAACTTGTCCTTGATTATTTGGAAACAAACAACGCAAGTGACATGAAATAATTTCTTGCTCAAAAAACCGTAACGCTCCTCGCTCTGATAACTGGCGGACGTTTGCAAACTATTTCTTTAATACGTCTGTCAAATATTATCGAAGAAGAGGACAAACTACAAATATTAATAACAGACCCTATAAAAACATCTGGTGTTTCACGGAGTCAACCGGTCCTACGTATTCCATTCTTTAAGGAACGTCCGGCCCTGTGTGCGGCTACAGCGTTACAGTCTTACATACAGATGACAAGTCCCGTACGAAAACCTAACACCGATTTTGTTTTCTTGAGTTACTACAAACCCCATGCGATTGCTACAAAACCGTCTCTTAGCAGATGGGTCAAGAATGTTCTCGAGAAGGCAGGAGTTGATATAAGAAAAGTCAAACAGTACAAGATATTTGCTATTATTATTATTATTACTATTATTATTTTATTTTTATTATTGCAAAATGGCACAACCGCACCCAGAAATAATAATTTTAACACAGAAGAATTTTAACACAGACATCATTGACAGTATGAACAACAAATACCTAAGAAATAAAGCAATCTCTTCTGCGTACATCACCAATCCCAGATCGGATAACCAGAACTTAAAATACTTCTCAATCCCTTTCATCGGACCCATATCTTCTCAAATTTCCAAAATATTACAACAACACTCCAATATTAAAGTATCATTTTCAACAAAAGGTACCTTAGCACAACATTTAGTTCACAATAAAGATTCCTTCGACAAGCTAGACAAGAGCGGGGTCTATAAACTTAGTTGTTCCAATTGCAATTCCACATAATGTCGGACAGACTTGCAGATCACTCAGAATAAGAGCTAGAGAACACACTAAGAGACACGAAACATCAGTGTTCGGGACACATTTGATACAAAACAACCATAAATTTGATGTAGAAGAAAATAGTACCATCTTGGTGAACTCTAATGCTAGAGGCCTTCTTTTGGACCTTTTGGAACAATATGAAATAGACAGAGAAATAAGGGAACCATGTTACATTTGTTTAAACCAACAGACACGGTTCTTCAGATTTAATCCGATTTATAAATCACTTCCTTACAGTTCCACACCATCATCAATTCATAACACAGCATAAAACTCAACATAATATATTTTGTATTAATTAGTTGTTCATTTCCAACCAATTTCCTTTGTTTTCTTCGCATAATGTTAAATTTGGGATGATTTTTGCTTTTGTTTACGTTTTTGTTGTTGTTTGTAATTTTAGGTTAAATCTCAAAAATGTCAATGACGTTAATTTTTGGCATGCTATACCGACTTGACGGATAGCAGCATGTCACAAGTCATCGATCCATCTGAATTTGTCAATGTCAGTACAGAAAATGTAAACTTCTTCTTTTTCTCATCGATAATTTAATTTTTTGGTCTCTCATGCTCAAGTTGTCAGTCATTTGTTGCATATTTCAAAATTTAACAGAGAAATGAGATCGTTTGAGAGAGAAGAAGGTTCCTGATTTTAGATAATTCTTACCATCCACCATTTTACTTTGTTTTACTTGAACCCGCACCGGAGAATGTCACTTCACGACATTTGTCCGTTTTACTTGTTAAAAATTTTCATGACTTCGATGTTATAAAGGGTTTTCCAACAAGAGGTGTTATTTTGAATCACCCGGTATTTCGGTAGCTGTCACTTTTGAAGCTTTTATTCTTTGACATTTGACAAGTAGAAACTGCGCCATTACTAAAAATGGCGCAGTTGCACGCTTCAACAGCGCATTGAAATGATTAAAATTTACTACAAAAATGGTGGAAATCTTGCAGTCGTGAAGCACCTTGTCGGACCGCAATACAGAAATTGGTGGAAAAATTCGAGCTGTTGGGACAAGTTACTGATGTGAAGAATAAAACCCGTGCACGTCGCTCAAGAACAACTGAGAATATTGCTGCTGTAGCCCAAAGTGCAGAAGAAAACCCAGATTTGTCGATTCCTCGTCGTTCTTTGGAATTGGGCATTCCACAAACGTCATTACACCGTATTTTGCATTAAGACTTGGGTCTTAAGTAGTGATGAGCGATATTTCACGAACTGTGATTTAATCACAGATATAACAAAGTCACAGGTAGTCACGGTTCCTCAGCAGCACCAAGAAACGTGAAGTGATCACAGTGAGAACGACATATCGGTTTTTGAAGTTTTTGACCGACTGAACATGAAACCTATATTCCATAAGGTCGACATTTGTTTACACGGCCATTAGAAATACATGATCTACAACTGACTTTGCTCCTTATTGCATTAGACCAGTCCAAAAGAGTCATTTTCGCATACGACCGTAAGAATAACATAGCCGATACGCGACTTCGTGCCTTATGGTAAATACTTGATTTATAAGGGTTGTTTTAGCATCTGACGGTACGAATAGCATGGATGATATTCGACTTCGTGCCAAGTTAATAATAATACCTGTACCTGACTACAGAAGACTTTGATGTTGATGTGGGATGTGGGTGTGCACTTCTTACTGTGCAGTGAAGTGTGATATTACTGATATTGAAGGCATTTTTTAAAATGAGCAGGCGAAAAACAAGTGAGCTTTGGGCATTTTTTACAGAGGTCGATACAAATTATGCGACCTGCAATTTATGCAAGTTAAAATTGTCATACAAGACCAGCACTTCGAATTTAAAAAAACATTTGAAGAATAAACATCCCACGGTCACAATCTTAGCTGCAGCTCCAACAAGATCGCAAACTAAAAATGATAACGTAAGAAAAGTTAACGTTTAATAATTATTTTTTTATTAATTGTGCTCTTAATTTCACATAGACCGAGGAAAACACTGAAAAAGAAATAATAAGCAGTAACGATAGCCAACCATCTACTTCGACTACTGCTTCTGCTTCTAGGCAAAGTCAACAAACTTCTCAAGATTCCCACGAACTTCAAGCACCTTGTACATTAAGAAGTGCTCAGCAGGTGGGTCCAGCTAAACTTCGACCATCACGAGTTGAAAGTTATTTACCAACGAAAATTTCTGGCAGAACGAAAGATAAAATTGACAGAAAATTGCTTTCTTTGTTTATTAGAGACCTTCAACCATTTTCCGTTGTAGAAGACAGGGGATTTAAAGAGTTCGTATCGGCTCTCAATCCTAGCTATCAGTTACCATCAAGATTTACTATATCAAAAACTTTACTCTCTGCAATGTACGAGGAATGTGTGAATAATACCAGACAAGTAATAAATAAAGGAAAAACATTTTGTATAAAGACAGATGAATGGACTTCCGTAAATACTGTAAGCTACGTAGGAGTCACAGCACATTTTGTCGATGACAATTTCAATTTAAACCACCTCGGTGGCTACGTCAACAAACAAAATTGCCGTATCTGGGGCTCAGAAAACCCAAGAGTTATTGTTGAGAAGCCTCTCCATCCTCAACGTGTGACTGTTTGGTGCGGTTTATGGTCCGGCGGGGTCATTGGACCTTACTTTTTCGAAAATGAGGTTGGGTCAACAGTTACGGTGAATGGATTGCGCTATCAAGAGATGATTAATGATTTTTTATGGTCGGAGTTGGATGGTATTGATCTGGACAACGTTTACTTTCAACAAGACGGCGCTACGTGCCACACGAGCAACGAAACCATTGCTCTTTTACGGGAAAAGTTTCCGGACCGTGTTATCTCTGGAAGAGGTGATCACAATTGGCCTCCGAGATCTTGTGATTTAACACCTTGAGACTTCTTCCTTTGGGGCTACGTGAAAGATAAGGTGTACGCCAACAGCCCAGCGTCGATTCAAGACCTCAAAGATGGAATTCGTGAGGCTATCGAGGACATAGGGCAGCCACTTTGCGATTTGGTTATGGAAAATTTCATGAAAAGGATTATGATCCTGTAAGCGTGGTCTTGGTGGCCATTTGGCTGATGTTGTTTTTCATTATTAACGGCATACTGTTATGGCAATTTGTGGACTGTATATAATAAAAGATAAATTATTAAATTTCACCTACCTTCGTGCCGGCTACTTACACGGCGATGCTTCGCACTTTAATTATTGAGCTAGGAAAAACAAAAGAGCGGTGGGTGGGAAGGAATCAAGGAATACAAAAGGCTGCTCCAACTTGAACTCGCGAAATAAAGGGGGTCACTTAGAAAACAACAAATATATTGCAATTGGTGGATTTATTCGCGACGACTGCTGGCTTACGACTACTACTCGATTCGTGAGTGAATTAATCTTGTGGTAAAATCCAAAATTGATAACAAATTCCAAACAACGAGTACAGCTGTTTCAAGCCAAAACATCCTGCCCCCACAAAGGTTGAGAGAAAAACAAATAAACAAACGAAGAATACAAAACTTCATAATTTTCCCCAAAGTTTAAACCAAATTCTATAATCAATTTTATAAAACAAAAAATCAAATATATATTCTGCATTCCTGCCAATATCTAAAAACAATGGTACAGCAGATACTTAAATAGGTACGGATAAATATCTCCTGGCAAAGTTCGCTCTATAATAATAGCAACAATAATTAAACTATTTACAAAATGAAATGAACAAAGAAAAAAAAATTATTTTTACTACCAACAGCTACTGATTTGGTAGTGGGCAAAGTTTCACAATCGGTCGCATATACGAACCATTCTTAGTTCGAACCCTGGCCGTCCGCGAAATTCCGTCTTTTCCCGGATACAATTCATCTATTATGGCCAAAGGCCAATGCAAAGGAGGAACGCTATCCTGAATTATGATCACTATCATGCCTACCTTGGCGGGATTAGACCTTGAATTCCATTTTTGCCGAGCTTGCAGGCCTGACAGATATTCTAGGTGCCACCTTTTCCAATATTGTTGAATCATACTGTCTAAAAGTTTATATCTATTTAAAGGACTAATATTTTCCAAAGTCAAATCTCGGGCGGGTAAAAACGTTAAGGGATCACTACATAAAAAATGAGCGGGTGTCAATGCAACAGGGTTACTTGGGTCACTATTATGGAAACATAGGGGGCGAGAATTGAGAAGGCACTCGATTTGGGTAAGAACTGTGGCGAATTCCTCGTATGTCAGTATTTGGTCTCCCACTACTCTGGATAGGTGAAGCTTGACGCTTCTTATATTCGCCTCCCAAATTCCCCCAAAGTGACTAGCCGTAGGGGTGTTGAATTTCCAATCAATCTTGCGTATGTTGATTTCATGCTGAAAAGATTCTCGGTAACCTCTCGAATTTGTAAATTCGTACACCTCATCTAGGACTTTCTTGGCACTTACAAAATTTGTGCCATTATCAGAATATAAAACTGAACAATTTCCACGGCGTGAAACAAATCGCTTAAATGCGGCTAAAAAGGCTTCTGTGGTCAGTGACGAGGCTAGTTCCAAGTGTATGGCTTTAGTTGTCATACACACAAATAAACAAACATACGACTTTTGTGTTCTCACTCCACGATATCTACCAATGGTAATTGAAAAGGCACCTGTGTAATCTACACCAGTATGTAAAAATGCCTTTGCTTGATTTAACGGAAGGTAAATCGGCCATCATCGGATATTCAAGTTTGGGACTAAGTCGAAAACAGCGGTTACACCTCCAAACTCTCCGTCTGATTACTTGACGAGCAGAAACGATCCAATAATTCTGGTTTAAGAGAGTTTGCAGCAGATAGGAACCAGCATGCAAATGCAATTTATGATAATAATCTATCAATAGATAGGTAAAAGGATCCGACTTAGGTAATAAGATAGGGTGTTTATGATTAAACCCAAGCTCCGAATTTCTAAGGTGACCACCTACTCGAATAATACCGTCCTTAATGAATGGATTGAGCCGACGTATGCCCGATTTGACGAAAAGGTTTTTGGATAAGGCGTTATATTCGACAAAAAAGTGTCTTTGCTGCACCGCTCGTATCAGTGCAAATTCAGCTGCTTCTAAATCAGCAGCTGTGATTGGTTTATTAAGAGATAATTTTTTGACAAAAACAAGCACATATACAGCTGCATTCAATAGTTTCGACCAAGAGGAAATATTATCGATCAGACGATAGAAGGGGGATATAGATGGTACGTTTGTAAATACGGCATTTTGCGACAAATATTCAGAATCTATTGATCGGATATCATTATCACCCAAAAATTGAATTGGCCAAAATTTTGGTTCCGACATCAACCACATTGGACCCGAAAACCAAGTTGAATGGCTTACTAATGAAGAGGGACTTAAACCTCTCGAGGCGCAATCGGCGGCATTTTCCTTACCCGGAACAAAAAACCATTGGGCGGAAGGTAGAAGTTCATTGATTTTCAAAGCTCTATTGGCTATAAACGAATCTAACCTTTTACTTGGATTCTTAATCCAACTCAGTGTAATCATTGAATCGGATAATGCAAAAACTTTATCGACTTTATGTCTTGGAGTATAAAGGTCAAGGACACGAACAAGAAGTTTTGCCAAAAGGAGAGCTCCACACAATTCCAATCTCGGTAGGCTAATTTTCGACATGGGAGCTATTTTGGATTGGGAGTAAAGAAGAGTCACGGTGACTTCTCCAGAACTATTTACAACTCTCGAGTATACGACCGCGGCAAAACCAGACGCACTAGCATCGGCAAATCCTACAAGCGACAAACTCGACATTGGAGTTACGGCAATATAACGAGGAACTTCCACATTCTCAAGCATATGAAATTCCATCTGGAACTTACCCCATAAAATTTCTATCTCTTTCGGAGCAGGACTATCCCAATCAACCTTTAGCATCCAGAGTCTTTTAATCAACAATTTCAAAAAAAGAGTCAGCGGAGACAGAAATCCCAGCGGATCAAACATACGTGCTACCACCGAAAGTATGTTCCTTTTGGTGCAAGAATCACCCAAACTTATATTGGTGCCAAAGGTAAATCTATCAGATGTTTCTTCCCACCGCAAACCTAAAACTTTCGAAATTGATTTGTCAAAATTTTTTGTCTTCGATAATTGAAAAGATTCAGGAATTTGAGACATCAGCTCGTGGGAGTTCGACATCCACTTCACTATTTTAAATCCACCACTTTGAAATAGACCGACTGTCTGAGTATACGTGGAAATCGCATCTTGTATGTTGGAGAAACTACTTATAAAATCGTCCATGTACATATCTCGAGATACAGGAAGAATGGCCTTAGGAAACATAGTAGATCCATCCTGACATAATTGTTGTATCACTCGAAGGCTCAGATAAGGCGAAGATTTGACTCCAAACGTCAATGTATTTAATTGAAAAACGGAAATCGGATCACTAGAATTGAATCTCCATAAGACCCTTTGAAATGGGCGATGGGGCTCGATAATTTTTATCTGCCTATACATTTGCTTTAAATCGGCTACAACCGCAATGGGAAAAAGTCGAAAATTTAATAATATAGCTATTGGGTTTTTTTGCAATTTTGGACCTTTATGCAGAATATCATTCAGTGACGGACCTTTACTTGTTTTCATCGATGCATCGAACACTATTCGACAGGGAGTTGAAGAACTGTCTCTTTTAAATACACAATGATGAGGAATATAGTAGGACGGTGAATCGATATTATCGGTCGGAATCTGACTCATAATAATAATAATAATAATAATAACCTTTATTCGACCATAGATGTACATAACTGCATACATATTGGTTTAAGTCAATGCACAATAATAGATAATTAGATAGGTAGTTTCAACATTCAAAATTCACTAAAAGTATAGCATGCCCTATCTACCAGTAGTCTTTCAACAGCCATTTTGAAATCTCTATAATTATCATACATAGATCTAATTTCCATTGGTAGTTTATTGAAGAATCGCACAGCCATATGACGAGGACCTTTTTCATACAAAGATGTGCTGTGAATTCCAACCTCAAGAATGTAGTCATTCCGGGTGTTGTATACTTTACCCTTAATACTGCCAAACTCATTTCGATTCTTAACAACATACAGGAGTAAGTTTAAGATATAAATTGATGGTGTAGTGAGTATCTTTAAATTTCTGAATAAATTTCGACAACTTGCTGTTCGATTTACGCCCATCATGGTTCTGATAATCCTTTTCTGCATTATAAATATTCTATTAATTTCACTTGATGACCCCCAGGCAACAATCCCGTATGTCAATAGTGAATGTACCTGTGCAAAATAATACTGACGTAAGACCCGAACATCAACATTACTTCTTAGTTTTTTTATTACATAGCAGCAAGTAGCAAGTTTTTTAGCCAATGATGCAATATGATACCGCCAATTCAGATTAGAGTCAATTTCAAGACCAAGAAATTTTGTGTGAGTCACTTGCTTGATAGAAGATCCACTTAGATTCAAAGTATAGCCCGAGTCATTCCTGGATCTATATGAGTTACAAAATTCGATAAAGACAGTCTTTTCTCGATTTATAATCAACTTATTTACCTCGAAATAATTGCAGGATTTCTCCAGAAACTTTTCTCCTAACCCTGTAAGCTTTCCTGAGTCTGACGAATGTAATAATACAGATGTATCGTCGGCAAATAATACTGTATTTTCAAAAGTAAAATCATTGACATATATCAAGTACAAGAGAGGGCCTAAAACTGAACCTTGGGGAACTCCCGCTCTTAATGGTAGTAATCCTGATTCTATATTATCGATAACTACATAATGCTGCCTAGAAGTTAGGTAGCTGCGAAACCATTGGAGCGTTATACCCCTAACTCCAATATTGAACAGTTTTGACAAAATAATCTGATGATCGACCATATCGAATGCCTTACTCAAATCCAAGAAAATACCCACACAATTATCACCCTTGTCCAATGCATCATACAATGTATTAAGGAATTGTAATATTGCCAATGTAGTGGACCTATTTTTTCTAAAACCAAACTGATTTTTGTTTAATAAACCAAATCTGTCCAGGAAGAGTATCAATCTTTCAGCAATTACTTTTTCAATAACCTTTGAAATAGCACTTGACAGCGAAATCGGCCTATAATTCATTAAGTCATGTTTATCTCCTTTTTTATGCAGTGGAATAATTTTTGAAATTTTGAGAGAATTTGGAAAAAATCCCTGACTTATTGAGTCATTTATTAACGATGCTAAGGGAGCTGCTATGATATTCGCAATATACTTGAGGATTTTTTGACTCATATTATCATTACCGCTTGAAGTAGAATTTTTCAGGCCATTAATAATGTTGATTATCTCAACTTCCAAGACAGGACTGAAAAACAAACTATTACAAGTGTTCTTCAGTAGAGAATTATTATTGTTGTAGTTGTCGTTTGGGGACGGTGTTACATTGCTAGATACTGAATTAAAGTATTGATTAAATATGTTTGCACATTCCTGAGGATTTGAAACAAGATGATTTCCTATCCGCAATGATAAATCATCAGTTTTTTTGTGATCTCTGTTACCAATGATATTCCAAAGTCTTATTTTTGTTGCTGGAGTCAGCTATTAGTTTCTCGTTGTACGATCTTTTATGTCTACTTAATTGATTATTATAAGCAATCTTCTGTCTCCTATATTGCTGCTTTATGAATATGTTCCCTCCCAGTGACATAACATAAAGGTCTCTTAAACGCTGAGAAGCAACCTTAAGCTCCACTGTGAACCAGTCTGATTTTTTGATTTTTTTTTTTGTTACCTTTGTATATTTTCTTTGGAAATGCAATCTCAAAATTATGAGATATATTTTCAGTAATTGTTAACAACTTTTCATCTATATTTTTAGATAAAAACATGTCATCCCAGACTATGTCATTCATAAGATTTCTGAAATTAATGATGTTTTGTTCCTTGTTTAATTGCCTATATGGAACCCTATTTTCAGAATAATCGGGCTTTTTATACGTCAGTATTATCTGCTGGGCAGCATGATCTGAAAAACCATTTACAATGACCTCACTTTAAAAATTTGCAATATCACCTGAAATACAAATATTATCCAAACAGTTATTTCCGCGCGTAGGTGTTCTTATTGTTACAGAATATCGAAAGGAGCATAGCAGATCCATAAGATATTTTTGAGGTCTAGTATCTTGACAAATAAAATTTATATTAAAGTCCCCGCATATAACTATCTGGCATTCTTTCATTTCACCTACAAGTTCCAAAGCAGATTCTAATTTTTGTAAGAATATGTCAATGTTGCCTGCCGTGCTTCTATATACAGGGTGGGCCATCGAAAAGGTAACAAGCCTAATAATTTGGAAAGTGAAGATGTATGCGAAAAACGCCGAAACAGGTCGATTTTGTTATCGGAGGGGACATATTTTTGTGACAAATTCAACTACCCAAGTTCAACCCCTTGGCAGGGGTAGCTACCCCTTTGCTTATCATCATAGGGAACCGATATCGGGTGATACATCATTTGAACGCCACTTGAATTCTCTTTACAACGATATCCAAAATTTTGGGTTTCGCTCACATACAGGGTGGCCCCACGAAAACGCAACTCACCTTAATAACTTGGAAACTGAAGATGTACGCGAAAAACGCCGAAACAGGTCGATTTTGTTATCAAAGTAGGCATATTTTCGTGACAAATTCAACCACCCAAATTCACCCCCTTGGCAGGGGTAGCTACCCCTTTGCTTATCATCATAGGGAACAGCTATCGAGTGATACATCATTTGAAAGCTACTTGAATTCTCTTTACAACGATATCCAACATTTTGGGTTACGCTTACATACAGGCTGGCCCAACAAAAAACATTTTTTTTGGGCCACCCTGTATGTAAGTGAAACCCAAAATGTTGGATATCGTTAAGAGAATTCAAGTAGCTTTCAAATGATGTATGCGAGTGGTTTCGCTTACATACAGGCTGGCCCAACGAAAACTTTTTTTTTGTTCCACCCTGTATGTAAGTGAAACCCAAAATGTTGGATATCGTTGTAAAGAAAATTCAAGTAGCTTTCAAATGATGTATCACTCAATAGCTATTCCCTATGATGATAAGCAAAGGGGTAGCTACCCCTGCCAAGGGGGTGAATTAGGGTGGTTAAATTTGTCACGAAAATATGCCTACTTTGAGAACAAAATCGACCTGTTTCGGCGTTTTTCGCTTACATCTTCAGTTTCCAAGTTATTAAGGCGAGTTGCGTTTTCGTGGGGCCACCCTGTATGTGAGCGAAACCCAAAATTTTGGATATCGTTGTAAAGAGAATTCGAGTGGCTTTCAAATGATGTATCACCCGATATCTGTTCCCTATGATGATAAGCAAAGGGGTAGCTACCCCTGTCAAGGGGATGAACTTGGGTAGTTAAATTTGTCACGAAAATATGTCCCCCTCGCTAACAAAATCGACCTGTTTCGGCGTTTTTCGCATACATCTTCACTTTCCAAACTATTAGGCTTGTTACCTTTTCGATGGCCCACCCTGTATACACAATACAGCAATCTTAAACGATGATCGCGAAAATTTTACAGCCACACACTCAAAATGAAACTCTACTGATAGTTCTTTGATTTTTGTGAGATTTTCTGATAAAAAGTCATTAGTATTACTTACAAAAATTGCCACTCCACCGTGAGTGTGATCATTTCTACAAAATGAATCCACTATGTCGTAACCATCTATGTTCATAATTACAACGGTGTCATGTGTTAACCAATGTTCTGATGCACAAAATATGTCACAATTTATTTCACTTAAAAACACTTCATATTCAAGTAGTTTGTTACTCAGCGACTGAACATTTTGATGCACGATGCTGATAGTGTTTTCTAAACCTTTATCCATTAAACTGATGTTACTGTTTTGGGACGTATATGAAAAAACCTATTCACATGAACTCCACTAGGCCATGCATTTGGATCCATTATTTTGGTGAGGTTGTCATAATCAACCGAAACTCTGAAAGAAGAGTAACTTTCTGGATGTTTTGATTTAAGATTCTCACATTCTGCTTCGGGATAGTTTGGTTTCAGAAAATTCATTAAGTCTTCGACAGTAGTGTTGGGTTGGAGTCTATATACATGAATATGACCTTTTCTTGGAACCCCTTTTAAATTATTATTGTTTATTTTTGTGTTTCCAATAACCGTTACATTGTTAGTTGCCTTTTTGGTTCTTTTATTTTTAAAGTTTTTAACATTTGTCCAGTTACTTCCCTCAGATTTATTTGACTGCTCTGGTTTGGAGTTGTTTGTGGCGAATTTCACAGCCGACGCAACCTGAGAATATGTTATTTTACTATCATTACTTTTGCCTTTCCCATCACTAGTATTAGTTGCTGGAATGTTGACATTATTATTTTTTGCTTCTGTTTTGGTTTCAAAGCCGTTTATTATCGGCGCCTTATCTGCGTGGCGTTTATCGACTACAGGTATACTCGTACACGATGAATTCTTAGTTTTATCCAACTGCGAAATTACCCTTAATTCATCCACACCCCGGTTCAAATGATCAATAGCACCTCCAAATTTTGCAAAGCTGCCATCCATATTAATAAGTTTATCTTGAATACCAATAATCGCATTCTTCATAGATAGCAGCATGTCCAGTAAACTTGCACTGGAATAGCTGCAATTATCACAAAACCACTTTATCCTCACATTTTCCAATGATTTAATTTCGTGAGTCTTTATTTTAGAACACTTGAAGTGGCTTTTAAAATCACACAAGCCAGCACAACATAAATAACCTTCACTATCATCAAAATCAACCTTACAAACTGAGCACCTAAAATGCACGTCTGCACTACTCGGCGACATGATGACGAAATGATATGTCCTTGATCTAAATAATCTTGGAAAATATCATTATAAGTTGTTCTAAGTTCGGCATCTTTATCGAGGCGATTTTCTAAGGAAACTAATCTATTTTTTGCAAGCAAAAAAAAGTCACCCAGGACACTCGGCTCCTCTTTGAAAGGTAACGAAACTATGTATTTCCCGTCACTTTCTCTACTAACGGTTTTCACAAATGATTTCTCACATATTTCATCCTCCAATTTGACAGCAGAAGAAGAAGAACAATCTTCCAATTCCCACATTCTTTCAACACATGCATCCAGATCCATTACCTCACTATAAAATGAACAATGAAAACTGATACTTCTAGGAACAACGGAACCCATAACGACATAGCCGAGGGTGGTTTCGATCGCTAAAGATGAACCATCAGGAATGCTTACCTTATTTGAACCGAGAATATTAGAAAACACAGATACTCCCAAAATACCATCTATTTTTCCGGGCAAATGTAGTCTAGGATCGGCTAGAATAAAATCATCTAATTTTGGTAGGGATTTCTCATCTATTGGACGATCCGGTAGAACGTTTGTTATTTTCTCAACTATCAATACTTCAATTGGGTAACTGACTTTAGGGTCAAAATGTGACGAAATAATCATTTTGGATCGTCCCAGTATAGGTATTTCCGAACCTCCTACACCCCGGACACTCATGGATAACTTGGAGTAGGCTATTCCTAGTTTTCGCGCACAGTCGCGATCAATCAAATTAGCGGATGAACCACTGTCTAATAAAAACCTAACTTTCTGTTTATGGCACCACTTGTCTTCGACATTAACGATTATTGTTCCAAAGAGACTTACAAGTCTAGGATTTTGAGTAACTTTCGATTTATTTGAAACATGTAGGGCTGTTGGAGTATTTTCTACCGAGTTTTGGGTAAGCGATTGCCCAGTAGAAGGGGTCTGATTATGAGGCAAGTCCAAAATAGGTTTATGCAATAAGGTTTGGTGCTTGGATCTGCATTTTAAACAACAACACTTCGATGGGCATTGTGCTACTCGATGTTTGGACGAAAAACAATTAATGCATAATTTGTTTTCCTTTATTATGCTAAAACGAGATTCAAAGGGAAGAGTCAAAAAATACTTACAATCTTTGATATAATGAGGGTATTTCTTGCAAACAACACAATTGTGGGACGAATAAATCACACGGTTTTCAGGTTTTTCATGGAAATGAAACGTTTTGTCAGACTTGGGAAAACTAGACCCGATAGGTTTTGGATTACGAGCTCTGTCTGGTTTAACAAGCGATTTACTACGATGTCGCAAAAATTTCAGAAGTTCTTCATATGAGGGCCAATCATCACTATCTCTAATCAAGTCAAAATCATCGGTTGTTTCTTGGGGCAATTTGGACATAGCTCAATAAGTCAAAATACGATCATCCAGGTTCTCTAGCTTCAACCTCTTAAGAGCAGATACATTGGTATCAAATTTTTCCAAGAAAATTTCTAAATTTACAGAATTATTAGACGACAATGCACGGAAGTTCATTATTCTATCCATATAAAGGGTGAACAAATATTTTTTATCATTATATCTACCTACTAAATGGTTCCATATAATATCATAATTATCAGGAGTCGGTTCGATTGAACTACACGTTTTCATCGCTTTCCCCGAAATAGAACCTAATAAATATTGTAATTTTTCCGCCTTTGAATAATCGGGCTTGGTGTGTATAAACTGTTTAAAGTTTTCATGGAAAATAGGCCATAGCGATATGTCTTCACCATCAAATTTAACTAACTCGACTTTTGGCATCCTTATATGTGAAGCATTACTATTATTGTTACTCTGAGAATAGGAAGGTTTCAACAACCGCGCAGCTAAGTACTCAATATTGGAATAAATTTCATAGAAAGCATCCAAAACGCTACTATAATCAACTTTCGATTCCGGTGACATTTCTTGCTTTAATACAACAATTTGCTGACCTATATCCTCATAATCAATTACAGTTCTCTCAAATGTACTGTACCTAACAGAAAAATTACGCAACTTTGCTTCATTCTGTGGGTCCTTTTCCAAGGCTACACCAGCATCATAACACTGTTGTGCTCTTAAAAACAGATTTTCTCGCTTAGCATTCAATCTATCTAATTTTAATTCGTTCTCTTCCTTATTAACTTTAGGCGGCATCTTAACAAAGTGGCAAGCAAAATATATTGGGTAGGTATAACTATTATAGAACGAACCAAGTACTAGGCAAGACTACAAAATAATTTGTCCACGACTACCGTATAATATGTACCTTATGAATGTGTTTTCTAATGCATAAGCATAGTCATAATTCACGTGAATTATAACCCGTGGATAATAGCCAGTGAATAATGATTATTCACTGGTCTAGAATTGCTAAGGACAAGCGGTCTATATTTAGTATCTGGCAAGCATTTATCAGTACGTTTAGGCAATAACCAGGCACTTTAATTAGTTAACCTTACGCCAATCATAAAAATCTTCTTAAAGTATTAGTTTGATCTGGTTTTTAATGCGCAAAAAAGTAAAAATTAAATAGAATATTATATCAAGTAAATAAGCCATTGACATGACATGACAAGCAAAGCATAAATTGTTGTCAATTTGAAACGTCATAACTACTAGCATAGGTACCTACTATTTCTGTTAGAATTGTTTACTAACAATCACTAACATTACTAACATCTAAGGTTAGAATTACTAACCTTAAATAATAGGTCAAAAATCAAACCTAAAAAATATCATTCGTTGGAAGTAACATTCTTCATCATAATAATTAATCTGTTAGGTTAGGCACTCTAGGCTACAATGAAATTTCATCATAACCTAACTATTAAGTAGGTAGTACCTAGGCCCATGTATTGTAATTAATTTATGGTAACCTATAGAAAGTGCTTGATGAAATTGGGAAAATTATACGCATGTCACTGTAAACAGCTGATGGCCATGTTGTGTGTTGCCAGATTCACTTGTATTTACCAACAGACGGTTATATGGTGAAGTTTAAAAGAATTACTATTACAAGTTTATAAATTAGATATTAAGATTATAAAGTGAGGGGAACATAGCTTAAGTTTAATTATATGAAATTTATATGTAGGGCGAGTAATTCTAAACTGTTAATTGTACTAATACTACGGTATAATTTCCGATTTTGGTCTGTTGGTAAATACCAGTGAATCTGGCAACACGCAGCATGACCATCAGCTGTTCCGAGGGGCATGCGTATTATTTTCCAAATCTCATCAACCACTTCAATAACAGGATTACCAACTTATAGTTTAATAATTTAGTTAGTTAAAAATTAAAATGGAAATAATTGATAGTGAGGACGAAATACTGTGTACTCCACCGGAGATAACGGAAGCAGCAAAGGTAACTTACCTGAATTTGTTGCCTAAGAAATCCCGAAATCTTTATTTAACTGTATACAACACCTTTATGAACTGGAAGGCGACCAAGAAAATTCATTCATTCTCATTGTTTAAAATAAATTTTTGGAATCAAAGTAAATAGCAGTCGTGGACAAAGTATAGTATTATACTCGCATATAATGAGCTATTATCCACTCAGGTTAATTATGTCACTCGCTTACGCTCGTGACATAAACTTAACCTTCGTGGATAATAGCCCCCATTATATGCTCGTTTAATAATATACTATTATCTATAGATACCTATAAGTAATTAATATTATCCCCTCAACCAGTCGGTAGGCAGGTATACGATTTTAGCGCAAATTTATTAAATTCCAGTCGAATTTTATTTAAAGCCGCGATAAGGATATCGAAATTGTAGCTTATCACAATCAAGGTACCTACATCACCAGTAATAACGAAAGAAAATGCAATTTTCCAATTTGAACTAGGATTGAACTAATTCCCAACTGTACTCGGTACTCTATTAAATTAAGCGGAAAAAATAGCTCTAGAAATCTATTGGAATCCGGGTCGATCAGGACCAAAAATGTTATGGCAATTTGTGGACTGTATATAATAAAAGATAAATTATTAAATTTCACCTACCTTCGTGCCGGCTACTTACACGGCGATGCTTCAGCACTTTAATTATTGAGCTAGGAAAAATAAAAGGGCGGTGGGTGGGAAGGAATCAAGGAATACAAAAGGCTGCTCCAACTTGAACTCGCGAAATAAAGGGGGTCACTTAGAAAACAACAAATATATTGCAATTGGTGGATTTATTCGCGACGACTGCTGGCTTACGACTACTACTCGATTCGTGAGTGAATTAATCTTGTGGTAAAATCCAAAATTGATAACAAATTCCGAACAACGAGTACAGCTGTTTCAAGCCAAAACAGCATACCTCTTTATTATGAAATAGACATCCGATCATTCATCTAAAAAAACCGCCTTTTTCTTTGAATACCAAAATAACACCTCTTGTTGGAAAACCCAGTTATAAAATGTAAGGTATGAACCTACAGTCTTCAACTCAACCCACACCAACTTTTCACTTAGGAAAGTATTTCAAATTATGTGATATTATGTATGTTACGAATTTTACAAATTTTTACCCCCACGTGTTCATGTTAAATACGTGTATTTATTGTTCTATTGTGCTATTCTCATGTTTTCGACTATTGTAAAACTGACAAGTAAGTAGTACTATCGTAATTCATAACAAATTATGCACAACAACTGCATTTGTGATACCAACAACTTTTTACCTTACTTTCAGTTGTCCTGAAGATGGGTGTCCAAGCCCGAGACCGGTAGACAAGATATTTTGAAATTATACCCATTTGACCTACACAATTTGTTTTATTTTGTTTTATTGATATCTTAGTTGTCTATACCATGGCCGATAACCAGTATTATTATTAGAAATAATAAGTTACACAGCAATTAGAGCATACGCAGATGCTGTTCCTCAATTTGACGGAAATGAGTTTGCACTATACCCTTTTATGGAGCAAAGTACTAGATTATTAGTACAATTCAATCGAGCAAACGACGAAGCTTTAAGATCTTACCTAATCGGTTTGATCACTAGCAAATTTAAGGGAAGAGCATTAGCTTTAGTAGGTAGTAGAAGTGATTTGACCACTTGGGATCAAATAAAAAATGCTTTAATCAATTGTTTTGATGATCACAGAGACATAGATTGCTTAGCCAATGACATAAATTTAGCAAGCCCTAGTCCTAGGGAAACCCTTTTAGAGTTCAGTAACAGACTACAACTCCTTCGCGGAAAAATTGCCACGAAACTAAAGGCAATACCGATCGCACAAATGCCTCTAGCCACTAAAGAAATTAGATACGCTCACTACGAAGCAATGACCCTAAATGTCTTCATTCGCAACTTGCACCCATTTAATTTACAAATGGCAATTCGCCTTAGAAATCCCAACACTCTAGAACAAGCTCAAACCTTCCTGATTCAAGAACAAAATTTTCAAAGATTAAATAACATTGGTGCTTCTAGACCAAATAATCATAACAATAATAAAAATAGACCCCAAAATCACAACCCGACTAGCAATGATTATCGGCAGCCATTTACTCAGCAATTCACTCCAACTTACCAACAGCCAAACTTCAGGCAATATTATAATCCACCTGCAAATGCAAATAATTTTCACTCACAGCCCATGAATGTCCAGCCCCGTCCATTTGCTCAACAACGTTTTTTCTCAAACAGACAAGTGTTCGGTAAACTCCAGCCAGCTTTCGGCAAGGGCACACCCCTCTCTAGACAAAACGCTATGTCGAACAACCCAACACCCATGAGTATTTCTAGACAAGTACCACATCATAGACCCAATCAAAATTTTGATTACCATGTTAATAAAAAACATAAAGCGGACGAGCTTTATAATGTAGAGCCACAACCTGACCCACTTTTCAAAAATTCCCAACAAAACACCTTAAATGAATTTAATGAAGACCATCATAACTATTGCCAAGAGAACTATTACGACAATGAAAACCCAGACTCAGAACAATTTGAATTTGATAACGAAAATTTTCCTATAGCAGCCTCGGAGAATTTGAATTAAAATAAATATTGTCGAAAAAAATAACAAACTTCCTTACATAAGGATACAAAATCCTCCCATCCGATTAATAATAGATACAGGCGCAACAACTTGCCTCCTTAGACGCTCTATCGTTGAAAATTTCTTCCCGGATAAAATTTTCCACGACCCATTCAACCTTACTTCTTGTGGTGTAACGTTGTTATAGTTTTCTTCTCTATTGGGTCCATTTTAAATTATTGAATGGGATCTAATCATCTAAATCCTTGTTAATTAAGACATTCATCAAGGCACCCTTTTTAATTCGTTTATGAAAATGAGTGAAAGTTCTATTCATTAAAATAATACGAGTTTCAAGCTCGCATCGTCACCTGTTACCGAGTGGTAGACACAATTGGCAAGTTTTAAGGAACCTGTAAATACAGATTCATCGTAATTTCTCTTTCCCATCTTCCTTCCGTTACCAAGAAATATAGATGTCTCTGTGATGTAGTTTCGGGTTGTTATGAATGACGCTTCTCTATAGCTGCGCGAGATCTGAACTTGATACGCCATTTCCAATCCCGGTGCTCGAGGCGACAAGACGCACCCCTACCTTTACCTTCTTCTATCTAAAAGAACCAATGTATATTGGGTAAGTAAATTGTTCAAACTAACTAAAACTTTCTCTAATAGGATCTATATATTGTTCTAGTTCTTTTTATCTACCCCATCAATTCGGGTACTATCGTATCTGATTCGCACCTATCTTGACCGACGCCATATTTGGTTCTCCATTCTCCACGCTTTGATATCCACCTTTATGGAAGGAATCGCTTCCATTATCTGAGAGTTTTGCTGCTACCCGCCCCTAAATACTGGACCTTAACATCCGGAGCCCGATATTTTCGAGTTTCGATCGACCTCAAGGGTGAGACCGCCGACCGACATCCAGCGCGTGTTTCCACGAGACACGAGACCACACACCTGTCTTTCGCCATCCTAGAGAGAGTTCACGGTTAGCTCTCTAGTGCTCTCATCCAGGGCCCCATTTCTCCAGGTGCAACTTGACTTTTCAGTGAAGAGAAAAGTCATTCAGTAAGCAAATTAATAGCACATAACCTTTTTGATCAAAGTGATATCCATGAGGCCAAGTTAAGAATTATTATACCTACCTATTTTTTACTGTTTCTCGTCAAGAGATAAATGCAGTTTTCATAATTGAAGAATTATAATCATAACTATTGAAATATCTGATCTTTAATTATTACCGTTATTATTGAAATTACTTTTATGACACAAATGTCAATTATCCTGTGACGGAAAATAGATATCTATCTTCTCAATCATTAAACCTGTTAAATGAGATACTTAGATTAACGATAATATGATCAATTAATTAGTATTTTGTTACCATAGATTTTCAATTCATCACCAATTTGTAAATAAATTCATAAATACATTTTTTATTAAAGAGTCAATCTTATTATTCAGTAGTTAGTTACAGTAGTTAGAAATTATTACCATCTCATATCCTGAGCGAATTTTATTGCCTTTATAGTTCAGGTTACTTTAGATCAATTCATAAAAATTAAAAGGACATCTGGCATCCCTTATCTATTATCTCATAGGTAATTAAACCGTACCGCTTTACGTAGCTAATGTTACTACAGTCCCACGAAATCTGAGTGAGATTTTGGTGGCATTGAACAGTACTTCGACCCAACGAAGGTAAGTTGGCAATTGTTTTTCGACAATAATTAGCCGAGAACTAATTTCTATTTGCCGAGAGCTACAATTGGCATCCCCGGTGTGGAAACGTTACTTCTTTGGATTAGAAACCCAATTTATCTTTACCTTACTTGGCTTCTATTTTATCTAGGATTTTCAGATAATAAATTACGTAATTATTTGAACATTATAACTTGTCAGCGATATCACTTGATATTGATATAAATTTCTCTTATTGCTTGCTGCATGAATTAAATGAAAGCTTTGCATGATAGTAATAAACATAATCGTTTACTAATATACAGGGTTACTGGTAACTGGATACATTCCTTTGGTGATCTGATGAAACAAGAGGTAAGGAGTAAATTAACCCCAACATGTACTATACAAAACTCAATAGATTTTGAGATATTTCGATTTTCAACTTTTCTTTCAAAAATGGTTTCAGATGTCTTGAAATGTAATTTTCAAAAAATCTACTTTAACTTTTTGATTTTTTTTTTGCTGGAATACTTGTCCAATACTATGCTTCCTTCTGGAATAAAAAATATCCTGAGGTATTTCGATCGTGTGAAAATTTCAAAGAAAAACTTTCACAAACAATTTTTTTTAAATAAGATTTAAAAGTTTTTACAAGTTATTTTCGCAAAATTGTCAAGGCACCTTGCGTACAAATTGTTTTAAAAACTTCCCTAGTGTAGTAGCTATCTAACAAGGTACGAATCTTGTACAAGAATAACAGAATCTCCCCGCTATGTACCGTTACCGAGGAACAAATCCTTAAGTCGGGACGTTTTAAAAAAAATACGGCCCTGAACGGGGGTCTTAAAATTCTCGGATCCGGCCCATCTTCAACAGGTCGTATTTGGGGGTCCCGAGCTTCGTCCCTACCAAGTTTCGTCCCGATCGGTAAAACTTTCAGACACTAATAAGAGTGTTTCCTAGGCTATTCCCGAAAAATCCCGAAATTCCCGAAAAAATGACACTTCCCGGGAACGGATCCCGCTCATTTTCAATGGGCATCGTGCCACGGTGCGCCTCTTCAATCGAGCCAAATTTCAACTTTCCCACATGAAAACTGGCGGCTCTAGAGTGTTTCCTAGCAAAGTCACAGACAGACAGACCGACAGACAGACATTTTTCCGGCACAAGAATACGTATACTTACGAAACTTCTGTGACTTTGCTAGGAAACACTCTAGAGCCGCCAGTTTTCATGTGGGAAAGTTGAAATTTGGCTCGATTGAAGAGGCGCACCGTGGCACGATGCCCATTGAAAATGAGCGGGATCCGTTCCCGGGAAGTGTCATTTTTTCGGGAATTTCGGGATTTTTCGGGAATAGCCTAGGAAACACTCTTAGTGTCTGAAAGTTTTACCGATCGGGACGAAACTTGGTAGGGACGAAGCTCGGGACCCCCAAATACGACCTGTTGAAGATGGGCCGGATCCGAGAATTTTAAGACCCCCGTTCAGGGCCGTATTTTTTTTAAAACGTCTCGACTTAAGGATTTGTTCCTCGGTAACGGTACATAGCGGGGAGATTCTGTTATTCTTGTACAAGATTCGTACCTTGTTAGATAGCTACTACACTAGGGAAGTTTTTAAAACAATTTGTACGCAAGTTGCCTTGACAATTTTGCGAAAATAACTTGTAAAAACTTTTAAATCTTATTTAAAAAAAATAGTTTGTGAAAGTTTTTCTTTGAAATTTTCACACGATCGAAATACCTCAGGATATTTTTTAATCCAGAAGGAAGCATAGTATTGGACAAGTATTCCAGCAAAAAAAAAATCAAAAAGTTGAAGTAGATTTTTTGAAAATTACATTTCAAGACATTTGAAACCATTTTTTTAAGAAAAGTTGAAAATTGAAATATCTCAGAATCTATTGAGTTTTGTATAGTGCATGTTGGGGTTAATTTACTTCTTACCTCTTGTTTTATCAGATCACCAAAGGAATGTATCCAGTTATCAGTAACCCTGTATGTGTACCTACCTAATTACCTTTGTGCAAAAACTAATACCGTGCCGCAAAAATACTTTATTTTTATTTATGTCTTCTGTATGTTTTATTGCTTCTGCTAGAGGATCGGGGTTGCCGACGCAGTCTTCTAGAAATGCTTTGATATTTACAAATGGCATTAGAAATTTGTTAGGTTCTGTTTCCATGATTTCTTTAAGTGGTTCAAGAGAAGTTTCTGTATATATGGATTCTGTCGAGCTATATGTTTTTTGTTTCTTTTTGGGTTGCCTAATGTTCTTGATTTGACTTGATTCACGATCAGGAGGATTTGGAACAGCGAAGGGTGTGGAACTGTTTGCTGTGAGGATGTCGGGAGATGAATTGGCGTCGACATTTGCTGTTGTGTTTGTTGAAAGGGTTGCGGCTGTTCTTTTTTTGGTTTTGTTAATTTCTGCGGGTAAATTTGGTGTGCTGGCGTGAGCTTCGGGGTTGTCGTCCCGTTCCAGTGGAGTCTGGTTGGAGATTTGACATTGGTCTGCTTTGTGTCCCTGTTGCTTACATAAGAAACAAACGAGTTCACCTGTGCTCAGGAAGATTCTGTATTCTGTGCCGTCGTGTGTTAGAGTGAATGATGGAGGGAGGTTTAGATTTTCATTCGGTTGAATATAGATTTGCCTTCTGAAACTTAGCATATGTGCGAACTCGTCACTTTCAAGACCCGCACGGAGAAAGGACATTGGGGAAACGATCTTACAGCCAAATGTCTGTAGAGATAGTATCAGGTTTTCGTGCGGGACTGATTGGCAGACATTTGAGAGTATTAAGCGCTTGGATGGGGTTATTAGGCGACGAATGGGGATTTCATTGTCGCCTATTTTTATTTTATTGTGAACCGTGACAATTTCGTCTACCAGTTCCTTTCTCGTAAGAAATATACAAATACGATTGCGCGATATTCTGGATGCATGAGTCATGTTTTTTGCTCCTACTATTTTGCTTATTGGCAGAACATAATCAGTAAGTTTTAAATTATCATTTTGGACGACATCTAATACAAGTTAATTGCAAGTTCTTTTTTTGGGAAAAGTTCAATTTTTGTGACGTTTGCGTACGTTTGGTTAGGTTTTGTTTGCTGACTTTGTGAGAGGGAATCATTCTGGGTTGAATTCATTATGTTTGTAAATCTGAAACTCTTGTAGTCAAAAGTTTCAGTCTACAGTAGTTAATTAGTTGGGGTTTTATAGCTTAGTCTACGGTGGATACGAGGCTATAGGCATAATGTTAAAGAAATGTAATTTGCACGGCGAGTGCCGTTGCCTTGAGCGCTATCGCGCGGCAAGAAATTATCTTCGTTTTCAGCTGATAATTAAATTACTCTTCTGTGTTTATTGACAATAAATATAGGTACCTATTCAATATTTAACTTATAGGAACTAGGACTTATCTGGTTATCCTATGCGTAGATCGTCTTGAAATGTCAGCTTGGACTCGGTAGCAGCTACCTGGGTCGAACTGTGGGAAATCTCGGAATTATCTGTCCAGTGAAGGGCGAATAATGAACGTTATTTCAGGAACACGTCGTGAACGAGTATACGCGGTGTCGCGTCCGGAAACAAACTCCATCTCTACAGATTGAAGTCAAAAAGTCTGGTGTAATGTGAGCAATCCAAAAAACAAATTTCCGATTTTCCGAAAAACGGCGGACAAATTTGTTGAATGGGCAAGTGAGCAGCTGGATATAGTCGAATAATGCAATACATTAGTAATTAAAGAATCCTTGCCCATTCACAGAAAAAGACGCGTTAAAAAAATACATAACGAAAAATCAACAGATCAGAAGCCGCGACTGACCCTTTCGACAGCTTCAAGATTGAAACCTATAACTTTGTCTTAGATGAAGTGATTGTGTCCATGGATCGACGTTTTTCAAAAAACACAATTTTATCTATAAACCTCTCTTTTTTGGTCTGGAAGATCTTTCGTAAAAAATCATGCCATTTAATGACTCAGGAACACCTGACCAATTACAAGACGAGATTTTCACCTTCGCTAACAATTGGGAAACATTAAAATTGACATTACAGGAATCTTATCAAACTGTTCGTAATTTGGACGATTCTGAGGAAGCGAATACTTTGTGCAAAAATTGTCGAAATTGTGCGAACTGTTGCTACAAAACCATTATAAGATTTAATTTATATCAAGAAGCTTATCCTGTGTTGGCAACAGCATGCAAATTTCTTCTTATATTACCAATTTCACAAGTTTAGTGTGAGCGTTCCTTCTCTGTGTTAAAATTTATAAAAAACAGACTACGAAATAGATTGTCGAATGATAATCTGGAAGCCTTCATGTTGATGAGCACAGAAAAGGCGACTTTAAGTACAATTGATAACGAAAATGTCATTAATGCTTTTGCTGAAACGTCTCCGCAAATGAAAAAATTGTTGATGTTTTAAATTTTTATTTTTATTTATTAAATTCTGGAGTAAATTTTCTATTGGTTTGTTTAGTTCATTTGTTAAGTTTAATTTTCACTTTATTCTCTATTTGATTGATTAATTTGAATAAAATATTATGGTCATTTTGAAACTGTTTTTTTTTCAGTTCGAAATTTTTATCAAGTAGAAGTTACAATATTTTTTAGCTTTATTTTTTAGCGACTATTATTGATGAAAAACACTTGGGTATGAACAAAATTTTTGTTATTAGTCATATAAATTTTTGCCTGCCAGCCACATATTCTTTGGGCCGCTTCCTCTAATTTCCCGGGCCGGTTTAGGTCACTCCATCCACCCCTGCCCCCGATCAACATTTCAATGAGTGATGAATAACGTATTGCGGGATTTAATCAACAAAATTTGCTTAGTATATATGGATGATATCATTATCTTCTCAGCTTCACTGGAAGAACATATAAAAATCTCCAAGCGGTATTCACTCGTCTAATTTATTTATAACTCATTAATTGGTCGTTACAAGTTTGAACTGTAAACATCATTTTTATTACTGTTTTTCAGGCAATCTGAAAATGTAATAATATACAGGGTGTACCATTTAAAAAAAGAAAAATATGGCAACTTCCGGTATAACCGGAAGTGGTGTGGGGTTGTGAATATTTTAGTTCAGCTCGTCAAAACCGAAATTATACACGTACAAATTTTTAGACTTCTACTCCCAGGACTTCTCCATATAAAAATGCCCTAAGGTTCTCACACCTCACCCTGTACAGCCACGCCCCAAATGAAAATGGTAGCATTGAAAGAATGCACCGAGACCTCAAGGCTATCCTGTCACATTACGTGTCAGAAAATCAAAAGGATTGGGACGACTACGTTCCGTACGTTCTGATGACCATGAGAGATCGAGTGCACTCTTCAACAGGTTACAGCTCTTTCTTCCTATTACATGGCAGAGAAAAGGTACTCCCTACAGATGGATTCATACAATCGTCCAGAAAACTGTACGACTACGAGGAGAATTTCGCGGCTGAATTAACGGAACGTTTTAACCAAGTATATCGAACAGTGGAAGAGAACATGGAAAAAGCAGCGTTGCAAAGGAAGAGACAATTTAACAAAAAGGTTAAGAAGAGGTGGGAAGGCAAGTATACTCAACGATTAATGCATAAACGAGTGAAATGCAGGTCAATGAGTATAAAGCACATAAAGTGCAATTACTAGCCTGTTACTGTAGTATACTAGTCTGGTACTCTGGAAGGCTCTGCTGTTGGATGCGGAAGCAAGCTCTCTAGTTGGAGTTTCGGGCACTGCCATCATGACAACTGTTAGGGCGATGGAGGAATTCTCCGACCCCATCTAACAGGCTAGTAATTGCACTTTATGTGCTTTATACTCATTGACCTGCATTTCACTCTTTTATGCATAATAAGGTTAAGGTTAAGGAGTTCGAGACGGGAGATCTCGTCTACATCAGAAATAAAATTATCAAACGAGGATTATCGCAGAAATTATCTGCATCATGGGAAGGACCGTGTAAGGTCACAAAGGTATTGGGAAGAAAGACGTACCTGGTCAAACGCCCTGGGAGGACCAAGGAATGCATACTAATGGCCGACATGATGAAACCATGTGTAATCAGAATAGCGCCCAGCGCGGATGAAGAAGAGAGGGGAGGAAGTGACTAGCGGTGTCACGACAAAATAGAGTAAAAAAGGAAAGTGGGAACACTGAAGAAGAATCGGAAGACTCAAGTAGTGAGCGAGAAGATAGCGAAATTATATTAGGTGCCCACGTTGAGGAGAATACGGATACAGAAAATGAGGATTATAGTAAATTAGGACGGGGTCCACCGACATCGAATGGCCGATGAAGAAGAAACTAAAAGTGAAGCTGAGAGACAGATTCGAAAGAAAAATGGGAAATATGTGTCTAAGCGATATGTTGAAAATTATAGCGACGATGAGTATCTAGAGTACGTGGAAGAGTACCTATGTACCAACCGACCAACATTAACCAACATTTTATTCCGCGCCCCAAATGATGCCCCAATTTCCGGTACAACTACCTGTGGCCCCACCTCCACCTCGGAGGTCCACAAGACTTAGAAGGCCTCCGATGCGCCTGAATCTGTAGAGTTTCTGAGAGACTCAACTTTTACCCGTGTCTGGTCCGGGTTAAGAATAGGCAGTCCGCTGTGCAAGCGTGTCGTAGGAGGCGGCAGAAAGCATCAAAATTTCCATTCCATAATTCTTTTTCTGACTGTTTTTGATTCGACATCTAGATGTCGAACGACATTGCTTTTTTGACAATATGTTTTTGGATCATAATATGCCTGGACATCGTAATCGTCCCATGAATCGCCTACTACAACATCTTTCTGGACAATAGGAAATCGATCTTCTGCCTCAATTTCTGCTCCAGATTCGGTAGCTAGTTGAGATTCGATCTTCTTACGGTAGGGACATACCTACCTCATGATGATATTGCAGCTCAGGTTGCGGAACATGAATTGAAATCACAGCGTGCATACTGCTATTCCGGATAGTTTTTCCTGCAATGCACTAAATGTTTTTGCATTTTATTTGCCCGTATTTCATACAAGCGACAACTTTCTATGTTTAGTTTTAATATTCATGTTCTATCGAATGCAAATTCTTATTTTTATACTTACCCAGAATACATGGCCAAAAAAGGATCAGACGAGGTAAGTTCGTTTCTGTTTCATTTCATTATGAATTATCTTCCGGATGCGATTGAACATCTACATATTTTTTGTGATGGGGCGGGAGGCCAAAACAAAAATTATACTCTAATACGATTTATCCACTACATAGTGTCAGTCGTTAGACGTTTGAAGTCTATACGAATTACTTTTCCGGTACGAGGACATTCATACCTAGAATGTGATAAGAATATGGGCCTAGTAAACACTAAGAAGAGAATGGAAGTTCCAGTCGATTGGGAAGAAAACCTTTCAACGTCTCGTATTAAACCAACGCCATTTGTTGTAATTGCAGTTGATCAAAGTTATGTGAAGAAATGGACCGAATTTTTAGCCCAGAAGTATGCAAAAAAATGTCCTTTTCCTATACAGAAAATGAAGGAAGTCGAAGCTTTGAATGTGCATCCCCGTGTTGTATGCCATAGAGACTCATACAACGGTACTATGCTTGAATCACCAATCCAAACTTCAAGCAAAGCATCTAGATTGAATTGCAATGAAAGAAAAAGAAAGAAGTCAACAATCCTGTCGAGCAAAAAAAAAAAAAAATGGGGGTGTCATTTGAAAAAAAAGTAGGGGATGATTACTTAGGGGTGGAAAGGCGTAAAGGGGCATTGAGGGTGCAGCTGCAAAGCCTTAGTGGTATGGTTGAAATTTCCCGAATTTCATTTGTTTATTTTTTGAAATAACGCGGATATCCCTTGATAAAGAAATCTTGGGACACCCTGTGTATATATATATTGTTATAAAAAGCTCATTAAGTTTATTTACGTAGTAATAGTTTTTTTTTTCATGAAAAATAGTCTTTAGATTTTGAGAAGTTCTATTGGAACAAAATATTAAATTTGTTTGGGACAGTAGAATAGAAAATATTGTAATAATAAGGCAAAATGTCATAGAATAGTTTTTGTAAAATAATTAGAATAATTAGAATAAGTTAGCTAGAGTGTATGGGGAAATGTCAAGCATAAAATTATAAAAAGTCACAATTTGGAAGAAATGAACACCAACTCTAGTAGCAGGGAAATTGGCTGTTAGAAGGGGGAAAACATAACATGTCCAAAGAGGATTTTGTGTGTTGTACTCCAGAAGAGAAATTAATTTCATAGATGTTGATTGGAAGGAAAATACACAAATTATCCGCTGTCATAGTGAGAAATAATATGTTTTCAAGCAGATAACAATCGAATTTACATAGTTACAAGAAAAACTATAAATAGAAAAACAACGATTATCCGAGGAGATTACTAAAACACAAGTTAAGCAGTGTAGACCACGAAATCATAACCAAACATCGTAAACATCGTGAACATCGTGAACATCTAGAAAATTTTCGAACATCAAGAATTTGGAAAAGAACAGAGGCCGTAGCTGACTACAAGAAGAAACATATAGGTTAGAAGGAGAGATTTGGTTAGCTGGTAGCTGACAACTGCAATTTGATTTGGATACAGCCGTGCAGAGATTTGGCTAGCAGGAAGCTGACAATTGCAGATTGATTTGGGTACAGCCGTGCAGCGATTTGGATTCTGCGATTTTGACATTGAAGATTGAAAAACGTAGCAGTGAATTGGATATATCCGTGCAGAGATCTACATTGATATTGCTGACACACAAACAGCAAGGCTACTAGAGTTGACTTCAAGCTTTGTTCAACAGCTGATTCCGTGGGTTATTCCTTTCGTTAACCTACGAGGAACTTCTGTCAAAAATTAATGACAGAAAGTCGGTGACGAAGAAGATTCATTAAGGGAACAAACTGTGAGTAATTTTAAGTTATTTTTAAGTTAGTTGTTGTAAGTGTTATTGTTTGGAAAATTTTTTATTGTAATAAAACCCAAACAAGTTTAAATTGAGTTTCAATAGAAGTTTATAGGTTATGAAAATTTTAAAAAATTCATAAAAAAAGTACTTGAACTCACTCTGAGTAATAGGTCTCATACAGACTAAACTTTTATTAGTTTTTAAAAAAGAAAGGCCCCCTAAATAAATAAATTGTTTATGGTAAGAGGGAATCAGAGAGGAAAATAAATTTTCAAAAAAGAGTAGAGAAAGCACAGTCCCTGCGAACCATAACAATATATATATATATATATATATATATATAGTCAACTTGAATTAACTTCGTACTCGTAATACAACGGTTTAATGTTCGTGGGTTGTACGACACAAAAAAGAAAACCTTTGGCCAATTAGATAGTTACTCTTTTATTTAATGTCTACGTTTCGGTATTCTCCACACCTTCATCAGGACAACTGTAATAACAATATTAGTACCTATCGATTACAAACAATTTTTAACTGTCTGGACTTACAAAACTTTGAGGTTTATGTTAAAAACCAACATCATATGAAAAAACAAAGAGGATCCAGTCTTTCTAGCAAAAACACCAAACATATCTATGTAAATTACCTAATAAAACACTCACTGTCACATCTAACATTTTACATCATACTTCACAGGATTAAAATCTAAATTAAAATCTACTTTGTTATACAATTTCATATTTTAAAATAAAAAACCACATGGTCTTGGAGGTGTTTTCTGTGGTTATGTTTGCCATAAGAGAAATCAAAACAAATGGTAGGGATATTCGACTCGAAAATTAAATCTTTTTTTCTTTTCTTTTGTCATGTGTCATTTGACACGACATAATAAATTGATGAATGACATTTATTACAGCCCGTCGTTGAGATGACATTGTTTACATTATTATTCTTATTTTTATTTTTAATTTTTTAGTCTTACTAAAATCTAAATTTATTATTGTTTTCATTGAGGCTGGTAGCTGACTAGTACAACCATTATTTATTACCCCTAATCAATTGCCCCTCTTGGTTCATTGTCACCCCTGTTATGCTGATAATTTATTAAAAAGGAATATATGTTGCTGATATTTTGTATGTCAGTTTTTGAATTTAATGAATTACTTGTTCTTTTTATGTGATACATTTCCAGAAAACAACGTTTCCCTGTAACCCTTTCCATGTCCAGTATTTTTGTCTGATCAAAATTCATTATATGTCCTGTCTTTCTGCAGTGATCTGCCAATGCACACTTTTTGGCTGGATTTTTTATGTCGCTTTTGTGCTGAATAAGTCTTTTTTTCAACTGTTGAGATGTTTGTCCCACGTAAACTGACTCACAAGACGAGCAAGGCACCCTATATACTACATCCACTCTCTTATCATCCGGTGTCCTGTCCTTTACTCTACTAAATAACTGCCCTACTAAAAAACTGTTCTTTTTTGCTATTTTTAAGTTCTCTTTCTTTAGTATATTTATGAGTTCGGCCGTGAGATCGCCAATTTTTGGTAACGAATAATATCTTGCTCTATTTTGGATCAATTCACGATCCCGGTCCGGACTCTGAATGCCCTCAGTTCTGTCTGCATTTGTTGATCTCGCGGAATTATATAGTAATCTCTTTATTAGTTGTGAAGGATACCCATTCTGTAGTAAAATACAATGAAGTTGTTTTAGGTTTTTTTCTTTTAGTGATTGATGTGATATTTTTTCTACCCTGTTTCTGAGACCCAAGACTAAATTTATTTTCTGTTTTACAGGGTGGTTCGATTTAAAATGTATATACCTATCTGAACACATTGATTTTCTGTGCCAGTCCAGGATAATAAGAACCAACGAAAAAAAAAAAAAAAAAAAAAAAAAAAAAATTATCCTGGACTGGCACAGAAAATCAATGTGTTCAGATAGGTATATACATTTTAAATCGAACCACCCTGTAAAACAGAAAATAAATTTAGTCTTGGGTCTCAGAAACAGGGTAGAAAAAATATCACATCAATCACTAAAAGAAAAAAACCTAAAACAACTTCATTGTATTTTACTACAGAATGGGTATCCTTCACAACTAATAAAGAGATTACTATATAATTCCGCGAGATCAACAAATGCAGACAGAACTGAGGGCATTCAGAGTCCGGACCGGGATCGTGAATTGATCCAAAATAGAGCAAGATATTATTCGTTACCAAAAATTGGCGATCTCACGGCCGAACTCATAAATATACTAAAGAAAGAGAACTTAAAAATAGCAAAAAAGAACAGTTTTTTAGTAGGGCAGTTATTTAGTAGAGTAAAGGACAGGACACCGGATGATAAGAGAGTGGATGTAGTATATAGGGTGCCTTGCTCGTCTTGTGAGTCAGTTTACGTGGGACAAACATCTCAACAGTTGAAAAAAAGACTTATTCAGCACAAAAGCGACATAAAAAATCCAGCCAAAAAGTGTGCATTGGCAGATCACTGCAGAAAGACAGGACATATAATGAATTTTGATCAGACAAAAATACTGGACATGGAAAGGGTTACAGGGAAACGTTGTTTTCTGGAAATGTATCACATAAAAAGAACAAGTAATTCATTAAATTCAAAAACTGACATACAAAATATCAGCAACATATATTCCTTTTTAATAAATTATCAGCATAACAGGGGTGACAATGAACCAAGAGGGGCAATTGATTAGGGGTAATAAATAATGGTTGTACTAGTCAGCTACCAGCCTCAATGAAAACAATAATAAATTTAGATTTTAGTAAGACTAAAAAATTAAAAATAAAAATAAGAATAATAATGTAAACAATGTCATCTCAACGACGGGCTGTAATAAATGTCATTCATCAATTTATTATGTCGTGTCAAATGACACATGACAAAAGAAAAGAAAAAAAGATTTAATTTTCGAGTCGAATATCCCTACCATTTGTTTTGATTTCTCTTATGGCAAACATAACCACAGAAAACACCTCCAAGACCATGTGGTTTTTTATTTTAAAATATGAAATTGTATAACAAAGTAGATTTTAATTTAGATTTTAATCCTGTGAAGTATGATGTAAAATGTTAGATGTGACAGTGAGTGTTTTATTAGGTAATTTACATAGATATGTTTGGTGTTTTTGCTAGAAAGACTGGATCCTCTTTGTTTTTTCATATGATGTTGGTTTTTAACATAAACCTCAAAGTTTTGTAAGTCCAGACAGTTAAAAATTGTTTGTAATCGATAGGTACTAATATTGTTATTACAGTTGTCCTGATGAAGGTGTGGAGAATACCGAAACGTAGACATTAAATAAAAGAGTAACTATCTAATTGGCCAAAGGTTTTCTTTTTTGTGTCGTACAACCCACGAACATTAAACCGTTGTATATATATATATATATATATATATAAATATTTTCGGAAACGATACAATCCTGAGCCTTCGATAGTAAAACTTAAGCACAAACCTGAACCACGTTGACGATCCTGAACCTGTATATTGGTTCAGGATTGTTTTCCCTTAATAACTGAATTTAAGTTTAAAATTCAGAAATTATATTATTATTCAAAATTAGAGGTGTCATCTGCCGACGAAACTAGCTAACTTTCATTTCAAAATCTCATTTGGAAGCCGAGAGAAACCTGTTTGAATGGTGGTTCAGGATTGGATGTATATAAGTTATTTTAGTTCAGCGATTTGCCGTTTTGGCACTAGGCGCAATTTCAAATATATACACAGTTTTCCATGTATATCACAGGATTATTGCAATTCTGATCCACACTATATGGCAACATTGCTTACTCGTTTTTCTGCGAATTCTTCTCGTATCTTGTTAACAGAACATGCCTTACTACGTTACTACGATTATTAGTTGCAAGCAAGCGTGGGTTTGTTTGTTTTGAAGTCAGCAGTCAGATTCGTGGCGGTTGGCGAGTGTGCTCTAAGTATTTAAAAATGTTTAATAATAAAGGACGTTGCAGATATATAGTTGATTTGTGTTTAAGAAAAGATGAAGGTAAGTAATAAAAAAAAATTCTAAACTAATCAAAACTAATGAAACTTTAACATCAAAATATTATACAATCACTTTCTGAATAATTATAGTCCTAATTTACAAGTTAATATTAACAGAGAAACAGGGTGTCAAAATATAACTTTATTTTTTTATTGCACACAAACCACACAGGGTGTTTCAGTTTGTATGTTCCTAACTGCGGCAAACGGCAGAACACGCAAAAATAATTGTTTTTCTTTTATAAAAATTTGTTATACCTATAAGCTTTTTATTTTCGAGATACAGGTGTATACTCGGAAGAAAAAATCAATTTTATGAATATGTATCTTCTTTATAAAGGTGACTTATAGGAGGCTTAGTTTTTGTGATATTTTGATTTATTTCATGAAAAATAATAATAAATATTCACAATAAATGCTCACACAATAAATACTCAAAATGATTTGCAGTTGTTAGGGGTTTCGGAAACAGAAACGCTAGTCTCCGATTGTCAAAGCCACAACAGGAGAATGTTAATGGACCAATATTATTAAATGACGCCGCGTAATAACTTGTTTATATACAGGGTGATTCAAAATTGAGTGCAAAGATTTTGAGGGCGCATTTACCAGCCAAAAATAAGAAAATTTTTTGATACAATCATATGTCCTAACTTCCTTCGTTTTCTAGATACAGGGTGTAAAAGTTTTAAAAAATAGGGTTTTTATCAATTACTCAAAAAAATCTCTAGTCGACTTAAATAAATTTGGTAGGTTTATTTGTCGTCATAAGGGCCTTCCTTTTATGTTATGAAAAACTGCTTTTCTATTTTTAGGCTATGTTAAATTTTAAAAGAAATTAAGTAAATTAAATGAATTTCAAAAATCGATTAGAATTTATTACTTGTTTTAATAGGGCCAGGTACAGATTTTCATTTTTTTCTTCAAAACAAAGCTAGATACGAGTAAAGCTCAAGAGGCAAGAAAGTTACGTTATTTACCGTTAATTCTAAAAAAAATCAAATTGTCAAAAAAGCAGTGGCGTACCATAATTTTACCCCTAAGTATCTAGTAGGTGCCTCCTGAGACGCCACTGGAATTAATAAATTTATATTTTTCCCATCAAAGGAAGGCACTTATCACCACAAATAGGCCCACAAAATTTTAATAAAATCAGCTGAAAGGTTTTTGAGTAATTGATAAAAAACGGATTTTTTAGTTAAACTTTTACACCCTGTATCTAGAAGACGAAGCAATTTAGGACATACAATTATATGAAAAAATTCCTTATTTTTGGCTGGTAGATACGCCCTTAAAATCTTTTCACTCAATTTTGAATCACCCTGTATAGTGTTAAGTACCTACCTATATATGTATTTAAAATATCATATCATTGAGAGTGTAGAATATCAGGTTCATTTCTTTCGTAAAGCTGTTGATCGAGTCCAATAAGCTACTAAATCATTGATAAAGGTGACAAAAGCTAAACCAACCAACATTAGCCGAAACTGGCAATATCTTATGAGCTAATAAAAGCTAAGTCAAAATTGACAATCAATGTATAAATAATTTTTATTGACTAAATAACGCCGGTGAGCGTATAATTATGTGACATTGACCTATAAACGTCGGCGAGCGTATTGTAACAAGTTATTTGATTTGCACAAACTGGCAACACTTATTATATGTCAGGAAATCTGACAAATTATAATAAAACAATCAAACGAAATAAATTAATAATTCAATCAAAATAAACGAGATTAGCCTAAAAGTGTGAAAATGAAAATGACTAAATACCAAATTAATCCGAAAGCCATTTATAAAAAAAATGAGCCATAAAGTTTATTAAATCAGTAACAACCAAATTTTATATGCAGTCATCAACATAAATATGTTCATGAGCAAGCTTATCTATTTCAGAATGTGTACTTACAACGAAATGAAACTTTTATAAAATTTCTAAACATCCAGAAATAGACAAAGTAATTTAAATTGAGAGTCCAAGTTGGAAGCTGAAAATTGTTTTTCTTTAATTAAGGGTATAATAAGCACATGCATATAAAGATTTAGGTACTGTCTAATTTCGTATTTCTCTAGAAACTGAGGACAAATGGTAAAGGCCATAATACCACAAGGGTCTCCAGATCAAGGGATAAATCGAACCAATCCGAAGATTCAGATGAATTATTTTTATAAGTAAAGCCTAATGTACCGCGAGAACTCATTGAAAATTTCATATAAGATCTAGCAAATCACAGTTAACAGGAAAATTAGTACATTTCTGAAAGAATAGCAAATTGTAAATTTCTGATTAACAATAAAAGTCAAAACTGTGAATAGTTATCAAAGAAATATTAATTTAGTCTAATCGAATAATATGAGCTGACAATTAAATAATTAAGCTAATAAATTAAAACATAAATTCCAATCGAACCAGATTTTTAAATAAATGAAACTGTTAATTGCTGTAAAATAGTGTAGACCCAGAAATTATTTAATTGTGTTAAAATATAATTTCATAAAGACTAGATGAATAACTGTTGCTGTTGTAAAAATTCCGTTCCTTCCATAATAAAACAATCCAATTCTCGAGGCAAGAGATATTTTGTGTGTTATAATATTTTAGACGATTTATGAATCTTATTGAATGATTTCACAAGTGCGTAATACGCCGCAGCCCTGAAAAAGGATGCTCCTCAGGAATGTTTATTGAACTATAATAATACGATACAATACCGTCTACATTCTTGGGTGTGTAAATAACTAGACTGACGAAATATCGACGGAAGGAAATTTATTTGAATTATAATAAAAAACTGAGATCTTTATTTTGCTCCAATACAAGCTATCTTTCTATTTATAATTTACCAACTGTTTCATTAAGCCCAATTGAATCAAGACTGGGATTCTGTCTAATAAAATGCAAAAGCATTTTAGCTACAAACAAAGGCATTCTTGGAATGAATAGATTCAGGAGAATAAATCAAACCATCTAATTATTATTTATACAAGGAGCGTACACAAAGTTTTATACATCTGAAATAAACTTATGTATGACTATTAATAAATAAATGGCGATCAAGTTACTGGAATAATTTGAAAGAGTAGATAAGTTCATTCTCAATCAAGGACTTAGTCAGCAAAATAGAATAAAATCAAGTTATCGCCATATAAAGGCAGAAACTTAGATAAATGAGTTCTCTAGGTGACAAAGGTACAAACAGGGAATAGGCAAACTCAAACAAAAGATTCGTATATGAACGAATTCTCTTAGTTAAAATGTTTTGTAAATAATTAAGCCCAGAAACGATTCTACAAGGTGAAGGACCCTCTTTTTTGAATTAAATAGCATTAAGGCGAATTGTAAGTAATACCAACTGGATGTAAAATGTATAAAACTGATAATATTGCCAACACCTTGCTAGACAATGTAAATGTTCAAATAAATGAGGGCTAAGGAAAATTATTTTGTCTCATTGGTATCGTATCTCCTCCCATACAAAATTTTCCATCGTTCCGGACTAAGAGACCAACCACAGAAATCAGGGAATCACAGGGATATTTAACACAATCTGCAGGGACCCAGGTAAGCACCGTAACAACTTTATGAAAAAAGTAAAATTATTTTCACGTGTTCTGGCGTTTGACGGAGGTATAAACACATGCAAATAGTGTATTTTTTTTATTAAAAATACACTAATTGAAACACCATTGTATATTTTATTCACAATAATTTGCCTGTAAGAAACAAAGCCAAATGTGATACGAAGTATTTAGTTTTAGTGATTGCAGGCAGCCCTCATTCGAGTCGGTCGCTGTTTGCCAAGCCATGGTTTTTTAAGTTTTTTTTTTCACAAACTCAAATATAGGGTCACAATTCCCATAATCTAAAATTATCTTGGAATATGCAGAGTGCCTCATATGAGAGTGATATATCAAAGTTATGTTTTTTTAATGAATTCTCTTATGTTATTCACATTTTAGTTCTCTGAGAAGTAAAAATAAGACTGTTTTTTTTTACAGAGAGATTTTGAATTGATAAGTTTGAGAGTTATAAACAACTCAAAATTGTCTATCCAACCTTTATAAGCTACTTATAGGTATTTATGAAAACGGATCAAGCTTTTTGTAAAACAACTTTATACAATAATACAGGGTATCAGGGTATTAATTACGTATGGGGTCAAAATTCAGGGGGTTATTCTTTGAGTGATTATAAGACAAAAACTATATAAATATAGGTGTCCATAAATTAATATTTTCCAAGATACAGAGCGTTACACTTTTATTAAAAAATCGTCTTTTTCGAAAATATTATCTTAAAATATATTTAGGTACCCAATATTGTTACATTAGGTTAAATTAGGTAGTTTCATTTGCTTTAGTAAGGGGGCTATTTTAAAAACATCTTTCAAAAAGGTACACGAATGTTTTTTTTCAGTTTAAACAATAATTACAAGTATACAACTTTTTTGTCTATAAATTGATTTCGTGTCTTGCTTCGTTTTTAAAGTAAAACCTCTTGATAGCATATGTCCCCCAAGAACAGTACAAAACTATGAAACTAGCAATAACTGGGATGTACCTGCTAATTTTTTGCGTATCAATAGTCTTTTACTCTATTCCTGTCCATAGAACGTGTTATAAAAATAGTTGCAAACGACTAAAAAAATGCTGTTCTTTTAAAAAAAAATTGTGTTCATGGACATAAAATAAAATGGCTCTTATTATTTGTTTAAAAAAAAAGCAAGATACGAAACAAATTTAATAGTAAAAAAACTTTTGAAACACTTATACATATTTTAACTAGCGCATCATTTCTAGATGAAAAAACAACAGAAAAAACAAACTTTTTGTCACCAGTTTCAGAAATACAGGTACATGAAGATGCCCTTTTAGGTGCGAAGTCAGAATTCTCATCGTCAAAACTCCCTCCTAAAGATGAGCGAAATGCAAAAGAGAAAATTGATAAAGGGGAAAACGGAACGAAGCAACTTGTGGGTAATGCAAGGTCTGATCATGTCACAGATGATACGCGCTTAACGAAAGGTAAGTAATTAAATTTTTATTAATAATATCGATGATGTAAACAATATGTCCGGAAAGTCACGGACCAAAGCTCGGCTAAAGACTTCCGATATCCAATTAGAGCTAATGTTCCTTAATTGGAGGTACAAATGAAGAGGGGAGATTCCTTAAGTAATTAAAAAAAAAGTCCAATAAACATGGGGTCGCAAACGTTTCGTTTTCGAGATACAGGGTGTTAAAGTTTGAATTTTTTTCAAGTTTTTTTTCTCGAAATCGGTAACAGATACGACAAAACTATAGGAGACCATAAAGTTTAGTATAACAAAAAAGCTTTTTTTACATTTTTTCAAATTAACAGTGGATCACAAAAAAAATTATAGAGGAAAACAGGGGACAGTGTTCCAGAAAAAATATCACCCTGTAGATTTGCTATCGAAATTCGCATGTCACATTATGGTGTCATGTCATGTACAACTCTCAATTGTAATATCTGTGCCTAATTTCAATTGAATATCTTGTGAAGTGTAGATACTATGAGAAAAAAACTTTAAAAAATTCAATTTTTAACACCCTGTATCTCGAAAACGAAACGTTTCCGACCCCATGTTTATTGGACTTTTTTTCTTAAAATTACTTAAAATTACTTAAGGAATCTTCCTTCTTCATTTGTACTTCCAATTAAAGAACACCCATCTATCTAAAAGTGGCTCTTTGAAAAGTTAAGGTCCCTCATAGATGAAAATTTTAGATTTAACGTTGTGCACATTTCACTAACCCAAATGGCGATCAAGCTGAAAATTGATACACATCAACTCCAAAGAACGACAGACGATATAAGCGTATTTGTTTTGCATCATAATATTATAGAGGGCGCTGTCGGCAGATTTTTTTATGTTGTTCATATCTTAATTAATATTTTTGTTAGATACTCTGGGTGAACGCTTGATGAAACATACGTCATCATTTTGTCTTTTTACATAAAAAGGGTATCTTTACTTGATGTCGATAAAATGTATCGCTTTCGAAGACGTGCCATGAATGTTATTCAGTCATCATCTGTCGCAGGGATAAAATAGTAATAAAAAAAAAATGCAATTTTTTGCAAAGGATTTTCAAAATAGTCACTCAAAAAGTGAGAAAATTTATGAAATTAAAAATAATGTTTTCCCTTTTAGAGAGAATCTAGGCGAACGTTGTCAGAAGAGCATTGAAAGCTAATGGTGGCCATTTTGAGAATCTTTTGCAAACAAAATATGATGTTTACTAAAAATTTCGTTTTTATTGCTATGACAGAAGGTAACTGAATAAAGTTACTTGAAAACGTTATACATATTTGCCCGTGGTGAAGTGAATAGCGCGTTGGTCCGCCGTGCCGATACATCTTGGTTCGAAACTCACCAGCAGCCGATAACTATATAGTTGTGCTTCTCAAGGCAAGATCGGGATCCACCTATAATCTGTGTGGAACTGATAGCTCGCGCACCGCAGTCATATAATATATGTGATTTAATAGTCTAATAAGTCTACAACAGATATGCGGGTATGGCACTTTAAGACACAACGTTAAATTAAAAATTTTCATCTTTGAGGCGCCACAACTATTTTTAAGGAGTCACTTTTGTACATAGGTACTTAAATATGTATGGCTTAACTTTAACACTGTAACATGAGGTCGGAAAGCTGTACCTCTAGTTATGCGTTCGTCGAATACTTTCCGGACAGACTGCATATGTATCTATAAAATACCTAAAATAAAACCACAAAATAAAGCAAAAATTTGATGGTAAAAATTTTTAGTTGTCGATTAGCTATAAAATATTATCTGTTATTGTATAATTTTTAGATGAGAAAACACCTAGCTATGGTTCACTTTGCTCGAACAAACCCACCATTTTATTACCACCTGATAAAATAAATTTAATTGAAGATTGGATTCTGAGTGTGGAGTCAGAATTCTCATCTTCACTGTTTCCTTCTAAGACTGACGAAAATGCAAAAGGAGAAAACGTAAGTGGGGAAAACGGAAAGGAGCAACATTCTTTTGGTGATGTAAGGTCTGCAAGCGATCACATGGCGGATGATTTGCGTTTAACTAAAGGTAAGAAATTATATCTTGTATTCGTAAGGTATATTGTATATTGTATAAAATGAACACGGCAAAATAAAACAACGAATTGGTAAAAAATATTCGTAGTCGATTAGCTATAAAATATTGTTATTGCATAATTTTTAGATGAGAAAATACCTAGTTATGATTCAGCTTGTATTGCTGAGCATACCATATTACAACCTGCTAAAATAAATTTAATCGAAGATTGGCTTTTGGATCTGCAGCCCAAATGCCTATATTCAAAATTTAATCCTCAAAATACAGAAAAGGATATTGAAAAGAAAGAACAAGGAAAGGAAGATCAGCAGGGTGATGTCGGGGTCGAGTTTATAAGTGATCAAGAAAAAAATATGGAGCCATTGTCCGACGAATGCAAGTCGTATGCGGATAATGATGATCATGCGTTCCTCGCGGGGAAAAAAATTGATAACTCGTATTACACGGATGAAAGTGAATTTATTGAGGATGACGACGACTCCGTAAGAGATCCTGATTATGTTGTAGAAGACAACCGAGCTAAAAAAAAATGGGTAGGTACCTCCTTTTTTATTTTTTTTTAATCTGGTTAAATTTTGACGCTTCCTTGCAGTTCTCAGATTCTAGAATGACACTAAAAGGCAGACAGCCACAAAAATCCGAGAGATTGGTTCAAAGTAGGCAGCGCGAGAAGGAGCATTCCGCAGTAATTTTTAAAGAACTGATTGGAACAGAACTTCAGAACGGGAAGGACGATTCTTCATCAACACTTGAAGAACTGGTTGAAAGAGAAAAGTACGAGAACGACGGAATGTTAATATGGAAACTTGAAAATAATGCCCCTAAACAAAACAGTGAAAGGCAAATCACAGAAGAAAATGAAAAGGAACAAAATAAAGCCGATACTGTTGATCAAAGAATGTCACTTCTTGCTTTAGAAGACAAGGTAACTCAATAAAATCTTGAATTTTTTATTTGAGGTTTATTGGGATTTAGGTTCTTGGTTGACAAAAATAATTTCTTAAAAGATTTTTATACGTGAATAAACCCCAAATAAAAAATTCTAAATAATGAGGAAGGTTCAATAAATTAATTAAAATCCAATCAATTAAAATCTATAGATTCCAAAAAAAAAATATCGACTCCTATAAAACTTTCACAAAAATCTACTCTTTGAACTAATAAGGCAGTAAAATGAAAGAAACAGCTTGAGTCTATTAGTGAGTTCGATTATTGTTTTTTTTTTAGAATCGCTTGAACAAAAACAATAAGTTCTCATTACAAGCTGAAATATGTGAGACTTTGCCCCGTATTCACAAACAATAATTCCCTGTATAATTACATAATTGGGTATATTAGGATTTATTTGGGAATGCAGTCAGTTAATATAAAGAACACTCTTTTTTCCACGCCAAGCTTTCGAATTTAATTTATTTCTTCCTCAGGGCTATCTACAATATGATTTACAATATGGAAATTTAGTTAAAGGTGTTACAACGATGTTGATTTTGTACTTGCGTAATTTGAGATTAAAATCTAAGTTTGTGACAATTGCTAACCATGGGACTAGTGGTGGGTACATTCAACAGCAATTAAAAAAGCTAACAACGATAAAAATACATATTCATGAAATTTGTTTCCAGTTCGAGCCAAAATAATAAAAAAAAATTTAAAAGTTTTTTTTTTAATTTGTCTAAAATACCTAATTGACATCAAAATAAAAATTAAAAAAAATTGAATAGAGATGATTTGATATCTAAGAAATTGTTTTTGACGAGCTCATTACTATGTAGGTTTTCAAGTGTTAGTCTCAATTATATAGCATTCTTGTAATTCTAATGAAAGAAAAACCTTGGAAGAATCGAACAATTTTTAAATATTTCCATCAGAATAAATTTAAATTATGCTTGGTTCTTTTCTTTATCGATTTTTTACTAAAAATGTGTAGATGCTACTTAGATTTTCTACGTCTTTCATAGAGTTCATAGCATTTGAATATTGAATCCAACAAAATTATCGATAACCCCATCCCAGTTATTTAGTTATTTTCGAAATATTACAGGGCAGGAACTCTTTGTGAATATGGGCATTTGTATGTAAAGTTCAATTCCTTACTTTGTAGATTCTCTGCATACTGATGAATGATGAATAAAACGCAACTGTTTACCTACAAAAACTCTACTGTATAATGATGGATATTATCAATGTTTCACGTGTTTCGCAACTTTTAAAATTGCATCTTCAGACATATGTAAATTAATAAAATTATTGATATCATAACATAGCAAACTTAACATAGCAAACTATACGGTACCTATGTGATCATAAATCATAAATCTTGTTACTTGTTTTATGATCATTACCATAGTTGCTATGTTATCAAATCAAATAATTTTATTAATTTACATTTATGTCTGAACATTCAATTTTAAAAAGTGCGAAACACGTGTAACATTGATAATATCCATCACTATACAGTAGAATTCTTTAAAACAGTAGTGTTTTATTCATCATCCATCAGTGTTCTATTTCTTTTCACGTTTTTGCTTCATTCTTCAATTTGTTTTTCAGTCAATGGTCGAAAGAACCTTGAGAAAAAATTACAAAGATCGGAGGGATTTTTGCTTCTATTGTGAACAGGATATATCCCACTTTGCTAGACATATTGCTAAATGGCACTCAGAGGAAATTGATGTCGTTAAAGCATTACGTCATAAGGCTAATTCGAAAGAGAGACGAATAGCTTTGTCAAATTTACGAAAAAAAGGAAATTTCCTCAGAAATAGGGCAGACGCTACATTGAGACCTGTTAAGAGACTAAAACTCACTGAAAAGTGTTCCTATTCAGATGAGTATTTGCCGTGCAAGTATTGCTTGGGTTTCTATAAAAAAAAGTTTTTATTTAAGCATACAAAAATGTGTCCTTCTAATTATGACAAAGAAACTAAAAGAAGACAAACGTCCCAGAGCGATGGACAAACTACTTTGCTTTTACACTCTTTTATTAAACATGACGAGTTATTAAAATCAAAAATTTTCCCCAGAATGCGCGCAGACGACATAAATCTAACTGCTAAAAAAGATCCTCTAATTTGCCAGTATGCGTATTCCTATATAAAAGGCCGTCAAAGTAAAGGCAATATTGACTTGGTAAGGCAAAATATGAGAAGACTTGCCAAACTCTTACAGTTTGCAAGAATGAACAATTCTGACATTAAGCAGCTTATAGATGTTCTCCGTCCAAAGCATTTTCAATTAATAATTTCTGGGGTTAATGACATGGCCAAATATGATACAGAAACAGATAGTTATGGGTCACCAACGTTGGCCATGAATTTTGGCACACTTATTAAAAAATGTTGCGACCTTGCATATATCAATCTTGTTCAGTTGGAAAACACAAGCGATCACCGAAAAGAACTTAAAATATTAAAAACTCTTATAGAATCCCAATGGTGTAATGAAGTTTCTGCACAAGCATGTACCAATTTAAATCAAAACAAATGGAATAAGGAAGAATTATTGCCGCTTACTAGCGACTTAAAGAAGCTTAATATTTTTTTGCAAACAGCTGCAGAAGAATCATTTAAAAATTTGGAATCAAATAAGCGTGATTTTAAGGCCTATAATTCTCTAAAAGATATATTGTATACGCAGGTTATTCTTCTTAACAGAAGGCGACCAGCAGAAGTCGCTCAACTAAAAGTCCAAACTTATAAATCGATCAATTTAAAAGGGAACAACGATAACGAATTTGAAAAATGTTTAACCGAAGCTGAAAAAATTTTACTAAAAACCTACAGTCGTTTTGTTATAAGAGGTAAGCGTGGAAGAGGCGTACCCATATTGTTATCGCCAACAATGAAAAATCATTTTGATTATCTTCTACAATGTAGAGATAACTTCGATATCCAAAGTGATTTTGTGTTCCATACAACAGGCAAAGGATTTCTAGATGGAACTAAAATTGTTCACAAATATGCCAAGAAGTGCAACCTGGAGAGACCTGCAAGTATAACAGCAACAAAACTTCGAAAGCATTTGGCCACCATTACACAACTACTGCAATTTTCAAACAACGATATGGAACAATTAAGCAAATTTATGGGTCACACTCTACAAACTCACTGCAATTATTATCGTTTGTCAGACAAAGTCTATCAGACAGCTAAAATTTCCAAGCTTTTACTTTTAATGATGGAAGGGGGGGCAGAAAAGTACAAAGGTAAAACTCTAGATGAAATTGACATTAATTTATCTCCTCTAGCTGATGATGAGGGAGAAGATATAGAAAATATCTTGGATAATTATGATAATCAAAATGATGATTGTGAGATGCCATCTACTTCAGCTAACTTGGAAAATAATAAAGAACCACCGAAAAAAATGGTAAAACCAAAAACGAAAATCCACATTGATAGGAGACAATCATGGACAAACCGACAAAAAACAATTATTGCAGAATATTTTTCTGACAACATTAAAAAAAGAAAGTCTCCCGTTGAACGGGAAGTTAAGAAACTCTGTGAGGAATATCCTGAGTTATTTAAAGATAGAAAATGGACAAGTATCAAAGCTGTAGTTTATAATATGTATACCGGAAAACTGAAATATTAAATACCTACATGTATTTTTTTTTTTGTTGAGAATGTTTAATTTTTATTTTTTTGCTATTTTAGGCTGAATTTTTAAAATTACTTTTAATAACAAAAGTATTTTTATTACTTATATTTAAAAAAATGTACCTACATATAATATGTTTAATAAGTTCATGTTCTTTATATTTAGAAGAAACTTTATTTTTTATTGTTACCTTGTTTTATAGATACAGTTCTTAAACTGTTGTTTTTGACGCTGTGATGACGTGATAAGTTGTTTTTATTAAGTTAAGAAATGTAAGTTTATTTTATTTTTGAATTAAGTATTAATACAGTTAATAAAATTTAAAAAGCAGCGGAAAACCTAAATACTAAATATCTAAGTTTTTTCAAGTATTTTTTTTTTTTTTTTGTTTACCGCTTTAATTTTAACTGATTTTACAAAAATTACTTTTAATAACAAAAATATTTTTTATAACCTATATTTTGAGAAATGTATGTTTGTTTTTGACTGTGTTGTGATGACAAAAGTTATTTTTATTACGCTAAGAAATGTAACTTTAATTTTGTTGTTATTATTAAAATTAAATAAAGTTTTTAAAATATACATGGTGAGTCCGTTTTTTGAAGCAGGATTATGCCAGTTGATAGAAGATTTTTATGTACATGCATATGTCAGGAATTGCTTAGAAAAAAGATACAGGGTGTTAAATAATTTAATTTTATTTTCGACGCATACTTGAGCATTTTTCAATATTTTAATTGTAAATCAAGGGGTTATTCATTATAATTTAGAGCACACGAAACGAAATTAAACATGTTATACATTTTTCTGAAACTGCCATAGCAGTGCAAAAGTTCGATATCATAAATAAGATTCTATATGGATGCATTAACATACCAAAATTTTCCTGTACACTCCCAACTTACTTTAAAACTGGCAACATCACTTAGGTTCAGGTTTGTACATATACATGTGTATTTGGGTTCAGGATTGATTGAAAAACCAAGGGGTTCGGGTTCGTGTCAATAATATGTAAAATCTCCATTTATATATTTTAAAAGATATTCAGTATTTCTTTTGTATATAAGGATTTTTGGAATCACCACTAAAAATACTGCGTAAGAACATGACTTAGGCAGCTCTATATACTCTAGAAGTGGGTGGTTCAGGATTGTATAGTTTTTTAGATGGTTCAGCTTTGATATAAAGATGTAAATATATATATATATATATATATATATATATATGATGGTGACATCTGCTGGCTGCGCAACGTAGCCAGACGAGAAGTCGAGCCTCATAGCATATAAAACTGCACGAGGCCACTTTCTCTGAATGGCGCGAGTTGCCGTCAGGTCGGTAGTTCCGTCATCCATCGGTAGATGTAGTTAGGTTCTCCGGGTCACTGTGAACCGGATGAACGATTTTAATGACATCTCGAGACCGATGGCAGTCTGCAATTCATCCTCCAGATGTATCTATTCGATATATCACACTGATGAGCTCATAATAAGAGCGAAACGGCCCGTCTGTGATTTCGAAGGATTATTTGGAAGGCTCTGATTTGTAGACTGCCTGAGAGCTCGAAGAGCCAAGCCCGTTATTATTATTAAGGTTTTGTTTATATATATATATATATATATATATATATATGCATCATACATAGTGTAATGGTTCAAAGTGGGGGAGCCTGGAAATTGGTTTTGAATTTTTTTTTTTTTTAACAGAGAAATAAATAAACGGACCAACCGGTCAGTCAATAATAAAATGAGGGTTTAAATAATTTAAAGGTAACTCAAATATTATCTGTCTTACATTAGCAACAGTGTTGCATGCCTGTTAAGTACAAGGGGGAGATAAGGCCCGACTAAAGACTCCAGACTGGAGACGAGCCATTAACACCGACGGGGCGGTAAGGGAGGAAAGAATGCACATTAACCACAGCTGGGAAGAGAAACAAAATCCAAGTCCCACGCCCGAGCTGGGGTTGTGATGGAGCAGTAGACCAGGTAAATTAGACATCGGATGGCGGAGTTTTACCAAGAAAAGAGTTTAGCTGAGTAATTGTAGGAACCGCGGATAAATAGCAGCGAATCGCGGGCACCGGGATACTCCGTGGTAGACTCTGTTCGCGAGCACCTTCACGCCAGTCGTCGTCCCGTTTTATTTTATTTTATTTTTCACTATTTTTTCGACTTAGAAGAATTTTCACTAATTTTTTTGACTTAGAAGAATTTCTAAATAAGAACGAAAAGAGACTACCTGTTAGACTTTTGTCCCAAGCACGTTCGCGCCCGGTCGCCCGGTAGGTGTTTTCCCATTTATTTTATTTTAATTTTCCCTATTTAAAAAGACTAGGCATATTTTCGTCGAACAAAGTGTAGCCTTTTCACTTAAATAAATAACTAGTCCGTCATTCTTAACTTTGCATCATTTATTAAAAAGAATAAATCCCCTTTGAGTTCTTGCCATTTGTTTCACGAGTGTAAATCCATTATTCGTCTAAAAGTGAAATCTTTTATCGAGCATCTGCCCCGGTCCGGCACTTCAGGTTCAACCACCCCGAGTGCCAGATGTCATCTTCCATACGTTAGATTATTCTTCTTCGACCCAGTTGCGAATTTCAGTATGTTCAGAGGCGTACCAAATCACTCCCTGTTCGTCTTTGTATCGATGGGTCCGATTTTCCCACGACGACTTTTCTCTGGGGGCGGAAGCTCGAATTTCTGGTTTATTTGTGAGTTGTCCCGTTCCTTTCGGCCCTAAAATTTAACACCTTGATTCTCTCTCGTTGTTGGTTGTAGCCCTTCCCCACAAGCCCAAATGCCTCGGGAATCTTTTTTGTCACATGCGAGGCTGCAGAGCGCCTTGAGATTGTGGAAAGAAAGATCCAGCGAGCTCATTGGTCATCTGGTAGCACCCCTGAACCATGCGGCTGCTGTTATGAGCGCTGAGATTGGCAGGAAGTCTATCAGTGACTATAGTACCCTTTTCCCCACACTACCGAATGCCTCTGGAATCCTTTTTGTCACATGCGAGGCTGCAGAGCGCCTTGAGATTGTGGAAAGAAAGATCCATCGAGCGCATTGGTCATCTGGTAGGACCCCTGAACCATGCGGCTGCTGTTGGGAGCGCTGAGATTGGCAGGAAGTCTATCAGTGACTAACCCCCTTTTCCCCACACTATCGAATGCTTCTGGAATCCTTTTTGCCACATGCGAGGCTGCAGAGCGCCTTGAGATTGTGGAAAGGGACCCATGGAGTTCTTAGGTCACCTGGTAACTTTCTCGAACCATGCGGTTGCCGCTGAGCGCACTGAGATTGGCGAGAGAGCTATCACTACCTGGTGGTTATTCCCCTAAACGGAAATCCGTCCCTCATAAGAACCTCGGATCGCCATAATTCCGTTAAACATTTCTAAAAGACTTGATTTTTCGCCCTTAGGCCTTATTTAATAATCTGAGTCATCAAACCCAGGAAACTCTCTTCATCCCTACTAAGAACGAGTTCTACCTGAAATCTCCAAGTTATTTAAACCTCTTGTTTATAAACTCAAGCTGGAACCCACTCTGAGAGTTTTATTTATATTTTAGTAATAGTTATCCGTCCATTTGGTTGTGGTAAATTATTATAAGATAATGAATTAGAATTCCCTGAAATCAAATCGACTCTTTCCCGCAAGGTTTTACCCAATATTATTATAATACGCAATTTCGCAATTTATCTTGCCCTGAATTCAAACTATAACTTGAAGAAGATTGTCTTCATAATAATAATTTGTAACTCCGACTGTGTATTTGTAAATTCAGCCGCGCGCCCCTGAACCCTCTTTCATTTCGCATCCCGCCGCCTGACGCCTGTGGACTCCTTCAGTAAACAGGTGCGGTTGGCGATACCGTTATTCCCGTCACAAAACACCCCTACAGACAAAGAGGGCACGTTCCTGACCTAATAGGAGATATCGCATCACTCAGTCGGCCTTGCCGTCGCAGACTGGCTAAAGCTGATTCCAGTGCACTGGTGTTAAATAACTCAAAGGAGTGTGTTCCTCTAAGGAAGAACCACTCCGGACGAGATCATGTTCGTCTACCTGAAGGAAATCTTACGGGATTTTCCAATGGCAGCTAACCTAGGACTGGCGAGGGAATAGCGTTGCCCCACAGTATCCATCGACGGTTACTTCCGCTGGTTTACGATTACATGACGTCGTTCGTTTGACCAATCACAACAATTTCTAAATTTGCTGGATTAGCTTGAGGCGAAAGTTTGCGACTGATTATCCTGGATCAAGAATCCACCCCCCGCTAAATAAATTGAGTGGATCTTTTTCCCAGGACATAGCCAAATTTTACCGGTTGGATCGCTGGCATTATGAATGATAGTTTGTTCAATGCACATTAGCATTTCGTTAGATTCAATCGGGCTTACTCTGCGTGAAGCAGTTCAAGCTTCCAAATGAGCTAACTTGCGTTCACTGGGGTAAGCGGGACAGGGGTGCTCTAAGCCAAGCCAAGTGTGCTGTTTAGAGTGGGTAATTTTAAAATGCGGGAAAAATGTCAGCATCCGGCGTTGTCACGTTAGAATCGCCCTTCTATACTCCTCACACTTTGAACGTTCTTGAGTTACTCATCTCTTTAATTCACCTACACAATGTTGTCGGGTCCCGACCTATTCTAGAAGATCAGAGGCCAATTTTCTAGTTTGAATTTATTAAAAAGTAGTTCGAATCACCCTAGTGGTCGAGGGGTCGATTTTCTCGATTCTTGGAGTGGGTGGACCTCCCGAACTCTTACAATAGGTTCAAAGAATAATACGGAAGCGGACCATGAATCACGCTCTATGTCAATCGACACGGAATATTCTTTGAACGCAGAGGTTTTTCAAAAAATTACCAAAAACTTTGGAGCCCCTGAGGTGGACATTTCTGCATCAGTTTCGAACGCGAAATGTCAACGTTATGTCTGTTGAAAAAAAAAACCGATTGTTGGGCCATAGATTCATTCACTATAGACTGGAATAACTTGAAATTTTATGCATTTCCACCGTTTTCTTTACTAATGAGAGTACTTAATAAAATAATCAACGACAAAGCTCAGGACCTATGGAATAATATTCTAGGTGGAGGAGATGGGTTGTGGAGGGGGGGAGGGGGCTGGGTCGAAAAACGACGAATGGTGGTGGTGTCCTCCCACCCCTCTATCTGTCTTTATGGGATACTATTTGAAACAACTGAGTCATTTTTCATTAAAGTTTAAAGTTCCAGACAGTATACATCCACAGCAGACTACAACTATACCTGTATCCAGTTTCACGTGAAGTGCCGGGTCTGAAAATTTTAATTACCTCACTCAGCCTGAGCATTTTTGAGGTACCTATGTAGATACGTGCATAATATATATACACGTGGCGTCGAACCTTACGCCGGCTCCACACGTTGGCCCAACTCCGGCAAATCTGCGCCAACACGAACGTGTGGACGGTGAGTTCGTCTCGATTGCCCAAACATTCGGCCAACTGAGCGAAGTTTGTCTGCGTTCGCCTCGCTGTTGGCAAATGCACGAATCTCTTTGAGATTCGGCTATCGTCAAATTCGCTCTATTTGACGCTGCCCACACGTTGGCCCGTTCGATCTTGTCATTTACGCTCGACTATTCACTGCACAGTGCAGTGTATTTATGGTAATAACTGATTTTCCATTTTAGTTACAAATATACAGGTTGTCCCAGCTCATTCGAAGCGGTCTCTGTAGGCCAAACGATGGATTTTTTCCAAAAAAACTTTTCAAATTCAAGTACAGGATCACAATGGCCATAATTTAAAATTATTTTGGAGTATACAGAGTGTCCCATATGACAGTGGCATATCAAAGTTATGTTTTTTTAAATGGAATGCTCCTATGTTATTGCATTTTTAGATTGTCTGAGAAGGGAAAATAAGATTGACTTTTACAGTTGGTGTTTAAATTCAGAAGTTTTTGAGTTATAAACAAGTGAAAATCGTCATTTTTCAAGTTCAAAGCCCTGTACAACGAAAACGGCTGAAGATAGAGAAAAACGGCTTACATGTCCCTATTTTACTTTTTCATGTACTATCCTATCATGTAGATGAAATGTTTATACAGGGTGATAAAAAATTTGAAAAATTCTGAGATTTCTCCACGCGTCGCCAAATAAAAAAATCAAAGAAAGTACAAATTTTTCTATACCATAGGATAGTACATAAAAAGTTAAAATAGGGACATGTAAGCCGTTTTTCTCTATCTTAAACCGTTTTCATTGTACAGGGTGTCCCAATTTGCTTGATTTTGGCTGTTTCGGCCATTTTCAGGCCAGATAGAGAAAAAGTAACTTAAGTGTCTAGAGCTCGATTTTTGTGAAACGCGAAAATGTGAAAAGAGCATCGAGATATCTCTAACCGTTTCCGAGATATCGGCCAATTTTGACATTTGACAGATTTTGAAAAAGTGCCATAACTTTTTTATTCGTGATTATTTTTTCATGCAATAAAAACTTTCTACAGACACTTTTTAAATCAGAATGCAATGCATTAATCAAAAAAATGTTATCCCCCTTGGATTTTGAGATAATACGACATACTTTCTTATTTCAAATATAAATCATAGTTGGCTTTGACTTCAAAAAATCACAAAAAAATCAAGCTTCATAAAAAATATACGGTCGGGGTACTTTATAACATCATCTGAGGAAAAAAATCAATATTTAAACTAATTTCTAGTTGGCTGTGTAAATAGGTGTCAAAGAATAATGTGACAAAAGGTTGTCTCCTTGAGTTAATTATATAATATTTATTTAAAATGCTAAATTAAGAAGAAAATATTAATTTTTAAGTATTATAATAATTTACCGACAATAATAATTATTACTATCATAATACTCAACAGGGTTCGTGCAAAATATTTTTTGCATTACATATGTGTAAAGTACCTACCTAGCTTTTATCACAAAACTTATATTACAAAAATCATACGTCTAACAGTTCCAAATGTAGGAAACTATAAATAATGTTATAAACAGACCACCATTTTTATCTAGACAAACTTGGCATCTTCTTTTAATTGATTTCTCAGCATTTAATAACTGCAGAGGAGTTATATTGTTTATTGCCTCTATGAGTCTTTGCTCTAAGTTTTCTAAGCTCTCTACTGGTGTTTGAAATATTTTACTTTTCAAAAAGCCCCAACCAAAGAAATCTAATCGACTGAGATCAGGTGACCTTGCAGGCCAGAGCACGGGTCCTCGATTTCCTATCCATTGGTTTCCAAAAATGTTGTTTAATTTGTTTGTTATGGCTAAAGCGTTGTGCGCTGGCGCTCCATCTTGCTGGAAAAAGATTGTATTTAGATTTGCAAGAGGTATATTTTCAAGGAAAGGCTCCACTATTTCTTCTAAAATATAAAGATATCTGCAGTTATTAAATGCTGAGAAATCAATTAAAAGAAGACGCCAAGTTTAAGTTTGTCTAGATAAAAATGGTGGTCTGTTTGAACATTATTTATAGTTTCCTACATTTGGAACTGTTAGACGTATGATTTTTGTAATATAAGTTTTGTAATAAAAGCTAGGTAGGTACTTTACACATATGTAATGCAAAAAATATTTTGCACGAACCCTGTTGAGTATTATGATAGTAATAATTATTATTGTCGGTAAATTATTATAATACTTAAAAATTAATATTTTCTTCTTAATTTAGCATTTTAAATAAATATTATATAATTAACTCAAGGAGACAACCTTTTGTCAAATTAATCTTTGACACCTATTTACACAGCCAACTAGAAATTAGTTTAAATATTGATTTTTTTCCTCAGATGATGTTATAAAGTACCCCGACCGTATATTTTTTATGAAGCTTGATTTTTTTGTGATTTTTTGAAGTCAAAGCCAACTATGATTTATATTTGAAATAAGAAAGTATGTCGTATTATCTCAAAATCCAAGGGGGATAACATTTTTTTGATTAATGCATTGCATTCTGATTTAAAAAGTGTCTGTAGAAAGTTTTTATTGCATGAAAAAATAATCACGAATAAAAAAGTTATGGCACTTTTTCAAAATCTGTCAAATGTCAAAATTGGCCGATATCTCGGAAACGGTTAGAGATATCTCGATGCTCTTTTCACATTTTCGCGTTTCACAAAAATCGAGCTCTAGACACTTAAGTTACTTTTTCTCTATCTGGCCTGAAAATGGCCGAAACAGCCAAAATCAAGCAAATTGGGACACCCTGTACAGGGCCTTGAACTTGAAAAATGACGATTTTCACTTGTTTATAACTCAAAAACTTCTGAATTTAAACACCAACTGTAAAAGCCAATCCTATTTTCTCTTCTCAGACAATCTAAAAATGCAATAACATAGGAGCATTCCATTTAAAAAAACATAACTTTGATATGCCACTCTCATATGGGACACTCTGTGTACTCCAAAATAATTTTAAATTAGGGCCATTGTGATTCTGTACTTGAATTTGCAAAATTTTTTTGGAAAAAATCATTCGTTTGGCCTACAGAGACCGCTTCGAATAAGCTGGGACACCCTGTATACTTATTTCTCTTTTAGTTTGAAAATGAGCCGAAAAGTATTTAAAAATTTGGATGAAGCCCTCGAGTATTTTTATTCGGACGACATCGAGCGTGACATTGCCCTACTTCCACCGGAAGTGGATGATCTTACCGATGAAGACGAGGGTGCCGATGATGAAATCGGCATTCCTGAGGTCGTCGATGTTCCTGGAACTGTGGAAATTGTGAATGAAGACGATCTAAGTGATGAAGAATTGGAACAAGCTGGGTCATCGACTTCCGCTCCCGGGAAAAGAAAAAGAAAACCGGAAAAACTAAAAAATTTGCAGAAAAATGTACCACCACAATATGATTTTTTACAATGCATTGCCGCGTATGAAGCCAATATATTGAATATTGAACGGGATATGAAAGGAAAAACACCAGTAGAGTATTTCGAACAATTTTTCAATGACCAAGTTTATGATCTGATAGTGACAGAAACAATTCGTTATGCAAGAGAAGCGAAAAATAAACATAGTTTTACAACATCCAGCGATGAAATAAAAACTTTTATTGGATTTTTAATATTTGCGGGATACCACACTTTGACTAGCGAACGCGACTATTGGTCAGAGGAAGAAGACTTAGGAATACCTTTGGTAAAAAACGCCATGAGTCGTAATACTTATTTGGGACTGAAAGCAGTACTTCACCTTCAAGATAATTCACTAGCCGATAATAATCACCGAGACAAATCTTTCAAAATTCGACCTTTAGTCGACAAGTATGATAAATATCAATTTTCAGAAATGGGGAATTGCTCACGAACACTTATCAATAGATGAAATCATTGTCCGTTACTATGGACACCACAGCCTGAAACAATTTATTCGTTCCAAGCCAATTAGATTTGGTTACAAGCTGTGGGCCATGTGTGGCAACGATGGTTACTGCTACAAATTTAGTTTATATTGTGGAAAAGAAACAAATGAAAATCAACCGTTAGATCCTCTTGGAACACGCGTTGTGAACAACATGTTGTCAGTTGTCGAAAGCCCCACATCACATCAAATATACTTCGACAACCTGTTCACTGGGACTTTGCGAAATAATAGAACCACTACTGCTCCACTGATAGCTGCAAAAGAAGTTGAAAAACGTAATCGGGGGTTTCACGATTCAGTCTTTGACAAAGAGAATAAAATACTCTTGGTGAGATGGAACGACAATAAATCTGTTACCATGGCTACAAATTTTGCCCCTATTGAACCAGTGGCATCTGTACAAAGATGGAATAAGGGTGCAAAAGCGAAGACATCGATTTCACAGCCAGCAGTGATAAATCAATATAACAAATTTATGGGTGGTGTCGATCATCACGACTGGATGTTGGAAAAACACCATATCCCCATGCGAGGAAAAAAATGGTATTGGTGTCTTCTTACCAGAATGATTGACATGTCAATTGTTAATGCCTGCCTATTGTACAGAAAAATTGAGCAAAAACCCCTGCCAATAAAAGAATTTCGCAGATCAATTGCCGTTCCTTACCTAAAACTGGGACACGGAGCCAGGGTTGCAAGAGGTAGACCTGCTTCTAACCCATCAACTTCAAGGACCAATGTGTGTTAACAAAAATATATGTGATCCGCCCAGCGATCTATTTATAGATCAGCTTTTTTTTGACAAACTAAACACGCAATCAAAAAATTTTCTTATAAAAATCTATTTCAACAATTTCAAGGAATAACATCCTGAAATTTTGACAAAAAAAACAAAAATAAGTAATTTGGGCATTAATGGGTTAAAATAAATATAACAACAATGACAACCTGGAATGACGAAAGAGTTTTCCAGTTTCTCGAACTTTATCAAAGTGAACCAATGCTATGGAACCCGAAAAATAAATTTCATAAAGATAAGAACAAGGTTCCTGAATGATAACACACGGAAACTACTAAATTTATTTTTTATGAGTAGGATCAACACTAAAATTAGTAATTACCAAAAAAAGTTTTCATAATTCTTTTTTTATGAAATATTATAGGTAAGAAACAAATAGCCATCCTCGGTCCAATCTAATAATTTCACATGAAAAAAGGCCATTCCTTGGAAAATGTAATTTTGATTATGATTTTTAAATATGTTGTTAGAACCAATGCTAGTTGTAAAATACCAATTATGCACCAACGAAAGCCTTGTGCGTTTTACGTAGTGAGCAAAAAGAAAAAAAATACATTATTATGAAATTTCAAAATTAAAATGATTAGTTTGCCTTAATAAGTAAAATATACTTATACAGGGTGGGGCGCGACGAACGCCTCGATCTGTGTAGCCTAAATCGTGCACGATTAAAAAAAATTAAATTGGGTGTTATACAGGGTAGTAGTGTCTACAACTTAAAATTATTTTGGACTATACAGCATGTCCCATATGACAGTCTGAAGCCTGAACAAGCCTGACAAGCCTGAAGCCAACAAACTGCAATCGCAAATGTGTGGACGGCAAGTTTGTACACGAATGATTCGGTGAATGTTTCGCCAAATAGTTCGGCCAACGTGTGGATGCCCATTTATAAGCATCGTTCTGCGTCATGTGCATACATAGTATGCACTATAAGTGAACCGTAAACATAACCTATTTGTAATGTTTGTTATTCTGTGCACGTGTTTGCTTGAGTAGCTTTCAAATAATGGCCTATAGTTATGAAGTACAACAAAAACAACTGCAAAATCTCATGGATGAAGTACTATACCTCAGTCGGCCAAAAGATATAGTAATAGAAGTGAGCGGTAAGTTTAAGGTCCAGAAGGTTTGGCAGACCTTATGAGCTTATGCACAATAGAATGCCCTCCTAATACGTATTGGTTTACTGGAATCAGGTAACCAATAAATAAGGCATTATCTGCCTAAAGTGTGACTACTTGGACCATAAAAATTAGTGCGCAGATTTATTGCTATATCTGTTGGCCGACTGAAGCATAGATATGAGCGACGAGGAGACGTGCATCGACTCTGAAAACGATCCAGAATATCAAACTGAAAATGAGTCGGAAGTGCAGTAGTTCTAGCAATGATGGACCGGGTCCCAGTAAACGACGTAAAAAAGAGCATGTAAGACGAGTGCACCTTTACATTTGGAAAACAATAAGAAAGAAACCAGTGTAGTAGAAAATAATAGCCACATTTCGTCAGAGTCTGATGACGAGCAAAATGTTTCAAGTGTTGATAACTGGGGCCCACTGATGGGAAATCACAAGAACTTTGTATTTTCAGTTGATCATGGTTTTTATCCCTATGTTTGTGCTAGTTTGAGAGGAAAAAGTGAGTTGTGCTTTTATAAAACATTTGTTAGTGATCGAATTATTGATTTGATTGTCGACCAAACAAAGATTTACGCCAATCAGACAATTCTAAATGGAATAGTTAGCGAAACGATTACCAGTAAATCCAGACTAAATAATTGGGTAGAAATAAATAGAGAAGAAATGTACAAATTTCTCGGCATACTTATATGGACCGGATTAGATCACAAGCCTTCATTGAGTGATTACTGGAGTCGCAACATTTTATGCAAGAATGGAATTTCTAAAATAATACCGAGAAATAGGTGAGAATTTTCACAATTCGTAAATATAACAGTATTTCCATTCTAAAATGTTTTAGGTTTGAAATTTTGCTACAAATGTGGCACTTCAGCAATAATGAAACATGCCCTCCTGGGGATAGACTGTACAAAATCCAGTCACTGGTAGATCTCATGAATTTTCAATTTCAGGCTGTGATAGTGCCATCCGACGAGGTGTGTATAGATGAAAGCATGATCCCGTTTCGTGGAAGACTAAGTTTTCGGCAATATGTCAAGGGCAAGAGACATAAATTTGGGATCAAGGTATTCAAACTTTGTCTAAAAGGCGGCTATACCTATAATATGAAAATTTATTGCGGCCTTGAAAGACAAGAAGGGAAGCCTGTGGCTGATAGTATTGTGTTTAATCTTATGGACGACTTACTAGACGTCGGAAGAACCCTCTATACAGACAACTATAACAAAGGCCATGCTGGGCCCGACGCTGTTCAATCTGGGAGCGCAGCTTTTCCGGACGGTGGGCCACTGCCGATCCAGCGGTCTCATCCACCGTGATATAAAACCGGGGAACATCCTGACCTGGGGCGGGGCCCAGGCATGGTGGCCAAGTTGGGGGATTTCGGCCTGGCCGTCTGGGTGCCAGACTCGACGCCGAGGCCGTATGGGTACGCAGGGACCCCCGGTTTCATGGCCCCAGAAGTGGAAAGCGACCGGGACTACGGGTTCGGCGCGGACATCTGGTCGTGCGGCGCGCCACGCTGATGTGCGCCGCGCCGCGACTGGTGGGTGGGTGGTCGTCGGAGACCGGGTACCCGCCGCTCGGCGGAACAGGCGTCGAGGCGGCGCCAAGGCGAGGGTTCCCCGGAGGACGAGTGGACTCGATGACCGCACCGAGGCGTGGCTGCGCGCCATGCTCGCAACGTCACCAGCCGACCGACCGACGTCCATGGAACTGGAGCAGATGGCCAGTCCGACGACCCGTAGTGAGACGCCCTCCGAGCTGTCAACCCCAACGCCGGGAATAGTCCCCGCGCCGAAGCACGCGGTGGTCATCCACCTGACTCGGAGCCTGCAGGAGTTGATGAAAGCACGACCGCGCCCCCCACAACTCAACGACCGCCTGAGGCGCCTGCGCCCGCCCGGGGTTAGGTGCGACCGGGAGATCAAGGTGCGGGCCGTGACCGAGTCCGAGAGGGTGGTGCGCATCCGTATACCGGCCGACCCCCGTGTACCGTGAACCCGTATTCGCCGGTGGTAGGAATCCGTCCGAAGTCGGACGGCCTTGTCTAATACCGATCGTGTTTATTTCAGATGAACGATGTGCTGGAGCTACAATGGGACTGGAGCGACCCCCCGTCTCCGGCCCGCCAGGAGCCCGTGCCGACCGCGCCGGCAGCAATTCCCGAGCGACCGCCCCGCGCTGGACCCCCTCCGGTTTTCTTCGGTGCACGACCGGACTCTGCTGGAGGTGCGGCAAACCGGGCCACCGCCGGTCGGGGTGTGATGGACCGTACCGCACCTTCTGTTCGCGGACGGCTAGGAGTGATGTCCCGCGACTGCCCTTGCCGTCCGCCGGTATTGGGTATGACATGGAGCGCCTGCTGCGGGTGGTGGGCCAAGGGAGAAGATCCGTCGAGGGAAGCCGACAGGAGGACCACGCCGGGAACGGCGGACAAAGCTCTTGCTTTCCAATGCACGCTCTTGCCCGCGGCGGAGCCGGCGCCCGCGCCGATGGATGCTGCGCGCCCCACTCGCGAGCAAGCGGCGACCCGAACGCCCGCTGACACGGCGGCGCGATTGAGCGCGGCGAGCAACGGACACCGGGAGCGTAGTTGACGATGCCACAGTAAGCCTTTTTTTTGACGTTTAAATTTCCGACATCTGAAAATCCGTCTGTAGCATGAAGTTTTGATTGTACGATTATGTGAGGAACGAGCGAGGTACCGAACGAGATAATAATTTCATTTTCACAACAAGTAGTAACCGTCTGAAACAAAAGACTGCGTCTTTTGTTTTTGCGAAGTGGGAGGGGTGTAACGAAGCCATGAAAATTGCTTCGTTTTAATAGGCATAATCATAATTTTCCCCTGTTTAAATTGATAAGAAATAGGTAATTTCAGGTCCAGAGTCATTGATGTTTCTTTTTAGCATTTCTAAAATTCTCTTAAATAAAATCGGGTGCGATAAGTGATAGATTATTTAGTAAATAGATGTCGAATAGGAAGGGTTTCATCCGGTCGTTGCATTTCCAGGAACCCCGCTGGCCGGGTGTCGTGAACTTATCGCTTGCGATAGCTGGTTACCTGCCTACCTACCTACGCCGTGAAATCGCGGCCGGATTTATTCAATTTATAATAACATTTCTGTTTTCTGGTTTTATTTAATTCAGTCGAGCATCAGTTTTATTCTTTAGCAGCGATGGGAATTTTCATCCAACAATTTTTTGTGTCCGTAAATACGCGAAACAAATGCAAATCAGACGTAAATATTTAATACAAATCAGGCGATTTCAGTTTTTACATCCCGCAAAAAGTCAACTTCGTATCGACGTTTATTATAACTTTTAGAAATCATTTTCTCTGAAATGTGTTTTTGCGACCGGCGTGCCCTGCCAGTGACAACCAATGCGAATACGCCGTTTTGCGATTTGGAGATGGATGTTGTCATCATTTATTATAAAAGGTAGCGGAACCCAGGAGAAGGGCTCAATTCTTTCCGACTAGCTCACTTGAGGTGCAATCTTTACCGACTGTCTCGCGTATCATTAGTGATTTGTTCCCGACGTTTTCGACTCTTCTATCGTTCCCGGATTCTTGGTGCGTCCGTAATCCGTGCGATACCTAGTTGATTTTTAGTTCGGCGTTTCCTTACTTGGATCGCGGCAAGAGCAGTTTAGCCCAACTGCTCTTTTTTTTTTATTGAATAACAGTAGTCCCGAGTTGGCAAATAGAGTCAGTGATCATTCCCCAAATGGGTTGTGTTTACGCCGTCCGTTGTGTTTCTCCGTGTGCCCCGTGCAGCGCCTGGACCGCGACGCCCCTGAACCGCCCGACACCGCACCGACACCGCTCCGCTTCGCAGAAACAAGGTACGTTCTTAATCGAAATAAAACCGAGTCTTACTTCTTCCATACACCCACGCCAACCCACTCGATTTTTTATTGACCTCTCTCTGTTGACCTGACTCCCGTGCATCGACCTTCTGTGGGAGTTGTGGTTTTCTACTCATCGTTCTTTGCCGGGGTACGGTGACTACTGCTCCCGGACGCTCGGTGGGAAGTTAACCCTAGCCCATTGCACACAGAAGCGACCCGGTGCTCCCGGAGTCTGGCCCATAGAGATTGGCACACATCACACATACACACACACGGCTCGCCGGCCTTCACCCTTGTTTGTGGCTTTTAATTCACGTACCACCGCCGCTTAGTGAACATACCGATCGCTCGTTCCGATCCCGTGCTGGTAGGTACCTACTTAATTTAGTTCAACCACGAGTCGTTTTATTTGATTATTTTTTGACTGACAGTGTAACCCTAATAAAGACTTATCATTCTGTGTTTCATTTATTATACCCCTAGTACCCCTATGTAATTTTTTATTATATTGTATAGTTATTTGACCACGTAAGTACCTATGTTTGATTCATTTATTTATTTATGAGATTATCATTGTGATTTGTTTCCTTTAATCCGAATAAACCCGTTCATAATTTTACTCACGTAAGTACCTACCATTTTATTTTTGATTTGTTTTAAAAAAACTTGCACGGCGTTTCATTTATTGTTAATTTAGAATAAACTTGTGTAATATTGAGTCGTTTTCTATATCAATTCCCCGTTATCTCGCCGACATCTCAGCTCCGTGAACGTGCCAGTCTACCAGGTAGGTGCGTAAAGAACATCGCCCTGATTAGTTCCTTTAACCTGGTGATAACTTAATCCGACCCCTGGCATTTTCCTTTCTCCACGAGCTACCCTAGGGACAAGGGTACCAAGAAGGTACCATTGTGCATCAGGCACAGGGAAAACGCTGCGAGAACTTTCCCCAGGGAGTAAACCCTCAAAAATCTGGCGCCCGAGAAGAATTTCCACCGACACACGTTAAGTTTTCCCCAAGCCCCAGGGCGGCCTGTCACAAATTATGCAGCTAAATTATGGAACCAAAGTCGATGAATCTCTAAATTTTAAGTTTTGAGAAATATCGAAAAAACGGGTCAATATTTAAATGTAATTTAATTTCTTGCGACGTTTTATTTTTGTATACTATATTTTTGTTATATTTTTGCACCTTGGCAGGCAAATGGCTTACAACATGTCCAACTTTCCATGTGGTGTCTATAGGTATCCATTTACTACATTTTAGATGTATAGGTCGATGAAAACTCGATGAAAAGGTCGATGATAATTTTCGTCACCTCGAATTAATATTTTATCCACACAATAGAATCTCACGTGAAATGTTACGATAGGGTTGACCGATTTTCATGTGACTTCAGCAGTTTTCCAGGTTAAGCGGCTTTCAAAGTAAATTCAGAATTAGAATTTTCACCTGTTTATACAGTGCTTCTCTAAAGTAACGGATAAATTCATTTTCTCAGTTAATATTTATAATATTAAAAAAAAAGAAACATGTCAAATTTTGAATTTAATTTATGTTCTATTGACGTTTTTTGACATTTTTTATACAGGGTGTTCCTTGGTTCAGTAACGACGTCTTTAATTTTTTTTATAGGACACCTGTATATTATTACATTTTCAAATTGTAAGAATCCAGTAAGAATGGTTTTTACTGTCGCAGTTTAAATTGAGTAGGTTACGAGTTATAAACAAATAAAAATCGCAATTTTCCATTTTCAAAGCAGCTCACATTGAAAACGGCTCGAAATATCGGACGACGGCTTACATGTCCCTATCTTAACTTTTCACATGGTATCTTACTATGTGGATAAAATTTTAATACACGGTGATGGAAATAATCTGATTTTTAATCGCCCTGTATAAAAATTTCAAGTACACTGTAAAGTTACACATGAAAAGTTAAGACAGGGACATGTAAACCGTTTTCCGATATCTTACCTCGTTTTCAATCTAAATTGCTTTGAAAATGGAAAATTGCGATTTTCATTTGTTTTTAACTCGTAACCTACTGAATTTAAACTGCAACTGTAAGTACCATTGTTATTACATTTTCTCAGACAATCTGAAAGTGTAATAATATACAGGTGTCCTATTAAAAAAAGACGTCATTACTGAACCAAAGCCTGATGTATAAATTTCGTTTTTTTTATTTTACAAATAAGTATTAACTGAGAAAATGAATTTATCCGTTACTTTTGAGAATCACTGTATAACTCTTAAAAATAAAAAATAAAACTTAAAAAAAAAATCCAAATTTTTTTTCGACAAATTTTTTTTTCGAAGAATGGTTTATGGTTTTTCATTTTCTCCATGAAATGCAGTCTAAAAACTTGTATTTTTTTTAATAAAAAAGAAGATTTAAAAATTTTATAGTTCATTTTTTGAAGTTTAACAATCTTTGGTTTCTATTATTTTTTATACCAAACAACATAAAAAACCGAAATGGCGGCTATAAGAGAAACAAAAGTTGACTATGAAAACTCTGGGATCTAGTCTGCTTCGAAAAATTTTTAAACGTCAGGTGGATAGCTCTTAACGGCTTAGGTAAGCCCACAAAAAATATTTATTAATCTCTAATAATAAAAAAGATATGGCAAAAATAAGAAATATGGATTTTTCAGTTTTTTCAGGGTATTTCAGGAACGGTCACAGATATTATTTGAGTGATTTGAGAAGGCCACAAAATTTCGCATCTTTTGTATATTTTAACCGACCCTGTATCTCTTAATCTTTATTTATGAGATAGCAATATCGAGAGGGATATATGGTGCATCCGGTATAAATCAGACAAACTAAAATTGATAATATTGTATATCGTTTCTTTGAAAAACATTCGAAAATCAAAAATAACTTTTGAAGAAATATCTTTCTGCCAATGCATTGTCCTTCTTGTTGCTGGACTTTTTTTCCAGTCAACCAACCCCCATATAACCGACCCCAATATATCGCAGGGTTTCCGAGATTCACATGATGTACTGTTCATTCTGATCTTGGACACGCAGTGTATATGGTTACATTTACGTCATAGCATTAAATGGACTTTGGAGTAATGAATTCATTGAAAAAAATATTGTGTTGCCAAATGTAACTGGTTGGATTTAATCGTTAATATTGTTCGGAGCCCGAAAATTTCTGTACCTAATTTTGAAACCCGGTAGCCATAACTTATCATGTTTTTTAATTTCAGTCGGTTGTTCAAGAGAGTGGATGAGCTGCTGGAACAACGCCAGCACGAGGGCGGGCTGGCCGTCCTGGCCAGGAGGGGTAAGTAGGTGTATTACCTTGTAACCAAAGAATGGTCACAGGGAAAGCCCACATACCTGACATTATATAGGTCCCTTATGAAAATGAGGGACCACATGGAGGTAAACGGCGTTCAGTCGTTAGCCCTCCCGATGATTTGTTGTGGTCTGAATGAACTGAAGTGGAAGTTTGTATGATCCAGTTTATATTCAGGACATATAGGCACAAACTCCAAATAGTTGTATCTATGAAGGAATGAATTTTTATGTATGAATGAATGTAAGTATGAATGAATGTATAAAATAGTAAGTGTATATATTTTTGTTAGCGATCTCGATCTCGCAGTCGCAGATCCTCAACACCAGGGCAGGAGAAAACTAAAAGACGTCGCTCTCGCTCACCATCATCACACCGTGACGTACAGACACGAGTAGTGTCTGAGTTCGGCGCGATAAATACCGATATGGAAAAAATTCAGCAGCAAGACATCTGCTTAACACCGCGTTCGTCCAGAATGCGTACACCATCACCATTCCGCCAGGCGCCTGTAGCGCCGCACCCCGGTCCCATGGCAGTCCATCCTTGGCCACGAACGTCTCGAACCGATCCCAGATGGGAACTAAAACGGGTACGAGTAACGAATGCTTGCAAGTTGAAACTCCCGAATCTCATAGTGCATATGACGATCCAGAGGGGGACGTATGCTTCATAATGAAGAAACAATCGATACCGACGAACTACCTCAAGAGGTTTTGGAAATATTAGGCGATGATCCAGAACTCAATAGTGAGGGAAAACACATTTTCCTTACATGAAGCCCTAGTTCCTAGGTGGCGACACAATATATTAATGGGCCTTGCAAAAGAGGACACCACTAAATTACTAGACAAATATACAATACCGATCAACCTAGCACGTTTAGAACCACCCCAGTTAAATCCAGAAATTTCAAAATTTATAAACACTTTACAGAATAAGAAAAATCTCTATCGTGACAACTCTTACGTGGAAGAACAAAAGCGACTAGCCATAAACACTTTAGTTTATGAGTCAACTGGTTTTACTCCTTCGTTTTTGGTTTTTGGAAGATATACTCCTGTAAACGGTAGTTTTTACAAAGATATCGATTATAATTCATTGGATTCAGTAGATTATTCGGAGAGATTTAAATGGCAATACGAATTAAAGAAAGTTCAAAAACTTTTTCCCCAAATTCAAGAGAAAATGCGTAAAGCTCACGATAAAAATATACAGTGATTTGTACAATCTCCGTCGCCGAGACGTTAATTATTATCAAATAGGAGATAAGGCCTGGAAAAAGAATTTTGTACTTTCAAAAGCTGTAGATAAATTTTCGAAAAAATTAGCCCCCAAGTTTGTCCCCGCTATTGTTCAGCGAATTAAAGGTTCTGATAAAGTGGTTGTTTTGAGCGATTTGGATAGGAAAATCCTAGGAGATTTTCACGTCTCACACATAAAACCACTCATTGAGATACAATCAGATTAAAGAACGTAGGGTATGGTTAGCTTTAACAGCCATGCTTTGCCAGCGTGCAGGCGCCAGGTGTGTAGCGCCGCGCGTTAAGCTGCGTTCACACGTTGTGTTATGTTTGAATTCAAGTTTTGGTTTTCGATTTTAAGTTTTTATGTCTATACAGGGTGTTAGTTAAGTACGGGGCCAAACTCCAAGGGGTGCTTCCTTGAGTGATTTTAAGAAGAAAAGTTCAAATAAACATGGGTCCGAAAATGCATATTTTTCAAGATACAGGGTGTCAAACTTAAAAAAAAATTCGAATGTTCGTGAATATCTCTAAATTCTTTCAATTAATTTTGTTGAAATTTGGCAGTTCTGTTTGTAATAACAAGAGGGTAATTTAGCCCCAATTAGATTAGAATTATTAATTCCAGTGGCATCCCGGAAGACAGTCCAACTAATATTTTTGATTAAAAAATTGGGCGCCACTGACTTTTTTTTTAATTTTGTATTTTTTTCGAATTAAGCAACTAGAAATACAACTATTTTATATCGTAAGTTTTTTCATATCTTGCTGTGTTTTCGAGAAAAAAAAAATAAAAGTTTGACACCCTGTATCTTGAAAAATATGCATTTTCGGAACCATGTTTATTTGAACTTTTCTTCTCAAAATCACTCAAGGAAGCACCCCTTGGAGTTTGACCCCGTACTTAACTAACACCCTGTATTTTAAAAGATGGTTATGAGTGTGTATTCAGGAAGTTTTTGGATAGAAAATTTCAGAAATTTTTGAGGTAGAGATTATGTGTCAGAAGGTTTGAATTTTTTTTCTTCTTTTGGAAGCTGAGAAAAAGTTCTTAAGGAACACTTTAGAGAGGCGGCCTCTCTATAGTTTGGCTCTGATCAAGCCGGACTATCGCGGACTATCGTTGAAGTTGAGAGAATTATTATTACTGGTATGCTGATACATATCCTAATAAGGATCAATTAATTTGATTAGCATATCCAGAGTCGTTGGGTTGAGAGTAGTTGTTGGAATTTTGAACGTTCGAGTCCCAAGCACTTAAGTGAGCTACACGAATAGGTATTGGACGGTTACGTTAAAGCTTTTGGAATAAAAGCTTCGTGACTAGGCGTTGGGTTGTGAGGAAATTAGGTTGAATTCCTAATTTACTATTTAGACGGTTACGTTATAAGCTTTCTGGAATGGAAGCTTCGTGACTAGCCGTTGGAATTTGAGTCGGTTTAAGGTGATTTCCTAGAAAGGAATTTTCGTTCTGTCAACCCTGGTAATTTGGATTTTTTTCCAGCCTGACAGTGACATTTAAGAATGAACCGTTGAGTAAAATTTTGAAGGTTTATAAAACTTTTGACACATAAACTTTTTGTTGGTTTGGCTCGATTTTAATAAATTGTTGGAAACAATATAATTTCCTGATTGACACCTCATAATCACATTCTTTGTACAGTATCAAGTTTGTAGGTACATTTAAGTTTCTTTTAGAAAATATTTCTTCTATAATTCAGGTATAGTTTGTTGGTAGGTAAAACCTTTCTCTAAAGGTCCAACATTTTGAAACTTTTTGTTATTGAAGACTTAGGTATGATTTGTCGGTGGGTAATACCTACAATTGTCGGGTTCTTTTGATTGTCATTTTCCGCCCTGCCCCGTCTAAAGCCAAAACGGACATTCGGGTCCTTTTTCGTCCTTTTCCGCCCTGCTCTGTTTAAAATGAAAACTGACAGTCCTCTTTAGGACAAATTTAATGTGATTAATTTCACCATGTCATAAACAATTAATTTTGTCATTATAACTTCATCGTTTACAATAAATTGGATTTTCCAAAACTCTAAGCGCAGGCCGATGCAGATGCTGCGCTACTTGAAGGATCGATGTGATCTTCTCTTTGGTGTGAAGCTTGTCTTCAAATTTATGATTTGAAAATGAAAAATAAATTATGACGATTTTGAAGTGGAAAATTATTTCCAATTTCTTTTAGTAGAGTCTCTGAATTTTGACGTCGAATTTCCACATTTACCACTATACATGTTAGTGTAATTCTGAAGGTCTGACCTACCTAATTGTGTAGTTGTTGAAATGTTGAGTTGAGGTGATGTCTCGACGGGTTCTTAGATAGGAATGGCCGCACAGTTCCAGTACCAATTTGAGTTGTTGAGTAGAAAAATTTAGTGGCGTGAGTGTCAGTAGGGGAAAATAAAGTCGAGAAATAAATCTGTTCTTACTACTGCTACTTAGCGTTCGCATAAAAATAAAAATAGATAAAAAAAATAGATTTTGTAAAACAAAATTAGAGTTGAAGTTTCAGAATGTCTTCTATTCTTATGGTTTTGATAACCAGTTAAGTAAGTGGTTTTTGGAAAATAAATTTTACATTTTTAAGTATGAATAATTTTTACAGTTCAATTTTGACGTTTTGATGTATGAAAATTTTTGACATCCGTGATGCCTGAGTTGATGTGATTTTATTTAGGCATGAATAATAATTATTTACAACTTTTGGCTTTTGAAAATTGTTTCATCATTTCTTTGAGAATTATTGAGCGTGGGAGATGGGGGTTGATGTTTGCGAATGTTAACCAGGTTAGGGAAATAAAATTAGCTTTCTTTTGAAAAATCTCTAGTCACAGGGTAGTCACAGGGTAGTGTGCTAGGGGGTGTATTATGTCATTTCCAGCCTTATAAGTGGAAAGGGCTTGCCGTTTAGCCAGTTGTGGAGCCCCCGACTGATAAAGTAATAAAAAAGAATTTATCGTGCAGTTTTGAAATTATTTAATGTCAAAGTCTTGGGCATGTCGCCATTTTGAATCCAACAGAGATAGAACCTTGACTTCAATATGAAAGTTGTAACTGAAGATAAGGAGTTTCCAAAACTAGTTTCAGTTTGGGGCGAGAACCTAAATGCCGAAACTGGAGCCAAAAAACTAAAAACCGGAAGTCGGCCATATTTCCGCAACGAAGGTCCAAATCCAAAACTTCAAATAAAAAAAACGTTTCGTCTTGACGAGACCTACACGGCCCTTACCGTTGTCTAAATCGAGCTGGTACACCCTGGATATGCAAGTAGATTTGCGTCTGAACTATTGAACGGACAACGTGACATCGTTGCTTTTCCCGGCCATAAGTCCCGCCAGTGTCGAAGGTTACATCCCGACATACCGAGACGTCAAATCTGTCATAATGAAAGAGATAGAGATAGTTCAAACCATCAGTTTTTGAATGGAGCACGCGTAAGTTTTCCCTTCCGGTGCGTCGTGTGACCGACATTATATATAGGATCGGTCGTGGAACGCGAGGGCATTTTCTGACTAATCCTCGAAAACAACGTACTTATTTACAGTTCGAAAAGTTTTGCAGTTTTCCCTTGATGTAGAAGCGAGTGGTAAGTAAATCGTGCAGTGGCAGATAGACTCTACGTAAGTAGTTTTTTTTTGTTTTTAGTTCTAATTCGCTAACCGTCCTTTTCTTCTTTTTGTCTTACAGACAAGGGATGTAGGGAGATGTATGGAGATTTAGGGAGATGTGGAGACATAAGGCTATGTTGAGTTACGTGAGATTTTGGGCTCATAACCCAGAATAATTCATAACAGTTTTATCCCTTTATTATGGAATCTTTAAGTTAAAAATTATTTAGTATTTCCCTTAAATTAACATGGGTTTGATACCTATAAGTCTTGAATTAATTAACGTTAAGTGGATTTCTATTTTGATATCCATGTTCTTTTTTCTCCTCTACGGATTATGGTTTTGAGTCAAGTTATTTCTGTCAGAGATCTGTCAATGACCACCTCCTTCATTTGATTTTGGGTAAGTAATAATTTTTTTAGGAAAGGAGGCCGGTTTCACCCTTCCTAGCGCAGCTGTTTTGAGATAAACAAAGCAAGAAGAAATCGATGAACGTCTAGGATTGAGCACCACTGATCCTATTGTGAATTTGAAAATTGCAAAACATACCAGCCAAGAAGTTTCGATTCATGCCATTGGGATTGACCCTTTCTTTTGCATGTACTGGTTGCCTGAACAAAACATCTTACCTCAAGCTTGTTACCAAAGCAACAGACATTTCTACGATGCCGTTGACGCTACAGGCGGGGTATCATTCAAAATAAATATTCCGTTTAAAAACACCTTCCTAAATACTGAGATAATTAGATCAGGTGCACCTAAGCCAAAAATCATAGTCACAGATTTTGGAAAAAGTTTGCTAATTGGGGTTGCTCGAGCATTTGCCGATTGCTCTGATTTGAAAAACTATCTCAATGTGTGTTATGACCATATTATAGTTTCGCACAAAGGAGCACAGCTTCCGTCGTGCTGCTTACGCCTAGACGTTAGCCATTTTATATATCAAATTGCAAGATGAAAATGTTTAATTTTATCTTGCAATTATCAGGCAATTTTATCTTCGGGTGTTAGGGCACCTGTACCTGATGATGAGTGAAATTCGTAAAATCAAAAAAGCGTTACTGTCAGTTCTCGTTGTTGCCATGAGTGGAGCATATTGACTTGAGTACGGACGGTACGCAATATTCCGCTACCGAACATCTTAATAATTATGTGCATTGCATAATCGTGGCACGCCGAATGTTACGGAAACTGAGGAGGAAGGAGAAATTGAAGAAGACAAAAAACGTTGACATCAATTCAATTATGGTGTCTACAGTTCATGGATCAACTGGTCCAAATCACTGTATACAGAAAATGAGAGAATTTCAGCTCAAACAATCGATGACAACATTTACAATATAAATCCGTTTTACATCCCAGATGCTGCGAAGATGTTGCAACAGCTGACTTATTGTTGACCGCAGTAATGTATCCCATATTAAACGTGAACATGTCGATAAGATCATCGTCTGCTGTCGAAGGCCAATTTTCCAGTGAGAGAACACAGCCTAACATATGACTCTTTGAATGAACAGGAAAACTGGCACTTGAAAAATAAACAAGCAGAGATTATAAAAATAGACGAGGAATCTTCCGAGGATTCTTAATTATCAAGTTCTTCCGACCTATTTTGCAAAGATAAGTGCGATGACGAAATCGAATCGCCACTCTCCAGTGTTGTCAACGAAGTGCTGCAGCAGTCGACAGCAAAACACGACGAGGATCTTAGAAGAGATGTGTCGGATCATCATTTGGAACATTTTCCAGTGTTACCGGATAATGTGTCAGGGAATTCAATGAAAGAACCGACTAGTTAAGACCAGTCAAAGAAACAGAATTATCTACAAGACTGCCACGATTGGGAATGTGGCAGAAGGACTAATGTTACTTTACCGCTAATGCCGAATGGATCAAAATCTCCGGAATTAAAAATTAAATCCGTGAAGTATTATGTTAAATTTACATGTGCCTTTGACACTTTACTAACCATGGTAATGCAAGGATGTAATATTAGTCATTCTTTTAAAAGATTTTTGCAGTCGTCTATTGCTCCAGTTGCAAAACTTGCACTAGATATTATCAACAAAGGAAAGATTGAAAAAGATCATTTTAAGCAAAGATTTGATATTCTTCACGCACTAGATTTCTTAAAAAGGGAATTGAGACTAGAAAAATCGTAACCTTGGACGCCACATCTAACGTTGCTCATATTTTCGAAACTTTATGCGCAACAATTCCACTCTGCTCCTTTACTACGTCTTGTAATAAATGCAACACTGTTTCGACGAAACATTCAAACTATCTCCACCTAAACATCCACGTTCTTTTCGACAAGGGTTATGACCATATCCAACTGGCTATAGACAATGTTAGCGAACCTCGCGGGGAGCAAATTTGTAACAAGTGTCAGGAATCAGCTTTGATGAAGAAAGATGTTGGATCATACATAGTGATTGATCTTTCTATCCCATCATGTAACTTGTATGCGGATGTGTACCCTGTCGAAAAAAGAAAAACATGCATTCTGCGTTTGATAGCGAAAGTAATCACGGTAGAAAACGCAAATTATGACCTTGTAGGAGTGGCCCATTATATACCATACACTGAAAGTGGGCATTACGTGGCATTTGTATTTAACGGACAGTGTTGGCAAAAATATGATGATCTGAGTACCACAGTAACAAAAGTTTCAGGCAAGACAGAAGTGTTACCTCATATCATTATGTATGCCCGAAACCCCTAGTTCCTAAAAAATTCACGGAGACCCATTGCGAGGAACAATGATAATGATAAAGGAAAAAGTCTTATTCTCGCTAAGTTTGAGACTTTATTTTTTCTTTTATTTGGTTACATGTTCACTCATTCGTTCGTCAAGCTTACCATCTAGGAGAAGGCTGTCACTGGATTTCCGCAGAAGTGTTGCCGTGTATGGCCTGGGGCTTGGATGTACACCAGCCAGCGGACGCCCCTTAGCGCTATCTGGGATTAGTTTTCCTGGTTCTTGGTCACGGCGTATCGTCCCGGGGCTGGAACGATCCCAGGATCTGGGTCTCTGTCGGCAGTCCCTGCGTAGGTGACCTATCTTCCCGCATTCAAAGCAACGCGGCCTGCCCGAGGTCTTCTTGACACCTTCCACTTTACTCTTCATAAAGTGCATGACTTCCTTGATCTTGTTCTCTAGAATTTCCAGTCTCTCAGAAATCCCTCCTTTCTGTTGACCGACCTCTTCGACTATTACCTCCCGAACACGGTGCGCGCTACCCAGTGTAGAGTTACGCACCGCCTCGATGCGGAGCGCTTGAAGTAGCGCTTCATCAGCTGTCTGGTTCTGGTCGCTCAACAGGAGCATCTGCCTGGTCTCCTGGTCTCTCAGCCCATCGATGAAGCTTCGTTTAGCCATGTCCCCCAAGTAGTCGTTTGGGTAGCCTGGGTATGCAAGGTGAACAAGCCGTTCAATGTCCGCTTTGAACTCTTGTAAGGTCTCTCCACTCTTCTGCGTTCTTGAGGTCAGCTGCGTCTGGAACACTTGCTTCATGTGGCTGTCTCCAAAACGCAGCTCGAGAGCCCTAACTAGTTTACTGAAATCCCTCTGGTCCTGTTCCGGGATAGTCTGTAGAAGTTCCAGGGCTGTTTCTCTCAGGGCCAGAACTAGAGCTGTGGCCTTCTCTTGCGGCGTCCATTCGTTGACTTCTGCAGCAGCGTCCAATTGACGTCGGTACGTACTCCAGGAACTTTGCCCGTCATAATTTGGGAGCTTTACATGATGCGAACCACTGCCGGGAATACTCGGTGCACTCCTTACGCTTCGTCGTTGGCGTACCTCCAGATCTTGGATGCGGTTCTCAATTCTCTCCACTTCCAGTTCTAATTTCTTTTCGATTTCCTCGTTAACCTCTTTCTTGATTTCGCAAGCCTCTTTCTTAATTTCCTCCCTTACACTTTCAATTTCATCACTTGTCTCAGATTTTAATCTTTCGAAGAGCTCATCTTGATTCGCCCTCAATTTAATAAGGATTTCTTCTAGTTCTTCTTTGGATTCTTCTTATTCCTTCAATCGTTTCTGTTCTTGATCTTCCAAAATTTTCTTTAATTCTTCGTTTTCTTCAAGGCGTTTATTTTCTTGATCTTCTAACGTTTTCTTTAATGCTTTTTCTTGATCTTCTAACGTTTTCTTTAATTCTTCGTTTTCTTTAAAGCGTTTATTTTCTTGATCTTCTAACGTTTTCTTCTGATCTTCCATCAGCCGTACTAATTTCTGCATCATTTCGGCCTCCATCTTCGCGGCTTGACTTCTGGTAACTATGGACATTAATCAAAGAAAATTCACCCTCACTTTCTTCCAATTATCCCACTTCTGACACCAAATTGTTACGGATTTCCTAACCGTAGGCTCGACGGATAATTGGGAAACACAGATTTACTGTTTTATTTATTTATTTAATGTCCACAAGAATTTCAGATTACAATGTTACAAATATCACTACTTCTTATACACAACAACTTTACTTGGTCTATAACACTACTACTTTTCACTAGTCACTTAGGAATACCGCACTGTCTATATCGCCACTAGTCGCTTAGTTCCTCGCTTGTTCTTCGCACACACCGCTAGACTGAACTGCCTAGTTCGCCTGGCTGCTGGCTATTTATAGGACATCCCTACCTCTGGAAGTAGCTTCTGGACGGTTTACCGACGGCTCGCTTTCATTTCCCGAACAAATCCAAGAGAAAGTCTCGAGAATATTCCCTTTCTGAATGTTCCGCTCCCAGACACTCAAACATCCATTTCTGGAACTTCTCCACAGGAAATGACCAGAGTTTTCCATTCATCTCCTGTGGTTTTCAGCGAGATCCTCTCTCTGGGTGAACAGGAGAGCAGCAGTGTACAGGACGTCAGAATGTTGACGATCGCATAAGGGTGGGCGCGCCCGGCTTGACCCCCACCACGCGCCCCAGCTAACACAGTACACCGGAGGCTGTCGCCGGCCAACGCTTTCTACGTCCCGCCCACTTCTTAGTTCACCCTTTATTTGTATCAATATAATAATAAAAATATAATTGCATGTAGTTAGAGAGCATTTAATTTTAATAAATAAATAAAATATGTAAGTAAGTAAGTGAATAAACTATCATGTTTTATTTTAATATTGTATTTTAATGTTTTGTATTTCTTATTTTAATTATATACAATAAAAAAAATAAAAAAAATAATCAAAGATAGTATAGAGTGGGGGGTGGGTATCAATGCTCTAACTAGACAGGTTAGACGATAAAACAGTCTTTAAAAACATTGACAACGACTACAAGGTGAGGAGTAGAGCATCGACGCTATGCAAGATCCGTGGGTACGTTTATACACATGTAAGTTTCAAAACACGTTGCCGAGGGTATCGAATAGAATCACACCTAGAAGGATTACACCAAATAAATACAACATCATAGAAATAATACCCGCTACATCTACAGAGTGCGAGAGAAATGATACCACGCAGGCGAGATCTTCTGGGGTACGACCCCGAAGAATTGGAGCGTATCTGGCCGCAGCTACCGAAACGACTTCAGAGGGATCCTGAACTGATCAGGCGAAGACCCTGCCTAGAACACCAGACATCGCGATGCGCTATTTGAATAGAAGACGTAGAATGTTGTTTCAATTGCATCAGTATATGGCTTACAGTCGTATCATTGATAATAGAGTTGTTAACGTGAATGTATGCAAGTGTAATTAATAGTATAATAATATTAAGATGCAACAAGTTGTAAAAGGTTTGATAAATAAATTTTCACAAAATTTCACGTTTTTTTTTTTTTAAACTGATAGTAGGAAGAAAGAAAAACACAAATAAGTTTGAAAATGTATGTCATTATAAAGTATATTTTAAAGTACATGATAATTTAAAGAATCTTTTGAAACATTCCACCGAGAGTGCGATGCTCATACACACAGTCGTTGATAATGACACAATAAATTTTAGTATTGGCTGGAAAATTGACGCTGCTTTCAAATACTAGTTTGATATCGACGGTTGAAGCCTGTACAGCCTGGGCATGCTTCGAACAGTCAAACACAAATAACAGCCTGTCTTTGAATGCGGCATAATCTAGCAATGGCGAAGAAGTTGGTCTTCCGCAGAACGACCTCTGAAAGGCCATGTATGCATCGTATACTTCGCCGTAACGATTTTGCTCGAAATTAAGGCGCATCGGCTCAGTAGGGTATGTCTCAGAATTTAGCTGTACGCGTACATTGGTCGGGTTTGCGTGCTCAAACTGCGTAATATTGTTCAGAAGGCTGTTCCACCGGTTGGTCTGCAAGCCTACGATGATGTAACGAGGTCGCTCCGTCACCGGAGACGTTTTCACAGACCATAAATCCTTAGTGCTGTTACTGAGAGTCGGCAACTCGTACAATTCCCAACGGCGGAAGGGTATGTAGACTGGTTTGTTGGCATTCAAGTGGCGCAACATCGAGAAACGTGTTACATCATCTGGCACGATATGCATCATCTTGAGCTCAACATTGCTTACGGTGATCGTCGCTGTTTTCGAACCGACCGTGCCGTCGGCTTGTACAGTGTGTCCCAATTTCCTTGATTTTAGCTGTTTCGGCCATTTTCAGGCCAGATAGAGAAAAAGTAACTTAAGTGTCTAGAGCTCGATTTTCGTGAAACGCGAAAATATGAAAAAAAGCATCGAGATATCTCTAACCGTTTCCGAGATATCGGTCAATTTTGACATTTGACAGATTTTGAAAAAGTGTCATAACTTTTTTATTCGTGATTATTTTTTCATGCAATGAAAACTTTCTACAGGCACTTTTAAAATCAGAATGCAATTCATTAATCAAAAAAATTTTATCCCCCTTGGATTTTGAGATAATACGACATACTTTCTTATTTTAAATATAAATCATAGTTGGTTTGACATCAAAAAATCACAAAAAAATCAAGCTTCATAAAAAATATACGGTCCGGGTACTTTATAACGTCATCTGAGAAAAAAAATTAATATTTAAACTAATTTCTAGTTGGCTGTGTAAATAGGTGTCAAAGATTAATTTGACAAAAGTTTGTCTCCCTAAAGAACTATTAATTATTTACAGTTCATAATCGAAATACAATAATTAGTAACTAGACAAAAATATAGAAATATTTTACAGAGCGTTTAGTTAGTGGGCTCTGCATGATTAACTGTTTGGCAAAATGAGGTTAGCAATTCAGTTTGACAGTTACTAGTATTAATTGATTAGTCTGCAATATTTCGTTTGAATCTTGTTCTATTCTTAGTGGTTAGGGCTGCTATTTTTGAAATAATGTTCCAACATTATGAAAAATATCAAATGATGGTGTGTTATATTGAATCTGGACGAAACTCTGGAGCTGCGGGCGACTTATACTTTGAGCGGTATCCTGAGCGCCAGCAACCCAGTGCACAAATCTTTACACGATTAGAAAATAATTTGATAAGTCATGGATCTTTTATAAAGCCACGAGAGAAGCAATACCGAATTCGGGAAAGCGACAATACAGCTGCAAATGTAATTGGAACAGTTTTAGAAAATCCTGAGATTTCCACTAGGGAAATCGCTCAGATTACAGGTGTCAGTCGAAGCCAAAGTCAGCGAATTTTAAAACAAAATAAATACAAGCCATACAAAGTTTTAGGTTAACTCATCAGTTGTTTCCTGGTGATCCTGATCGTAGAAGAGTTTTTTGCAATTGGTTTATCGGACAATGCAACGCGAATGAAAATTTTGCGCGCCATGTCATCTGGACTGATGAAGCCAGCAGGATAACAAGTAGTGGCATTGTCAATAGACATAATCGACATCATTGGTCAGATCACAATGAACACATCCGTCAAGATAGAAATATGCAAGGAAGATTCCGGCTTTAACGTTCGGCTCGGTGTTCTAGGGCAAAGGATATTAGGGCCGTTTATTTATCACGAGAACTTAAATGCACGAGGATATCTTCATATTTTAGAAGAAATAGTTGAGCCTTTCCTTGAAAATATACCTCTTGCAAATCTGAATACAATAATTTTCCAGCAAGATGGAGCGCCAGCGCACAACGCTTTAGCCATAACAAACAAATTAAACAACATGTTTGGAAACCAATGGATAGGAAATCGAGGCCTCCAAGGTCACCTGATCTCAGTTCATTAGATTTCTTTATTTGGGGCTTTTTGAAAAGTAAAATATTTCAAACACCAGTAGAGAGCTTAGAAAACTTTGAGTAAAGAGTCATAGAGGCAATAAACAATATAACTCCTCTGCAGTTATTAAATGCTGAGAAATCAATTAGAAGAAGATGCCAAGTTTGTCTAGATAAAAATGGTGGTCTGTTTGAACATTATTTATAGTTTCCTAGATTTGGAACTGTTACACGTATGGCTTTTGTAACATAAGTTTGTAATAAAAGCTAGGTAGGTACTTTACACATATGTAATGCAAAAATATTTTGCACAAACCCTGTTGAGTTTGTCAAATTAATCTTTGACACCTATTTACACAGCCAACTAGAAATTAGTTTAAATATTGATTTTTTTCCTCAGATGATGTTATAAAGTACCCCGGCCGTATATTTTTTATGAAGCTTGATTTTTTTGTAATTTTTTGAAGTCAAAGCCAACTATGATTTATATTTAAAATAAGAAAGTATGTCGTATTATCTCAAAATCCAAGGGGGATAACATTTTTTTGATTATTGCATTGCATTCTGATTTTAAAAGTGCCTGTAGAAAGTTTTCATTGCATGAAAAAATAATCACGAATAAAAAAGTTATGACACTTTTTCAAAATCTGTCAAATGTCAAAATTGACCGATATCTCGGAAACGGTTAGAGATATCTCGATGCTGTTTTCACATTTTCGCGTTTCACGAAAATCAGCTCTAGACACTTAAGTTACTTTTTCTCTATCTGGCCTGAAAATGGCCGAAACAGCCCAAATCAAGCAAATTGGGACACCCTGTAAACTGACATATGCGTTGTTATCGCTGACGGCTCTTGTAAAGCGGAAGGTATGTTTGCCGCTTAATACTTTACGGTAATCGTAAAATACACTAAACAGGTGAGCCAGAGGTATGCGAAAGCAAAAACTTCCATCAGCCCCTAACAGCGACGCAAAAGTGTCGCTCCACGATGCTTGTGTCCGGGCATCAACCTCACCGGCGTTGTAGAGTAATAGAGTAGCACAGTTGTAAGGATACCGGGATCACGAATCTTCTCCACCTCTTTACCGTTGAGCTCGTAAGTGATGTCTGAGAACAAGAACAATGCGGCGTTATGTGTTAAGCTACATGTTCCGGTCCCTGCGGCGCCAGCTACTAATCTCCCTTCAATAACCAAATACGACTCAGACGGTAACAGGCAAATGTCTTGCTGATTGATGATTATTTCACAAGTATCATTGTAGCTGAATGATCGAGTTTGCGGCTGGTATGTGTGCACTTCGGCCTTGACGATCGATTCGTCAAATTGAGGTTTCGAATAGATGTCGAGGACGCTTGACATTATATCCAAGTGAACGTAGGAATGCGGCGTTATTAGCAGCTAAAACACGTTGATACGGTCGTGTGGGGCGTCTAGCTGAAACTGACGGTGTAGGGCTCGACATTGCCGTATTAGTATGAGTTATGACCAACATCCTGACGGGGTTCTTTCCGCAGTTCTAAACGGATAACAATCTTCTCACCGCGAAAGTTTACAGGTTGTGAGTCCTGATTCTTGATTCCGATGGTTATGTTGTCAATCATGGACTTACCGACAATTAGAGGTAGATAGGTCGGAGTGCGAGGCTCTTCGCGTATGACATACCCCGGATCAACCATTGGCGTAAATTCGTAGATGACGTGTCCGAGACAGCCATTCAAATAAGCGCCTGTGGTAAGATTTGTGTCGATATGAATCGACAGTGTACGCACAATATTCACAGGCTGATCTGACTCATGCGTCTGAGCGTCTTAGGTGAAAAACCCAGCAGATCACTAGGACTACATGGTTGTGTGAAGTCTATATTAAACAGAGTACTCTTCATGCGACACTTCAAGGTGCTATTATCGGGCTTCAGACTAAAAACATCTTCAGGAATTGGACCCGTATCATCCTTGGGCAGGTATGCGGTCAACGCCTCACGACATTTAAGGTTGGATGTGATGAGCTCTTGCAGCTTTTCACGTATGCATGTTTCCAGGTGTTCGATCTCGTACGCTCCATCAGTCAACTCTAAAAAATCACTGAATGCGCCAACATTTCCGCGTGTCGATACGTGAATTCTGTTGTTGACGCCTGACTCGATGTTTGGGATACTGTTGTAGCACACGAATGCTAGTAGAGCCATGGTGTAATCATAACGATCCCTGTCAAGTAGTAGAGGCGGGTCAACAACAGTCGAGAAATGACTGCTATGACCCGTGAGTGAATGTGTGAGACATGATTGAACATCGTTACTGAGTTCGCGTTTCTTTATTCAAAAACTGTAAACAGTGATGCCCGCAACTATATCTGCCTCGTTGAAATACGTCGTCATTATAGTAGATCTTACAGTTGTGAAAATATTGTTGGAGCTCCTTAGTTGGCTGAAGACCCCCATAACTGTCAAAATAGACGACGACATTACCTTGTTTCCGATAAGCGACCCAGTGTGTGCCGGGTCCGGCGCTAACATCCAGGTTGACGATGCCACACTCCGTGTGATTGGGACGTGATGGTAAACTGTCTCTCATGAAAACGCCGCGGAATGCGGGAATACGTAGCTGGGTTGCGTACCGGACTAGATCGATATCGGTCAGGGGTCTGGCGGGCACTTTTAGTTTTTTGACTGACGACGATTCAAATATAGACCGTAGCCTGAGCGTTGACGTCTTAGGTACATTCCAGAGCCTTTATGACCCAAGGCGATATCTTCCATATGCCTATTATGACGCTTCGTTTCCTCCAACCGTCGGGCCTTGGCGCGCACATCAGTAATTGTTTTAGCAATCCCAGCAGCGACGCCCGCTAACGCACCGAGCGCGCTCAACCCCGCAAATATAGGCATCAAGGGTAGCAAACCACCTGTTTTAGGTATAGGTATAATCCGCGGTGTAATAAACTTCTGTCTTCGGACTATATGCCGAGCCGCCCTGAGTGCAGCCACAGTCTCCTTGGAAATGTTAGATTTTACGCTTGGACCTCGTTCACGTTTAATCTGACGAATCAGCGTCGAGAAGGGCTTAGCTCGTGAGTTTAATTAAAAATGTTATCATATGTCTGGAGTAATTTAATGGTCATAAATGTCATGTTTATGGGTAATGCCTGTCATTGATTACCTAATTAATGATGGCTATTAAGGATGAAAGGAGCCCATCATCTACTTCTTTGGTCTAACTCCAAATTCGGTTCAGAACTATATGTGCTAGTTTAGAAATTTATGGGTAGGATGTGTATTTTAGAGTGTTTTATTGAATAATTGAGCCAATATACTGTTATGGTTCGCAGGGACTGTGCTTTCTCTACTCTTTTTTAAAAATTTATTTTCCTCTTTGATTCCCTCTTACCATAAACAATTTATTTATTTAGGGGGCCTTTCTTTTTTTTAAACTAATAAAAGTTTAGTGTATGAGACCTCTATGACTCAGAGTGAGTTCAAGTATTTTTTTTTATAATTTTTTTAAAATTTTCATAACCTATAAATTCCTATTGAAACTCATTTTTAAATTTGTTTGTGTTTTATTACAATTTGAAATTTTCCCAACAATAACACGTACAACAACTAACTTAAAAATAACTTAAAACTACTCACAGTTTGTTCCCTTATTCTATTCCCTTGATGATCTTCTTCGTCACCGACTTTCTGTCATTAATTTTTGACAGAAGTCCCTCGTAGGTTAACGAAATGAATAACCCACGGAATCAGCTGTTGAACAAAGCTTGAAGTCAACTCTAGTAGCCTTGCTGTTTGTGTGTCAGCAATTTCAATGTAGATCTCTGCACGGATTTATCCAATTCGCTGCTACTTTTTTCTATCTTCTATGTCAAAATCGCAGAATCCAAATCGCTGCACGGCTGTATCCAAATCGGATCAAATTGCAGTTGTCAGCTCCCAGCTAACCAAATCTCTCCTTCTAATCTATATGTTTCTTCTAGTAGGTAGTCAGCTACGGCCTCTGTTCTTTACCAAATTCTTGATGTTCGAAATTTTTCTAGATGTTCACGATGTTCACGATGTTTACGATGTTTGGTTATGATTTCGTGGTCTACACTGCTTAACTTGTGTTTTATGAATCTCCTCGGATAATCGTTGTTTTTCTGTTTATAGTTTTTCTTGTAACTATGAAAATTCGATTGTTATCTGCTTGACAACATATTATTTTTCACTATGACAGTGGATAATTTTTGTATTTTCCTTCCAATCAACATCTATGAAATTCATTTCTCTTCTGGAGTACACACAAAATCCTCTTTGGACATGTTATGTTTTCCCCCTTCTAACAGCCAATTTCCCTGCTACTAGAGTTGCTGTTCGTTTCCTCCAAATTGTGACTTTTTATAATTTTTAGTTTGACATTTCCCCATACACTCTAGCTAACTTATTTTAATAATTATTCTAATTATTTTACAAAAACTATTCTATGACATTTCACCTTATTATTACATTATTTTCTAATCTAATGTCCCAAACAAATCTAAATATTCTGTTCCAATAGAACTTCTCAAAAACTAAAGACTATTTTTCATGAAAGAAAAAAAAACTATTACTACGTAAATAAGCGTAATCAGCTTTTTATAACAAAACCTATTTTAAATTTTAGATTTAAATTTAATCTCACCGTGATATCACTGGTAATGGGGTAAATTTATTATAGGATATTTTAATCAAAATGAATGATCATTATTATTGAATTTGTAGGTATTTCTGTAGAGTTTAGTATTGGTAATTGATGAGAAAAAGAAAAACAATTTAGTCAGGAATATCAGCCTGCTTATATGTTTTGAAACTGAAGTAATTTTTATGTGAATAGATGTTTCTTGATGATTATGTTTGTGAAATACTTATCCTGAGCTGATGAAATTAATTTTTAATAAATAGTTTCATTACAATTGAACAATTTGAGATTTATTGAATAGTTGGCACCTTCATGTTCTATTTGAACCGTTCATTCAGTATTCATGATGTCTAGTAATTAGATTAAAAAAGAATAAGGCAATATATTTTGGTCGAGATTGGTAAAGTTTTTTTTTTATTTATTTATTTATTTTGGGAAAATTGTTAAGGAGTTACTACGGGTCTAATCAGGTTTGGGTTAATGCTGGATTTTTCTGAGGAAGGCCACATTGATTCACTCCTGATTGGATAATCACAACGACATTTGGTTGAGTTTGTTTTATTTAAATATTTTGGAATTTTGTTTTGAAATCAGACGATCACAAATTTAAATTTTACTTTCTAAATTTTGATTGGGTAGGACATTATAAATTTTGCATGTCCTACTCGACAAGCCAATGTGACCGATAAAACAAATTTGAATGAGTCATATTGAGATTTGTCAATGGCCGCCTCCTTCTGTTGAGATTTGGTATAAGGTAAGTAAATTTTATTTTTTTATTCACCTTTTTGAGTCCGAGTAAGTGAAGGGAGGGGGGTAGGCTCCAAGCGTCATGTCTCTACAAAGCTGTCAGATGTAAAATCTTTTATAAAAATAAGTTGACGATATGGAGTGACAACTGCATTGCCCAAAACAAAACTAAAATGATATTGTTTCTATGCATTTATTTGGTGACGAAGGGATATTTTGAAGAGGTCCATCAGAAATACCTGGTTTCGGGTCAGGTCAGGTCAGGTCAGGTCACTTGGCTCATCTTAAAAGGAAAATTAGTATGGCACTTATACCCCTATAAGCCAAAAATACAATGGCACTTAGAACCTTCTAGGAAAATCAAATTTGTTTTTTTTTATTCTTTCAAACAAAAAGACCTACATCAAAAATAAATTTCAACTACTGCTTATACCATGGTTAAGTTTATTTAAAAAATGGGAAATAGTTCTAAATAAAATGTGTCATGTTTTACAACGTTTTTATCGAATAACACAAAATAATCTTTTGGGCACTTTAGTAGAAGGTAGGAGGGTAGAGGCCCTTAATGGGTTTTTTATTCAAATTAGCTCTATTGTTATCGGGGTCATTAATCACGCCCACCTGTCACTCCTTTGTTCGGAAACGCAATGGACTAATGAGTTCTATTGTTATCAAGGTCATTAATCACGCCCACCTGTCACTCCTTTGTCAATGAGTTCTTTTGTTATCGGGGGTAGACTAATGAGTTCTTAGAAATCGGGGGTCATTAATCACGCCCACCTGTCACTCCTTTGTTCGGCGTCCCTTTGTCGGCGTTCCTTTGTCTGGAATACAATAGAGCTGCACACCTGTATCATTAATTATGCAGAGGCACGTATCGACAAGTTTCGACACGTCTGAAAATGGCACACCTGCATCCGGTCCTTTGTCCGGAAACACAATAGACTAATGAGTTCTTAGAAATCGGGGGTCATTAATCACGCCCACCTGTCACTCCTTTGGTCGGCGTCCCTTTGTCGGCATTCCTTTGTAGGGAACACAATAGAGCTGCACACCTGTATCATTAATTATGCAGAGGCACGTATCGACAAGTTTCGACACGTCTGAAAACGGCGCACCTGCATCAGGTCCTATGTTCGGAAACACGCTGCACACCTGCGTCATTAATTATGCAGAGGCACGTATCCACAAGCTTCGACACGTCTGAAAACGACCACCAACGGTGAAACCCGGTTGTTATTCATGGTAATAAGATAGTTATGCAGAGGCACGTATCGACAAGTTTCGACACGTCTGAAAACGACCACCAACGGTGAAACCTGGTTATTTCTATTAATAAGTCAGTGGCGGTAGGTACTAATGAGGTGCACCAAAAGTACAGTTACGTAAAATACACTAATTACGTCTATCCCTAATTACTAGTACCGTCACCCTAATCTAATTACCATCAAATACACTAATTACTTCTCTAATTACAAATAGAGATTCGTTCGGCGGAAATTGTGCGATAATATTATTATGATTATCATTATCATTATTATTATTATTAATATTTTTATTTCAGTCGTTACATCAACGCCAATTCTTATTAATTAAATACCTAAATAATTATAAGTAGGTACCTATGCCTAAATCATCATTATAATAGGTAATTAGAGAACAACATCTTCATTATTATTATTATTATTATTAATAGTATTATTCGGTACATCAGCGCAATAACTTATAAATTAAGTACCTAAATAATTATAAGTAGGTAGCTATACCTATATCATGATTATAAACAGGTAAGTACCGTATTAATAGCGTACAGCTGTAAGTAGGTATACAATCCCCATAACCTATATAATGCATACTCAAAAGGGTCCAGATATTATGAATCATCCTGTATATTAACGACCCTGACTGAAGAACCCAGACGGTAGTGGCGACCAGCCTGTATATCCGTCGGGAGCAATAGTACGCCATCTTCCATTATTATTATTATTATTATTATTATTATTAATAGTATTGTTCGGTACATCAGCGCAATAACTTATAAATTAAGTACCAAAATAATTATAAGTAGGTACCTATACCTATATCATGATTATAAACAGGTAAGTACCGTATTAATAGCGTACAGCTGATGTAGGTAATAAAATATAATTCATACTCAAAAGGGCGCAGATATTATGAATCATCCCTTGTATTAAGTATTCTACAGGGATATCAATGCAGGCTTAAGTACTGATTACAGCAAGATATGATGAACGTCTAGCACAGGTTGTGACTCAGCGTTTCCAGACATCCAAGACCTCAGAGACGGGACAGCTCCGTAGAGTTGGGTTAAAACTGCATGATATAAAATGTCGCTAAAATACCCAAGCAGACGGGGACCTCATGAAATACAGCCCAGAAGACATGGAACGAATCGGATCGCAATAACCAAGTATCCTTCAGAGGGATCCAGAGCATGGGGCCCCTCGAAGCAGATGCACTATGTGTTCAGAAGAGACATGCTGTGCAGTATACTTATATCAACTCCTTAAACAGCACATGATTATTTCATGGTTACATAATAGGTATGTGATAGGGGGGCCCTAGTTCATAGATTATAGACGCTCCGTAGATAATATACCTATACCTATTTTATATTTATATACCAGTAATATAACTATACCTAATATCATCAATTAAGACAGATTCATAAATAAATAGCACTTCTTTTTTAAAATTATACATAACCGCTAATAGGCGGTATCACGTACACTGTGTTGTTATGGGAATACAATAGAGGAGTCAAGTTATTCCTTCGTAATAGACAAAACAATGGACGGTAACACATTGAATGCACCCCTCCCCCTGAAGACATGGAACAAATCTGGTCGGAACGGGCGAGTAGACATCAGAGGGATATAGAGCTAATCTGCCAAAAAGGATTTGCACGGTGCTTCTCAAAGAAGAAAACTTTGTATTCAGAAGAGGCTTGCTGTGCACTATGCGTATATATCAACACCTTAAAACAATTCACGATAGCAGTAAGACTATAGCTAATAGGGATATTAAAAAAAAAACATATATATTAGCATTAGTTCCTGGTTACATAATAGGTATGCGATCGGGGCCTACATCAAAGGACAATGGCTGACCGTAGATAATAGACCTATACAATAAATAACACTATCTTTTGGAAATTATACACACCCGCTGGTAGGCGCCACTTAGATAAAGGGTTGTTATAAGGATACGTGCGCTACCATACTCTAGTTCTATATTTCTGGAATTGACACCCAGTTAACATAACTAAAAGAAAAAAAAACAGGGGTGGGTCTTAAAGAAAGCCGACATGATAACAGACACCTACAATAAACCTATCTTTTTTAAAACTATATAAAAGCCTGTATGAGTCTGCAGTGCTCTTATTTGTACCAAAAGCTAAGACGATGGAAGCGACAATAATATACTACTACCGTAATCATGGTATATCATTTCAAAGAACAATGCATATCTTAGACGGGGTAGCAGTTCATAGGTTCGACACCACGGTGCCAGATTTTAACGAGGTCTTGTATGGTATGTGTACGAAGGATGTATGTCGTTTCACGGTGTATCGCAACGGCTACATTAAACCGGACAACTGTCCATGGTCTTATCAACTGGAATCGTTGTATTTCAATTGGTTGATGGAACTATTGGAGTACGAAGATTACTGCTTACTGGGATACGGCGGCGCACAGAACCACGCGCAGGATGACGAAGGCCTCGATATGATTACAGATATATATTATTCAAGGTATGTACCTACTAAAAAATCTCTTTATAATAAAATTAACAACAACGGTCTTAATCACACATTAGAGACGGTATGGAATAATGTGATCAGGGCGGCACCTGAGTGGATGACAGCATCTCAAGCTGATTTCGGAGGGTGTGCAGGTATGATTCACTATATTTATAGATACAATTACATAATATTTCATATATTTTTTTTTCTTGTTCTTAACTGTTATTAGCTATAATCTCAATCACAATCTAATTCTAATATATCTGAATACTTACAGAGTGTACTACAATATACAACAGTGAATAGCCGGTAGACGCCAACCACAATGCACAGGCCGAAAATGGTATCGAGGTGAATACAGATATACATTATTCCAGCTATATACCATCTAAAAAGCTCTTTATAATAAATTAATATATTGTATTAATTATACATTAGAGATGCCATGGAATATAATGAACTACAGCTGTCAGCTGTATGGAGGATTTATACATAGCCTCATTTATTGTAATAATCTATGAATAAAAATCGAAGTATAAAAGCATTTTATTATTTTTAATATATACCTAAGCTCATGTGATAGATATAGCGAGAGTCGCCCCGTCAAGGAACGTCCAGTGGCGTTGGGACAATGACATGATCCAGCGGCGTAAGTTAAAAACAAAATTTATTAGTATTTTATCCAGGTTACATAAAAGGCATGAGATCATGGTCCTAGTTCATAGGTCTTGGGTGGTCCGTATATAATAGACATATACGAAAAATAACACATCTTTAAAAAAAAATCATTATACATATCCGCTGGTTGGAGGCATCCATATAAAATATATGTTAGAAGGGCTAGTTAGAAGTAAAATATATGCTAGTGAGATAAAATACTATTGGAATAGGCTTCACATATACAGGGTGTCCCAAGATTTCTTTATCAAGGGATATCCGCGTTATTTCAAAAAATAAACAAATGAAATTCAGGAAATTTCAACCATACCCCTAAGGCTTTGCAGCTGCACCCTCAATGCCCCTTTACGCCTTTCCACCCCTAAGTAATCATCCCCTACTTTTTTTTTTCAAATGACACCCCTATATTTTTTTTGCTCGGCAGGATTGTTGACTTCTTTCTGAATACATTGTCATACGATTTTTTCAAATCGAGACATATCTAGCACGCCGAAAACAATATAATATCAAAACAAACGAGGGTTGTCAAGGAGTTGCAATTGCTTGTTTTTTGTGTTAATGTTTCCTCCAACCACCTTAACTAGTAATACCGGTGTTACTCGATATAGGCGTTAATAATAATAATTGCTTCTGTGATTTTAATGTCATATTAAATGTTAATTGTTATTCCTTGACAACCCTCGTTTGTTATATTATGTTGTTTTCGGCGTGCTAGATATGTCTCGATTTAAAAAAATCGTATGACAATGTATTCAGAAAGAAGTCAACAATCCTGCCGAGCAAAAAAAATATGGGGGTGTCATTTGAAAAAAAAAAGTAGGGGATGATTACTTAGGGGTGGAAAGGTGTAAAGGGGCATTGAGGGTGCAGCTGCAAAGCCTTAGGGGTATGGTTGAAATTTCCTGAATTTCATTTGTTTATTTTTTTAAATAACCCAGATATCCCTTGATAAAGAAATCTTGGGACATCCTGTATATATATCAGAGTAAATAGACAGATGGTGATACCTTCAAAATTTAAACAAATAACTTCACCTCTGAGAGGGCCTCAGGGCGAAACATGCAGCAGTCGTTGACATTATGCCGAGAATTGCGCCAAGAGAAAGAGGGGTAGTTACCATCAACAATAATGATAATTAGTGCATGGTACATCAACTGATGATCAGAACATGGCAGCAGGTGTAATAAAACAAGGTGTACCTACACATGTACCTAAAGGTATACGCGCCTGATATCTCATCTGTTAGCTGCCCCAAAAAATCACCCGTCTCAGGCATCCAGTGACTTATTAATAGAAATAACCGGGTTTCACCGTTGGTGGTCGTTTTCAGACGTGTCAAAACTTGTCGATACGTGCCTCTGCATAACTATCTTATTACCATGAATAACAACCGGGTTTCACCGTTGGTGGTCGTTTTCAGACGTGTCGAAGCTTGTGGATACGTGCCTCTCAAGAATTCTGCAGGAAAAAGCGCGGGGTGTTGGAGGTTAGTAACACTGACAACATGTGTTTAGCGTATGCGGTAGCTTTAGGAATGGCGTATAAAACTGACAAAGTTGATTACAATAAGTTGGTTAAAAATAAAAGCTTAATTGAAGAGCGGGGTCGTCGGCTTTGTCAGTTATCGGGTATCGATTTATCTCAGGGGGCTACTATAGACCAGACACGTCAATTACAAGATTATTTATACACTCTAAACACAGCCCTAATAATTTATAACAGACGCGACGGCAAGGACGTTTTCTTTGACGGGCTAAAGCGGGATCAAGAATCACCCATAATTATTAATTTGTTAATGGAAGGCGACCATGTAAATTTAATACTAAGTCTGACAGCATGCTTTACCTCCGTTTATTATTGAGAACCCTGCCGAAAAAGATATGACCATAAAGATAGACATCGTAATTGCCCGTATAAATGTCCTTGCTGTCATTCCCCAAAACCATGCAGTGTTCTCGAGGCTAAAATCGACTGCCCTGTTTGTCATAGAACATTTAGAGGTCCCCAGTGTTTTGAATCTCATAAAGCCAGCATCTGCAAAACATATCGCAGATGTATTAATTGTCTCAACACTAAAGTCGGAAACAAGAAACACACCTGTGGTACAAAGTACTGCCCTATGTGCATGGCTGAGAGGCCTACTCGGCACTTCTGTTATATGCAGCCCAATAAGCTGTCTAAAACAAAAGCTGAGCAGTTGAAGTCAAAATTTGTTCTTGTATTTTTCGACTTGGAATCTACACAGAATAAACAGGTGGGTGTTGAGACATTTTTACACGAACCAAATCTCTGCGTCGCGCAGCAGGTATGCTCTAGGTGTGTGGACATGACTGATCATATAACGGTACCCTGTGCTAGCTGTGGTGTAAGATCACACGTGTTTAGAGACCAACCTGTAAAAGCATTTACAGAGTATTTAGCTCAGTTAATGCTAACAGGCCTCAACATTACAGTCCTAGCACATAATATGAAGGGATACGACGGCTGCTTTCTGGCACGTGAGTTTCTAAAAGATGCTCAGAGGTGGGATCCTAAATTTATAAGAACAGGCAGTAAATTCACATCCATAGTCACTCACAATGTGAAAATCATAGATAGCTTAAACTATATGCCTTTACCATTAGCAAAACTGCCCGCCACATTTAATTTTGAAGGTGGTAAAGGTTACTTCCCTCATCTATTTAATACCCTCTAGAACGCTAATTATTACGGCGCTTTACCCGACTCCTCCTATTATATGCCCGATAAAATGAAAACTGACGAAAAGGCCAAATTTTATCGCTGGTATAATGAAGAGGTGTCGAGAAATGTACAGTTTGACATGAGTAAAGAAATTGTGTCGTATTGTACTGAAGATGTGAATATATTGAGAATAGCCTGTCTCAAATTCAGGAAATTCTTTCTAGAGGCAAACGGTGTTGATCCGTTTCAAGAAAGCGTTACCATAGCCGGAGCCTGTAACCTCGTATTCAGAAGAAACTTTCTGAAAAACGGTAGTATCGGTCTTCTGCCGCCGAACGGTTACAGAATGCTCGACGGTCAGTCTCTTGTAGCCTTGAAATGGCTACATCTGAAAGAAGCTTCATCACCTCACCCGATTAAACATGCCGGGAATGGTCGTGAAGTCAGGCTACCATCAAACCTGCTTGTAGACGGGTTTTGCGCCGAAACAAACACCGTTTACGAATTTTATGGTTGTTACTACCATGGATGTGAACGGTGTCACCCCAAACAAACGTCGTCAAAATTTGTAGATAATGACCGCTCCGATATTAACTTGGCCTTTATATGCCGTGAAAAAACTGTATGGAAAGAAAATAAGCTTCTAGCGCTCGGATATAATGTTGAAACTATCTGGGAGTGCGATTTTCAGAAGCTGTTGAAAGACAACGAAGGCATGAGGGTAGAGCTGCAGAACAATTTTAATTACAATCACACACTTTTAAATCCACGCGACGCATTTTTCGGAGGCCGGACTAATGCAGTAAAACTTCATTATGAATGTGCGGCCAACGAGAAAATATATTATTTTGACGTCTGCAGTCTCTACCCGTATTGCAATAAATACGGTACGTACCCCATAGGCCATCCCACGGTAATTATAGGTAATGAGGCCTGTAAAGCGGAGAATCTTGACACGCTCGTAGGGCTTATTAAATGTTCCGTTTTACCGCCTCAAGACTTATATCTGCCGGTTCTGACATACAGATGTAATGGTAAGCTGACATTTCCGTTATGTCGCACATGCGCAGAGATGTGCAATCAAGGTGCATTTTTTTTTTTTATTGAAAATGCACATGCACTTCAGAGAAATCCCTATGACGCTCTGGGAGCGGTGCATGAGCGGAGATGTCGATTCACGTTGGCCTTGAATCGCTGTAGGTTGTATACTTCGGGAAACACGCCCTTTGGAATGCTATTCCAAAGTGATGCGGTTCTATACATAAAAGAAGTCTGAAATAGGGTGGTACGAGGTGTAACGAGCTGAACCTGATACGGATGAGCGTCTGCGGCTCGGCGTGTATTTCTGCCCGGTCTTGATCTTGGTGGGATCAAGCGGGCCACGTCCCTTGAACACTTTCCATTAAAATATCTGTAAAACAGACTCAGGTCAGCTACTCTTCTCCGATGTTCGAGAGTGTCTAAATTTTTTGTCAAATCGGGGTCCCCAATCAAGTGTATGGCTCTTTTCTGGATAGAGTCGAGTAGTCTCAGCGTATGTTTAGGAGCTGAACTCCAAACATGTGAGCAGTACTCCAAGGATGGTCGGATTTGAGCCTTGTATAAGAGGAGAAGCTGTTGTGGTGTATAAAATTTCCTCGTGCGGAAGAGTGTTCCAAGTTTTTGAGAAACACTCTTTGCCAGGCCTGCAACATGATCATGCCAAGACATGTTCGCTCCGATGCTCACTCCGAGTAAACGAAGAGATGACGCTGGAGTAAGAGAGTGTCCCGCCATCATCATATCTGGCTCCAAAACGTTGCCCTTTTTGGAGAAGATGGCTGCTTGGGTTTTTCCAGCATTAAATTGAACTTGGTTTCTATCGCCCCAAGCTAGAATGTCCCGCAAGTCATTGTTAAGTATGGCAACTTCTTGCTCCCTGCGAGACTGTGCGTCGATGGCAGATGTTCGCGCATCTAAGGTATAAGAAGATATGAGTGTACTGTCGTCGGCAAAACTGTATATTGGATTTTTTGTTGCTTCAAGCAAGTCGTTTATAAATATTAGGAAGAGAGTCGGAGATAAAATGGATCCCTGAGGCACACCGGCATTGATGGAAAAGGTCTCAGAAAGAACTCCATCGACTGCCACCTGCAATGAACGATCTCCGAGATAACTCGCAAGCCACAAGCAGAATTTCTCGGGCATGCCATAGGCCTGCAGTTTTGCCAGCAGTCCATCATGCCAAACACGGTCGAAAGCTCTAGAAATATCAAGCGCAACCCCTCGAGACGCCCCATGGTGCTCGATTGCGCTGTTCCACACCTCGGTGACGTAGGTGAGGAGGTCACCAGTTGACCTCTGTTTGCGGAATCCGTATTGGCGGTCGCTGATTATATTAGCTCCTTCCAAGTACTTTAAAAGATGTTGGTTGATAGCTTTCTCCATAATCTTAGATATTACTGAAAGCAGTGCCACTGGTCGATAGTTGTTTGGTATAGTTTTTTTGCCTTTCTTGGGAATAGGTTGGATTCGTGCACATTTCCAGCATGCAGGAAATATTCCCTTTTTATACGACAGATTGAAAAGTCGACAGAAAACAGATGACAGCTCAGTGGCGCATTTTTTAAGTACGATAACCGGTACGTCATCGGGCCCAGAAGCTTTATTTGGGTCTAAGGTTAACATAATGTGCTTTATGACACGCTGTCGGAAAATAATGTCTGACATTTTGGACTCCACGGAAGGGATCTTTGGCGGAGTTCTTCCACGAAAATCGACGGAAGAGTATGAAGAAAAGATTCCCGCCAACAAGTTCGCCTTCTCAGAAGCCGTAGATGCGATAGACCCGTCTATCCGTGTAAGTGGTGGAATCGTGGATCTGGTGAAGTTCTGGCTGACTGCCTTAGTTACAGACCAAAAAGATTTCGAACCGTTAGGGCAGGAGAGAAGTTTGTTCCTAATTCTTCGGTTGTGAGTTTCCTTGGTTTGATCTATTATTTCTTTGCATCTGTTTCGAGCAAGGATGAAATTGTGGTGGTTTATGCCGTCGGGGTTCTCTCGCCATCGGCGAAAAGCCAGTTGTTTGGAGGCGACAGCTTCCTTGCATCTTTTGTTGAACCAAGGTTTGCTGCTTGAGGGCTGTTTTTTTGAAAAGGGAATGTAGGCTTCCATGCCCGTCAGGATGACTTGAGCAACTTCCCCAGCACAAACAGATGGATCATCAGAGCCGAAACAAACACTCCTCCATGGAAAATCTCGATAATATTCCCTGAGTTCTTCCCATTTAGCAGATCTATAGTGCCAGACTACACGCGGTTTACTTGCTTCTTTACTACTAGCAATTGGTAGGACACAAGAGGTTGAGACGAGTTTGTGGTCTGAAGAACACAGTGGGGCTTTCACCGTGATAGTATACAGGGTGTCCCGTATCGTTATGTTCAAATTTTGTGAGCATATAGTAGGCTTATTTTTAAGCCTAAAAAACCTAAAAGTGGCAGGTCTATCTGCATTCGTTACGAAGTTACAGGCCTAAGAAAATAATGTCTAGTAAATACCAGATTTAACTTTGAAAACCACATAAAACTTATTTTAATATAGATTTTGACCAAATCTTTAGTTTATCATGTGTTAAAAATGTCCTATTCCTTGCTGAATACAAGCTTGTGCTCGGAAGCCTATTGCAAAAGTAACAGTTTTCTCGTCTTTTTTCGCGTACCTATCCCTTGACCACCTTGCTGAATACGATCAAATAATGATTTTTCTCTGGTATTTAGTTACAAACACCAATTCCGAAATATGCTGGTGCCGCATCTATTTGAAAACTAATGCCATTTCGTATGAGCAGGGGAACCTCTACTAATGTTTATTTCGGTTTACTCATGTGTGGCAATTTGTGTGGCTTACAAAGTTGAATCTTGTTATTTACTAGTCATAATTTTCTTAGGCCTGTAACTTCGTAACGAATAAAGATAGACCTGTCACTTTTGGGTTTTTTGGGCTCAAAATTAAGCCTACTATATGCTCAAGAATTTTGAACATAACGATACGGGACACGCTGTATAATTGAGGGTTCGTGGTCAAAAACAGATCCAACAGGCTAGCGAATTCTCCCTCGCGATCGGGAATGCGGGTTGGTTCATCAACGAGCTGGGTAAAACCACAGCTGATCGCAAAACGATTCCGCTTCACGGCCTTCTTCATCAGTGAAATTTGAGTATTTAAGCCAGTTGATGTTATGTACATTGAAATCACCCAAGATGGATATCTCGGCTTTGGGGTAGTTTATCTGTATGAAGTCAACAGTCTTTGTCAGGGACAAAAAAAGTGTCCTATTGTGTATCGCTGGGTGGTCGGTACAAACAGCAGATAAATCTCGTCGTTTGTCGGTCTGTTATCCTAAGCCACATGACGTCGAAGTCACGGGGCTCAAAGACTTCCTCACGCTGGCAGGAGAGGTCACTTCTGACAAAAATGCCAATTCCGAAGTTACGTCTAAATCGGGAATGAAAGTCATATCCTGGATAAAGATAATTAACTGTGCTTGACGTCTCTTGGACTTTTGTTTCGCACAGTGCTAGAATGTGAGGTTTATTTGCCTGAAGATATTGGTGTACTGAATTGATATTCGTGTTTAAACCTCTAATGTTACAAAAGTCGACTTTAAATTTTTCCATTCTGGAGGTGTTTTTATTCTTTCTCCTGCATGAATGTGCCCCTGGATTAGCCCCCGCCCGGAGATCCGAATGGGGGGTCGTTTCAACTCCGGAAAATTTCAACCCCGGGAACGCCATCCATGCATATTTTATCGTTTCTTACCCCATGGACCGGAATCTCTGGCACAGCAACGAAACGTCAGCTTGATAGAGCAACTTCACGCCGCCTAAGCCAGAAAGATGGTATCACACCGGGCGAGGCTGTGTGGGTTTGTCCTCTACCATCTGGTTTGCTAGTTTTGGTCAGCCCCGAGGTATCTAATACCACCGGTGTCATCTATATAGACGACATTCCCCTATCCGCCACCCGGGGAGGCTCCCGATGGGGGACTAGCAACCCCGACACGAGCATGTAGTCATAACGCTGATGAACGGCAATTAAATGGTACCTTTGTTGCGGCCGAATTAAAAATGGCTGTCTCGCTGGGATACGAAGTGTTGGAATATTACGAAATTTGGAAGTATGCCAGCGAGACGTACAACAAGGAAACCAAAGAGGGTGGCTTATTTGCGGGGTACATTGATAAGTTTCTAAAACTGAAACAAGAATGTAGCGGCTGGCCCGAGTGGTGCAACACCCCCGAAAACAAAGAGCTGTATTTGAAGCAGCATCGCGAAGTTGAAGGTATTGTTTTAGATGAGAACAATATACAGGTCAACCCCGGGATGCGGTACATAGCCAAACTACAGCTCAATTTTTTTTGGGGAAAATTCGGGCAAAGAGAAAACCTCATGCAGACATCTGTGATAAGGGATTCTGCAGAGCTCTTTCAGTTACTATCAAAGCCGTCAATAAATGTCCATAATCTTGTAATTATCGATGATGATGTTTTGCTAGCCTCTTGGGATAAGTTGAACGACAGCTATACTCCGTTAAGAACGGTGAACGTTGTTATAGCTGCAGTGACTACCTGCTTAGCGCGCTTGGAGTTATACAAATATCTTCATAAACTGGGCGACAGGGTCCTATATTTTGTTACAGACAGCGTGATTTTCAAGGGCGCCCCCGGGGACTAGATGCCTGAGACGGGTGATTTTTTGGGGCAGCTAACAGATGAGATATCAGGTTACGGCGATGGTAGCTATATATCTTAGTGGTGGTCCGAAAAATTACGCGTTAAAAGTATTCTCATCTAAGAATAACGATTTTGTGTACATCTGCAAGGTTAAAGGTATCACCTTGAACTTTGAGAATGCCAAAATTGTTAATTTTAATACCCTCAAGGAGATGGTTTGCGAGGGCGCTGATGAAAAGCATGTTTATAATTCCAAGGCTATAAGTCGGGTAAATACCTGCGAAGTCGTAACCCGGCCGGAACAAAAGGTTTACCGCCTATGCTATACAAAGCGGAAAAGAGTTACCGCCTTCGACACCCTACCATACGGCTACCGCGCGGTCTAATTATTTATAAGATTCTAGTAACTTATGTAAATATATTTTAGCTATGTACAGTGTTAGATTTTAAACGTAGAATAATTTAGTAATAGATTTTATTTATATTAGATGCATTTACTTGTAATATTTATTAATGTAGTCATTTTTATTTTATTTGTATTATATAAAAGCTTTCAAAAAGTTAGGTAATCTGATATACACTGTATATTTATCGATAGAGGCTTACTAGCCAATGTCACTATGTGTGGAATATCTTTAATGGTGTCAATAAAAAAGTAAAACACGTAATTTGCATTTTATTTATTAAATCAAATTCCTACATTATAGTTGTAAAAGATATAGTAGTAGTTATAAAGTCTAAAAGCTCGGGTTCCTTAAACCGACATGTCGGCAGCATCAATCCAGCTCTTCTCGATCATACCAAGCCACTTTACATACACACGACGCCCCCGACGCTTCAAGACGCGCTCTACGAGGTAGGTATCAGGCACCGCTGTGCGCTGCAGTTCTTCGGCGTAAAAACAGCCTTGTATAGGCGAGCCCTTTAAATCTTCCAACATGTAGGTGACAGGCCTCGTTGTGTCTCTAACAACTTTAACACGAAACAACTCGGTCGTCCATCGAGGTGTGTAGCCCTTCTCCATAAACATCTTAGATCTGCTGATCCGCACAATGTCGCCTTGCTTGTACTTTATACTGTGGATAGTGGGTCGTTTACGAGCTATAGCTTCCAACACTTTATCCACGTTAGATGCGTTTACATCGGCCGGCTTCATACCGGTCGTGGAATGTCTAGTATGGTTGTAAGCGGCTGTGACGGTGGGAAGCAACTTGAGCCAACGGTAGGAACCTTGCAGATTGAATGCTTTATAGAGACGATCCTTGAGAGTTCTGATGACCCGTTCAGCCATTGAGGCTTTCATGGTACTATAGGTGCTATAGTGCGTAATGGAGTACTGATCCATCAATGTCTTGAATTTGGTGTTGAAAAATTCCCGACCACGGTCAGATTGAATGAGCGCCGGCACACGCCCTTCAGCGAGAATACTACCCATAGCCTTAGCAACATCGGCGCCTGTTTTGCTCTTTACAGCTCTAGTCCATAGATACTAGGAACAGCAGTCGATAACAACCAAAATGTATCGCATTCCTCTATTCACGTTGGCATACGTTTGAAACTCGGCCAGATCAATTTGCCATAGATCATCCAGGCCTGTAACGACTGTTGCATGACGAGTGAAATTTTTTCTAACTGGTTTGTAGAGCTCGTTAACAATTTTCAGCTTAGTTGAGGCCATGTTTATTAATGATTTACAGGCTTCGGTAGTGTCGGATGCACTTTGGGTTGGTTCTGTTTGGTGGGGGTGTTTCTTTTAACCTGCGACTCGATACGAGTAACCCTTCCGGTAAGAAGTCCTAGCGCTAATTGACTAGTGTTCCACTTTTTATTCAACTCTTGTACCAACTTGTCATGGCCGTCGATCCGGGTCATTGCGTTCGCTAATGGTTTTAGAGTATACATACAGCTTTCGTAATTATCGTGCAGGATCGCACATTGTTCGTCCAGCTTCGTGATGTGCGCCCCCATTCCGTTAGCGTTCTGAATCTGCAATTGGACACTCTCAGCGATTTTAGAAACTTCGCCATCAATACGCGTTACATGAGCGGTCATCTCACGCTTATCACGTTGAATGTCAGAAGACATATTGAAAGTGTAACGATTGAATGAATCTTTCAAGTTCACTAACTCCTCCCTGAGGGGTTCCAATTGAACATCAAGGTATTTTCTAGTTAACTCGTGAGTCGTCTTGACGACTTGTTCCAAATTGTCCCGGATAGATTTCTGCACTTCTGATTGTACTTTTAACACACTTTGATCAACATATTTTTTAGTAGTAGCATCCGAAGCGTCAGTGGGGGTCCCCAAATTCCTCGCCAGCGCTGTTTTGAAATCCACTTGACGGCCCGTCTTGCACAACACACTATAAGCTGGGATTTAGACGGCGGTGTATGACGGGAGATGCGCGGGGCACGCCCAAACTTGTCCATGGCCGTTGATGAAATGAATGTACTCTGGAGCCTAATCAGTAATTATACCCGCCTCACGTAACTCTTCCAATATGGATTCGATCTCGTTGTGATGGGCGTTATTACCGGCCTGCCCTGAGGCTATCAATATCCGTAGACGGTCAACTAGCTCGTTAGGATCGTCGTAGTAGACGTAGTCTTTGGCATAAGGTGTAACTAGTTTGTAGCCCTCACCCACTGCGCTGCTGTAGCTAGGTGAATCTCTACTGTAGCGAGATAGATCTGTAGCCCTGGCCAATAAGGTTTAATTACCTTCGTGTTTTTTTTCGTGTGATGCCCCTGCTTTTTACGAAACGCCTCTGTTAGCAACAAGATTGTTGTGTAATGATGTGCATCGTAGTATGTGTATTCGTCGGGCGTCGTCTTCATGAAGAGATAGTGGCATAGGGCATTTGAGCCAGGGTACTTCTTTGAACCAACTTGGACGTCACCGTTGGGATGAAATATCACTGTATAATCGCCAAGTTTCCAAGAGCCGCCTTCAATGGGCCTGGGGCTAAATATACGGTCTACACTTTTATCATCAGCGTTCAGACGTTTAGTTATATACTTTTGAAGCAGGCCGCCAAGATCGTCATCAGCGGACGTTGTCGGTTCATCATCGGATGCGCCGTCATCCTCGTGGGCGACCTGACCATTGTCTGATGGATCCTCAGAGTCTGATTCAGCTGGCGGTGATTGCGAGCCCGAGGCCTCCATTTTGAGTGTGGGTGCGACTAATGGGCTAGGCCGTAAGGCGGTAGGTCTGGGTGTTGATGTGACATATGTTCGCGGACGGGGTACTGGGTACTGTCGAGGTTCTGCCTTGATAATATTATCGGGTTGCGGTCTGGTATGTTTCTCGATTTGTTGCAGAGGGGTAGAGACGCTCTTCAGCATGGAGCCCACAACATCTGATGTCTGCTGCCTGCCAGCTCGCAGATCTAGATATTTCCGTCTAACGGCTTGTGTGTACTGTTTAATATCTTTAGCAATCTTCGCAGGATCATCGCATGACGACATCATAATAGCTACTGTGGTGATGAGGTCATAGCTGTATATATTTATCAAAATTCTTCCGGTACCGCCCGTTGTTGAGCTCGCAGTCTTTAACGATGACCAGCATATCGAACTTGCTATCTTTCCAACATTCTGCACACAGCTCCTTGAACGTATTGAACGACATGTCTGTAGTCACATGATCGTCACAACAATGTCGCAGATTGAGTTCGTCTTGCTTAAACAGAATCACGACGTTGGCATTATCACGCACCAAGTGCTTCGGTATGCATGTGTAAGTCTGACAGAGATAGAAGGTGTCAATGTGTTTATGACGTCCCATCGAAAAGTACGCTTTAATATTATTTTGCTTATCACAGGCGACATCGTCAAAAATCATTACTGAATTCTCTAGAGCTTCAGAGGGGTCGATGATCATGGTGTTATCGCTGAACGGATAGTATCCTATCCCTTCAACTTGTTTCAAAACCCGTTGTAACTGCTCATATTTCGGTTGATACAACGATTTTGAATATACGTATACATTTTCGAAACGAAGTCCGTTCGGTTGATAGATCAGGCTAAGCATAGCGTTCGTCTTGCCGCAGCCGCTCGGGCCTGCAATGATAGCACGTACGTTATCAGGCAGTAGGTCACCGTGACGCACCGGCCTGAGCTGGGTCGTCTCGCGATCCAAGTTGAGGATCGGCAGAGCGAACTCGGGATGTTGAATGATACGCATTGCTTTGATTGACTGGCATGCCATCGCGATAAGACTGGTATATATACAGGGTGTCCCATAAGTAATGGTCCGTGGTGAAATGGGAGATTCTTGGTTTAAAAATATTACGATCTGACACTACTTGCTCTAACAAAATCTTGATAATAAAAAAGATACAGGGTGGCAAAGTTGAGATTAAAAAATTTTCTTTTCAAAATATCTCGGAAAATTGTAGAGGTACGAACGTGAAAACTTGGTGATAGATGTTTTGCGGTATGAGAAATCATAATTTGATATCCGTGTCGATGTATTTTATAGAGGGCGCCACTTAGGTCATGTTGACGACGTAAATGAACGCATAACTTTTTTATCCTTCAGGCTATCGCGCATTTTATTGTGAAATATTCAAACTACATCATTCTTGAGAAAAAAGATATACTGATTGTCAGTCTCAAAAGTTAGTGGTTTTCGAGATAATTGACAGTTAATAATTTTCTCTACTGATACTGTTCAGAATTTTTTCCTTACTGATAGTAGTTGGAAAATAAAAAAATGCCGAGACATAATAATTTTTCAAATTCAGATAAGAGAGATACGATTTCTCTTTATTGCAAACAAAACTTCAATGGGCAAGCTGCGAAACGAGAATACCTGTCACGATATCCAAACAGACTGAAACCTGATAATCGACTATTTCAGAATCTGTATAGGAATTTAGGTGAATATGGTTCATTTGTTTGCTTTTTAATATGTCAAAGTGAAAAATGTTTAATTGCCAAAATGCTGGTTATTATCTCAACCTACTGCATTAAGATTTCTGATAATAAAAAAAAAATAGAAATAATGCAGGAGATTATTAAAACGTGATTATCTCGAAAACCACTAACTTTTGAGACTGACAATCGGTATACCTTTTTTTCTCATCAATGATGTAGTTTTAATATTTCACAATAAAATGCGCGATATCCTGAAGGATAAAAAAGTTATTTGTTCATTTACGTCGTCAACATGACCTAAGTGGCGCCCTCTATAAAATACATCGACACGGATATCAAATTATGATTTCTCATACCGAAAAACATTTATCCCCAAGTTTTCACGTTCGTACCTTTACAATTTTTCGAGATATTTTGAAAAGAAAATTTTTAAATCTCAACTTTGCCACCCTGTATCTTTTTTATTATCAAGATTTTGTTAGAGCAAGTAGTGTCAGATCGTAATATTTTTAAACCAAGAATCTCCCATTTCACCACGGACCATTACTTACGGGACACCTGTATATGAACAGCGCCGCTGATCGGTAATCAGTCTTTATGTTGGACGTCGTGGGTAGAGGCCTCATTCATAACGCCATCAATAATCTCCCGTTTGAACTACATATCCCGAGTTACAAGTTTTGCGGTCCTGGCACGAGACTCGAAGAGCGTTTGCGTAGAGGTGATATACCCAGGAACAAACTTGACACCCTGTGTCGATCTCACGACATTGCCTACGCCCGTCGCAAGGATCTAGCATCTAGACATCAGGCGGACAAAATCTTGGAAGACGGTGCTTGGGAGCGTGTAAAGGCATCAGACTCTGGAATTGGTGAGAAGGCCGCAGCACTTATGGTTACCGGCACCATGAAGGTCAAACGGAAACTAGGCGCGGGGTGCCGTTGCCGTTCGTCTAAGTCCTTCGCAGCTTTGGTTCGTCAGATTAACCGTGAAAGACCACCCAGCGATGACACGGACATCTCGGCAGTTGCATCATCGGCTCTCAAGACGGCACGACGCATAGTTCGAAGACAGAAGTTTAACAAACCACGCATAATACCGATGCCTAAGACCGGGGGTGTACTCCCTCTGATACCAATATTTGCCGGGATGAGTGCACTCGGTGCTTTAGCCAGCGGAGCTGCTGGTATCGCTAAAACCGTTACCGACGTCAGAGCCAAGACCCGACAGCTGGAGGAGACGAAGCGCCATAACAGCCATATGGAGGACATTGCGTTGGGCAAAAAGGGTTCAGGATTGTACCTGCGGCGTCAAAGCAACGGCTACGGTCTCTATTTGAAACGTCACCAGTCAAAAAACTAAAGCTGCCCGCCCGTCCCCTGAGTGATGTCGACTTGCTCCGGTACGCTGGCCTGTTACGTATTCCGGCCTTCCGGGGCGTCTTCATGAGGGATCGTCTGCCCTCACAGCCACATAATGTGGAAAGCGGCATCGTCAACCTGGACATTAGCGCGGGCCCCGGCACTCATTGGGTTGCTTACCGGAAACATGGCAAGGCCGTCGAATATTTTGACAGCTATGGTAATTTAGCACCGCCGCAAGAACTTCAACGGTATTTTCACACCTGTAACATCTACTATAATGACGACGTATTTCAACGTCATGGGTACACCTGTGGGCATCTCTGTTTACAGTTTCTGAATAAAGAGCTGTGATCGCACCATTATCAGACAATCATGTCTCGCACATTCACCCTAACAGGTCGCACCAGCCATTTCTCGACGGCTGTCGACCCGCCGCTCCTACTTGATACCGACCGTTATGAATACAATATGGCCCTATTGGCGTTTGTATGCTACAATAGTATACCCAACATTGAACAGGGCGTCAACAGCCGAATTCATGTAACACCACGCACTGGTGTGGGCGTCTCTGCTATTAGCCATTTCTTCGACTTGCCCGACGGTTCATACGAGATCGAGCATCTGGAGTCATGCATTCGGGATAAGTTACAAACTCTCATTGCCACCAACGATCGATGCCGTAAGATCTTGACCGCTACCTCCCCAAGGACGGTGCACCGCCAGATCCGGAAGATGTATTCACCCTAAAGCCTGATAACAGTACATTGAAATGCAGCATGAAGAGCGCTCTGTTTGATATTGACTTCACACAACCAGACAGTCCAAACGATTTGTTGGGTTTTTCACCTAAAGTCTATGAAGCCCTGCAGACACACGAGTCCGATCAACCCGTGAATATTGTGCGAACACTATCGTTACATATCGAGACAAACATCACCACTGGGGCTTATTTGAATGGTCGTCTCGGCCATGTCATCTACGAATTTACGCCGCTGGTCGACCCGGGGTTTGTCATACGTGAAGAGCCTCGCACTCCAACCTATTTACCACTAGTCGACGGCAAGTCCATGATTGACAATATAACCATCGGCATCAAGGACCAGGACTCACGCCCTGTCAACTTTCGCGGGGAGAAGATTGTCATCCGATTGGAGCTGCGTAAAGAACCTCGTCAGGATGTTAGTCATTACGCATACTAATACGCGATTGGTCCACCCACAGACGTCAGTTCATGTGCGACGCTCCGCTCGATCACATCATCGTGCTTTAGCTGCTAACAACGTCGCATTCCTACGATCGCTTGGTTATAATGTCCGGAGTCCTCGATATCTATACCAGCCCAAACTACGATGAATCGATCGTCAAGGCCGAGGTGCATACCTACCAACCGCAGACACGCTCATTTAGCCATAATGATACTTGCGAGATCATCATCAACCAACAAGACATATGCCTTTTACCGTCCGAATCGACTCTGGTGATTGAAGGTCAATTTGTACCCGGCGCTGAAGGGACCGGCACGTGCAGCTTGACACAGAATGCTGCCTTGTTTTTGTTCTCAGACATCACTTATGAAATCAATGGGAAGGAGGTGGAGAAGGTTCGTGACACCGGAATCCTTACAGCGATGCGCACACTGCTCCTCTACAACCGTGATGTAGTTAGTGCATTGAAGCATGCCTCCTGGAGCAATACATTTGAATCACTGTTAGGAGGAGACAGGAAGTTTTGCTTCCGCGTCCCCCTTTCATATCTGTTTAGTGTTTTTTACGACTATCGCAAAGTATTAAGCGGTAAACACATCTTCCGTTTCACACGAGCCGTTAGCGATTACAACGCATATGTCAGTTTGCAAGCCGACGGAACGGTCGGTACGAAAACAGCAACCATCACCGTAAGCAATGTCGAACTCAAGATGTTGCATATCGTCCCCGATGATGTCACACGCCTCTCAATGTTACGTCACTTGAATGCTTCCCCGATGATGTCACACGCCTCTCAATGTTACGTCACTTGAATGCTAACAAACCAGTCTACATGCCCTTCCGCCGTTGGGAGCTGTACGAGCTACCAGCTCTCAGTAACAGCACAAAGGATCTGTGGGCTGTGAAAACATCACCGGTAACTGAACGACCTCGTTACGTTATCGTTGGTTTGCAGACCAACCGATGGAACAGTCTTCTGAACAATATTACGCAGTTTGAACACGCGGACCTGACCAGTGTACGACTGTAGTTGAATTCCGAGACGTACCCTGCGGAGCCTATGCGCCTTAATTTTGAACAAAATCGTTACGGAGAAGTATACGACGCATACACGACCTTCCAGAGGTCATTTTGTGGTAAGCCATCGTCCTCACTGATGCTCGACTATGCCGACTTCAAAGACCGACCTCTATTTGTGTTTGACTGCTCGAAGCATTCCCCGGCGACGCAGGCGGCCACCGTAGACATTAAACTAGTCTTTGAAAGCAGTGCCAATTTCCCAGCCAATACGAAGGTCTACTATGTCATCATCAACGATTGTGTGTATGAACATCGTTCTCTCGGCGGAGTGTTTCAGAAAATTCTCTAAATTATCATATACCATTAGCATTACTTTAATCTGATAATTATCTTGTTAAAGACCATATTACAATAAATAGCATTTTAAACAACCTGTTTTTTTTTATTTTTTTTTATTTATACCCATTTCCTTGTCAGGAACGGCTGCTTTAAAAGGGCCTTTTGTGCTCATATATTTTATTACCTGCACAAGGGACCGACCCATTCTTTTGCTTAATTTATTACCTGCCTTTTTGTTGGCGACTTACCCCAGGTATGATTCCTTTGTTCGATTCAGTGAACGGCTGCTTTTCAAAAGGGCCTTTTGTGTATGGCTTATATTTTATAACCTGCAGCTGTACGTTATTAATTCTATCACCCTATACCTACCTAACTATAATCATGATTTAGGCATAGGTACAATAGGACCAGAATAACTTGGCCTCTGGTTCTGAGAATTATACTGTTGAAGACGGATTATATTAGAAATGTACTGTATTGGTCATTGCAGATTTCAGGCGTGGCTATAGCAGGGTATAGGTAGTCGAGTTAATAATTTTTAAAATTTTCCAGATATTGTAGGTAAAAGGCAAAATACTCCTTCCTCAAACGGCCAACTTATTTTGGACGTATTGTGTACCTATAGGTACTTATTTTATAAGAACTGGCGTTGAAGTACCGACTGAAATATAAATAATAATAATAATAAAAAATAATTAATATTAATAATAATAATAATAATAATATCGCACAATTTCTGCCGAACGAATCTCTATTTTGTAATTAGAGAAGTAAATAGTGTATTTGACGGTAATTCGAAAAGTAATTGTAATTAGGGATAGAGGTAAATAGTGTACTTGACGGTAATTAGAAAAAGTAATTATTGTAATTAGGTAGATATGTAATAATTAGTGTAATGACGTAACTCTGCTTTTGGTGCACCTCATTATAATCATGATTTAGGCATAGGTACCTATAGGTATGTACTTAATTTATAAGTTATGTCGCTGAAGTACCGACTGACATAATAATAATATTGATAATAATAATAATAATAATAATAATAATAATTAGTAATTCTTCAAACATGCCATATAGTCCGAAAATTCTTGTCCTTGGGATAGGATGAAGTTCTTCCCCAAGGAATAGAGATATTGTGTGAGTATACTAGGTGGAAACAATATTTGAACTCTCGTAAATCTTTTTGCAATGTTTACTTAAGAGATTAAGGGACAACCAACATTGCAAAGTAAATAGAGAATGGTGTCCGACCAGGACCGTATCTAGGTATAATTCAAAATTTAGAAACTGTAAGAAACAACTTAACTTGATTTACATATTTTTATGTACCTACCTAATAAGCATTGGATTAATTTCCCGTCATAAATCCTTGTCAGTGTAATATGTAGGTACTCAATTGACAATTTTATAAAAATTGACCCATGCGTGAAAAGCACATTTTTTCCTGAAGATAAAATGAATGTTGTTGGAATACTACCCTGCAGAAAAAGGTCTTATAGCATTATTGCTTGCAATAATGTCTTTACGATATTACGCTTTAATCCTCTTTGTGTCGGTAGGTACATAGCCTCCGGGCCTTCAAATATTCCTTCCACCTAGTATACCTATATCTTGTATTGTATAGACCCAGTGTAAAAACTGAGAAAGATAGATAGATAAATAAATAACAATAATAATAATAATAATAATAATAATAATAATAATAATAATAAAACTCCGCCAACGACGGTCCCAAGCCCGTGTGAAAAAGGAGGAGGGGGAGGAGTAACAACCTCGTTAAAAAACCAAGGTTCATCTGGCCCGGATGAAAACACCTTGTAAGGGCTCCTGTCTAGGGTTACAGAATACCTTCAGAAATGGAGAGAAAAAGAAAAGTAAGCCTCGGAAATGAGTCGCTGCCTGGGGAGCGCCAGGGCACGTCTGGAGCTGGTGCTGGACGTGACAGTATGCGAACCACCAGTGGTAGGTTGCTGAGCAGGCGGGCACCTACCGGGAAACCCGAAAGTAATACAGTCGAAAACCGCCCGGAAACCCAAATTCTACAAACAGACCCACAAACCACCGGAAGTGTTTTGCCGGGACAACCGGCAATCACCAAGGCTGGCCTACCTCGACAACGCATGGCATGGACAACCGATATGAATATAGCTGTCATGCGTTGTTACTACAAAGCAACAGAACTAGAAACAATAGCAACTGGATATAGACACCAACTTCATAGACTGTTCACCGACACATACCCAGATTTAAGGCAAAAAGTGACAGAACAAAGACTGATTGATCAGAAAAATATGATTATAAAAAAGAACATACTTTCACCAATTCAGCTACAAGGCATCAAAGAAAAAATAGCTAAGGAATTAAATCCATCACAACCAAACACAAGCTCATTATCACAGGATAGAAACCCTAATGGGACAGAAGCTCAACAAGATACACCAGCTACACTAAATGAAGACCCAATTCCGCAAGCAACACCAATCACTAATGAAACAGAAAATCAACAAAATACACCAACCGCGCTAAATGAAAACTCAATACCAAGATCAATACCAACAACTATACCACCACAAGAAATTATAAATGAAATAGAAACAAATATAATTAAGTGGAGAGGATCAAACCCTAACACCAGACCAAGCCTTCCCAGGCTGAACATAAATAGTCACTCACAACAAATCATAAAGATAGTTAACGAAGACATCATTAAGAAATATATCAATGAAGATACAAATCTAGAAGAACTACACCTCGTCATATATGCCTGTGCCACCGCAATTCTAACCCTTAACAAACAGAAAATAATAAACAACCACAACAGTAAACCGAAAACATTCAAAAAACCAAACTGGAAAATCAGGCTGGAGAAAAAAATAGAATTCCTCAGAAAAGAAATCGGTAGAACGACACAATATCTTAATGGAAACAACAGCAAAAAACTAATGAAACACTTCACTCAGTCAAACTCCAACAAAACAAATGTTACAATAGAAACACTAGAATCATCAAAACAGAAGCTCGCTCTCTACGCAGCCAGACTAAAACGTTACACCCGATCAAATGACAGGAAAAATCAAAACAATATTTTTAAAAACAGAGAGAAAACATTTTATAATAATGTGTGCAACAAGGTAACAGACATCAATATAAAACCACCATCCAAAGAACAAATAACAGAATTTTGGAGCAACATATGGTCAAACCCAACCCATCATAATGACAAAGCAGAATGGATCAAACAGAAAATACGCAAACAGCAGAAAACACCTCAACAAACAGACTACGAAATCACTCAAGAAGAATTAAGCCACACAATCAGAAAAACACAAAACTGGAAGTGCCCAGGGCCAGACGAACTACACAACTACTGGTATAAACAGTTCACTTCAGTGCATACAAACCTTGCCAACCAAATAAACAATATAATCCAAAACCCACATCTCATGCCACACTTCCTCACAGAGGGCACAACATACATAAAACCTAAAAACCAACAAACAGAAAACCCAGCCAACTACAGACCCATCACGTGTCTATCCACTTTATATAAAATAATTACAGCCATCGTGTGTAACAAAATAGAAAATCACCTTACTACAAACAACATTCTCACCGAAGAACAGAAGGGATGCCGCAGAGGCGGCAAAGGCTGTAAGGAACAGCTAATAATAGACACCACCATAATGAAACAAGCAGAAAAAGATAAGAGAAATATCCACATTGCCTACATAGACTATAAAAAAGCTTTCGACATGATACCACACAGCTGGCTTTCAAAATCCTGCAGATCTACAAAACACACCCCATAATCGAACAATTCTTAACAACAATCATGAATAGTTGGAGAACAAAAATCATCCTAACCACAAATTCAGAAATCATACAAACGGACCAGATAAATATCCGACGTGGTATTTTCCAGGGAGACGCATTGAGCGCCTTATGGTTCTGCCTCTCTCTGAATCCATTATCAAACACTCTCAATAACACCAAACTTGGATACCAAATCAAACATAACAAACGGGTTATCTACATCATAAACCATCTAATGTATATAGACGACATTAAAATCTACACATCAACGCGACCACAATTACAACAGTTACTCGGAACAATAGAAACAATATCAACAGACATAAAAATGGAGTTCGGAGTGGACAAATGCAAAACACTTCACCTGGAAAAGGGGAAACTAACTCAGGAACCAAATCATCAAGTACTGAATAATCAAACATTGCAACAACTACACCCTAATGACCTGTATAAATATCTGGGATTTCAACAAAGCTTCAAACTTAATCACACCGAAATAAAATCACAGCTCCAGGCAGAATATGAAAAAAGACTTCATCAACTTCTTAACCCTCCTTTCCACGGGTGGGGTCTACCAGTCCACTGTAAAGTTAAAAACTATGATATTTCTTTCAATTTTTTTTTTCCTGTTTTCGCGCTTTAATGTAGCTTCATAAATTTAAAAAACCTACATACAACTCAAATTTCAGGACTTTATTTTAACAAATTATAAAGTTGTAGTGGAAAATGTCCTAATAGACCCCACCCGTGGGTTGATGTAGCTGTTTATTTTATGAGGTGCTGCGTATATAGCTTGCACTAATACAAATAAATACATGATTCGAGCTCACTTTTATGGTTATTGATGGGCTATTAAAGTCGAACAAATAACTCTGTTTTAAAATGATGCCAGTTTTACACTTTACATTTTGCTTATAAATGTTTTTTTTTTTATACTTTATTACATAGATACAATATGTTGTATTGGTGTAAGCAGAACAAATTTAGTCTTTAGCACTTGGCCGTGGAGATAGGTAGACTGAAAGGGTTTTGTGAGTGATATAACAAAAGCGCAGTGTTCTAAAACATTTAGCAACTGACTTGAAAAAATATAAGGTAAGTTTTTGATATTTTTGTAATACAAACGTAGTTTGCAATACTGTGGACTAAGAAATTTTTATGCATGTACTTTGTTGAAGTTCTTCACAGTTAATTTTTTTATAATTAGGTACTCAAAAAATTGTTACAGTTCTATGGATCCTGACGAAGCTGAAATTCAGAGGTTGCTAACTCTTTATGATGAGGTTCCCACCCCATCTGGTTCAGAATCTGAGGATGATGAAGAGAGTGTTGATCCAGATCAAGAAAAATTTAGTTTGCACGAGTCAGATACTGAGCAGGAAGATATGCCAGATAATGAAGAACCTACAGATGCCTCATTGCCAAGTACTTCAAGAACGGCATCTTTGGGTACTTCAGAACGAGCCCTATACTATCGTGGAAAAGATGGCACAAAATGGAGGAAAAATCCTCTATCTCGAACAGTTCGAACTAGACAAGAAAATATAGTAACCCACTTACCTGGAGTAATTGGTGAAGCAAAACAGGCGAAGAATGCCTACCAATGTTGGATGTTTATGTTTGGAAATATATTGAATATTATTGCCGAATACACAAATTTGTATATACAGAAAATAGCATCACGATACAAAGACAAATATGATACCAAACCAACGAATGCCGCAGAAATAAAAGCGTTTATTGGCTTATTGTATTTAGCCGGAATACAGCATGGTTCCCGAAGGAACTTGTCAGAATTTTGGTCTAATGATGGAATGGGATCCGAAATATTTATTGCTACGATGGCTCAACGCAGATTCGAGTTCATTATGAAATGTCTTCGATTTGATGATACTAATAACAGAGAGGTCAGAAAACAGGAGGACAAATGGGCTGCTGTTCGCGAAGTTTTTCAGATGTTTTTGGCAAATTGCAAATCTAGTTATAGTCCAGGAGAATATGTAACACTCGATGAGATGCTCTTGGCATTCAGAGGAAGATGCAGTTTTAGAATGTACATTCCAAACAAACCAAACAAATATGGACTTAAAGTGTTCTCATTAGTTGACGCTAGGACATTTTATACACATCATTTAGAAATTTATTGTGGCTTACAGCCTGACGGCCCATTTAAAATTAGTAATGCTACAATTGATGTCACAAAAAGAATGTGTGCACATTTATCAGGATCTGGAAGAAACGTCACAATGGATCGTTGGTTTACCAGTTACGAATTAGTTAGAAGCTTACTAAGGGAACATCGTTTAACTGTAGTTGGTACCATCAGAGCTAACAAAAGGGAACTGCCTGACGAAATAAAAAAAGTTACAGCTAGAAGAGTTAATTCATCGGTGTTTGCTTTTGGAGAGGAAATGACTGCCGTTTCCTACGTACCAAAAAAGTCAAAAAATGTGTTAGTGGTGTCCAGTTTGCATAGAGATGATAAAATTGACGAAAATACTGGTGAAAAAAATAAACCCGAGCTAGTGACCTTTTATAATGAAACCAAAAGTGGGGTAGATGTTGTTGACCGTATGATCACCTCCTACAATGTCGCAAGAGGTACTAGGCGTTGGCCAATGGTCATATTCTTTGGTTTGCTTAATGTTGCTTCAATAAATGCTTTTGTTATATACAGGGCTAACAACCCCCAGGGCGAATATTTTAAATCAAGAAGGCTGTTTCAGAAGTCTTTAGGGCTATCTCTTGTAGAAGAGACCGTACAACAACGAGCAACTAATCCACACATTTCCAGAACTACGCGCGTACTTGCTGCAAGACTGGCCGGCATTGGTCCAGAAATAAGGGATGATCCACCTCCTAATAAAAGAGGGCGCTGCAAGTATTGCAGCAAACGTAAAACAAGATATTTTTGTCATTTGTGCAAAAACTGGCTATGTATGGATCATATATTAGCATGCTGCAGGGAATGTATGGAAAATAAAGCAACTTGATCACCCTGTATAGTTTGTGGAGAAAATGTTTTATTCAATTATTTTTATGTTATGCATGTTAAGTTATATGTTATTTTTAAGAATCTACAGGGTTACTGGTAACTGGATACATTCCTTTGGTGATCTGATAAAACAAGAGGTAAGGAGTAAATTAACCTCAACATGAACTATACAAAACTCAATAGATTTTGAGATATTTCGATTTCAACTTTTCTTAAAAAAATGGGTTCAAATGTCTTGAAATGTAATTTTCAAAAAATCTACTTTAACTTTTTGATTTTTGTTTTTGCTGGAATACTTGTCCAATACTTTGCTTCCTTCTGGAATAAAAAATATCCTGAGGTATTTCGATCGTGTGAAAATTTCAAAGAAAAACTTTCACAAATTATTTTTTTTTAAATTAGATTTAAAAGTGTTTACAAGTTATTTTCGCAAAATTGTCAAGGCAACTTGCGTACAAATTGTTTTAAAGACTTGCTTAGTGTAGTAGCTATCTAACAAGGTACGAATCTTGTACAAGAATAACAGATTCTCCCCGGTATGTACCGTTACCGAGGAACAAATCTTTAGTCGGGACGTTTAAAAAAAAAATACGGCCCTGAACGGGGGTCTTAAAATTCTCGGATCCGGTCCATTTTCAATAGGTCGTATTTGGGGGTGACGAGCTTCGTCCCTACCAAGTTTCGTCCCGATCGGTAAAACTTTCAGACACTTTAGTGGCTATTACTAGGCTATTCCCGAAAAATCCCGAAATTCCCGAAAAAATTACACTTCCCGGGAACGGATCCCGCTCATTTTCAATAGGCATCGTGCCACGGTGCGCCTCTTCAATCGAGCCAAATTTCAACTTTTCCACATGAAAACTGGCGGCTCTAGAGTGTTTCCTAGCAAAGTCACAGTTTCGTAAGTATACGTATTCTTGTGCCCGAAAAATGTCTGTCTGTCGGTCTGTCTGTCCGTTACTTTGCTAGGAAACATTCTAGAGCCGCCAGTTTTCATGTGGGAAAGTTGAAATTTTGCTCAATTGAAGAGGCGCACCGTGGCACGATGCCTATTGAAAATGAGCGGGATCCGTTCCCGGGAAGTGTCATTTTTTCGGGAATTTCGGGATTTTTCGGGAATAGCCTAGTAATAGCCACTAAAGTGTCTGAAAGTTTTACTGATCGGGACGAAACTTGGTAGGGACGAAGCTCGTCACCCCCAAATACGACCTATTGAAAATGGACCGGATCAAAGAATTTTAAGACCCCCGTTCAGGGCCGTATTTTTTTTAAAACGTCCCGACTTAAGGATTTGTTCCTCGGTAACGGTACATAGCGGGGAGATTCTGTTATTCTTGTACAAGATTCGTACCTTGTTAGATAGGTACTACACTAAGAAAGTTTTTAAAACAATTTGTACGCAAGTTGCCTTGACAATTTTGCGAAAATAACTTGTAAAAACTTTTAAATCTTATTTAAAAAAAATAGTTTGTGAAAGTTTTTCTTTGAAATTTTCACACGATCGAAATACCTCAGGATATTTTTTATTCCAGAAGGAAGCATAGTATTGGACAAGTATTCCAGCAAAAACAAAAATCAAAAAGTTAAAGTAGATTTTTTGAAAATTACATTTCAAGACATTTGAACCCATTTTTTTAAGAAAAGTTGAAAATCGAAATATCTCAAAATCTATTGAGTTTTGTATAGTTCATGTTGGGGTTAATTTACTCCTTACCTCTTGTTTTATCAGATCACCAAAGGAATGTATCCAGTTACCAGTAACCCTGTATATTGAAAGTTGTGTTTTTCTATTTAAAATACAATAATAATTTTAATTTTTGAAAAAGTGATCAAAAATACACTAACCCCGGGTTGCACCAATATAACTCTGACAACTTGTTGGATAATCACTAATCAAATGTAACAACTTGTCACATTTTATTTGCGTTGCACGAACCAAATCAACTCAATTCCAGTTGCTTGTCAGCTAATCACTTGCTACATTGATGCACAATATGACAACCTAGCAAAATGCAAGCAGTGAATGAAAGATACGGTTGACAGTAGGCCAACTTTGAAATTTCCAACCAAGAAATGAAAAAGAAGAATGGAATCAATGGATTCTGATTGGTGGATTCCTTCCATCTAAGATTTAATAATAATAATAGTAAAATTAATTATTTTATTTTATTTATTATTGTTTGGTTATTGGACTGTATTTTATGGTATTTTTACCTTATTGTTATTTTGAATTGAATATTTGATTTTTGGATCGGCTGGGTGCTGGGTTTGTTCTTGTTGTGAATTGTTATTCTCTGGTTGTGTTATATTATTTTGTGAAGATCTTGGATAAATGCATAAGAAAAACCTTTAGGGAACAAGACGAGGAAATTTTAATTCATATTGATGAAAAGTAAGTAACAATGATGAGGTTATCTAATAATAAATATCCTGTAATAAAATAGATTTTGTACAAAGTCTTCTCTATCTTCTAGTTGCTCGTCAGTACCTTCAAGTCATCATTGATTTCAAGAGCAAAGTTGTGAAGAAAAGCTGCAATAATATAAAGATTTCTTTGAGTCTTGTTCCACAGTTCAAAACTGAGACACGGAAGTCTATTTAGTCCCAGGACCCCGAATCAGAGCTCCATTACATTCCTGGTAGAAATCTGTGACCTACTGTAAGCTTCGGTCGATGCTATCCTGTTGCCAGGAGGCAGTGAAAATATAATTTGACTTCAGGCGTGTATGCATATTATTATAGTGACTCTGTGGACAATTCTACGTACAGTTGACTTGTGCAAATTAATATGGTCAATAATTGTCACCAAAAACAACAAAAAAAAATAGTAGATCTCGACTAATAATTGACTTGCTTCGAAATGTTATTTATTGGTTGTATTTCATTTCCAAAATTTTCTAGTAGCTGTACTGATGCTTTTGAAAAAAATTTCTGGGTATTACAATGTTCATCAGAATCAGTAGGTACTTGTAGAAATTGTAATTGAAATTGAAGAATTGTGTGACATCTGCAAAACATAATAATAGTTAATTATTTCATATTTCCGGTTAATATTAATAATATATTTGAAATATTTGGTTATAATTTTTTATAAAATAGTGTTTTTTTACATCAGACTATAATATTGTAGTATATTTATGACTAACAGATAAATAAATTGCAAGTACTTAACTTATATTTTAATGAAAACTATAATTTATTAGAATTTTCTCAATTTATATGACTGTAAAGTTGATCGTCATACTTGTAATCACCCAACTATCCGTGATTATTCTGACAACAGATGTGACAAGTCGTCAGAGACATAATCATGTTGGTGCAACCCAAATTATGATCTGACAATGGTTTTTATCATGTAGCAAGAGATTATTGTGACGACTTGTCACATCTCTTGACGTCTTGCTACATTTGTGACGACTTGTCACATTTTCCTCTGACAAGTTGTCAGAGCAGATAATCGCTTGCTACATGAACTGAATTTATTGGTGCAACCGGGCTTAAGGGTTATTAAATTTTAATTTTGTTGAATTTACCATTTTTTCTTACTTTTTTATGTATTAGTATCATTTTCAATGTTGTGTTAGATCATATATTATTTTGCAATATATATAAATAAAATGCACTATTCATTTTGCTGTTTTGAAAATTGGTCCTGGTAGACCCCACCCGTGGGTTAGTGTAATTTTCAACCCACCCGTGGGAAGGAGGGTTAAAACACACTTGAACTCGGGAAATCTATTTAAAGCCATTAATACTTACGCGATCCCCATTCTCACCTACTCCTTCGGAATCATCGAATGGTCGACCACAGACCTGGAAAACATTAACATGCGAACAAGAACTGCCCTAACGAAAAATAGAATACTGCACCCCAACTCATGTAAGGAAAGATTCAACATAAGCAGAAAAGAAGGAGGGAGAGGAATAATAGACCTACATTCACTACATGCCAAACAATTGAATTCACTCCAGACATACTTCCGTTCAAAAGAACACAAACTACACAAAGCAATAGTGCATACAGACAAGAACTACACACCGTTGAATCTTCATTCACAAACACCAACTGATCAACATCCAAGAACAGTCGAACAAAAAAAAGAGATATGGTCCTCTAAGGCTCTACATGGCAGACACTACAATCAAGTCAATAACTCCAACATTAACAAAAAGCTGTCGTATAGATTTTTGGAAAACGGTCTTCTCTTCCCTGAAACCGAAGGCTTTCTTCTTGCCATCCAGGACCAAATAATTGCCACCAATAACTACAGAAAGCACATATTAAAAGACGCAACAATAATCAGTGACGCATGTAGGAAATGCCAACAATTTCCAGAGACAATAGATCACATCACCTCTGGTTGCAAGCTCCTTGCAGGAACTGCATATACTGATAGACACAACACAGTAGCAAAAATAATACACCAAGCCATTGGACTCCACTACAATCTTCATGCAGATTCTCAACCCTACTACAAATACACACCGCAAACAATACTGGAAAATCAGGATTACAAATTATATTGGGACCTCACCATCCAAACTGATAAAACAATCATGCACAATAGGCCAGATATCACGCTTGTAAATAAAAAATAAGACGTAACATTCATCATTGACATCGCAGTTCCATCAGACTCCAACATAACAAATAAATACGCAGAAAAGAAAACTAAATATCAACCATTAGCCATAGAAGTTGAAAGGATATGGAAACAGAAGTCGGTTTACATCTTACCCTTTATAATATCAGTAACTGGAATCACACCGCACACATTCACACAACATCTCACACAACTCCAGCTGCCACACTACATACATGCACAGGCGCAAAAAGCAACGATACTTCAAACATGCAACATCACTCGAAACTTCTTAAATCAAAGATAATGAAATCTGTGTAGACTTGGCCTGAGCCCGTCTGCATGAATAATCTCACCAGCTATGATGCTGAGAATGCTGAGAATCAATCGAAAATAATAATAATAAATAATATTCCAGTGCTCAAAGTACACCAGAAGCTTTAAGAGAAATAATCTCGATAACTAAAGGTATAGAAACATTGAAAGAAGATATCGGATTTCTCTATAATTGTTGCAAGGAATCTGACCTGACCAAACACAGCTCAGACATGGCTATAGTACCAAAACAAAAGACTCTGGACAACTTTGTGATAGATCTAAAGGCAAAGGATGAGGCCGGCACTATCGACATTGAGGTGTGTGGTGATAGGAAAGCGCTTAGGGACTTGACTGCTGAAGACCTTTATAGTTATATACTAAAAGGGGCAAAAATTTCAGCAAGGTTGAAGGCCTTAAAAGCTGCTGACCCATCAAGAAGAGTGGAGATGACACTGAATGAGAAGTTTACTCTTGTAGCTGACGAGGATGCTGCACCAACTGACCTGACAAAAAACAGATTTTTTGCAGTGGTACATGTAGAATATGCCCGAAAAATAAAAGAAGACGATAGAAGGTCTAAGGTTTCTCCAATAATCGCTAAGCTGGACCTACAGAAGTTGGACAACAGGATGGTGAGGCTCCTTCCTTATATGGGAACAGGTTACGCACTGATACCCATGAGATTGACCGGGCTAGCAGCAGATGAACACCACCTATATTTTATGGGTGCTTGTATAATAGACTATTGTACTTACTACAATTCTAGCTTGAAATCAAGCGGGAAATCCAAGCTACTCTCCTTCAGAGAATTCATGGAAAAAGCAAGTGATATGAAGGACATGACTCTAAGAGTTGACACGATGGCAGCCTCCCTAAGAAATAAGGGTCTGCAACAGATACTGGTTCCAGATGAGAAACTTGATGAGATCCAGGCCATCATAGATAGTGTAGAATTGGGTGCAAGCAAGCTCACCACAGTCAGAGCTAAAGTAGCGGTTGGTGCTTTAATGAGGAAACAGTAACCACCCGTCAAAGAGCATCCAGGGGGATTGGAGTTAGGGGAGGGATTAGGGACAACATAAAGGGGGGGAGAAGCTCGATTACTCATGATCCTTCCAAGCCAAAGACCCAACCATAAATGATCTTCCCGAGTGGGAAGGAAATAACATGGAGTGAAAGGCATGGAACAATGCTTGCTAACATCCCTGAACTTGGAGGATACATCAACGAATAACATGCTAGGTCCTTTTGTAAGATAAAAAATATTCTTTCAATTCGTCTTCTATAGAATATGTAGTGCAGCAACAGCAGCAAATTTTATGGTCGTGAAGAGCTTTGCAGGTTTTAAAGGTTCATAACTTGGAGGTGCTATTTGCATGTTTCAAATGTGGTTCATGCAAATTACATGACTTTCAATATATTTCGTCCTTTTAAGCAAATTTGAGTTTAGTGAACCGCTGCTCACTACTAAGAAGGCAACAGCACGTGGTGTTCCCAGGCGGTCACCCATCCAAGTACTGACCACGCCCGACGTTGCTTAACTTCGGTGATCGGACGAGAACCGGTGTATTCAACGTAGTATGACCGTTGCCTATAATTACCGATAAAACGGTCGATTTTAATCGCCCTGACATACTGTTTATAGATAAAAAAAGAGAATATGAGAAACTGAAAAAATTAGAAAGTATGAAAATCTTGCGATAAAGGGTTAAACGCATATGGGGATTGAAAAACATCAATATAGTACCTATAGTCATCTCCGTCACTGGCATGATATCCAGAAACTTCCACAACCACCTGAAGAAAATCGACCTATCGAGCGGACTCTTAATTACCATCCAAAAGGTAGTAATTCTTCAAACATGCCATATAGTCCGAAAATTCTTGTCCTTGGGATAGGATGAAGTTCTTCCCCAAGGAATAGAGATATTGTGTGTGTATATGTGTACCTATATCTTGTATTGTGTAGACCCAGTGTAAAAACTGAGAAAGATAGATAAATAAATAAATAATAATAATAATAAACTCCGCCATCGACGGTCCCAAGCCCGTGTGAAAAAGGAGGAGGGGGAGGAGTAACAACCTCGTTAAAAAACCAAGGTTCATCTGGCCCGGATGAAAACACCTTGTAAGGGCTCCTGTCTAGGGTTACAGAATACCTTCAGAAATGGAGAGAAAAAGAAAAGTAAGCCTCGGAAATGAGTCGCTGCCTGGGGAGCGCCAGGGCACGTCTGGAGCTGGTGCTGGACGTGACAGTATGCGAACCACCAGTGGTAGGTTGCTGAGCAGGCGGGCACCTACCGGGAAACCCGAAAGTAATACAGTCGAAAACCGCCCGGAAACCCAAATTCTACAAACAGACCCACAAACCACCGGAAGTGTTTTGCCGGGACAACCGGCAACCACCAAGGCTGGCCTACCTCGACAACGCATGGCATGGACAACCGATATGAATATAGCTGTCATGCGTTGTTACTACAAAGCAACAGAACTAGAAACAATAGCAACTGGATATAGACACCAACTTCATAGACTGTTCACCGACACATACCCAGATTTAAGGCAAAAAGTGACAGAACAAAGACTGATTGATCAGAAAAATATGATTATAAAAAAGAACATACTTTCACCAATTCAGCTACAAGGCATCAAAGAAAAAATAGCTAAGGAATTAAATCCATCACAACCAAACACAAGCTCATTATCACAGGATAGAAACCCTAATGGGACAGAAGCTCAACAAGATACACCAGCTACACTAAATGAAGACCCAATTCCGCAAGCAACACCAATCACTAATGAAACAGAAAATCAACAAAATACACCAACCGCGCTAAATGAAAACTCAATACCAAGATCAATACCAACAACTATACCACCACAAGAAATTATAAATGAAATAGAAACAAATATAATTAAGTGGAGAGGATCAAACCCTAACACCAGACCAAGCCTTCCCAGGCTGAACATAAATAGTCACTCACAACAAATCATAAAGATAGTTAACGAAGACATCATTAAGAAATATATCAATGAAGATACAAATCTAGAAGAACTACACCTCGTCATATATGCCTGTGCCACCGCAATTCTAACCCTTAACAAACAGAAAATAATAAACAACCACAACAGTAAACCGAAAACATTCAAAAACCCAAACTGGAAAATCAGGCTGGAGAAAAAAATAGAATTCCTCAGAAAAGAAATCGGTAGAACGACACAATATCTTAATGGAAACAACAGCAAAAAACTAATGAAACACTTCACTCAGTCAAACTCCAACAAAACAAATGTTACAATAGAAACACTAGAATCATTAAAACAGAAGCTCGCTCTCTACGCAGCCAGACTAAAACGTTACACCCGATCAAGTGACAGGAAAAATCAAAACAATATTTTTAAAAACAGAGAGAAAACATTTTATAATAATGTGTGCAACAAGGTAACAGACATCAATATAAAACCACCATCCAAAGAACAAATAACAGAATTTTGGAGCAACATATGGTCAAACCCAACCCATCATAATGACAAAGCAGAATGGATCAAACAGGAAATACGCAAACAGCAGAAAACACCTCAACAAACAGACTACGAAATCACTCAAGAAGAATTAAGCCACACAATCAGAAAAACACAAAACTGGAAGTGCCCAGGGCCAGACGAACTACACAACTACTGGTATAAACAGTTCACTTCAGTGCATACAAACCTTGCCAACCAAATAAACAATATAATCCAAAACCCACATCTCATGCCACACTTCCTCACAGAGGGCACAACATACATAAAACCTAAAAACCAACAAACAGAAAACCCAGCCAACTACAGACCCATCACGTGTCTATCCACTTTATATAAAATAATTACAGCCATAGTGTGTAACAAAATAGAAAATCACCTTACTACAAACAACATTCTCACCGAAGAACAGAAGGGATGCCGCAGAGGCGGCAAAGGCTGTAAGGTGTTAACTGTGATGCTTGATGTTTGAATGTATTAATTTGATATGATTTATTGTTGTATTGATGGGTTGAATGGTTAAAAAATGAATGATTGTATTGAATACATATTTATTGCGTGTATGTTTGTTCGCAGTCTGGCTTGAAGTCTTCGTCTCGTCACACGACGCAGGATTACATTGCATTTTACAGCGAAGCCAGAATGTGCAAAAATGATTGAGTGGGTAACATAAGGAACAGCTAATAATAGACACCACCATAATGAAACAAGCAGAAAAAGATAAGAGAAATATCCACATTGCCTACATAGACTATAAAAAAGCTTTCGACATGATACCACACAGCTGGCTTTCAAAATCCTGCAGATCTACAAAACACACCCCATAATCGAACAATTCTTAACAACAATCATGAATAGTTGGAGAACAAAAATCATCCTAACCACAAATTCAGAAATCATACAAACGGACCAGATAAATATCCGACGTGGTATTTTCCAGGGAGACGCATTGAGCGCCTTATGGTTCTGCCTCTCTCTGAATCCATTATCAAACACTCTCAATAACACCAAACTTGGATACCAAATCAAACATAACAAACGGGTTATCTACATCATAAACCATCTAATGCTAATGTATATAGACGACTGTTCCGTCATCAATGACACTCATTCATTAATTTCCATTTCCTCACGGAATCTATCCTTGCACAACCCTTTTGCCCATCCCTTATATTTGGCTACTCTCGGCAAGAGAAGATGTGCGTAACGTGGGTGGTCAAACCAAGCGTCAAGGTTTTCACCCCTAGAAGAGACCAGAAGCAGTTGAGCATTGGAACACGTCGGGTCGCATCAGGAAATCCCGTATCGTGTGCAAGTGCAATCCAAGGAGAGTTTAGTGACCAGCACCACTTCTTCAGTTGCTGATAAACGTCGCGGCTCCGTCTTCTCTTACTTCATCTTAATATCATCGATTATCGCGTCCTATAGGCCGATCGTTTATACGGACATTCGCATTTCCCGCACAGATATAGTGATTCACAGAAGGCAGAATAAACAGTGAGTACCTACGCATGAACTATTAAGCCAAATATTAATTGTTAATCCTGTCTATTTGTATTTCCCTGTGTATCCTGTATCTTGGTCCTTCGCCCAGATAAGAACATCATTTTCATCCAATTGGTTCCCCATTACGGGAACTTATTATTTATTCTTCACATCCAATCGAGTCCCCATTAAGGGACCGTACATTTGGTCCTTCGAGCCCGATATTGTACCAGCTCTGTGGTAAAAAATAAAGTTCATTTATTTCAATTCATTCAATAAAAGACCTGATTAATTATTGTTGCAGTTATACATGCAAATTGAAATATTTTGTTACGCATTTTATTAAATCGCATTGGGTAAAAATCCCCGCATTGAAAACACCTACACAATTTTATTGTGTAACATTGTGAAATTCACACAGTACGGTGACCACCTTGAAGTGAATATCGATTTTTCCTGCTTCCTGTTTAGTTTAGGTACAAGTCAGCAGCAGGTGTTCACATTTTATTTAGAAGTTGAAGTTGGAGGTGAAAATAACTGGTTACTTCTCACCCCTCGGATTTCTAATCTCGCAATTGTCTTTACTTACTATCCGCATTCTTATTCATCGCTGGAAAATACGCTTGCATTTTTATTTAGGTACTTGAGTAAAATATTGGTTTTATTTCGGTACAGCGTTGTCAAGTGGGCTTATTTCTCGCACTTGTTATTTTATAAAGTCTAACTTCGATAATTTATTGTTGTTGTTTCGTCATACATAATAATGGTTTATGCGTTAGAAAAGGCTTTATCAATTGCGAAACAAACGCAAACGCGTCTTAGTACAATATACGCGAATTACCAACAAAACCCACAGGATTACCAAAGCGTTTTAATAGCAGCACATGACACAGTGTGCGAGTGGTATAACGACTTTCAGCGTGTCTTTAAGACCACTCAAATAGATAAATCGTCAGAACTGTGGAAGTCTTTCATGGAAATTGTTCTTGATATCGATAGCACTTATTTTGGTTTAAAATCGATTATTGCTACGATTTTGAAGAGAGAATCTGAAGTTGCAGCATCAGATAAACTCGTTATTGTAGGGGATTCGAGGTCGATTGACAAGCAGTTAGGAGGTTCAAGTGAATCTTTAAGTGAGAATAAGCCTAGGGTTAATGTTCGATTGCCCAAGCTGGATCTGCCGAAATTTGACGGCGATTTAAGGACTTGGCCGACATTCTTTGACTTATTTAATTCACTCATTCATGAGAATTCTGACTTGTCCAATGTTGAGAAGTTTCAGTATTTGATTTCAACTCTGTCAAAGGAGCTTTTGACATTAGTTCGACATTTGCCACTTACTTCTGACAACTACGCAATCGCCTATGAAGCTTTGACCACTCGTTATCAAAATCATAGGATCCTCGCAACTCTTTACTGGAACACTCTCATAAACGCTTCTAAGAGCACGTCAGATTCACCACAATCTCTTCGCAGTTTATTGAATATTTTCATTGAAAATATTGCCGCATTAGACAACTTCCGTGATTTGAATCTTTGGGATTTCACACTCTTCAATTGTCTACTTCAAAAAGTAGACAATAATACCCGTAAACGTTTTGAAATAGAATTCGCACAACGGGACTTCCCCTCGTACGATGATCTGAAACAGTTTTTGACAGATCAGTGTAGAGCATTGGAATCAAATGTATTAAATGTTAATACTGATTCATATCCTCGCAATAAATCATTAGTCGTTTCGTCGAACTCGAACTGGCGTCATAGCCAGAAGCATAATCCTCATAAGCCGCAAGCATTATTAGCAGCGACTTCAGACAAGTCGACTGACTCGCAATGCACACATTGCAATTCTAATTCGCATTCGCTTTTTACTTGTCCCTCATTTTTAGAGTTGACACCTTACAAGCGTCATCTGGTAGTCAAATCTCTTCGTCTGTGTCATAACTGTTTGAGTACACAGCACTCGTTGAGAAATTGTAGCTCTGAATCCAAATGTCACATTTGCTCGGCTAAACACAACACTCTGCTACATTTTCCAAGAAACTCTTCCTCTCCGAAGAAAGCTAAGGAGTCAGATCATTCGTCTGGCTTTGGACCGCAAGGTGGATCGGTAGCCATGTCGGCCACTCAGGTGCTAAATTCGCAATCTTCGCATACTGTTTTGCTAGCAACTGTTCTTTTGGAAATACGAGATGTGTGGGGCAACTTTCAAAAGGTTAGAGCTCTCTGCGACTCAGGTAGTCAGTCCAGTTTCTTGATTGATCGCTGTCGCAAACGACTTGGTTTACCCATTGTCCAATCATCAGCGCCCATTGCAGGCTTAGGTCATGTAGCCATAACTTCGTCGCACGGCAGCACTTCATGTCACATTCGTCCAATCGGTTCGTCAGACTATAGCTTTGACACCAACGCAATTGTCTTGCATGCAATCTGCTCGGAGTTGCCAAGTATTTCGCTTTCTCCGTCGCAGATTTTGGAAAACCTTAAATTAGCCGACCCCAAGTGGTATGCACCTGGTCCTATAGAGATGCTAATTGGAGCAGATCTTTTCGCTCGCATCGTTAGAGACGGTTTTATTGCTGGTGACACTCATCGTCCAGCCGCAATAAATACTGTCTTCGGGTGGGCACTATTAGGTGCAGTGGCTAAGGATAACGCATCGCATCAGTCGCATCCCATACAATCTTTTTTTGTGTCAACCGAGCCATGTCTCAATGATACATTAAAGAACTTTTGGAAGCTTGAAGAGCCTCCTTCTAAACCTATCATCTCTCCTGAAAATAAACAGGTAGAAGATTCGTTCGTCAGTACCCATTCTCGCGACATTCATGGTCGCTTTGGGGTTTGTTTACCATTTAAGGATACAGCCTCGTTACCCGCATTCGACGGGTCTCTTCACATAGCAGATCGTCGTCTTTTGGCTCTTGAAAGGAAATTATCTAGGCAACCTTTGATTCGAGAGTTATATAATGACTTCATGAGAGATTATCTGGAATCGGGGCACATGTCTCGACTTCCTGTCACGCCTTCGGACTCGCAAGTTTACTTTATTCTTCACCATTGTGTCCTAAAGACCGATGGGAATGTTCCCAAAATTCGAGTCGTGTTCGACGCATCCGCCACAGCTCACAACGGGAACTCGCTCAACCAATGCCTACTCACTGGTGGTAAGCTACAAGCAGACATATCTGCCCTTTTACTTCGTTTCAGACTATTCAGCTTTGTATTTACCTGCGACATACGGCAGATGTATCGGCAGATTTTAGTCTCGGAATCGCATCGCAATTACCAACTTATCCGTTGGCGTTTCTCAGCACAAGATTCTATCCAAAGTTATAGGTTAAACACGGTTACATATGGCGTGTCCAGTAGTCCATATTTAGCAATTCGCTGCCTTCTACAATTGGCCCAAGAGGGAAAAGATAGTTTTCCGCTCGCATCTGAAGCCATCGCTTCCAGTTTGTATGTCGATGACTTTGCAGTTGGGGCTAACGATTTATCCACAGTTTTGGAGATTCGCAATCAACTAATTCAGTTGTTGCAGTCAGGCTGTTTTGAGTTGCGCAAATGGGCCGCCAATAACTCCGCAATCTTAGAAGGAATCTCGTCAGACCATTGCCAGACTCATCCGGCCACATTCAATCAGGAGTCATCTTCGACTATTAAAATCCTTGGCCTACAATGGCAAGCGACGCCGGATGGATTTTCTTTCCACGTCAATGCAGTACATTCAAACTGTACAAAAAGATCCATTCTGTCAGACGTAGCCCGCATTTATGATCCTCTGGGCTTTTTGTGTCCTGTTACCTTTTTCACAAAAAGGATAATCCAGTACCTCTGGACTTTGGGTTTGGACTGGGATGCATCACCACCAGAGGAAGTATGCACTCAGTGGAACAGTTTCAAATCTTGCTTGCCAAAGTTATCTCGATTGACCATACCCAGATGTCTGAAACCTCCCTCGATTAATGAATGTCAGCTTCACGCATTTTGCGATGCTTCTGAAGCAGGCTACGCTTGCGTCACATATTTTCGCTTTGTCGATGCTCAGGGTCATATACACGTCTCATTTGCCATGGCAAAATCAAAGGTGGCACCTTTAAAACGAATTTCAATTCCTCGCTTGGAATTATGTGCCGCAGTTGTACTGTCCGATATGGTATCGTTTATTATGAACACCTGTCAAGATAGGTTGAAAATAGATCAGGTTTTCGCTTGGAGCGATTCCACGGTCGCCTTGGCGTGGATTCGGTCCTCACCGCATCTTTGGAAAACATTTGTGGCCAATCGGGTTACTCACATTCAGGAGGTAGTCCCTCCTGATCGGTGGCGCCATGTCAGATCAGCTGAAAATCCAGCTGATCCCGCGTCTCGCGGTCTCCTTCCAGAGGATCTTTCGTCATGTTCCCTTTGGTGGGCGGGGCCGCCATGACTTAGCAAACCGCAAGAGAGTTGGCCCGCTGATATCATTGTTACGTCATCGTCTGAGGAGGCTCTCCCTGAGGGTAGGCCATTGTCTCTTCTCGTCGAGACTCTACCGTCTGAGGTAGATGATCTTTTACGTCGTCATTCTTCATTGACTAAGATTCAACGCATTTTAGGATACTGCTTCCGGTTTCGTCATAATGCACATCATCGTGATCGGAGACAGGGTCTTCTGACACAAGCAGAGTTGCACAATGCACTCATGTTTTTAGTTAAGACTGTTCAAACAGTATCCTTCGAATTCGAAATAACCGCATTGAGCAAGGGGCGTATAGTTCAATTGTTTCCAGGCGCTGATAAAGTTCCTCGGGTGGCCACCGTCCGAACTCAGCGTGGTATCATGAAAAGACCATTGGTCAAACTTTGTCCGTTACCTTCCCAATAAGGCACGGACCCCATTTTGCATGTGTGGCTTGCAACAGTTAATTATAGGCAGAACGCAAATATCTTAATTTTTTAACCCATTTCGCATTCATTTAGCTTTCAAGCATCGATAACTCCTTTTTTAATCTTCGAAAATTAGGTCTAATTTTGGTGGGCGGAATGTTCCGTCATCAATGACACTCATTCATTAATTTCCATTTCCTCACGGAATCTATCCTTGCACAACCCTTTTGCCCATCCCTTATATTTGGCTACTCTCGGCAAGAGAAGATGTGCGTAACGTGTGTGGTCAAACCAAGCGTCAAGGTTTTCACCCCTAGAAGAGACCAGAAGCAGTTGAGCATTGGAACACGTCGGGTCGCATCAGGAAATCCCGTATCGTGTGCAAGTGCAATCCAAGGAGAGTTTAGTGACCAGCACCACTTCTTCAGTTGCTGATAAACGTCGCGGCTCCGTCTTCTCTTACTTCATCTTAATATCATCGATTATCGCGTCCTATAGGCCGATCGTTTATACGGACATTCGCATTTCCCGCACAGATATAGTGATTCACAGAAGGCAGAATAAACAGTGAGTACCTACGCATGAACTATTAAGCCAAATATTAATTGTTAATCCTGTCTATTTGTATTTCCCTGTGTATCCTGTATCTTGGTCCTTCGCCCAGATAAGAACATCATTTTCATCCAATTGGTTCCCCATTACGGGAACTTATTATTTATTCTTCACATCCAATCGAGTCCCCATTAAGGGACCGTACAACGACATTAAAATCTACACATCAACGCGACCACAATTACAACAGTTACTCGGAACAATAGAAACAATATCAACAGACATAAAAATGGAGTTCGGAGTGGACAAATGCAAAACACTTCACCTGGAAAAGGGGAAACTAACTCAGGAACCAAATCATCAAGTACTGAACAATCAAACATTGCAACAACTACACCCTAATGACCTGTATAAATATCTGGGATTTCAACAAAGCTTCAAACTTAATCACACCGAAATAAAATCACAGCTCCAGGCAGAATATGAAAAAAGACTTCATCAACTTCTTAAAACACACTTGAACTCGGGAAATCTATTTAAAGCCATTAATACTTACGCGATCCCCATTCTCACCTACTCCTTCGGAATCATCAAATGGTCGACCACAGACCTGGAAAACATTAACATGCGAACAAGAACTGCCCTAACGAAAAATAGAATACTGCACCCCAACTCATGTAAGGAAAGATTCAACATAAGCAGAAAAGAAGGAGGGAGAGGAATAATAGACCTACATTCACTACATGCCAAACAATTGAATTCACTCCAGACATACTTCCGTTCAAAAGAACACAAACTACACAAAGCAATAGTGCATACAGACAAGAACTACACACCGTTGAATCTTCATTCACAAACACCAACTGATCAACATCCAAGAACAGTCGAACAAAAAAAAGAGATATGGTCCTCTAAGGCTCTACATGGCAGACACTACAATCAAGTCAATAACTCCAACATTAACAAAAAGCTGTCGTATAGATTTTTGGAAAACGGTCTTCTCTTCCCTGAAACCGAAGGCTTTCTTCTTGCCATCCAGGACCAAATAATTGCCACCAATAACTACAGAAAGCACATATTAAAAGACGCAACAATAATCAGTGACGCATGTAGGAAATGCCAACAATTTCCAGAGACAATAGATCACATCACCTCTGGTTGCAAGCTCCTTGCAGGAACTGCATATACTGATAGACACAACACAGTAGCAAAAATAATACACCAAGCCATTGGACTCCACTACAATCTTCATGCAGATTCTCAACCCTACTACAAATACACACCGCAAACAATACTGGAAAATCAGGATTACAAATTATATTGGGACCTCACCATCCAAACTGATAAAACAATCATGCACAATAGGCCAGATATCACGCTTGTAAATAAAAAAGAAGACGTAACATTCATCATTGACATCGCAGTTCCATCAGACTCCAACATAACAAATAAATACGCAGAAAAGAAAACTAAATATCAACCATTAGCCATAGAAGTTGAAAGGATATGGAAACAGAAGTCGGTTTACATCTTACCCTTTATAATATCAGTAACTGGAATCACACCGCACACATTCACACAACATCTCACACAACTCCAGCTGCCACACTACATACATGCACAGGCGCAAAAAGCAACGATACTTCAAACATGCAACATCACTCGAAACTTCTTAAATCAAAGATAATGAAATCTGTGTAGACTTGGCCTGAGCCCGTCTGCATGGATAATCTCACCAGCTATGATGCTGAGAATGCTGAGAATCAATCGAAAATAATAATAATAAATAATATTCCAGTGCTCAAAGTACACCAGAAGCTTTAAGAGAAATAATCTCGATAACTAAAGGTATAGAAACATTGAAAGAAGATATCGGATTTCTCTATAATTGTTGCAAGGAATCTGACCTGACCAAACACAGCTCAGACATGGCTATAGTACCAAAACAAAAGACTCTGGACAACTTTGTGATAGATCTAAAGGCAAAGGATGAGGCCGGCACTATCGACATTGAGGTGTGTGGTGATAGGAAAGCGCTCAGGGACTTGACTGCTGAAGACCTTTATAGTTATATACTAAAAGGGGCAAAAATTTCAGCAAGGTTGAAGGCCTTAAAAGCTGCTGACCCATCAAGAAGAGTGGAGATGACACTGAATGAGAAGTTTACTCTTGTAGCTGACGAGGATGCTGCACCAACTGACCTGACAAAAAACAGATTTTTTGCAGTGGTACATGTAGAATATGCCCGAAAAATAAAAGAAGACGATAGAAGGTCTAAGGTTTCTCCAATAATCGCTAAGCTGGACCTACAGAAGTTGGACAACAGGATGGTGAGGCTCCTTCCTTATATGGGAACAGGTTACGCACTGATACCCATGAGATTGACCGGGCTAGCAGCAGATGAACACCACCTATATTTTATGGGTGCTTGTATAATAGACTATTGTACTTACTACAATTCTAGCTTGAAATCAAGCGGGAAATCCAAGCTACTCTCCTTCAGAGAATTCATGGAAAAAGCAAGTGATATGAAGGACATGACTCTAAGAGTTGACACGATGGCAGCCTCCCTAAGAAATAAGGGTCTGCAACAGATACTGGTTCCAGATGAGAAACTTGATGAGATCCAGGCCATCATAGATAGTGTAGAATTGGGTGCAAGCAAGCTCACCACAGTCAGAGCTAAAGTAGCGGTTGATGCTTTAATGAGGAAACAGTAACCACCCGTCAAAGAGCATCCAGGGGGATTGGAGTTAGGGGAGGGATTAGGGACAACATAAAGGGGGGAGAAGCTCGATTACTCATGATCCTTCCAAGCCAAAGACCCAACCATAAATGATCTTCCCGAGTGGGAAGGAAATAACATGGAGTGAAAGGCATGGAACAATGCTTGCTAACATCCCTGAACTTGGAGGATACATCAACGAATAACATGCTAGGTCCTTTTGTAAGATAAAAAATATTCTTTCAATTCGTCTTCTATAGAATATGTAGTGCAGCAACAGCAGCAAATTTTATGGTCGTGAAGAGCTTTGCAGGTTTTAAAGGTTCATAACTTGGAGGTGCTATTTGCATGTTTCAAATGTGGTTCATGCAAATTGCATGACTTTCAATATATTTCGTCCTTTTAAGCAAATTTGAGTTTAGTGAACCGCTGCTCACTACTAAGAAGGCAACAGCACGTGGTGTTCCCAGGCGGTCACCCATCCAAGTACTGACCACGCCCGACGTTGCTTAACTTCGGTGATCGGACGAGAACCGGTGTATTCAACGTAGTATGACCGTTGCCTATAATTACCGATAAAACGGTCGATTTTAATCGCCCTGACATACTGTTTATAGATAAAAAAAGAGAATATGGAGTGATAATAGACATAGTTTGCCCACTATCCTCCAACATAGAAAAAACAGAAACTGAAAAAATTTGAAAGTATGAAAATCTTGCGATAAAGGGTTAAACGCATATGGGGATTGAAAAACATCAATATAGTACCTATAGTCATCTCCGTCACTGGCATGATATCCAGAAACTTCCACAACCACCTGAAGAAAATCGACCTATCGAGCGGACTCTTAATTACCATCCAAAAGACAGTAATTCTTCAAACATGCCATATAGTCCGAAAATTCTTGTCCTTGGGATAGGATGAAGTTCTTCCCCAAGGAATAGAGATATTGTGTGTATATGTGTACCTATATCTTGTATTGTGTAGACCCAGTGTAAAAACTGAGAAAGATAGATAAATAAATAAATAATAATAATAATAAACTCCGCCATCGACGGTCCCAAGCCCGTGTGAAAAAGGAGGAGGGGGAGGAGTAACAACCTCGTTAAAAAACCAAGGTTCATCTGGCCCGGATGAAAACACCTTGTAAGGGCTCCTGTCTAGGGTTACAGAATACCTTCAGAAATGGAGAGAAAAAGAAAAGTAAGCCTCGGAAATGAGTCGCTGCCTGGGGAGCGCCAGGGCACGTCTGGAGCTGGTGCTGGACGTGACAGTATGCGAACCACCAGTGGTAGGTTGCTGAGCAGGCGGGCACCTACCGGGAAACCCGAAAGTAATACAGTCGAAAACCGCCCGGAAACCCAAATTCTACAAACAGACCCACAAACCACCGGAAGTGTTTTGCCGGGACAACCGGCAACCACCAAGGCTGGCCTACCTCGACAACGCATGGCATGGACAACCGATATGAATATAGCTGTCATGCGTTGTTACTACAAAGCAACAGAACTAGAAACAATAGCAACTGGATATAGACACCAACTTCATAGACTGTTCACCGACACATACCCAGATTTAAGGCAAAAGGCATCAAAGAAAAAATAGCTAAGGAATTAAATCCATCACAACCAAACACAAGCTCATTATCACAGGATAGAAACCCTAATGGGACAGAAGCTCAACAAGATACACCAGCTACACTAAATGAAGACCCAATTCCGCAAGCAACACCAATCACTAATGAAACAGAAAATCAACAAAATACACCAACCGCGCTAAATGAAAACTCAATACCAAGATCAATACCAACAACTATACCACCACAAGAAATTATAAATGAAATAGAAACAAATATAATTAAGTGGAGAGGATCAAACCCTAACACCAGACCAAGCCTTCCCAGGCTGAACATAAATAGTCACTCACAACAAATCATAAAGATAGTTAACGAAGACATCATTAAGAAATATATCAATGAAGATACAAATCTAGAAGAACTATACCTCGTCATATATGCCTGTGCCACCGCAATTCTAACCCTTAACAAACAGAAAATAATAAACAACCACAACAGTAAACCGAAAACATTCAAAAAACCAAACTGGAAAATCAGGCTGGAGAAAAAAATAGAATTCCTCAGAAAAGAAATCGGTAGAACGACACAATATCTTAATGGAAACAACAGCAAAAAACTAATGAAACACTTCACTCAGTCAAACTCCAACAAAACAAATGTTACAATAGAAACACTAGAATCATCAAAACAGAAGCTCGCTCTCTACGCAGCCAGACTAAAACGTTACACCCGATCAAATGACAGGAAAAATCAAAACAATATTTTTAAAAACAGAGAGAAAACATTTTATAATAATGTGTGCAACAAGGTAACAGACATCAATATAAAACCACCATCCAAAGAACAAATAACAGAATTTTGGAGCAACATATGGTCAAACCCAACCCATCATAATGACAAAGCAGAATGGATCAAACAGGAAATACGCAAACAGCAGAAAACACCTCAACAAACAGACTACGAAATCACTCAAGAAGAATTAAGCCACACAATCAGAAAAACACAAAACTGGAAGTGCCCAGGGCCAGACGAACTACACAACTACTGGTATAAACAGTTCACTTCAGTGCATACAAACCTTGCCAACCAAATAAACAATATAATCCAAAACCCACATCTCATGCCACACTTCCTCACAGAGGGCACAACATACATAAAACCTAAAAACCAACAAACAGAAAACCCAGCCAACTACAGACCCATCACGTGTCTATCCACTTTATATAAAATAATTACAGCCATCGTGTGTAACAAAATAGAAAATCACCTTACTACAAACAACATTCTCACCGAAGAACAGAAGGGATGCCGCAGAGGCGGCAAAGGCTGTAAGGAACAGCTAATAATAGACACCACCATAATGAAACAAGCAGAAAAAGATAAGAGAAATATCCACATTGCCTACATAGACTATAAAAAAGCTTTCGACATGATACCACACAGCTGGCTTTCAAAATCCTGCAGATCTACAAAACACACCCCATAATCGAACAATTCTTAACAACAATCATGAATAGTTGGAGAACAAAAATCATCCTAACCACAAATTCAGAAATCATACAAACGGACCAGATAAATATCCGACGTGGTATTTTCCAGGGAGACGCATTGAGCGCCTTATGGTTCTGCCTCTCTCTGAATACATTATCAAACACTCTCAATAACACCAAACTTGGATACCAAATCAAACATAACAAACGGGTTATCTACATCATAAACCATCTAATGTATATAGACGACATTAAAATCTACACATCAACGCGACCACAATTACAACAGTTACTCGGAACAATAGAAACAATATCAACAGACATAAAAATGGAGTTCGGAGTGGACAAATGCAAAACACTTCACCTGGAAAAGGGGAAACTAACTCAGGAACCAAATCATCAAGTACTGAATAATCAAACATTGCAACAACTACACCCTAATGACCTGTATAAATATCTGGGATTTCAACAAAGCTTCAAACTTAATCACACCGAAATAAAATCACAGCTCCAGGCAGAATATGAAAAAATACTTCATCAACTTCTTAAAACACACTTGAACTCGGGAAATCTATTTAAAGCCATTAATACTTACGCGATCCCCATTCTCACCTACTCCTTCGGAATCATCAAATGGTCGACCACAGACCTGGAAAACATTAACATGCGAACAAGAACTGCCCTAACGAAAAATAGAATACTGCACCCCAACTCATGTAAGGAAAGATTCAACATAAGCAGAAAAGAAGGAGGGAGAGGAATAATAGACCTACATTCACTACATGCCAAACAATTGAATTCACTCCAGACATACTTCCGTTCAAAAGAACACAAACTACACAAAGCAATAGTGCATACAGACAAGAACTACACACCGTTGAATCTTCATTCACAAACACCACCAACTGATCAACATCCAAGAACAGTCGAACAAAAAAAAAGAGATATGGTCCTCTAAGGCTCTACATGGCAGACACTACAATCAAGTCAATAACTCCAACATTAACAAAAAGCTGTCGTATAGATTTTTGGAAAACGGTCTTCTCTTCCCTGAAACCGAAGGCTTTCTTCTTGCCATCCAGGACCAAATAATTGCCACCAATAACTACAGAAAGCACATATTAAAAGACGCAACAATAATCAGTGACGCATGTAGGAAATGCCAACAATTTCCAGAGACAATAGATCACATCACCTCTGGTTGCAAGCTCCTTGCAGGAACTGCATATACTGATAGACACAACACAGTAGCAAAAATAATACACCAAGCCATTGGACTCCACTACAATCTTCATGCAGATTCTCAACCCTACTACAAATACACACCGCAAACAATACTGGAAAATCAGGATCACAAATTATATTGGGACCTCACCATCCAAACTGATAAAACAATCATGCACAATAGGCCAGATATCACGCTTGTAAATAAAAAAGAACACGTAACATTCATCATTGACATCGCAGTTCCATCAGACTCCAACATAACAAATAAATACGCAGAAAAGAAAACTAAATATCAACCATTAGCCATAGAAGTTGAAAGGATATGGAAACAGAAGTCGGTTTACATCTTACCCTTTATAATATCAGAAACTGGAATCACGCCGCACACATTCACACAACATCTCACACAGCTCCAGCTGCCACATTACATACATACACAGGCGCAAAAAGCAACGATACTTCAAACGTGCAACATCACTCGAAACTTCCTAAATCAAAGATAAAGAAATCTGTGTAGACTTGGCCTTAGCCCGTCTGCACGGATAATCTCACCAGCAATGATGCTGAGAATGCTGAGAATGAATCGAATAATAACAAGATTTTCCTTACGAAAATCGCAACGATTTCGTAAGGAAAATCTTGGCCTGTCGGCGGCGTCGGACCTTCGGCCCTCCATGGCGGGCCTTCGGCCCGCAGTGTCAGTAGATCGCAGTCAAAGTTGAAATTTGTCATCAGTTGTTTTTTTTTAATTGCAGTTTTTTTTATATCAGTACGGCCCTGAAAGCAGTAGATTCCCCGTCAAAGTTAACGCCTGCCATCTCCTTTTTTGTGACTATTTTTTCTATATCGCTCCTGAAGGACCAATATGTGAACTTACGAAAATTCGCGTGGAAGTTATAGAATCGCGTAAAAAGTTACTTTCGTGTTAGTTTGAGTCGAGGGTGGGGGACGTGCCAAAGACCATTGAAAATTTTCGCTTCCAACCGACTTTGGCCGAATCGCACGCCATTTTATTAAAATCGTTCAAACAAAGTCGGCGGTTATATGTAACAGAAGGTAATATATGCAACTAAAGCAAATTAGTGCACGACATTTGAACTCTTACCGGAAAGTCAATTTTTGCGAACGTAAACTTTGAAATTTCGTCAAAATACTCGGCCATTTTCGATCCGTTGTAGCGTCGCCATTTTTGAAACTTCAGCGAAAAAAAATGAAAATTGTGACAAAAGAATTCTCCGACTACCAAGCGCAAGTCATCCCCGAGTCTCTGTACCCGGAAATTGCGAAGAAAAAAATTTCCGAATTTTTGCTAATTTTCTCGTATTTTTCAGTGCGCATTTTTTCAAATTTTAATACAATAATCACTCCAAATTATTAGTGAAAGACTAATAGTACGTCGCAATTAATTGTAAAAACAATTATTTACAAAATGCATAAGAAAAAACAGAAATTAAGCCGTTACCCGAACAGTAGCCGCGCATTTATTATGGTTACTATACCTACCGCGACCGCCGGACCTAATAATAATAATAGCGGGGACGATCAGCGAACGAGGCCGGCTTCGACGGGTCAAGAAGATACGAGCCGTCGCCGGCATTGTCGGGAACTTATTATTGATTTCTGAAAATGGTCATATCATATCGTTGTTATTAAATGACCAATTTGGATAATTTTTTCACACACATTTACATTAATTAATTTTCGTTGCGACTGTCCTTCTTATTTTCCCAATCGTGCATAAAGAAGAAGACAAAAAAAATGAAAAAAGGTTTAATTTATCGATTTCTTAATAAAAATAAAAGTGTAAGCTAATTTTCGAGCAGCGAGAAACTTTTTTATTTTCAGTTTAAAGTACCGACATAATCGAGATAAAATGAAGCCAAAACTTCAAATTATGTGTTGAAGAAAAAAAAATTTACATAAGTTGAACTATGTCGTCGATGGAGAGAGATATATTCGAAACACGCCTGAACCGTCTCAATATCGTGCCGAAGTTTTTCCGAATTTTGACAGTTTTTCCAACGGTTAAGGAAAAAAACTATATCTAACTTTTTTGTAGGTAAAGGTCGTCTCTATCATAAAGCTTTGTTATTTTCCCGATCGGTCGAATAAATTTTGAAAAAAATTCGAAAAAATCGAAAAATCATGCGAAAAGAGTATATTCCATTCTTTGAGGGCCGATTACCGCTCGCCTAATTATTTTTTCGAAAAACGATCTCTACAAAGTTTGTACGTCCGTTCTTTCCCCAAGTAACTGTACTAGCAGAATCCGTCCGCGATGTACCGTTACCGAGAAACAAATCCTTATGTCGGGACGTTGCAAAAAAAAGTACGGCCCTGAAAGGGGGCCTTAAAATTCTCGGATCCGGCCCTGAAAGGGGGCCTTAAAATTCTCGGATCCGGCCCATTTTCAAAAGGTCGTATTCGGGGGTCCGGAGCTTCGTGCCTACCGAGTTTCATCCCGATCGGTGCAACTTTCGGACACTTAGAGTGTTTCCTAGGCGATTCCCGAAAAAAACCGAAATTCCCGAAAAAAGACACTTCCCGGTAACGGATCCCGCTCATTTTCAATAGGCATCGCGGGACCGTGCGCCTCTTCGATCGAGCCAAATTTCATCTTTCCCAGATGAAAACTGGCGGCTGTAGAGTGTTTCCTAGAAAAGTCACAGACACACAGACCGACCGACACTCAATTTAGCGGCCACAGTTTCCAGATACTTACTCAAAATTAATAAAATTTATATTTTCAATATAAATTGTATTATTTTCGTAAGTCATAATGACAATAATATTATCGCACTATTTCTGCCGAATGAATCTCGATTTGTAATTAGAGATGTAATTAGTGCATTTGACGTAGCTGTACTTTTGGTGCACCTCATTTGGCTTATTAATAGAAATAATAACCGGATTTCGCCGAAGGTGGTCGTTTTCAGACGTGTCGAAACTTGTCGATGCATACCTCGGCATAACTATCTTATAACCATGAATAACAACCGGTTTTCACCGTTGGTGGTCGTTTTCAGACGTGTCGATGCTTGTGGATACGTGCCTCTGCATAATTAATGACGCAGGTGTGCTGCGTGTTTCCGAACATAGGACCTGATGCAGGTGCGCCGTTTTCAGACGTGTCGAAACTTGTCGATACGTGCCTCTGCATAATTAATGATGCAGGTGTGCAGCTCTATTGTATTTCATACAAAGGAATGCCGACAAAGGGCCGCCGAACAATGGAGTGACAGGTGGTCGTGATTAATTACCCCCGATTTCTTCTCATTACTCGAAGAACTCATTAGTCTACCCCCGATAACAAAAGAACTCATTGACATTGGAGTGACAGGTGGGCGTGATTAATGACCCCGATAACAAAAGAACTCATTAGTCCATTGTGTTTCCGAACAAAGGAGTGGCAGGTGGGCGTGATTAATGACCTTGATAACAATAGAGCTAATTTGAATAAAAAACCCATTAAGGTAGTGTAGTAACGTCACTTCTACTCTACGGGTCTAATCGGGATTGGGTTAATGCTGGATTTTCCTGAGGAAGGCCGCATTGATCTACTTGTGATTAGATAATCACAACGACCTTTGGTTGAGTTTCTCACTTACGAGTAAGTATTTTGGAATTTTTTGGAATCAGGCGATCACACATTTAAAGTTTATTTTCTAAATTTTGAACAATTTGGTAGGGCATTATAAATTTTGCATGTCCTGCTCGACAAACCGATGTGACCGATAAAATAAATTTGAACGAGTCATATTGAGATTTGTCAATGGCCGCCTCCTTCTGATGAGATTTGGTAAGGTAAGTAAGTTTTTTTTATTTACCTTTTTGAGTCGGAGTAAGTGAAGGGAGGGGGGTAGGCTGCATTACTGCAAGTTTTCCGAAGAACTGAGAGCGTTTCCTACGAAAAACTTAGATGTAGAAAGCCTGTCAGCGGATATTATAAAGGCTCATTAAGTTAACGGGCAGATTTCTGTGGCCATTTCTGAAAAAGGTATCGCGTCCAAGTGGAAATTTTTTAAATTTATCTATTCTTGACATGAAAGTAATTATGAAAATGTTATTAAAAGTCATTTGACGTGGATATTAGCTTCAAAAACGAGCACAGAAATCTGCCCGTTAGCCTATTGAGCCTTTATAATATTGGCTGTGTGACTGGTAATGAAGAAAATGAATTTGGAATACTTACATCTATTGTTGAAAATCCGCATGTTAGTCAGCGTAAACTTAAATCGGAAATCCCTGATATGAGCAGAAGCAGTATCCGAAGGATATTAAAAAAGCATAAGTTCCAGGCATTCCACATTCAGATGCATCAGAAGCTGTCTGAAATAGACTTCCACCGCAAACTTGAGTTCTGTTTGTGGTGTCTTGATATGGTTGGGGAGGAAAATGATTTTTTTGATCACGTTTTTATCTCAGACGAATCCACATTTCATAATAACGGCCAGGTAAATAGGCATAATTTTCATTATTACAGTGACAGAAATCCACGTTTTTTCCGAATACTTGATCATCAGCATAGATGGTCTGTCTGTTAACGTATGGGGCGGCATCTTAGGATTACATGTCATCGGACCTTACTTCTTTGAAGGTCATCTAAACGGACAAGAGTTCGATAGATTTTTGGCAGAAAATTTATTTGAACTTTTAGAAGATATCCCGTTAAGTATTATACGTAAAATGTGGTTACAATTAGATGGTGCTCCAGCGCACTTTCACATTAACGTCAGAAATCGTCTAAGCCAATATTTTCCTAACAAATGGATTGGTAGAGGGGGCCCGCAAAACTGGCCAGCGAGATCACCTGATCTAACATGTCCCGACTATTTTTTGTGGAGTTACATTCAAAGTATAGTTTACGATATTCCGCCCACAACTCCAGACGACATGAAAGATAGAATCCGCGCAGCCTTTGGAACTATAACGCCACAAATGTTGGTCAATGTTGGAAAGTCATTTAAGAAAAGAGTCCAGTTGAAAATGATGGTCACCATTTTGAACACTTACTGTAGCTTTTATTTTGGTAGTCAATTTGTTCATTTACATTTTTACTGTTAATATCGTTATTTATGTTTTGCTTTAATTTTTCATAATAGAATAAAGTCAAATTACTCAGTAATTATTAGAGTTAGGTATAGTAAACCTCAATGCAGTGTAACGGGATTTTCAGTAAGGTAGAGACGATTACCCAGGGATGGATGTCTGCCCCTTTATACCCGTGACAATTCAGTAAAAATTATAAAAATCTTTATTTACAATTACGATGGTTACACATATCTGTATCTATTAAAATAATATTGCTGAATCCTGAACAATGTGGGCCGGCTCTCATCTACTGCAGGCCGTCTGATTGGCGAGAGATATCTGCGTCGGTGCACGCACCTCTGTTAATTGGTCGATCGGTCGAACGATTCACCTCCGGCTCCGCTGCGTCAGTAGCTCTCTTACCACCGCACGCTGTGTGTCATATCTGATGCTGCTGTGGCCTCCGGAACACGCGACGTGACGAGATTTGGGAGAAAAGCACCCGGCGATGTAATTATCTGAAACAGAAACTCGCTCCTGGACTGCCGAGGCGGGTGTTATTGATGTTCAAGGTGGATAGGGCTCTATGCGTCCTCTACCCCCTTGATTATGGGCTCAAAGGAGAATTACACGCCGGAGGATCGACAACTCATTACATTGCGATCCCGACGTTTGGTGTGTCTGGCCCTCAATACAGGCCAGGCGCCGTCTGAAAGGGTCCGCCGGAACCTCACTACAGCCCCGATTGATTCCCTGATGTGACCGGCAGTCGATCAGAGCTCAATCCACTCTCATCGATCTCCCGATGTCAACATAGAACAGCGGTATCACCAAACATTTAATTACTTTATCTCAAAATAATAAATTTGCAAAAGAAATCAAATTCATATAAGAAATCGTCAGCGCATAAGCCAAGTATTTTTGAATACTATCGACTCTTGAGTTTTATGAATAATTGGCAAACTCCCAGAAGGTCATTTTCCAGAGGAAGAGGAAGGGCTCTTAGATCTTGCAGCTGCAACAAGTCTTCTTGTCCCATTTGCTCCGGAAAAGTTAGACCTGTAGGAGTTATTCCAAAAATCCCTAAGATCTCAACTCCTAGCAGCAGCTCGAGCGGATCTAGCACTCATCCAGTTTTTAAAGAACTAGCATTTATTGAAAAAGAAATAAAAGCTATCAATCTAGAAGTTGACCTCTTGTACGATTCTTGCAAAAATTTTTATTTGAATAAATCAGATTCTAAAATGGCTATTGTACAAAAGCAGAAGACCTTAGATAGGTTCATGATAGACCTAAAAAGTGATGACAATGTTGGAACAATTGACATTGAGGAATGTGGTGATAAAGCAAAACTGCAAGGGCTTAAAGCAGAAGACTTATATTGCTACATTCTAAAAGGTTGCAAAAATATCTTCAAGGCTAAAGACTCTGAAGGCTGCTGACCCATCAAAGAGAGTAGAAATGAATCTAAATGACCTATTCACTCTCGTTGCTGATGAAGATGCAAAGCCAACTGATTTAACAAAAAATCGATTTTTTGCCGTGATCCATGTCGAATATGCGAGAAAGATAAACAAAGACGATTTAAGAGTCAAGGTATCACCCATAATTGCAAAGATAGATTTGCAAAAGTTAGATGCTAGAATGGTCAGGCTCCTTCCGTACATGGGAACAGGCTACGCCTTAATTCCTTTAAGGCTCACAGGATTGGCAGAAGAGGAGCAACATTTGTACTTCCTGGGTGCTTGCATAATAGACTATTGCACCTATTATAATACCAGCATAAAGTTGAGCGGCAAAACAAAGTTGTCGATACGTTTCCCTGAATAATTTCTGGTACTTTTGACAGAAGACGAGACGGCAGTTCGAGCAGCATTTTTGAGGATCCCTTGATTGAAAACTTTGAGAGAATTTGATAAAGCCATTTTTAGTTAATAACTTATTAAAATGTTTAATAAACCGCACCGCAATTCGTTATTATGATAAAATAAATTCAACTCACTTCATTGGCCCACTGTAACCGGCTAGATAAATGGGACGGAGTGCACTCAATGCATGCCTCCTGCTGAAGACCTCCTAGCTCAGTTCACAGGGAGGGAGATGGTTCGCGAGTCAATTCCTCGGAAGATCTCACCTGCTTCTCCGTTGGCTCTGCTTATACAGGGTGTCCCAGCTTATTCGAAGCGGTCTCTGTAGGCCAAACGATGGATTTTTTCAAAAAAAAAATTGCAAATTCAAGTACAGAATCACAATGACCATAATTTAAAATTATTTTGGAGTGTACAGAGTGTCCCATATGACAGTGGCATATCAAAGTTTGCAGCGTGCCTTGCGCGCTACGTTTTCTTTTTCAAAATTATAATTCTCGATTTACAATATTTTTATAAAAGTTCAGAGAAGTTATGTTCGACTGTACATTTTTGCTGATGTAGGAGACTGTATTAAGCGAATATCACGAACGAACACCTGGTAGTCGTTAAGAATTACATGCCTTTGTTAACAAAAATAAGACGTAGATAACATGTCTGGTCGATTTTCTGTCCCGTTTCTAAGTTTTCAGAAGTTGGAAAGTATATCATCTTATGCGAAATAATTTTCCGCATCTAATGAGACCACTCTCATATCACTGCTCTAGATTTTCGATTTGTTATCCAAAAAAGACCTAAAATATCTATTTCTCTAGTATTTATCCTAAACAATAGAGTGAAAAGCAATTTGAGTCTTACAAAAAGGGTAATAAAAAGCGTAACGCTGGCCGAATAACGACGTACATCGAAATATAGGTAGTTGCGCGATTGTGCATTTAAGATTTGGATGTTGGAAGGAATTGGAAGATCGGTTGTGCTATCGAGTGTCGGCTGATGTATATGGTGGACGATATGACATCGTCGTATTGCGTCCTTATTTTCTATGCGAGAAAGATTTAAGGGTTGCCTACCGTTAACTGTGGTATTCTAGGTAAAAGAGAGTGAGAAGTTCGTGGAAACAGCAAGTCAATTGGCCTGCGCCGCGTCCCTTGGATGAAAGTATAAGTAGGAGTGGAACGAAAAATTCGTTCATTTTCCCATCGAATTTGGCTGATCATGTGACTTGTCTACAACTAGTAAATTTAATAACAGTCCCTTGTGTAGAGGTGTTATTGGTGGTTAGTTAGTGCCTGTGAGAGATGAGATTCTACGTAAGTAATCTTTTGAGTTTATTTTTAGTCGTTTTCGCTAATTTCTTTTTCTTGTCTTTGCAGACAAGGGATTTACGAAGGGATTTACGAAGAGATTTCCGTAGGGATTTCCGTAGGGATTTATTTAGGGACTTACGTAGAGATTTACGTAAGAATTTATGTAGAGATTTACATAGTGATTTCCGACTTACTTTCGAATTACTATATTAACTATTTATGTGGAGACTTACGTAGGTACCTACCTATGTAGGTACTTATTTGTGTAACGATTTATGTTTGAAGAAGTTTGAGGAAGCAAGAGAGAAGTAGTGATGAATTTAAATTAGAGACATAGGAAGTTTAATCTACCAGATCGAGAAGTTGGTTTTGAGTGAATAATTTCGTACTTTCTTAATTTTCAACATGAATTCAAGAAACTCAGACCCTTAGATATTTGGTTATTACAAAGTGAGATTTTGTTCTTTGAGTCGTTATTTTCTACCAATTACTGATGGAGCTAGAGGCAAATTTTTCCGGTGTCGACATCAACACCAAGGTTGAAAAAGGGGAGCAGTTCTGCTCGTCTAGCACCTGGAGCACCAACTCCGGCGGGTGCTAACACCAAAACCTGCACCAAGGCAGTTCAGGCAATCATGCTTGCCTAGTCCATGGTCGTCTTGTCTATGTTAGAGGGGCCCTAGTTCGTCAGTCTGGGAGTGGAATTTTATATAGCAAGGTATGTCTTTTTGAACGTGAATAAACTTTCACTATTTTTAACAACAAAGAAGATGAAATAAATACAAGTACAGTGTTTAATTAATTTCATCACCTATGACTTTCAAAATAAAATTAATTTCGATAATATGTTATAAACTTTTATTGTGGTCGACAAGTGACTAATGTAATTGTTATGTGTAAAAATGATTCGTTAAAATAATCATGTCTGTTTAGAATTTCGAGTTGGAAATAATCACTCTATAAATTAATTTTTGCATTTCATATTTTATAGGTAGATACCTATTTTGATATCAATTATTTACTTAAGAGAAGTTAAGTTTTCGATAAAATAACTTTTTGATCTAACTCTGAATTCTATTCAGAATCATACCTGTGTACTAGTTTAGAAATTTATTGATTAATGTGAGTTTTAGAAAGTTTTATCAAATTATTGAACCAGTATTATACCTTTCTTGAATTTTAGGCTTATAAATTTAATCTCACCGTGATATCACAGGTAATAGGGTAGATTTATATTTGAATATCTGAATCAGAGCGACTGATTATGATTATTGAATTTATATTTCTGTAAGGTTTGGTGTTGATGATTAATGAAGGTAAAATAAAGTAATTCTAGTCAGGAATATTAGAATACTTACCTGTGTTTTTAAAGCTGAAGTGATATTTATGTGAATAGATGTTCTTTGATAATTATGTATGTGAAATATTGACTCTGAGTTGATGAAATTAATTTTTAATAAATGATTTCATTAAAGATTAACAGTTTGAGATTATTGAAGACTAACACCCTCATGTTCTATTTAAACCATTCATCCAGTAATTATAGCAATGAAAAGAATAAGGTAATATATTCTGGTATATGTTGTTAAAGTTTATCAATTTATATTTTTTTGGGAAAATTTTTAGGAGTTACTACGGGTCTAGTCCGGTTTGGTTAATGTTGGATTTTCCTGAGGAAGGCCACATCTATCCATTCCTGACTAGATAAACACAACGACCCTTTGTTTGAGTTTGTTTTGATTTAGTATCTTTGGAAATTTTGTTTTGGAATCAGACGATCACATTTAAATTTAAATTTTGTTCTTTTCTAAATTTTGAGTCATTGGGTAGGGCATTAAAAATTTAGCATGTCCTACTCGACAAGCCAATGTGACTGACAGTATAAATTTGAACGGGTCATATTGAGATTTGTCAATAGCCGCCTCCTCCTGTTGAGATTTTGATAAGGTAAGTAAATATTATTTTATTCACCTTTTGAGTCGGAGTAAGTGAAGGGAGGGGGGGTAGGCTCCAAGCGGTGCCGTGACCAGGATAGATTGATCTCCTTATTCTTTTTTGAAAAAGATAATGAGCATGAGGTGTTAATGTTTTAATGATTTTTGAGTGAAACTTTTTCAAAATTTTGACAAAAAGTAAAGACAAATACCTTTATCAGTTGCGTAAAGTATGAGTTTACAGATGGAATAAAACCAAAGGTAAGGTTTGAAATTTTCGACGAAGGACTTCGAGGGAATTCAGACCTGAGGTAGTTGAGTCCGTTCATTTTTCTTTTGACGTTTCAGCTTTCTTCTTTTAGGTTCCAGCCAAGACGGTGTGGTAAAGCTGAAGATGTGGTTTTCGAGTTCGATCATTTTTTAATTTTTCAGCTTAAGTGGAGTTGCAGATAAGATTGTTGCTGGTTTTTGTATTTTTGGACTTGGGCAATTCTGTTAAGTCGAGATTGTTTTTTTTTCGTTTCAGGTGCAGTTCGGTTCGAAAGTCTTGTTTAAGAATTTTGAGGCAATAATTTTTTGAAAATAAATTGTGAAAATGAATTTTAATGAGGAAAATACTACAGTCGGTTTTGAGGTCGTTGACCTCAAAGTAGATGAAATTAAATATGAAATTTTATTAAGAGGAGAAGTTCCACATTGGAACGGAAATTATAGGCGGACTCAATTAAGTCAACTTTTGAGAATAAATGGAGGAGTCACTGTGACTATCTCTCCTTTCGATTTTAATGAAGATTTGAGTCAGGTTTTGGATTCTATTTTGGATATGACTGAAATACTACACGACGAGGTGATTATCCCTCCTCAGTCTAATGTAGCTAGGAGATTTTCTTCGAGGTTAGCTCATTTGTTGGGAAGAATAGATAGGATGAAGGTCACTTCTGACACTCAGACTGCTAGTCGAGATCAGGTTAGAGCAGATGCTCAACGATTGCAGGATGATTTTAAGAAAAAGATTGTCGGTGAGATAGTCAATTCGAGATCAGAAATCACACAAAAATCGCAGGCCTCTCTTTTAGATCAAGCATTTGATAGATTATCATGTCACAATGTTTCCATTACACATGAAGGTAATCTTCATACGGTTTTGAGAGTCCCTTCGAATCTTCCAGAAGATCTACCTTTAAGAAGATTAGGTTTCAGAAGCCATAACACCAACCCATTTTTAGATTGTGATCAAGTACCCTTTGGTTATGACAATCAGGCACAGTCGAGCAGTTTTGTACCCCCAGTGAGAAATCCATCACCCACTTTCTCACAATTTAGTCTCAATTCTCAAGCTCCATCTATCCAGTTAGTAGCGCCTATAGATAAGGCCATCCCGGTGTATAAATTAGGATTATGTTTCACTGGTAAGGAAAAGGGAATTGAAGTTATAAAATTTTTGGAAAGGGTTCATGAACTTAGTTAAGCTAGAGGAGTCCCCCTTGATACGGTTTTTAATAGTGCAGTCGATTTATTTAAGGAACCAGCTCTCTCATGGTTCCGAAGCATTAAATATCAGTTAAGGTCTTGGCGAGATTTGGTGGCAAGGATTGGTAATACTTTCATCCCTCCAAATTATGATGAGGAACTCCTAGAGGAGATTCGCTCCTTTAGGCAGAGGAATAATGAAAACGTTGTTACGTTTATCGCGAACCTAAGGATGAAGTTTTCGCATCTTCTAAATCCAATTTCAATTCCGGAACAGTTGAAGATAGTTAGGAGAAACCTCCTACCCGATTTGAATTCAAAGTTATGTTTGATTGATCTAGTTTCCTATGAGCAGTTAGAATGTCTATGCAGGCAGATCGCGAAGAATTCGGTGATAATGAGTGGAGTAGAGGGTAAAACCCGTGTAGGTAGACCCCAGGCAGCCCCTGTGGGAACGACGGTTAGGGAAGCGAAAGAAGCCCCAAAGGTTAAGGTAGAGACCCCTCGCCCACCTATTTCTTCCCGAAGATTTGCGAATGTCCCAAATCAGTCGATGAATAAGTCAGACAGACCCCCAGCCAGCTCTTTTTCCTGTTGGAATTGTGACAAAGCGGGTCACTCATAGTAGGGTAACTATAAGAGTTCTAGATCTAGATATGTGGTGGTGGTGGTGGAGACTCACCACCCCCCACCATTACCGCCACCCCCCACCATTACCGCCACCCCCCACCATTACCGCCACCCCCCACCATTACCGCCACCCCCCACCATTACCGCCACCCCCCCCACCATTACCGCCACCCCCCACCATTACCGCCACCCCCCACCATTACCGCCACCCCCTCACCATTACCGCCGCCACCCACCATTACCGCCACCACCAACCATTACCGCCACCACCCCCTACCTCGTTTATCAAAAAATAATACCAAGTATATATTTGAAGCAAGTAGTAAAAAGTTCAAGTTACATAAAGATGGCTACACAAAATCTTCTTAGTAGTAAAGTGTATAAATTAAACCCATCCGAAACAAAAAATGTTGCTGTCGGAATAGCAGTAGATCAAAAAAATCAACCAGCAGCTAAGGTATTTAGCAGTAAAGGCGCTAGTGTGTGCTTTTTCGAAAAAGAATTTAGAAGCTTCCTTAACCAACATAATCTAATTCTGAAAGGGTTTAGTGGTGAAAAAACCCAAAATATATTATGTGGGTATAATAAGGTTCTCAAATTCACAACAATCAACGATGAAAATATTCTACACATTTATGATATAGAGAGCAATGTAGTCATCCTTTTAGCTAAGGGTACCTATGATGTGTTAATAAAAGTGTCAGTGTTAATTATTGAATATTTCGAAGAGCTCAACAAACTTAATTTCGATTGGAACTATAATAATTTTATTAGTACAACTAATGTTGGAGATACAACCGAAATGGCTATGGAAATAAAAAGAAAAAAATTTGACTTCTCCCTGTATTACACATTATTAGAACACATAATTATGTATCCTGGTAAATTAGAAAAAGATATATGTGAAATACGAAGGTAAATTACTTGTATAAAGTATCTGAATAAATAATAATAAATAATGTTTTCTTATTTAAGGTTTGGTTCCCAGTTATGCACTTATTGCGATATGTTTTTTTGTTTTTGTGATAATTCAATTAAAATGCATAATAACGTCAGTTATCATAACACGACGGATTTATTCTGTTATGAAAACATTCCAGATAGCTAATAATACATCATTAAATTTAATGCAATTATCCAATTAAAGTAGCAATTACAACTACAATGTATCAAAAAGGTCATGATAGCGATTATTGATTATATGCAAAATTTGCAATTTTATGGAAAAAAAAAGGTATAAATATGCTATATCGGTGCCTTGTTTCTAAAGTTAACTCAGTATACATTCAAGTGTTCTTTGAAAGTTATGATGTCGAATAATCGTATGTATTATTTTCTTATACCTAATTTTTTACTATTTAAGGAAAAATAATAAATTATAAAACAGAGAAGCACTTTATTCTTTTATTGATATTTACATGAGAAATAAATAAACGAAATGCTGAACTAATTTTTTCATTTTCTATTATGATAAATCATTTAGATATATTTAGCTAGATTAAAAAAATTTATGTATAGGGAAAACCAGTATAATTTTAGGTAGGTACCTATATATGTGCAACCCAATGTTTTATTTTTTATACCTAATTTTTACTATTTAAGGAAAAATAACAAATTATAAAACAGAGAAGCACTTTATTCTTTTATTGATATTTACATGAGAAATAAATAAAACGAAATGCTGAACTAATTTTTTCATTTTCTATTATGATAAATCATTTAGATATATTTAGCTAGATTAAAAAATTTATGTATAGGGAAAACCAGTATAATTTTAGGTAGGTACCTATATATGTGCAACCCAATGTTTTATTTTTTATACCTAATTTTTACTATTTAAGGAAAAATAACAAATTATAAAACAGAGAAGCACTTTATTCTTTTATTGATATTTACATGAGAAATAAATAAAAAACGAAATGCTGAACTAATTTTTTCATTTTCTATTATGATAAATCATTTAGATATATTTAGCTAGATTAAAAAATTTATGTATAGGGAAAACCAGTATAATTTTAGGAACGATCATGAAGATTTAGGAAACACCGGGATAATTTTAGGAAATAATTACATAGGTAAAAATATTTTTTTATGTACCTATCTGCTAAATATATGATGATTAGAAGCTAACTATGAAAACAAAGATATAATTTATTAAATATTTATTCTTACAGAGTTTACAATAATATTTAAACATAATAATTTTATAACAAATTATTGCTAAAGCTATTTTTACACAAAAAAATCAACACATACATATTACCTCTTAATCACAAAGAATAACTATTTTTTTACTCCATTTTTAAATCATTACATGCTTCAATAACATTTATCAAAAAGTGGCCCCAACTCAAAGTGGCATTATCATCATGGACATAATACCTTTTATCGTCATTAAATGATAATGCAACCTTATTTATCAGTTCCGTATATATATCATGCATATGAGATCGAAAAACGAACATTTTACAGAGCGTGTTTATTTTTTCATCAACGGCTTGCTGATAATTTATTGCGGATATTTGTGACTCTACAGCAGCTTTTTTAACACCCTTAGCTTTTTTATGTTCAGATTTTGAAATTATACAATAAGTTTTCGCGCAGAGACCATAAAATGAAGAAATTGGTTCACCATGCATCTCATCTTTGAATTTTCCGATTTCAGAAAGTGTTTTAGGAATCTTATAACAATTATTTACGGGGTAGTTTGATGTATCAAATTTATTCAAATTTATAATCATATCATTGTAAAAATTAGATGTCTCTACTTTAATAATAAAAGAATCTGTATCGGTATATAGCAAGCGAAGTTTGTCTTTATATAAAGGTTTCAGAAAACTATAAAAAAAATCATAAATAACTGTTTTAGCAATATCTAGAATAGCAAAACCTACATATAGAGGCTTATCGTAATAAATTCTTGTTTTCCCCAATTCAATTGCGACTAAATTTTCTGAAAAAATTGTGCTGTTCTTAAAAAATGGTTTCGCTATCAATTGTTCCGCCCCTAATGAGCATGTATTACCACGTTCCCAATGACTAACCAATTTTATGTCAGATCTCTTTTCAACATTTTCCATGGTTTTGCCAAAAATTGAGTTGATCAGAAGTTTAAAAAAGTCTTTTTCAAACTCGTTTTTAGCATTAGATCGATATTTCGTATTTATCTCAATATAGGGTTTTAACCAAGCACTTTGTTTGAATTTTAATACCCTATGAATTTTAGTTAGTTTCAAACCATTGTTTAGACATTGTTGAAGAGCTGTATAATGAATTACATAATACGACTTATTTTGTAAGTTAGGTATTAATTTAGATTGTTTAGAAGTACCATTAGGAGGGATAATATTCTCAGGACAGAAAGGTAAATCATTATGTAAATCATGTAACTCGTTAGGATATAAAAGATCTACTTCCAAAACATAGCCGATGTCTGAGTTAGGATGTATAGTAAAAACATCTAAATTTTGAATTTGTTGCTCTGTAAGCCACTCAAAACATGAATGTGGCAATTTTTGACACATGGCGTAACCGTAAAGGGATGTACAATCTAGATACATTATATAAGATGTAGGTCTGCTAGGATCATAATTATCTAAAAATTGATTGTTGGCAAAAGCTTTCCTACCTACACACATACTAACACCTCCTCTAATTCCTTTCTTAAAAAAATGTAACATATTTAGATCTGTTAATAACTCTAATTCAACCATGGTCATTTTTAACATTGCGTCAAAGCTAAAACCTGGCAGTGTGAAATATTGAGCAGGATCTATCGAATAAACATCTAAACCTAATTTTCTAAAATTTTCGAAAATATCGGCCAACAGTAATACATCAGCTTTAAGATAAATATCTGAATAATCACCTAACGTTTTACAGTTGAATAAATTCCATACATCATGAGCTCTTTGATAGTCGTTTAGGGTGATATTTTTATCCGATAATCGATCGTAAAACTGTTCATATGAAGGTAATTTTATGTCATCTAATTTATCATTAGAATCTACATAGGAATATGGAAAAACACCTTTCATACGCATTAAAGTAAATTTTTCTGGTTCGGGATAATAACGTCTAATTATACTACACTGCTCATCAGTTAATGTTTTTGATAATTTATCTAGACCCCTACTTAAAAACTTAAAGCTGTCTAAAAAACGAATTTTAAGGAAAACTTTTTTTGTTTTATTATCAGATGTAGTATATTCATCAACTAATAAATGTTTTGTAAAAGATATGTATTTTTCTTTATTTTCTGGAATGACATCAAGTTTTTCCTGGTTTAGAGCTAGTTCTTTTATAAAAAGATGAGCATCGTAACCTGTTAAATTGTGGAAAAAAACAGGTATGAATGTAGGTAATTTATAGGATAAGTTACATGATGCATGTGCGCTTGCGCGAAATACCCCTGTAAGGTGGCAATGATCCTTTACTTTATCATGTAGATTAATAAAAGGTTTATTACAAATATGACATTTTTTTGCGTTGTTAAATGCTTGGAGCTCATTAGCATTGAGAGGTTTCATGGGAACAACATGTTTTAGATAGTTATCGTAAAAAAATTTGATGTCATTATCTAGAGAGTTTACAAAATTTTGTGCCGCATTTTCACCCCGGAATAATCTAAATTTTGATAAATTATCATTAAAATCAACCTTAATATAATAGGCGTATGAGTAGACTTTATGTATGGCTGTTTGCACTGTAAATTTTTGATCGGGACTAGGTTCCGCTGTATGTATAGGTTGCAAAAAAGTTTCAAAATCACCGTATACGACTATTGGGGCCTTAAGCTGTTTAGAAAAGCTTTTGAATTTCAATATGTTTTCAGGATGAGGTGAACCAATTTTATCGATAATTATTTTATCACTGGGTAGCTGCGTACTAATAAAAGTACAATCATTTTCTCTATGTGCTTGTAATAGCTCTTTTGATCGGAAAAAATATAAACAACCGTCACATAAATAAACAGCCCCATTACATTTGGTTAATTGTTTGGAAATTAATCGTGATAGATTAGATATATATGCGAAATGGGTGTCACCAACATCATTATATAGTAATAATAAATTAATATGCACATCTTTTTTGTTTTTACTATAATAGATTGGTCCTACAACCTGATAAAAGCGTTTGTCATTATCTAATGTATAAACGTTAATTGACACATTATTTAAACTTTCAAATATTGGTATATCTGCAATAGTAACAGGAAAAGACATACCATCAAAGTTGTAAATAGTGCTGTAATGTGGATAGCTTGAAACTTTGTTCCTGTTGTTGGGTGGTGTATACACTGCAGATACCACAGCATATGCGAAGCACATATCATCGGCATTGTTAATATTGATAACAGCTTTTTTAGCCTTAATCGATTTTGGAAGGTCGATGAATTTAGAAGCACGAAGGGGGTTATATTTGTTTACATTCACCTCCAAATGTAAAACATTGAGCAAAATCCATCCTATAAGTAAAACCATTATGTACTGTACATGTATAGTAGATATAATTAAATTACCTGATTTATTTTCGTTAAATTCCTTTGATTTTTTAAGCATAATCTCTTGAAAGGATTTGTACAAGGCGTCCAGATTAGTTGTTAGCGTAACAATTTCTTGCTTCGTATTGAATGATTTAACACTGAACTCGTTAGTCGTTTTTAAATAGTAATTTCCAAATATCTCAAAATTTATTTTCAATGCAAGATGTTTTTCCAGAGATTCCTTTAATATTTTTAAAACATTTGATACGACGTTATCCATGTGTTCTTCATAGCTTACTGTTAGAGATGTTGTTGGTAATCGATACGTGGCAATTCTGTTTTTGAATGCTGTTTCAACAAGAAAAACCCCATCATCTATAACTTTTAGACAGTTTTGTTTGTGTTTCTCAGATAATTGATGTGGTAGAAAAGTTGCGTCCGTTAGACAAACATTGCATGTTGTACATTCTCTTGTGGACATTTTTTTAAATGCAGCTTTTGATCTATGAGATGGATTAGAGGTGGTTGATGTAAAATTAGAATCTCTAGATGTTCCAGCGACTGGTTCCTCGATTTTTTTTATGTTAAATGAATCGTTTCGAGAAGTTGAATTTTTGGTTGCTACGCTATCTGCCCCACCACCATCAGGCCTTATGATAGTGGTTGATGATGCGTCAGATAATCTAGACGGTAGTTTTGTATTGTCGATAAATTTTGATTGTTGCAAACACGGTTTTTTACCTACAATAATATTTATTAATAAAAAAAAGAGAAAATATTATATCATACTTACTTTGTTTTTGATGTACTTCTAATCTATGTCGTTTCAAAGTATCATTTCTTCTAAAGAATTTATTGCAATTTTCACAATGATATGATGTAGGTTTATTATCTATAAAAAAAGTTTTGTTAACAGTAATAATTATTAATAATAATAACTTACCATGTACTTCTTTGTTATGACGCTGCAGACTATCTTTACGCGTAAAGGATTTTTTACACACATTACACACAAACATTTTAGAACTTATAAATTAGATAAACAATGTGTTATAGATTTTTGTTTTATTGTTAGTTCTTCTATAACGCTGTTATCGCTATCTAATTTTTCTTTTAGAGTTTTTAATTTAGCCTCCAGTGGTTCTATTTCAGCAACATAACTGGATGCTTGAACTTGTAACTCGTTAATTTTTATCTGTAATGAATTTGAACAAACTATCAGTTGTTGTTTTAAACTATTCAACTGTGCTATTATCGGTTGCGAAAGTTCTGATTTCTTATCCAAAAAATTTTCATTTACATTATTTTGTATTATATCGTTATGTGTTACAATTAATTTATCGTACGTATCTAAAAAGTCATCACCATCAAAATCAGTAAAATGATTTATTATATCAGTCAGTTCTAAGACGTTTTCATCTGTATTTGTAGCACTGGTTTTAGATTTTTTGTTTTTATCAGAACTTTTACAGCCATTATTTTTGCGTTTGTTTTTTGTTTCACCAGATAAATTAACACATAAGATTATTAGATAAAGTAGGATCATATTTAATATGCTTACTTTAAACAAAGGAAAACTTTTATAATAGACTATGTTGAGGTATCAGTAATCCTGTATATATACTAATTGAAAAAAGATAAAAGATTTAGTTGAAAAAAGATAAAAGATTTGTTGAAAAAACACAACAATTATCTGCATCAACACCTAAGTAATAGTAATCACGGTGCAACCACACATACATATAATTAATTCTAATTAATCATGATGCAACCACAAATATAATTAATTCTAGTTAATCACGTTACAACAACACCTGACCACACCTACATATAATTAATTCTAGTTAAACGCGTAGCAACAACACACCTGACCACACTTACATATAATTAATTCTAGTTAAACGCGTAGCAACAACATACCTGATTCTAGGATGGGGTATAAATAACAATCACAAGACACATGATGTTTTTTACATAAAAAAATTTATTATCATGTTACAATATTTTTATTTGAAATCCATGAATTTTTAGATGACGGGAGTCCAACATAGCTCACTAGGGTCTTATTTTTCATTTTTTTAATTATTTTATCGACTAAATAAACGTTATCATGTTTAACTTTTTGCAATTCTTCAGTATAGAATGATCCTTTTATAATATTCTTATCTTCATCTTCTAGAATGTATGTTCTGGGGTTCCCTAAAGAAGTAGACTTAATGCTGAAAATCTCATTAGTCCAATTCGGAAGATATTTTTTAGCAAAAACATTTCTATATTTGCTTATTCTAACCTTATCCCCTACGGAAAATTTCGGTTTTCTTATATCTATTGTTTTTAAATATGTATACGATTTATCTAAAATTTCCTTTTCATTTGATTTCTTGACGTCTTTGGGCTTGTAACCTGTTTTTCGGTGCTTAGTATCGTTATATCTATGAACTATTTTAGGCAATAATTCTAACCATCGATAACTACCCTGAAAACTGAATTCTTTATACAGCAAACCCTTTAGTGTTCTTATCACCCTTTCGGCGATGCTCGCTTTAGTGGTTGAGTATGTGGAATAATGATTAATTTTATGTTTTTTCATTAGAGCTTGGAAATTTTTATTGTAGAATTCTTTACCCTCGTCAGTTTGAAAGTTTTTAGGTTTAGTTGTTGACTTAAAAATTTTAGACATTGCTGCACATACATCTACACCATTTTTTGATTTTAACGGTTCAGCCCATACAAACTTAGAAAAACAATTAATTACGATTAAAATGTATTTGTAACCCTTGTTGATTCTTGCATAAGGAATCATCTCCATTAGGTCGGCTTGATATAAATCATATAAGGATTTAATTAATGTATGACGCCGTTTGAAGTTCTTTCTCGAAGGTTTATGTAATTCTTCTACAAGCTCCCTTTTGATAGAAGGTTTATCTAATTTATTCATCTTTCGGGTCATTTTCCTAAAGGTGTACGAATAACCAGTGTGCAGTCAAAAAAAAATGTAGGATAAAAATTTATCACATCTCCACGTTTCAAAATAACATTTTTTAACGTTAACACCTGCATCCCATTTAGATAAATGGTTCCTGGCGATATCGATTCATCAATAACAACACCACTTTCTTGTAAAAATGCGAATAAACGACACTTTTTGAATTGGAACTTATATTTATAATCGTACACTTGAGTTAACTTTTTAATAGTAAAACTAAGAGTTACTTTAGGAATGTCGTTAGAGTTGATATATAATTGTATACTGTCACCATTTTTAATTTCATCCAATGTAGTTATTTTTTTACCGTTTAAAATTATATGACAATGAGGTTCTATTTTTATATTCCAAACAGTTCCACTTTCACCATCATGATTTACTGTATTTGTGTAATTTTTCTCAGCACCATATAATACTATTGTATTATCTGAAAATAATTGTTCCAAGGGTGCACCAACAAATTCATTTGTTTTAGTATCATAGGGTTGATATCTACCAAACTTATCAAGATTTCCACTATAGTATCGACCAAACTTGTCTAGAGACATTATTGTATTAGTTTAATTCTCTTTAATTCGTCTATAATATACACGATTTCATTGTCCAAACTAGTGTTGCCAGCTAATTGAGCGCTAATAAGCACTTTAAGCCTATTTACCAATGCGTTTGGATTTTTATATGGAATGTACTCTACTTTTTTATTGGTAACTGTTAACAAACCTTTACCTTTAGTTTTTATCAAGGATCCAATTGTCTTAGAACGAAATCGAGTTTTTAGTGGTGAACGAGAGGTTTTAAATGAGTCATTCAGAATAGGTCGTATAAAAGTATTATACTTGATACCTGCATTTCCTTTAATTTTTTTCAGTGCATTAAAGTTCAGACGATGAACATTAGATATGTTCAAAATTTTCTTATAATTTTGTACAGCATTTATATCCTCGGAAATCAACACCTTGCTAGGGATTTTTTTAAATATTAATTCGTATAATGCGATGCTACCATCGAAGGTGTGTTTTTCTCCTTGAGGTGTTATTATATAAATATTATTACCATCATCGCTAAAATCTATCTCAGAATTTCCTAATGTCCATTTTCCATTAAACTTTGACTCTCCGTCAACTTCTTCTAGTCCTGGGGTGGGTCCATATGTATAATCATATTCATTTCTCTCATCAGTTATATAGTTTTCAATATAATCTCTAGCCAGACCTTTTGTAGTAACTTTGATATTAGCATTTTGTATAGGTGACTTTGTAACTTCAGGGTAAAACTCTTCCTCGTTTACATTACTGTTATTAACAGGTGTGTAAAAAGGGTTGTTTACATCTGAATAAGGTGTAGAAAACGATATGGTTCTCTGCAATGGTTGAGGTGATAATGATACTTTAGATGTAGATAATTCACGTTTAATATTAACAGGATCAGTTTTCACTTTCTGCAGCAATTCTTTCAAAGGATCTGCTATGGGTTTAAATTTTTTTTCTAAATAATTATCATGATGAACTACTTCAGATTGTAATTCTTTAAATTTTTCTCTAATAGCTTTTCGTGATTTTATTAAATTTTGCACCAACTTTTTATCCATGTTGATGATGATGCTTGACTGATGATATTACCGTTGCCTAGAGTCTCTTATACTTTAATAAATTTATCAAATCCTTCTCGATATCTACCTTTGTGTACTTCGCTGTCTTTATTAATGACTAAAAATCCATATGGTTGCTTCCAACAGTGCGAACACAATTCTTTAAAGTTGGAATAGGACATGTCAACATTTACGTGATCATCATAAATATGTCTTAAATTTGTTTCATCTTGTTTAAATATCACAAGAAAATTGGTGTTGTCTCTTATTAGTTGTTTGGGTATTGCAGAATATGTTTGACATAAATAAAAACAATCGATATTTCTATGTCTACCGAATGCGAAATATTCCCTTATAATACTTTGAGGATCACACACAACGTCATCAAAAATTATAACAGAATTTTCTCTAGCCTTGTTAGGTGTTAATATATCAGCATCATGATCATATTCAAAAAACCCAATTTCCTTTATCGGTGTTAAAACAGCTTTAAGATACTGATATTTTGGTTGTGTAGTTGTTTTCGAATATAGATACACATTAGAAAATCTAATTCCGTTACGGTGTTCTATTAGAGCTATTAAGGCGTTAGTCTTCCCACAACCAGAACTTCCGACTATTAAAGCTCGTTTACACCCTCCTTCCAGTAATTTACCGTGTTTGTTGGGTTTGGACTCTGTGTGAATATCATAATTAATAACAGGAAGCACTTGTTTCTGTGCTGTAATATTCATGACTTAGTTTTAACTGATTAATAATTTTGAACAAAATCTTATTTATAATAATGTAATTCGTGGTTATTTTTGCAGTATATGATGAAATGTGTTAAAAGGAGCACACACGTAGGTGCAGGTTTAGTTAATAGTTTGATAAATAAGCTACCAGTCGAATTACACATTCCTACTTATAACTATTGTGGACCCGGTACGAAACTTGAAAAACGATTAGCTAGGGGTGATCTAGGAATCAATCCTTTAGACGATGCCTGCAAAGAACACGACATTAGCTATTCCAAAAGTAACAATTTAGAGGATAGAAATCAGGCCGATAAAATTTTGCAAGACGCTGCATGGAAAAGAGTTAAGGCTAAGGATAGCTCACTAGGTGAAAAAGCCGCCTCAGTTCTTGTCGCAGGTGTTATGAAAGCTAAACGAACCTTAGGTATGGGTATAAAGCATAAGAAGAAACACCGTAGTAAGAAAAGTAGAATTATCAAAGCTCCTAAATTTGGTGGTTTCATATTCAGTATACCACTTTTATTAGGCGCTTTAGGGGCTCTTGGTAGTCTAGGGGGTGGGGCTGCAACAATAGCCAAAACGATATATGATAAGCGTGCTAGTGATAGTAAAATGGATGAGACCGTTCGTCACAATAAGGAAATGGAGAAGTTAGCATCAGGAAAAGGATTGTATCTACCATATAAGAAAAAAGTTGGTAGCGGATTATATTTACGACCATATAAGAAAGGGATGGGTCTTTATCTCAATCCAAAAAACTGCCAGTGAAATTACCTCGTCGCGCTCTAACAAATGTAGATTTACTAAAATACGCTAAAATTTTGAAGATATCTAATTTTCGAGGAGTTTTTATGCGGGATACTCTACCTACTAAAATTAAAGAAAAGGAATCGGGTATAGTAAATCTAGATACTAATTCTGGACGAGGTACACACTGGACGGCTTATATTAAAGATAAACACAATGTAAAATTTTTCGACAGTGTTGGTTCTATATTACCCTGTAGAGAGCTGATAAGATATTTCAAAAGTGATTCAAAGAAAACTAAAATTGTGTATAATAGCGATCGTTTTCAAAAGTTGAATTCATTTAACTGTGGACACCTTTGTTTGAAGTTTCTCTACAGTAATTATGGCTGATGCAAAACCATCGTTGATTTTTGTGTTGCATGGTAATGATAGTGAATTAACCGTTAATTTCAATGAACCTATCCTTCTTGAGGGTGATATGGGTGTGGGATTGGTCACCCTTCAAACATACCACAGCATTCCCAACATTGAAGAAGACAAGAATAATAAAATTACTGTAGGTAATCAGAATATAAATATACCTACTGGTGCTTATGAAATCACTAGCATCGAAGAATATATCCAGTCACATCTTGATAGTGACGTATTTCAACTAAAACCAAATATTAATACTTTAAAATGTCATATGAAATGCACAGCTGATGTTGATTTATCTGCAAATGATTCCATAGCCCCTACATTAGGTTTTAGTCGTAAAAAATATGTTAAAAATGTAACTCATACATCTGATAAATCTATAAACATTTTACCAGTCAGTGCCTTATTCGTGGAATGTAACATTGCCTCAGGGTCTTATATTCAAGGAAAACCATCGCACTGTATATTCTCATTTTACCCTACTGTTACAGTAGGATCCAAAATTAATTTATCACCACAAAATATTTTATATTTACCGGTCACCGTTAATACAATTAGAAACATAACTGTAAAGATAGTTGACCAAGAAGGTTCTCTTGTGAATTTTCAAAAAGAAAATATAACAATTGTATTACATTTAAAACCTTTGTAAAATGGGTATAGTATTTACTCAAAAACAGTTTACAAATATATGTAAAAAACCTCGCCGCAATGCTGTTTTATCTAAAGAAAACATTCGCTTCCTAAAAACCCTAGGATTTAAAATTATAAGAGCTTCATCAACAACAATAGACACTTAGTCGTTCATGCTGACTGCAACTGTTAACATGGATATCTTTAATATTCAAGAAAAGTATCTCTTAGATAACACTATCAATAATTTAGAATACCACAGCCACCAAAGCACATCTACAAGTTTTGATTACAATGATGAAATTCGCATTTCCGTCGAAGGTGATAGACCAACTCTGCCATGTATGAGTTATCTCTATATAGAAGGACAAGTCATAAATCCTACTGATAATAAAGGTTCAAAACATGTGAGTTTTGTAAACAATGGTATAAGTCACTTATTTAGTGAAATACGCTTTGAAATTAACGGTATACCTGTAGACACTACATCCAAAGTTGGTATAACATCCACTATTAAGGGTTATATATCGTTATCAAAAAATCAAGTAGCTGGTCTTCAAAATGCTAGTTGGAAACCTGAAGGCTCATCTAAAACAGTACCTTTTGCTAGTGACGGATCCTTCAGCGCATGCATTCCTCTATCTACCCTACTAGGTTTTTGTGAAGATTACAAGAAAATTATACTGAATATTAGACAAGAACTTGTTTTAATTCGTAGCAGTTCAGATGATAATGCATTATTCCATATTAGTGAAAAAGGCCATGTCGTTATTAATAAAATTCAATGGAAACTACCGCACGTGGTAGGAAATCTACAAAAAGAACTAGCTCTCAGCAAATATATTGAAAAAAATACAGATACACACGTTGCATTTAGATCGTGGGAACTTCATACTCTTAAAGATTTGACTCAAACAACTCATCACTCTTGGAACATAAAAAGTGTTAAAAAATCACAATCACCTTTATATGTTATTTTAGCTTTTCAAGTTGGTAGAGATGGTGTACTGGCATCGGACACCAGTCATTTTGATGATACCTACATTAAAAATGTGAGCGTCTATTTAAACAGCGTTAAGTATCCCTATGATAATATGCAAGTAAATTTAGGGAAATATATGGTGGGTCCTCTGTATGAATTCTATAAAAATTTTCAACCATCGTATTATGGTAAAAATGCTGACCCTCTGTTTATGTGTGAATCCTTCATATCTGCAGCACCAATGTTTGTTATCGATACTTCTAAACAACCAGAAAATATAGCATTTCAAACTCAGTCTGTTAATGTTAGAATAGAATTAGAAGCGCATGCTAACATAAAAGCAAATACTACTGCGTACTGCCTTTTAATCTATGAGAGACAGTTTACATACAACCCTCTTACGAAATATGTTAAGCAGCTATAATTATGTCTGAGCCTGCCATAGCTAACAGTCTAATTATTGATTTTCAAGCATTTAAAGTAGAAAACAATAAATATCTAGTTAAGGAATTGGCTGGTTATGATGGTAAAAAAATATTTCATTACGTATTCAAACCGCCCTATGGATTACAAACATTACCTTTTAACGTGCAAAAACAAGTTAAGTGGTTAGCTGCTAATCATCATTGTATAAATTGGAATACTGGTGTTACCCCTATATATAAATTAGGTGACATACTTAGGCATGTAACCATAAATGTCGATGTAGTTTATGTAAAAGGTGTTGAAAAAGCAAAATATTTAAAACAATTTTTTACTGTACCAGTATTTAATTTAGAAAATTTGCCTGTAATTGTGCCACAGAATCCTACTTGTTTTAATCATACAAAAACTCCGTGTGTGTGTGCATTAACCAATGTATATTTTTTATATGAAAACCTTATGATGCAATAAACTGTTTTTCGAATATGTTGGTTTTATTTGTAGCTACTATTGCAACAATTTTTTGATTTTAGTTTATACATATATCTACGCCGTATGTGCTGCATACCGCCCTCTGGTAAGTTTTATACTAATCACCTAAAATATACTATCTGTTATCTTTTACAGCCCCGAATTCTGAAACGGAACCTCCCATTCCTTTTGCACGCAGCAAAGGAACCATGGGGTATGGTATGTTATAATGGCGAGGTTAATGTTGAGGATGGGGGTGGCTACCTCATTGTTGTGCATCATATCGGCACCAGAACATTTTTTTACAATCATTTTGGTATGTTATATGGATTATCGTTTGAATGATTATTAATTTCTTTTTTTCTAGATGACCCCCCACCTAATTTGGATTGTATGTATTTTTTATATGCCTTTTTACAACTACTTGAATACATTTCTTTTTACAGATTACAATGAGGATATTCTATAGTTTTTATTTTCTTTTATTTTATTTTATATTTATATATGTAATTTTTAGTAATAAAAAAATACCGTTTTAAAATTTTTATTTTTTCATTCTTCTACATCGTCATAAACATTATAATATACTAATGGAGTATTTTCATTAATTATTATTATTTCATTATAATATTTACCCTTAGTAAAGCACCCTGTTGTATATTCATATATGTCATCGGATAAATATACGTTTAACGCCGCTATTGTGGCTCTATCATGAGTAAATTGTATTTGCAATACGTCATCCTCTATAATATTTCGTAGAATAATTTCGTGATAGAAATAATATAACACCCTTATACTTATAGATATATAAACATGATTATCAATAATAACTATTTTTTCTAAACTAAAATCTTGATTTCCTACATCTATTACTAACATATATTCACATTCCATTATTTCACAAACTTATACTTATCACTAATTGGGAAAAACTCAGTTATCCGCTGCTCTATATTTTCCGCATATTCTACCCTATTTCCACAATAAGGACAATATGGGAAAGATAGTTTGCGAATTCTGTAACATGATACACATAAAACTTGATCTTTACATGGATAAAAAGTTAAATATACATTATTTTTTCTACATATAAAACAAACTTTTGCAGAGTCTGAATCAACCATGGAATTAAGACGCACCTCTACTTTCTCCATTATTGCTCTTCGGCACTATCCGTTTCAGAACAAAACTTGTGTTTTAAGTCTCTTGGCATATAATCACGCATATCATTAATAAAACTACTGAAATTTAATTTAACAAACTCGTAGCATAAACACTCTAAACTGATTTCACCATCTAAATAGTGATCACATATTAAAACACCCTCTTCATAGTCTTTAGCAAGTTTTGATATACGTTTCATTTCATCATCATTAAAAATCACATTATAATCATAATTAAGAGCGTGCTCCGCGTCAAATTGAAGATCATTAAGATGAGCTCTTACCCTTTTTACTGCACTGCTTAAATCTGTTGCGTCTGGCCAATGTTCCATAGAATAAAACATCCACATTATGCTTTTATTAAATTTCTGAATGTTAAACTTATCCTAATCTTTACATCATCATTAGCTGGTGGTATGCTATGTTTCCAATATTTATTTGTAGGATCTCTTAATATGATTAAACTACCATCTTCTAATAAAACTTCTCGTTTAAATTCATTTCTCTGGAATACCATATTCCTCTCAGCACCTAATGATATTGATGCTATTGAACTCCCTGGCACAAAATCTGTTTCATCATCTTTGTGTGGTCCTATTTGATCATTCTTCGACAAATATCGATTTACCAACACAAAATTATATTTTTCTCCAGCTTCTTTTTCAACTTTCTCTTTTATTTCTAACAATATGTCTGTCCATGGTTTCGCTGTTATAGATGTGCCAGAAAATCCGTAGATCAGCCCCTCATCACCATATGCACATACATCACGTCTGAGATTATAACTACCTCCATTAACATGAATTTTTACAGCTTTTCTAGGATAATATTCAATATTATTTAAATATTCATAATATCTGGATGATTCATCTGCAGCCAATATTACCTTATATTCAATATTCAAGGTATCCAAATTTTCTGAAATAATTTTTAAATAAGTACACTTCGACCTTTTAAATTTTTAAAAACTTTTACCTTTATCTGATAAATTGGTTGTAGTCGCCATCTTTATGTAACTTGAACTTTTTACTACTTGCTTCAAATATATACTTGGTATTATTTTTTGATAAACGAGGTAGGGGGTGGTGGCGGTAATGGTTGGTGGTGGCGGTAATGGTGGGTGGCGGCGGTAATGGTGGGGGGGTGGCGGTAATGGTGGGGGGTGGCGGTAATGGTGGGGGGTGGCGGTAATGGTGGGGGGTGGCGGTAATGGTGGGGGGTGGCGGTAATGGTGGGGGGTGGCGGTAATGGTGGGGGGTGGTGAGTCTCCACCACCACCACCACATATCTAGATCTAGAACTCTTATAGTTACCCTACTACTCATTTAATTTTTGTCCACATCCACTTGAGAGATTTTGTTTTTCGTGCGGTTTGAAAGGAACTATAGCGCCTTCTTGTTCCCGATGCCATCAATCAGGGAAAGATAATCAGGAAGCAGTTGAGTCCAAGGACGTTAAGAAGGTGGTAGATTGTCCAGAAACTCGGGAGTCGAATTTAAATAATGAAAGATCAAAAGCTGATTCAAAAAACGAGTCGGCGAGAGAAGATTTTGGCGCGACTTCCCTCGAGTTTCGAAGACGCCAACCAGGTCCAGAATCAGGTGCGATTCCGAAAAGGCGTTAGAATCGAGACAGGTTAACTTGAACCTTTCTAAGCAGATCAGTCCAGTTTTTGAAAGTAAAGACGCAGATAATAGGCCGTATATCTCTATTGAGTTAGAGGGTTTTGAGATTCTAGCTCTAGTTGACACTGGGGCAAATATTTCCATCTTAGGTGCAGGAACTGAGTCGATTTGGGAACTGTTGGAATCCAATCGAATAGTTAAAGATAAATTACAGCGAGTGACTGTAGCAAATGGACAGCCACAAACAGTTCTAGGTACTGTAGTTTTGCCTATTTGTTTTGAGGATAGGTTGATTGAGTTGGAATTTACAATTATCCCTACTATATCTCATGCTGTTATTTTAGGTTCTGATTTTTGCAAGCAGGTTGAGTTGGCTATCGATTTTAAAAATCAAGTTTTCGACATTAATGAGATCACCGGAGAGACCCCAAGTTTAGGTACTTATCTTGAGGAGTTGTCAGAGGAACAACAGTTGGTTTTAGATAAATTAATAAAGCAGTACGAATTACTTGCTTCAAAAGCTCCAGGTCGTACGAGTGAAATTACTCATTTCATAGATACAACAGGTTCAGCTAGATCCGTGAAGCAGAGACAGTACCCCCTGTCTCCTGCTATCACTAAATTTTTACATCAGGAAGTAGATTCGATGTTAAGAGATGGAGTCATAGAAGAAAGTAATTCAGCTTGGTCAAGTCCTGTTTTGATGGTTCCAAAAAGTGACGGTACCTACCGTATGTGTTTTGATGGTCGCAAGATCAATGAGTTGACTGTTAAAGATTCCTACCCACTACCATTGGTAGATAGTATTTTGAGCAATGTAGCTGGATCTACTTATCTATCTTCGATTGATTTAACAAAGGCGTTTTGGAACATTCCCTTGGAGGAAACCTCCAAGCCCAAAACGGCGTTTCAAGTCCATGGTCGAGGTCTTTTTCAGTTTAAGGTCATGCCTTTTGGGCTGTGTAATGCAGCGCAGACGCAGCAACGGTTAATGGACCACCTATTTAGGGGTACCAAATTTGAAGATCGAGTTTTTACTTATTTGGATGATATTATTTGTGTGTCCAATGCGTTCGAGGAACACATTGCTCTTCTTGCTGAAGTGCTAGAAATTCTCACTAAAGCCGGGTTGAAGATCAACCTGGATAAGTGCAAGTTTTGTCGAGATTCGTTATCGTTTTTGAGTTATGTGGTAGATAGGAAAGGTCTAAGGACCGATCCAGGAAAAGTTCAGGCTATAGTTGATATGCCATCACCTAAAACTACCACTGAAGTTAGGAGAGTTATTGGGATCCTCCAATGGTATCGCAAATTCATTCCTAATTTTTCCACCGTGTCTGAGCCAATTACATCGCTTATTAAGGGTCGTAAGAAACACACTCCAGTTATTTGGACGGAAGAAGCCGAAGAGGCTTTCCAAAATCTTAAGGAATTGTTAGTTTCAGCTCCCATTTTAGTCAAACCGGATCCCAATCTACCTTTTTTCATTCAGACGGATGCCAGTGACGTAGGGGTGGGGGCAATTTTATATCAAGTTAAAGATGATTTTGAGCACCCTATATAGGTGCTCAAAAAAAAAAAAAGACCTAAGCTTATGCTTCTAGGAAGCTTCTCAAGACTGAGAAGAAAAATTACACGGTTACAGAAAAGGAATGTCTTGGAGTTATTTTTGGTATCGAAAAGTTTAGGTGTTATCGAGGGTACAGAATTTACTGTTGTTACTGACCATGCCAGCCTACAATGGCTGTATAAAATTAAAGATCCAGTCGGAAGAATTGCTAGATGGACAGTCAGGTTGAGTGGATTTAAGTTCAAGGTTGTTCATCGTCCCGGTAAGAATTTGGTAATGGCTGATTTTCTATCTAGACATATTTCTTTGATTAATGTTAAATCTTTTACGCCAGACACCTGGTATGTTGAGATGATTAATAAAGTCCGCTGTAACCCAGCGAAGTTTCCAGATTTTGACGTTAAGGACAATATTTTGTATAAACATATTAGGCCAAAACACGACATCCAGTCTAATTTTTCAGACTGGAAAATAGTAGTTCCAACTGAGAATAGGAAAGAGGTTTTTATTGAGTGTCATGATCATCCAACTTCAGCTCATTTGGGTATATCAAAGACGTTGGCAAGAATTTTGGAAAATTATTATTGGCCAGGAGTAAAGGAGTCAGTGAGGCGTTATGTTAGATCATGTAAGACTTGTGGTGCACACAAATCCACCAATCAATCTCCAGCTGGTTTAGGAGGTAATCAACGTAGAGTTGATTTCCCATTCCAGTCTATCTCGTTAGATTTTATGGGACCTTTCCCAAGATCTAAATCGGGGAATACTCAGCTGTTAGTTATTACTGATTCTTTCACCAGATTTGTTATAGTAAAACCCCTTCCTAAGGCTACTTCGGCCAAGGTCGTAAAAATTTTGGAGAGAGAAATCTTTTTGGTTTATGGAACTCCAGAGGTCGTGTGTTGTGATAACGGTAGTCAGTTCAGGTCTAGAGAATTCAAGGAATTAATGAAGAAGTATCAGGTTCCTAAGATCTGGTATAATCCAAGTTATCACCCCCAGGTTAATCCGACCGAAAGGGTAAATAAAGTTTTGGGAAGTGCTCTAGCGTCGTATATTAAAGATAACGATCACCGAACATGGGACGAACATATTTTCGAGATTGCTCAGGCAATTAATACCTCGGTACATGAGTCAACAGGGTACTCACCCTCTTTTTTAGTTTTTGGACGTTATACACCCGTGAATGGTAGTTTTTATAAGGATATTGATTAAAGTTCTTTCGACCCCGTCGATTTCTCCAATCGACTTAAATGGCAATCCGAAGTGAGTAAAGTTCCTAAACTTTATCCCCAAATTCAGGAGAAAATTAGAAAATCTTTCGAGAAAAATGTTAAGAGGTATAACCTTCGTAGGCGAGAGGTTAATTATCAGGAAGGTGATAAAGTATGGAAGAGAAACTTCGTTCTTTCCAAAGCGGTCGATAAGTTTTCTAAGAAATTAGCTCCGAAATATGTCCCGGCTATGATAAAGAAAATTAAAGGTACCGGTAAGGTTGTTGTTCTTTCAGATCTGTCAGGAAAAATCCTGGGAGATTTTCACATAAGTGATATTAAACCATTCGTTGAGATTCAAGATAGCCAGTGTTAGTGTAGAGCGCGCTTTAGGGGTGACCTAGTTGTATTGTATTCATGCTGGCACCCCTAGTGTAAAGCTCCGTTCACACGTAAAGGCGGTATACATCCTATTTGTTTGTAGTTTGGAAATTTAGAAAGAATTCGTTTAGTGTGTCAATAGTAAGTTTTTCAGTAAATTTAATTACAGTTTTGAAAAAAGGAAAGGTTGTTTAGAGTCAGGAGTCTTTGTAGAGGTTGAGTCGAGTTGAGAAAAAATCCTTTCATAGGTACTTATGTTAAAATAATTTGAGACTGGTAACGTTAGCGTACAAATTAAATAAATTTAGCTAACCTACCAGTAATTATTGTTGTTGAGGTAGAGGTTGAGTTACACTTTAGTCATGGCCAGACTAATTTGTAAAAATGATTTTTTAACGGTCGCGTTAGAGCCCCATGCAAATAAGTGAGCTACGTGACTAGGCGTTGGATTGAGTTGATGTAGGTGAGTTCTTTACTGAAAATTTCAGGTTTGTTAGAGTTGATAATTTGCATAATCTAAATATAAATCTGAGCTGTTATCATCCTAACAGTAACTTTCAGGAACGATCCGTTGAGTAGAGTCGAGAATTGAGGTGGAGGCATTATATTTTTAGGTTGAGACTTTGAAGAAAAAAAAAAAAAACTCCTGATGATGAAAATCTTTTCCATTCCTTTGAATAAGGTTAAATCAAGTCAATATTTCTGGCTAGAGTTTGTGATTCTATAAGTACAGTTAGTTGAGATTTAAGAATTCTTTCAGTTGACGCATTATCTCGAATATCTTTAATGATTTTTTTTTTTTTGAGAAACAACACCCGGTTAATGAGTTATGATTGGAAATTACCTACACAGATTTTGACAAGAAATTTTGAGTTTTAATAAGTCTCTTCATTTGTAAGAACTTTTCAAGTTTGCTCTTTTGAGAACATTTGAGTGGAGTGACAGTTAAAAGTAAAAATCTTTCTCTTTGAAAATTTTTATTCTTTAGTAATTGAGATAGAGCTCGTTGGTAAGTAAAACCACTTTATAGGTCCAACGTTTGAGATTTGATTTTCTTTTGAAAATTTTTATTCTTTGAAATTGAGATAGAGTTTGTTGGTAAGTAAAACCACTTTATAGGTCCAACGTTTGAGATTTGATTTTCTTTTGAAAAAATTTTATTCTTTGAAATTGAGATAGAGTTCGTTGGTAAGTAAAACCACTTTATAGGTCCAGATAGAGTTCATTGGTAAGTAAAACCACATATAGGTCCAATGATTGAGATTTGGTTTTCCGTTTGAAAAATTTCTTTTTATAATGACGACACTAATGGGGTTATTTTTGGTACTTTCCACCCTGGTGTTACCTAAAGAGAAAGTATCCAGCCATTTTTGAAAATAGGTCCAGTGGCTGATTTCTTGTAGATATTTCTATGCACTTCTTTCTCTTTCCTTTTTCACTGTTTACAGTACACCTATAAGTTCGTCTTTAATCTTTTTTATATTCTTTCAACTCTAAATTCATGTAAATTTATGTCTTCATAGCGGGTGAACGAACCACTCTGCACCACATATTCTTCTGGATGGTCATCCCTAAATCTTACAGATAGGTAATACAGGGTGTTCTTCAGCCTGCCATACAGGGTGTTTGATCAATGTCGGATTTTTAAAGATAATACAGGGTGTTTTCCAGCCTGTCATACAGGTGCTGAGCACTTTTGATAACGGCATGGATTAAAGCAAAATATGTATGATTCTTTTGAAAGAAACATTATACAAATGGAAGGCATTCTCCCATATGCAATCCACCCTTTTGTTGGGTGCCCCATAAACTTATGACAATTTTGAATTGGGAAATTATTTCCAATTTCTTTTAAGTAAAGTCCCTATATTTTGACGTCGAGTTCCACATTAATCAACATATTAGTATAATTCTGAAGGTCTAACACGTTTGTGTAAGTTATAGAGTAATAATTTAAATTGAGATAGTTTTGAGTCTTTGAGTTTAGGTGTCTGGGTAAGTCTCGACGGGTTCTTAGATAAGAATGACCGCACAGTTCCAGTACCACTTTGAGTCGTTCAGTAGAGAAATTTAGTGACGTAGGTCTCAGTAGAGGGAAATCTTGGGAAATTAAATCTGTCTTACTGCTGATACTTAGCGTTCGCGTTAATGAATTTTGAGAAATAAAATTAGAGTTGCAGTTTCAGAATTTCATCTATTCTTGTGGTTTTGATAACCACTTAACTGAATCTTGTTGAATAATTTTGACGTTTTTGGAGAATAATTTTGACATTTTTGAGCATGGATAATTTAGATATCTCGATTTTGACATTTTTGAGTATAAATATCTTTGATATTTCGATTTTTGACATTTTGAGGTGTGAACAATTTTGATTTTGAAGTGTCCAGATCAAACACTTTAAGTATGAACAATTTTGACATTTAACCCGATTTAGACGTCTTGGAGTTTGAGATGTAAGTAAAACTCTTGGATTTGAAATTTCTTTAGGCTTTTCTATGTGAAAATTTGATTTTGGCTCTTTTAGATTTCTCTATGATTTCCTTTATTAGGAATCATATTTCGCTCCAAAGTCGTTAGGACGTTATTCTTAACTAACTAACGATTGAGGAGACACTTTTAGCTTTTGACTTTAAATCTCTAGTCGCAAGGAAATGCACTAGAGGGGTGTATTTTGGCATTTCCGGCCTTATAAGCGGAGAATTGCCCTGTCGTCTAGTCAGCTGTTTAGCCCCCAGCTGATGAAGTAGGTGGTATTGTCTGGCGACATACCGACAATAGGGGCCGAATCTTTATGGCTTCGTTATTCTGGCAGTATTGCCAATTCACGAGTTTCGGTCGCTGAATTTCCTTGAGGTGTTCATGCAGACCCAACTCCTTGATTATTGTGTAGGACGAAGTCGGTAATCGATTGACGACAGTCGGAGTTCCTCTAATGGAAGGACTCTGTTCCACATGTTTTTATTTTTATTTTTTTATGGATGAGTATGGTGGTGGAGGTTATTGGTTCTGGTATAGTCTGTTCAACCAGAGGTTAGGGAAAATATTTAGCTTTCTTTTGAAAAATCTTTAGTTACAAGGTAGTGTACTAGAGGGGTGCATTATGTCATTTCCAGCCTTATAAATGGAAAGGGCCTGCCGTTTAGTTAGTTGTGGAGCCCCCGACTGATGAAGTAGGAGGTATAGTCATGCGACATGCCAACCACAGGGGCCAATTCTTTAAGCTTCGCTACATAGGCAAATATTGCCACCATTAGAGTTTTGTCTTTTTGAGTCCCTTTGTGTTCTTATAAGGCTCAACTTATTTTATGAATTATGTGTAGAGCGGAGTTAGTTTCCAAATAACGGCAGTCAGGTTTCCCTTTTGGGAGCCTTTTTAACCTAGTTTTAGTAACCAGAGTCCTACTGGCGGTTTCCGCGGTCAGGGCTCGCCAATATTGCTTTATGTTTGAAACATGGAGTGTTTAAAACTTGTTCTTTTTGTCTCTTCTTTCGGTTCGTTGGGATTTGTTGATTGTTGGTTCGAGAGGAGTTCTCTCGGAAAAGTTTCTTGTTGAGACTTTTCCTTCCTTTTTACAAGGGGGGGTGTGCAGCGTGCCATGCACGCTACGTTTTCTTTTTCAAAATTTTAATTCTTGATTTAGAATATTTTTATAAAGTTCAGAGAAGTTATGTTCGACTGTACATTTTTGCTGATGTATGAGACCGTATTAAGCGAATATCACGAACGAACACCTGGTAGTCGTTAAGAATTCTATGCCTTTGTTAACAAAAATAAGACGTAGATAACATGTCTGGTTGATTTGCTGTCCCGTTTCTAAGTTTTCGGAAGTTGGAAAATATATCATCTTATGCGAAATAATTTTCCGCATCTAATGAGACCACTCTCATATCACTGCTCTATATTTTCGATTTGCTATTCAAATAAAACTAGAAGTTCAATATTCTCTAGTAATATTAAGGGTATTGTTCTCGCAAAGCAATTTAGGCATCATAAAAAACGGCAAGACTGGCCGTCTGACGACATGCATCGAAATATAGATAGTTACGTGATTGTGCATTTAAGGTCTGGATGTCGGAAGGAATTGAAAGATTGGTTGTTCTATCGAGTGTCAGCCGGTGTATACAGGGTTATTCACGGTATACGCCACGGAAGATTATGGCCGTGTCTCTGGATTTTAGGATCCTTTTATTTTTGGAGTGGATAGAGATTCGGCAGAGGTACGTTTTAAAATTATATTCATAATGTGCAGGGTGTCCCAAAAGCATGAAACATATCAAAGTTATGTTTTTTTAAATGGAATGCTCCTATGTTATTGCATTTTTAGATTGTCTGAGAAGAAAAAATAAGATTAGTTTTTACAGTTGGTGTTTAAATTCAAAAGTTTTTGAGTTATAAACAAGTGAAAATCGTCATTTTTCAAGTTCAAGGCCCTGTACAACGAAAACGGTTCAAGATAGAGAAAAACGGCTTACATGTCCCTATTTTAACTTTTCATGTACTATCCTATGGTGTAGAAACATTTGTACTTTCTTTGATTTTTTTATTTGGCGACGCGTGGAGAAATCTCAGAATTTTTCAAATTTTTTATCACCCTGTATAAACATTTCATACATCATAGTTATGAAAAGTTAAAATAGGGACATGTAAGCCGTTTTTCTCTATCTTTAGCCGTTTTCGTTGTACAGGGCATTGAACTTCAAAAATGACGATTTTCACTTGTTTATAACTCAAAACCTTCTGAATTTAAACACCAACTGTAAAAACCAATCTTATTTTTTCTTCTCGGACAATCTAAAAATGCAATAACATAGGAGCATTCCATTTAAAAAAACATAACTTTGATATGTTTCATGCTTTTGGGACACCTGTACATTATGAATATAATTTTAAAACGTAGCTCTGCCGGACCTCTATCCACTCCAAAAATAAAAAGATCCTAAAATCCAGAGACACGGCCATAATCTTCCGTGGCGTATACCGTGAATAACCCTGTATGGTGGACGACATGACATCGTCGCATGGAGTTCTTATTTGATTGACGTGAAAGGTTGGAGGGTTGCCTACCGTTAACTGTGGTATTCTGAATAAAGTAAAGTGAGAGGTTCGTGGAAACAGCAAGCCAATAAGCCTGCGTCGCGGAAAATATAAATAGGAGCCAAGGGCTGCAGTCGACCTCTTTCATTTTAAAACTTCGAGGTTCACATAACTTGTCCGCAGTTCATGAATTTAATAACAGTCCCTTGTGTAGAAGTATAGTTGTTGTTAAAGTTATTGCCTGGAAGAGATGAAGTTCTACGTAAGTACTTTTTTGAGTTTAATTTTAGTCATTTTCGCTAATTTCGCTTTCTTGTCTTTACAGACAAGGGATTTCTAACTTCGGATTTCTGATTTCGGACTTCTAGTTTTTGATTTTTGACTTTTGATTAGTGATTTCTGATTTCTGTATGGATTTATTTAGGAACTTCTGTAGAAGTTTACATAGAGATTCCCGACTTACTTTTTATTTGCCGCATTAAGTAATTATGCGGAGACTTACATAGGTACCTACCTATGTAGGTACTAACTTGTGTGAAGATTTATATTTAAAGAAACTTGGAGAAATAGGGAAAAGTGGTGAAGTTTAATTTAGAAACATGGGAAGTTTGGTCAGGCAGATAAAGAAGTTTGTTAAAGAGTGAATAACTTCGTACTTTCCTAATTTTCAATACAAATTCAAGAAGTCCCGATACTTAGATATTTGGTTATTACAAAGTGAAATTTTGTCCTTTGAGTCGTTATTTTCTACCAATTACTGATGGAGCTAGAGGCAAGTTTTTCCGGTGTCAACATCAACATCAAGGTTGAAAAGGGGAGCAGTTCCGCTCGTCCAGCACCTGGAGCACCAACCTCAGCGGGTGCTAACACCAGCACAAAGGCAGTTCAGGCAACCATGCTTGCCTAGTCTTTGGTCACCTCATCTATGTTAGAGGGGTCCTAGTTCGTCAGTCTGGAAGTGGAATTTTATATAGCAAGGTATGTCTTTTTGAACGTGAATAAACTTTCACTATTTTCAACAACCAAGAAGATTAAATAAATTCAAGTACAGTGTTTGATTAATTTCATCACCTATGACTTTCAAAGTGAATTTGATTTCGATAATATGTTATAAACTTTTATTGTGGTCAACAAGTGACTAATGCAATTGTTATATGTAAAAATGATTCGTTAACGTAATCATGTCTGTTTAGAATTTCGAGTTAGAAATAATCACTTTTTAAATTAATTTTTGGATTTCAGATTTTATAGGTAGATACCTATTTTAATATTAACTATTTACTTGAGAGAAATTAAGTCTTTTGATAAATAACTTTTTGATATGACTCTGAATTCTATTCGGAATTATACCTGTGTACTATTTTAGAGATTTATTGATTAATGTGAGTTTTAGAAAGTTTTATCGAATTACTGGGCCAGTATACCTATCCTGAAATTTAAGTATGTAAATTTGATATCATTGGTAATAGGGTAGATATACAGGGTGTCCCGTATCGTTATGTACAAATTTTGTGAGCATATAGTAGGCTTATTTCTAAGCCTAAAAAACCTAAAAGTGGCAGGTCTATCTGCATTCGTTACGAAGTTACAGGCCTAAGAAAATAATGTCTAGTAAATACCAGATTTAACTTTGAAAACCACATAGAGCTTATTTTATTGACCACATCTTTAGTTTATCATGTGTTAAAAATGTCCTATTCCTTGCTGAATACAAGCTTGTGCTCGGAGGCCTATTGCAAAAGTAACAGTTTTCTCGTCTTTTTTCACGAGTTATGCACCTCTTAATCCATATCATTTGTAATTAGGTAAGACATAAACAAACTAAGACAAAGACCTAGTGTCTCTAGAAATTAGTAAATATTTATCATATAAGAATTAACCTAGAATGTAAGTACTTAATACCATTATTAAAGTATATATTTTAAGACCCAAAAAGGCGTGTTGATAACAGATACATGCACGTGGTCACGTACACAAAACGGAAAGGGCATTGCCTTTCCAGAAGCTATATAAGCTATGACAACGCATTTCAAGCTCAGATTAGATTTAGCCTTCCTGGCCTAATGTATTAAATTGTAAACCGTTTGTTATGAATTTATTATATTAGTCTTTTCTCAATAAATAATTTTTTAAAAAGCCTTTCGTTGAATTGCAAACCAAAATTCGCGTACCTATCTCTTGATCAGCTTGCTGAATACGATAAAATTATAATTTCTCTCTGGTATTTAGTTACACCAATTCCGAAATATACTGGTGCCGCATCTATTTGAATTCTAATGCCATTTCGTATGAGCAGGGGAACCTCTACTCTCTACTAATGTTTATTTCGGTGACGTTTACTCATGTGTGGCAATTTTTGTGGCTTACAAAGTTGAATCTTGTTATTTACTAGTCATAATTTTCTTAGGCCTGTAACTTCGTAACGAATAAAGATAGACCTGTCACTTTTGGGTTTTTTGGGCTCAAAATTAAGCCTACTATATGCTCAAGAATTTTGAACATAACGATACGGGACACCCTGTATACTTGAATATTTGAATCAGAGTTATTGATAGCGAATATTGAATTTATATTTCTGTAAGATTTAGCGGTGATTATCTGTTTATTGTGAACTGATGAAATTAATTTTAATAAATATTTTCATTAAAATTTAACAATTTGAGATTATTACGAAACAACCCCCTCATGTTCTTTTAAGTCATTCAGTAATTAGAGCAATATAAAGAATAAGGTGATATATTCTGGTAGATTTTGGTGAAGTTTATCCATTTATTTTTTTTGAGGAAAATTTTTAGGAGTTACTACGGGTCTAATCTGGTTTGGTGTATGTTGGATTTTCCCGAGGAAGGCCACATTTATCCATTCTAGATTAGATAAACACAACGACCCTGTTTGTTTGAATTTGTTTTGATTTAATATTTTGGAAATTTTGCTTTGGAATCAGACGATCACATTTAAATTTAAATTTCTTTTCTTTTCTAAATTTTGAATAATTGGGTGGGGCATTAAAAATTTGGCATGTCCTACTCGACAAGCCAATGTGATTGACCGTATAAATTTGCACGAGTCACATTGAGATTTGTCAATGGCCGCCTCCTTCTGTTGAGATCTTGGGTAAGGGAAGTGAATTTTATTTTTTATTCACCTTTTTGAGTGGGAGTAAGTGAAGGGAGGAGGGAAGGCTACATAAATTGTCTTCCGTTGTCTGAAATTAACTGAGCCGGGGCCCCGAATTGCAGGAAGACGTCGGATTGCAATGCTTCGGCAATCGTTTTTGCGGTTGCCTTCCGAAGCGATCGTGCTATTGTCCATTTCGTGTAGCGGTCCTGCATGACGAGTAATACTGTATTGCCGGACTTTGATCTGGGAAATGGGCCCATGATGTCTACCGATATGGTGTCCCAGGGTCCCTGTATGAACGGCGGCTGCATTTTTCCGGCGGGTTTCAGTTGGGACGACTTGTATTTCTGGCATTTTTCGCAGTGCCTTACATAATTTTTTACATCTTTTATAACTCCCGGCCAGTGGTAGTTTCTTGTTATTCTGTTGGCTGTTTTAGCTGCCCCGAAATGTCCTGCTGTTGGGGAGTCGTGGTTTTCCTCGATGAGCTTTTGCCTCTGGTACGTAGGTACGCATAGTTTCCATGGGCTGGAGAGGTTAGGCTCGGCCGGGTTTTGGTTGTCCCAGACGTGTTTCCAAAGTTTCCCGTCGATCATTTGGTATCCGGGAAACCTCTCGGGGCTTTCGGATACCCCTGCTGATAGCCGCTCGTACCACTGGCATGGCGGCTCTGCGCTTATCACTAGGATCTCTTCCTCCTGTTCTGTGCTGCTTAGTGGTTGCCTCGAGAGTGCGTCTGCTACCTTGTTGAGAACCCCTTTTCTGTATTTTATATCGAAGGAATCTTGTTGGAGCTCTAATCCCCATCGTGCGAGCCTGCCGGTCGGGTTTTTCATGTTTTGTAGCCATTTTAAGGACTGATGGTCTGTTAGCACTTGGAATTTGTAGCCCTCGATATACGGCCTCATCTTTTGCACCCCATATATTATCGCGAGGCACTCTTTTTCTGTGGGTGTGTACCTTGACTCTGCCGGGGTTAAACTTCTGCTTGCATAAGCGATGACCCTTTCTTGCCCGTCTATCCTTTGCGTGAGGGCCACCCCCAACCCACAATTCGACGCGTCGGTCTGTAAGCAGAAAGTCTGTGGCCGGTACTCATAGTCGATTCTCAAACTCATACTTGAGGCGTTCTCCGCGAAGTAATACTCAGCTGAGTAAAGCGGCTGCTATACCAGAGACAAACCTCAAGCAATACTCAGGCGAGTAACGGCTTGAGTATTAGTTTCTAGTAACTTTTATGGTTTTCAGGTTGCCGCCCTGAACGAAGGCTAAAATTCTGCTAAAATAAAATAAAAAAGAAGAACTAACGAGCTAACCTCCGTATTATTTGCATACATCACACGCCAGACATCACAATAATAATAATAATTATTTTAAAAAATTACGCTTTCAACCCCTACTTTGTAGAATCTCCTCACACTGATTGATGATAATAAAACACTAATGTTTTAAAAAATTCTACTGTATATTGATGAATAAGATTATATAATATTACTGTATATTTTTCATCAATATACAGTAGAATTTTTTAAAACAGCGTTTTATTAATCATCAATCAGCATAATAATAATTATTGTTTAAAAAGGTTAATTAAATATTAAAATTCTTGTTAAATGCCTTATTAACAAGGATCAAAAAGTTTATTAAATGTATATCGGCGACGAAATTATTGTCTCTCATCGTAAAATTCCAACGTGTTTTCTGCACTCTGGTATTTCATCAATTTCGTCTTCATTGAAAGCAATTTCCGCAAATTCGATAAATTCCAAATTATCTTCCCGATCCATTTCTATGATGAAAGTACCGCGAGTTCATTCCTTCTTCCGTCCTAGAGCAATGTAGCAAACTAAAATAGTAGAATAATGGAATGAGAATAGGTATAGGTAATACGGAAAACATGTTCACAGTCATCAGTGACCTCTATATTTTTATAATAATTATGTTTTAATTATCAAGTAATTATGTTTTAATGATATACTCGTTATGTTCTAATGATGTTTATGTTGTTTATAAATAGTACAGCTGACAGCTGTTCACACATAACCTTACAAGACAAGCCAAGAAATACTCAAGGTTGGTCAAACGGCTACTCGGTCAATACTCAGTTTGGCGGACGATCACGCGTGCGCCGAGTACTGCTTCAACTTGAGTATTGACTGTGAGATGAAATATCGATACTTGAGAAGTACTTCGCCCAAGTATTACTTAAGTATCGACTGTGAGTACCGGCCTGTGAGAAGTCGGGACAGGCGAGTACGGGCGCTGAGGTGAGCGCTGTCTTCAGTGTTCGGAAAGCCTGTTCTTGTGGGTCTCCCCACGCCCATCTCTTGTCCTTCTTTAGCAACTGGTTCAGGGGTTGCCTTTGTGGAATATCCCTCTATGAATCTCCGGTACCAGGATGTGATTCCCAAGAATCGTCTGAGCTGCCGCCGGGTTCTCGGGGCGGGCATTTCGGCAATCGCTGCGATTTTATCCGGATCTGTCTTTATACCCCCCTGGCCGACGATATGCCTTAGGTACTGTAACTCTGCCTGCGCGAACGTGCATTTGTCTGGGTTGAGTTTTAAATTTGCCTCCCTTAGTCTTCTGAAGATTTCTTTTAGGTGACATCTGTGTTCCTCCTGATTCTTGGATATTACCACGATGTCATCCAGGTAGCTGAACGCGAAATCGACGTCTAGCGTGATGACTTTATCGAGCAATCTCTGGAACGTTGCGCCTGCTGAGCTTAGGCCAAAGGGGGTGGTTCTGAACTGAAAGTGCCCTTTTCCGGGCACGCTGAATGCTGTTATCGCTTTACTCTTCTCGTCCAGTGGGACCTGGAAGTATCCCTGTTTGAGGTCTAGCGTGGAGATGAAGTTCGCCTCTCTCAGGCGGTCGAGAATTTCTGCTATTCGAGGTAGGGGGTAAGCGTCTTTTCTCGTATGTTCGTTGACCCGCCGGAAGTCAATGCAGAATCTGTGCGATCCGTCCTTCTTCTTGACGAGGACGATTGGTGAGCTCCATGGGCTGTTTGAGTGCTCAATAATTCCTTCTTGGAGCATCTTGTCCACCTCGTCGTTGATTATTTTCAGCCTTGCGGGGTTATACTGCCGATACGGTTGTCTGATGGGTTTGCAGCCTTTTTCCAGAACTATTTCGTGTTTTATCCAGTTCGTTGGCCCTGTTAACTGGCGAAACAATTTTAGTTCTGTTTGCAAAAACGATTCCATGCTGGTGCTGTATGATGCAGCGGCGCATGACGTGACTGCGATCGCGCCGGTCCTCCCGGATTCTGTCTTGTTTAGTCGAAATTCCACTCCGTGTTCGCGCAAGAACGTGGCTCCGATGATTGCGTCTGTTTCTAGTTTCGGGAGCACCCTGAACGTGACGTGACGGTGGTGTTGAGTCGATCGACCTTACAGGCCACCGTGATTGTGCATGTAATTGCGTGAGATGTTCCGTCGGCTAATTTTACGCTTCCTGCATGGCTTTTTATTCTTCTGTGACACAGCTTCGCTATTTCATCCCCAACGTAGTTTTCTGACGCCCCTGTATCTAAGAGCGCCTTGAAGTGTTTCGTCCCTATTGTTAATGTCACGAAAGGTCTAGGGTCTGTGGCGCCCCCTGCTGACGCTGCTACTAGTTTTTCTGACGTGCGTACGCCTCGTTTTGGGGGTCGCACTACTGTGGCTGGGGGCTGTGTGGGTTTTATTCCCCCACAGCCCTGTCTTCGTTTCCCTGCTGCCTGTTGCTCTGCGGTTTGTTGCAGCACTGGATGGCAAGGATCCCTTCTTTGCCGCATTTGCCGCAGAACTTCTTGGGGGCGTTCCGGCATTGGCTCCGGAAGTGCCCCTCTTGTCCGCACCTGTAGCAGACAGCGCCATGCTGGGTGGGGCCGAGTCGCTGCGGCGCTCCCCTTCTTGTCTGTACGCTCTGTAGCGCTTCTTGTTCCTTCTGTAAATTTTCGAAGGCGCTGGCTGCCTCCAATAGGTTGTCTATGGACGTCACTTTGTGGAGGTGCAGATGGATGCGATATTCTGGGCGCATGCATTCCGAATACGAAATATTCGTTCGTATTGCGGTCACGTATTCCCTGATTGGTTCGTTGGGCCTTTGCTTCCGGGTCCTGATCTCCTCCTCTAGCGCCAGCCGGTACTCGTATGGGAAGAATGCTTTTGAAAATTCTCTGCTAAATTGGTTCCAGTTTTCCCATTCGCCCTTATTATTGCGGTACCATAGTAGCGCTTCCCCTTTCAATAGCTCGGGGAGTGCTTTTATTATGGCGTCCCTTGGAAATTCGTGGACTGCGGTGCGCTCCTCGAGGCGTTCTGTGAATAGGATCACGTTGTCTCGCCTTGGGTCGAACTTCAGCCCCCATTTACGGGCGTGGTTGATTATTTCCGATCCCGTGAGCTGAGGTGTCTCCTCGTTGACCTCCGATGTCTGTGTTGACCCCCGCTCCGTTCGGAGGGCCAGCTTCAGGAGCGCTATCTCGGCTTCTAGAGCGTTTATCCTATCTCGCTCCGTTCCGGCGGGTTGTTCGGGTTTAACCTTTGTATTTACTTTGGGGACCGCCCCCGCCTGCTGCTGTTTGACGTGCTGGCTTATCCGCGCCCTGATGTCGTCCAGGGTGCCTGACGTCTCCAGCCCCCGTCTCCGTGCTTCCTTCTCGGCCTCCTCTTTACTCAGCTGGTATATCCAGCTTAGCCCTGTCGTGGCTGCGTCGTCTTTGGTCATCTTGTGGTTTGTTTTTGTTCCTGCTCCTGTGACTGATCTCTTGGATTGACTGATTTGATACGACTTCTTGTAACGGGATTTTCAGTAAGGTAGAGACGATTACCCAGGGATGGATGTCTGCCCCTTTATACCCGTGACAATTCAGTAAAAATTATAAAAATCTTTATTTACAATTACGATGGTTACACATATGTGTATCTATTAAAATAATATTGCTGAATCCTGAACAATGTGGGCCGGCTCTCATCTACTGCAGGCCGTCTGATTGGCGAGAGATATCTGCGTCGGTGCACGCACCTCTGTTAATTGGTCGATCGGTCGAACGATTCACCTCCGGCTCCGCTGCGTCAGTAGCTCTCTTACCACCGCACGCTGCGTGTCATATCTGATGCTGCTGTGGCCTCCGGAACAAGCGACGTGACGAGATTTGGGAGAAAAGCACCCGGCGATGTAATTATCTGAAACAGAAACCCGCTCCCGGACTGCCGAGGCGGGTATTATTGATGTTCAAGGTGGATAGGGCTCTATGCGTCCTCTACCCCCTTGATTATGGGCTCAAAGGAGAATGACACGCCGGATCGACAACTCATTACATTGCGATCCCGACGTTTGGTGTGTCTGGCCCTCAATACAGGCCAGGCGCCGTCTGAAAGGGTCCGCCGGGACCTCACTACAGCCCCGATTGATTCCCTGATGTGACCGGCAGTCGATCAGAGCTCAATCCACTCTCATCGATCTCCAGATGTCAACAAAAGTAGTGAACAGCGGTATCACCAAACATTTAATTACTTTATCTCAAAATAATAAATTTGCAAAAGAAATAAAATTCATATAAGAAATCGTCAGCGCATAAGCCTAGTATTTTTGAATACTGTCGACTCTTGAGTTTTATGAATAATTGGCAAACTCCCAGAAGGTCATTTTCCAGAGGAAGAGGAAGGGCTCTTAGATCTTGCAACTGCAACAAGTCTTCTTGTCCCATTTGCTCCGGAAAAGTTAGACCTGTAGGAGTTATTCCAAAAATCCCTAAGATCTCAACTCCTAGCAGCAGCTCGAGCGGATCTAGCACTCCTCCAGTTTTTAAACAACTAGCATTTATTGAAAAAGAAATAAAAGCTATCAATCTAGAAGTTGACCCCTTGTACGATTCTTGCAAAAATTTAGATTTGAATAAATCAGATTCTAAAATGGCTATTGTACAAAAGCAGAAGACCTTAGATAGGTTCATGATAGACCTAAAAAGTGATGACAATGTTGGAACAATTGACATTGAGGAATGTGGTGATAAAGCAAAACTGCAAGGGCTTAAAGCAGAAGACTTATATTGCTACATTCTAAAAGGTGCAAAAATATCTTCAAGGCTAAAGACTCTGAAGGCTGCTGACCCATCAAAGAGAGTAGAAATGAATCTAAATGACCTATTCACTCTCGTTGCTGATGAAGATGCAAAGCCAACTGATTTAACAAAAAAATCGATTTTTTGCCGTGATCCATGTCGAATATGCGAGAAAGATAAACAAAGACGATTTAAGAGTCAAGGTATCACCCATAATTGCAAAGATAGATTTGCAAAAGTTAGATGCTAGAATGGTCAGGCTCCTTCCGTACATGGGAACAGGCTACGCCTTAATTCCTTTAAGGCTCACAGGATTGGCAGAAGAGGAGCACCATTTGTAATTCCTGGGTGCTTGCATAATAGACTATTGCACCTATTATAATACCAGCATAAAGTTGAGCGGCAAAACAAAGTTGTCGATACGTTTCCCTGAATAATTTCTGGTACTTTTGCGTCCTCTACCCCCTTGATTATGGGCTCAAAGGAGAATGACACGGCGGATCGACAACTCATTACATTGCGATCCCGACGTTTGGTGTGTCTGGCCCTCAATTCAGGCCAGGCGCCGTCTGAAAGGGTCCGCCGGGACCTCACTACTGCCCCGATTGATTCCCTGATGTGACCGGCAGTCGATCAGAGCTCAATCCACTCTCATCGATCTCCCGTTGCTGTGTTACAGTCAAGTTCAACTCACTTCATTGGCCCACTGTAACCGGCTAGATAAATGGGACGGAGTGCACTCAATGCATGCCTCCTGCTGAAGACCTCCTAGCTCAGTTCACAGGGAGGGAGATGGTTCGCGAGTCAATTCCTCGGAAGATCTCACCTGCTTCTCCGTTGGCTCTGCTTATATAGCCGGTGCCGGCGGAAATAACCTGCTAATCACCGCTGCAAAAACTGTATCCTTCTGATAAACCCCTCGATTAATTAAAATAAATAATAATTACCAACGAATGCCTTGGAATTCGGTACAGCAGATCAAAAGAGAATAAAATTTTGAATCGTATTCTGTCGTTACGTACAGGGCGTGCTATTTAAAATAGCCAAGTAATCTGACCGTGAATATTGACATGATGTTTTGCTAATTAATTATCACCCTGTATAATTTTTTTGTAATATAAAAGTGTTTAATCTGAAATTGGACTTTTACTCTTAGGATTGAGCTTAATGTCTAGCTGGAAGTCTGTTTCTTTAGGACAGAATATATTTTTTTTAAATTATGCTGTAAATTTAGAAATATTGAAATATTTGAAAAAGTATCCATATTAGGTATAGGTAACATAACAGTAACTTACCTTCATTTTATCCATAGAGTCTAAAAATGATCTAAAATACAGGGCGTTTTTCTTAATAGTGCTTAAACGAATAACAGAATTAGTACCATTTCCAAATTCATTCGTGACAGACTAGTTTAATTTTCTTATTTTTTTAATTATTTGTTAGTACTGATAAAAATGGGTTTCTGTGATATTTGCGGTAAAATTTATCGTCGAAGAAGTGAGTTGGATCGTCATCTCAAAATAAATCATGGCGAGAAAATTAAATGTATGGATTGCGGTATGATTATTGAAAAAAATCTCTTACAGCGACACAAGAAAAATCACGAAGCTTCGAAAAAACAAGCAATTAAACCAACAAGTAAACGAGCCACTGAAATAAAAAAATGTGAAATGTGTGCTATAAGTCTCTGTAAACAGCTGGCATTATCATATACGAACAAACGCACATGAACTAAAGGCAGCGGAGCATCGATCAGATGTTCTTAAGGTATTTTTTTTTTTTTTATACAGGGTGATCCCGAAATGGCGGACACGGTATACAGGGTGTTGTAGAGGATGTTCAGAAAGACTGTAAATTTAAAACAAAAATTGTTTCCTCGCCTTCGTTACCGAGATATAGGGTGTCCTTTTTTTAAATTCTAAATCAAAACGACAGTCAAATTTAAACAACCTCCACTGGCAAAGCACATGATTTGACATAACTATTACGATAACGTTTGCTTTTTATTTTTATTATTATCGGGAACGGAATTACAGGCATTCAAAGCTTACCTATTCCCTGAGTTCAACAAAATTTTTCAATGTGGCATCGTTGTTCAAATTCGAGCTCAACAATGCCACTAAAATTGATTTTGAATAATATTATCAGATATATGTTTCCCCGCAACGATTATTGTTTTGAACATTGTTGAACTTTCCATTTCATATGTTTCCATGGTAATATCTATCTGGGTATTATTAAGACCTAAACATTATTTTTCTGCCTTAAGAAGGGTAGTGCACTGTTGTGACTTTTTTTCCACAAAAGTGGTCATATCTTCTTAAGGGAGCCATACTGGAGAAAACGGTAAATAAAACTTAGAATCCTTAATCCACAATGGATGCTGTGGTGCTGTCCGTGTCCGCCATTTCGGGATCACCCTGTATTTTCATAGATAATTTCTTTTTTTAGGTGATTAAAAGTAGTTTCAATGCACGCATTGAAACATTATTATTTGAAAATAAGGATTTATCTTGCATAGATCCACCCGCAGTTCTCGCGCAAGCAGAGAAAGTGGTTAAACCTGAGCTTTTAATTCACATACATAAACATTCTGCTATTAAATTTAATTTGGAACTCTTTTGTGAGTATGTCAAGCTATCGGAAAATGATGAATGGGAAATTTCCATAAAATCTTTTCAAACTAGAATGAGAGTGGCTCTAAACGAAGTCAGCTTGTTCGAATCTTATCAATTAAACAATGACGAAATTTTAACTAAAATGGATTAATTTCAAGAGAGAAAAAGTGGATGGGCTCTTGTTGCTATATTGCATCTAGAGATTAACGTTAATCAGTATAAACCACTCAGAGGCTCAAATTATATAGAGTTACCAAAAGCTATTCAAGCTCGTAAGGCTATAATTAATGTAAAAAATGATGACGTATATTGCTTAAGTGGGCTATAATCTCTGCTTTACAAAATCTACGCTATTCAGAAAAACCCTTTGATCCGACAGTTTATAAAATTCAAGATATCACCGCAAGTGAAATCTATTTAACTGATGACAGAAAAATTAATTTTGGTAATTTTGATTTCCCCTTAAATATCAACGACGTGGCTGTGTTTGAAGAATTAAACAATATGAGTGTTAATGTTTTTGGATTGGAAGGTGAACAAGTTGTTGGACCATATTATTGTACAAAACAGGAAAAAGAGACTCATCTGAATTTATTATTATTAGAAGAAATTGATCGAACTCATTATGTTTGGGTGAAGAACTTTATCAAGGTTAGTAAGAAGTCAACTTACGAAATGCAAATCTCGTATATTTATACGTAATAGTTGTTTAATGTACTATAGAACTGATGACCGTCTCGCTAATCACCGTAAGGAATGTAATAAAATTATCACTATTATGCCCTCTAATGACGAACGATTTCTGAAGTTTAAAAATTTTAATCGAGCAGTTTGTAATTTATGCAGATTTTGAGTGCATTTTGCAAGATATAGACACCTGTTTACAAAAACCGTCGACCTCGTTCACTGTAAATATTCAAGAACATGTTCAGTGTGCATTTGCATATTACATAAAGTGTTTTCATGATAACAGTTTAAACAGATTGCGAGTATATAGAGGAGAGGATGCCCCTAAAAAATTTATAAAGTCACTTGTGCTCGATATTGTTTATATCTACAGGGTGTCCCAGACTTAATTGACCAGGCCATATCTCATATACAGGTTGAGATAATCGAGCCGAATAAAAGGCATATTATTATAATTTTTCAAGCTGTATAACATGACAGCATGAAAACAACCCCCACTCCAACATCCCCTAAGTTACAGCCCCCACCTTTAAAAAAATGAATAGCACCCTGTATATATTTTTGTATATTCAAAACCAGTATTCGATTCTCTATTCAGATGATTTTTCAGATTCAAAATTGGTTTAGAAATAACCAAGAAAAAGATCATCAAGGTGGTCATGACTTTTTATCTTAACTTTCTCTGGATGACTTTTGCTGTCAAAATTTATCAATATTTAGTCATAGTTTTTAACAGGCAGGTGATAGTTATTATTATAATTAAAGTCCAAACAATTTATTTAACAATTCTGATTTATTGGGAAATTTCAAAAAATAAAACAAGAGACAAAGCACTTTATCATGAACCTTAATGATGACTGTGACCTGCTAATTAAAAACTATGACCAAAATATTGATAAATTTTGACAGCTAAAGTCATTCAGAGAAAGTTCAGATAAAAAGTCATGACCACCTTGATGAACCTTTTCTTGGTTATTTCCCAACCAATTTTGAATCTGAAAAATCATCTTAATAGAGAATCGAATACTGGTTTTGAATATACAAAAATTTATACAGGGTGCTATTCATGTTTTTAAGGGTGGGGGCTGTAACTTAGGGGATGTTGGAGTGGGGGTTGTTTTCATGCTGTCATGTTATACAGCTTGAAAAATTATAATAATATGCCTTTTATTCGGCTCGATTATCTCAACCTGTATATGAGATATGGCCTGGTCAATTAAGTCTGGGACACCCTGTATAATATTTTAATGGCTTATAAGTCGATGATTCCATTAACTGATGCCGAAAAGCTTATTCATCTAAATTCTGATAAATGTTGGATTTGCAAAAAAAGTTTGGGGGAAGATAGAGTGGCAGATCACTGCCACCTTTCAGGCCGATACAGAGGCCCCGCCCACTGTGATTGTAATTTGCAATTTAGCACACCTAACTTTTTTCCGATCTTTTTTTCATAATCTATCAGGCTACGATTGTCATCTTTTTGTGAAATTTTTAAATGAAATTGAAGGACCGATCGATATTATTTTTTTAAACAAGGAAATGAACTCACATTCTGAGGAATTTATTCCCCACTCTCGGCCCAAGAGATTCTTAGATCATGGAGCTTTACCATTCATTGGATGGATTCAGCAAAAGATAGGAGGAACTGCTCTGACTTCTGATATTGATGATCTAAAAGTCCAATCTCAATCATTAACTGATTATGTCAATCAACTTAAATCCATAGTGGATAATTATAATGAGGATTTAAAGCTCATCTTCACTAATATTCAGAATATCACATCGACTATCCAAATTCAACATGATTCTATTAATCAGCAGTTATTCGAAATTAAAGATTCAGCTTATTTACTAGCAAAGCAAATTGACTTTGTAGAGAAGAAATTTGATGTCATGTTCATAAACTTACTTCATGCCATTGAGTCGATTTCTCATTATCAGATATTATACACTAAATATGAACTAGCCAAGTCAGAGTGCCTGTCTGGCAGACTGAGTCCACTATTGATATCTCCGTCTCGATTAAAAGTTTTAATTGAATCTACCTTATCGTCATTAAGTGATGCAAACTCCAGAAGAGTTCGACCGAGCATTCCGTTGTCTATGATAAACTGGTACTTCAACTTTAATTTGGTCCATTGCATGTTTGATACGGATGAATTAATATTATCAATCAGCATTCCAGTCATTTATAGAGGGAATGCCGACCATCAATTTTACATGATCAACTTCTTCCCAATAAAGATTGAGCATTTAAATTACAAGATGTGGCATACCAATAATCAGATAGTAGCTGTTGTGCAAAAGTCCGTTTACAGCACAAACTCAGTAGCAGAAAGTTGTTTTGCACAATCAAGTGAAAGACATGTTACTGCTTAGTAAAGTTTTCTCCCCTAGTTCCATTGAGGGAAAATGAATGTTTATCGAATATCTGGAACGGGGCAACTCTAGAAGAATTGAAACTGAACTGTAAAATCCATCCTGTGATTCCTCAAGAGCTTTGGAGTCCAATAAATGACACAACGTATCTATATTCTGGACCATCAATGAATATTACCATGATGTTACCTAACTCAACTGTATCATCAACGATAGGTGAAGTGATGTTCAACTCTCTTGTAATTATTCCCTGCAATTGTTTCTTGAAAGGACCGGATGAATTGGTTATAGCTCAAGATTCTTGCTCATCAGCAGTCAGCCAGGGTTACATTGAGTCATTAGTTAGCTTTCATTATATGAATTATAAAGATCTTATAATTCAAGGGACTAAATTTCAAGAGCCGTTCAAGATCCATTTTAACAAGCATAGTGTTAACTCCTCAATCAAAGCTCTTGACTACACTCATGAGTTAGCAAGATTAGATAAAAACACAGTAGTTCTTAAGGAGGAGGTTCCAGCCGTCACCTGGGAGTCCTCATTCCACTCCATCGGATATGTCATGACAATTATAGCCTTGATAATTATAATCTCAGTGACAGCCTATTGTTGTGTCAGGAAATCCCCAGCATACACGGCTCCATCAACGGCACTGTCTCTTCCCCAATCTGTCAAGGGAGAGAATGGAATTCTAATAGTCTCGGATTTATTATTTCAGATCATAATGTTCATTCTCATTCTGATTGGATTGTCTATTATCTAAAAGATGATTAGACGCATTTATGGACATTTGAAGTTGAAACGTCCCAGACCCAAGTCCGTTCGAAACAATACCCGCTAATTTTTTTTCGATTAATTTTACAATCAACGATCAAAACTACTAAATAAGAAAGAATCACAGGAATAAGTTTCCGATCACCATTAGTTATCTCATAGCTGTCTTCCTAGTAACGATAAAAGTCAAGATGTAGATAAAGGAAATCGTTTCCTCTTGAAATAACATGTACAGCACTTTGAGCCCGTGACAGTGACGAATATAAAAATCTAAGAAACCTAAAACATGAAAACCATTAAAGCCGCGCTTAAAGATTTCAAGCAACACTAACGACACATGGGGAGATTAATTCCAAGAGAAATATTCCTGAAAAGTCCACTTCACGGCACTTTAGGGCAAGTTTTGTAATAATATCTGTGACTAAGGGTTCGATAAACAAATATGGGACGATGTACTTTCACAAGTACCTGTCCAGATGATCGAGTGTAAGATGCTAAATCTGTCGAGTAGAGCTGACAGAAAACTCGAGAACGACAAGTGCCAATTATGGGGAACAAGAAAAATGTGTCAAGATAACTGATACGGAGATGAAAAATATGACAAACATATGTTCGGAACGTCTGAGAGGGACCTCCGGGAACGCAGAGGACGTCACGTAGGCCCGCTAAAAGGAAGGGCGCCTGTACAACTTAAGACCGGCCAATGAGAAAGAGCTAGAGAAAGTATCTACAAATCAGAGCTCAGAACGACAAAAGGGGCCGGAGAAAAGGGCAGTTAAGTCTGAAACTACCAATAGCAAGCGACAACGCTTAAAAATGAAGGGCAGGAACGTCTAAGGAAGATAATCGGGAATCTGGGAGGAAAAAAAATAAGGGTAGTTAATCGAAAGCGAACTACGAAGAGAGCCTAAACTCCCGAAGTAGAGATTGCTTGTCGTAAGAAAGTAGAGAGAGTTCTGCTGATTTTCTAACTGATTTTCGAACTGCTTTTCGAACGGTTTATTTACGTGTTTGTGAACCGTTGACGGTGTTTTGCGGAAATTGCCTTCGTGAACAATTTCCTGCGGGTTTTGTGAGTGAGCAATTCGTTGTGTATTGCAAACATGTTCTTGTAAGCGGTTACACATTGTGACTTTTTTCTGTGAACTCTTTTACCAGAGTATTTTCTTTTGAACTCGCGACGAGACTATTTTCCTTTCGACGATCCATCGTGCTATTGTGTCGCTGTGCATAACCCCGAGAACGATACCCGCGAACATGCCGAAGGTAAGGAAAACGAGCGGTAAAACTTCGTCTCCGCGAACGAGAGTTGGGACTCGGCCGATTTCCTCGAAGAGAATTGCTGAATCTGCCCCACCAAGGACGACGAGACCTGGCAGTCCCAGTAAGCGGACAACCACCCGGAGGCGGCGGAAAACATAGTGGCAGACACCCAGATGTCTGTCACACCAGGTCGGTTCTTTTGATTTTGCTAATTTATGAACGCAAGATATTCATTGAAAGTTAGCATTTTCTGAAATAAGTATAATAGTCCTATTGTAAAATAAATGAGCCTCAGTAATTATTGCCTCGGTACAATAAGTACCTCAGGAGTCAGAATTTGCCTGTCTATAAATATTCTAGAAAAATATACATAATTAAATATAATTTTTTCTGCATACCAAATAGAACATAAGGAAATATATTTTTGCATACCTAATTTAGAAAACTTGCGAAAAGACCCAGTCCATGAATTCCGAACAATAGCCAGACTAGAATATCGCTAAGGAGAGAATATCTTGTGGACAAAAATCTAAACGATTATTTTTTGTGTTTTGAGTGAATTTTTTTGGACATATTATTTTTATGTCATATTTGATAGCTTAATTACTGCACTAAAGTGTAGCATATTTTAAAATTATTACTGCACCTGCTAGCTAGAACAGGTGTTAGTCATTCCAGAGGTAACCTTAAAATAGGTACTGTGAGTTATTTTATTTGGAAACTGTGTTGTATCGGCTCACCTTGGTATGAGAATTTCCCAGTATCTCAGGATTCCCTGTAACTATAAGGAATTTTTAAAGAACCGCTTCCAGTATAGTTTAATGATTACCTATAGTTTCTGTTTTATAATAGGGGAGATAGGGGGAGAAATGTTAATCCTTCAAGCTTGTTTCAACCAATTCTCACGATCTTTACTTAAGATACGTTTTCATTACTGGAAATGTTTTTATAGTTCAGGAATATGTTCGGTATAAATAAAAGAAGTTATCACTTAAAGAAAATCAATTACTAAGCATCGACTCTAGATCAGGTTATCCACCCTCAAGGTCATTTAAGCTATACCTATTCAAAGCGACTGAGATAGAGTAAAATTTAAATTATAAAATACTTCGTGTCTCGAGCTTTCTCAAAACTAATTTTGTCGAATTCTCTCATCTTTATTCCGCGTTTGTTGAGAAGAGAAAATTTTTGATGTTTTCCTGTCAACAAGAATCCGGGGAGATGACAGCTTTTTCGGGAGGGGTTTGGAAACTTTCCCAGCAAGGAAAGTGAGTGTAAAGTAGGGCAACGGAAGCCTGTTGTAGTTTAGTTAGAATATAGTATAGTAAATAGCGACTGGCCTCGAGTGGAATTCCAACATCCCGAAGTTGTCATCTACGAATTATTAAGTAAAGTAAACTAGCGAATTCTTTTCCTTTGTCTTTCCGACGCTGGTGTCCTCGGAAAATGAGGAGGAGTGTCGTTGTTTTGGAACCGAAGCCTCTGCTGTTTTCTGTAGGGAAAGGAGACCTTCAGTTTCCTCCTCGGAGGTATCTTCTGTCCGAGATTATTCTAACTCGAGCGTTTTTCGCTCACGTATATCTACTAGATACAAGTCATATTTATTGTTAATGTTCCTCCTATGTTTTCCACATGCTGCCCAGAGAAAACGTCTAATTCTTATCTATGCTAAGATTTCCGGAACTCTAGCCACTCTGGTGCGCGGAGTGGGACTATAAATAAAGGACAACCTCGTCACAGAGACTCATATTTCTGAAATACTTATTATATTGTCTAATATTCTAATTCACCCATTGTTCTTAGTCAGAAATTGTTTTAAATAGTGACAAGTTGGGATAGTGACCCTTCGAAGCTCCAGGACAATGATCTCCCAATGTTATGACGACTATGTGACCAATATAAAACTGACTAATATATCCTTCCTCAATATTATGAGGACTGATATGACGGAGACAATGAGTAATATTGGTAGATCGTGGTCCCCGACTCTTTGAGGGTTATCGCCGGAAGCCGTACCATGGGAGAACCTCCCACTGTGTGCCTGCGACTGGTTCCCAACGATAAATAATCAAAGACGAAGTACCTACCGTATTTTTTTTATAAACTAATTAGTTTACACAGCAAGCTCAAAATTACTCGTCTAAGGGCAAGCAAAAAAACAAAAAAACACAAAGTTTGGCCGAAAACGAGCCGTAAAACTTTGGCCGAAAGCGAGCCGCACCGAGGGAATCGAACCAAAACCATGACGAACGATTTGTCAACGTCCGGCTGGACGGAACATTTTTAACCTTTCCTCTTCTAATCGAGATTAATCCCATCTCGTTTAGTGAATTCGCCAGTTTACATGAAAGAGAGAAGAGAACGCTCGAACATAATTTTAGTTTGCTTATGAACACAATAAATATCATAAATATTAATTAATTTTCGCCTAAGATATGTACTTAGCAACAGTAAAACCCACATAATGAGAAATTCAAAAGGGTTAAAATGAAGCAAGGTTTTGCAACAAAACAACGAGCCGACAGCCCCTTAGTAGGAAAAAGGGAGCCTGTTTTAATCGAGTTCAGCACAAAAGTGAACTCGAAATAGTTACAATTTTGCTGCTTATCACCCCGAATTCACCTCGGATCATTGATAAAACGAATGAAATATTACTATTTGTCTTTGACAGCACTGACTTAACAATAATTGATGATAACTTGATGATCTAGTGATAATCTGATTTTCCTGGTACAACTTAATATTCGCTAAGATTTTGATACAACAAAATTACTTCCGATATAACTGAACAAATTAGCTAAATTACAGAACGAATTTTCCTTTCTTATGTACCGGGTGGGCATTTAAGAATGAACAGCGGCCATATCTTGGGAAATATTGATCCTACAGTTTCAAAATGAAAATTTTCCTGACATAAGTGACTATGCGAAATGCAATGAAAATATTTGCAAGATGGTCGCACTTCCGGAAATACCGGAAGTTGACACCTACTTCGTTATTTTAACGGGGACACTGCACGGAAAAAAAATCTTTTAAAATATGTGTACAATTTTTGTAGCAATCACATTACATCAAGAATTGATACATTATTTCCACAAAGTGCAAAATTTTGTGGTATATTCTTTTGAAGTGAATTGCATTTTGGTAAGCGGATTTGTAGTAGCTTATTTGTTTAATATTCCCTATACCTTACAATACGGTGTGCTATTATTGGTCACGAGATTTTGTAAAACTAAAGTAGTAAATCTATTTTATGAACATTACTATCTTGAACAGTAACAACTGCTACACAGTTGTAACAGATGTAAAAATTTTATAACGTTTTTAGAAAACTTATCGATATACTGCTACAATTTGCAACAATTTTACTTGTCTTGCGCACAGCTACTGGAATTGAATCTTCATATCTACAAATACAGGACGACTACTACAAATTGCAAAACTGTAATAATATTTCTTATAAGCTCTTTGAAATACTGCTACAATATGCAACGATTTTCCACTTGCGCACAACTGGATAGTCAGATTATCATCTCTATCAAAAAAATGATGTGATGAATGCTTCAGAATCCAGAAATACTAACAGCGCAAGTTTAAACGAATAACAAAACGGCCGTGCCATCAGGTGTCGCGGGTCTCGGTACTCTCGGTCGTTTTGGTACGCACTACGCACGGCACAGTGGGCACAGGTCGCCAAAACAGGGAAGGACGAAGGACATCAGTGTTAACGCTGTCTGTTGCATTTTGCACTTTTATAGTTACATATACATAGGTACCTACCTATCAAACTATTGTGATGGAAATGGAAGAGCTATTAACTTCCTGGGATTTGCCCCAGCTTTTACCAATTTTTCATGGTAAGTACCTACCTATTTTATATCTGATATTATTCTTATTTTTACCCTTATATGTATCTATTTAGTCACCTGTAATTCTTGCTAGCGTATTAAAATAATTTTTAAGACGTGATGAGTATTCATGTTTTTAACAATTAGGTAGGTAAGTATTATAATATGTACTGCATCATCTCGAACTAGACAACAAAACAAAAAACTAAAAAACCGCCCCAATTTCAACAACTTATCCTGCAGCAGTCTTGCAGTAAGATAGGTACAAGATTCAAGGTCAGCGTCAATGTGGCCACAGGTGGCTACATAAACATAATGTGTTTCCCATCCCTTTCCCTCGTCTTTCTCTTTTACTTTTCTCAGTTCACTGCAAACAGGCTCTATATGAGGTTTGGTCGGAATAGGTACAATTAGGTATTATTGTATGGTGGGAATAGTTTGCAATTACATATACCTACTTCCATAATATCACTAAACAATTTTTGAAATTTTACTAATTATAGGTAAGTGTTTTAATTTAAAAAATCATATGCTTGCGAGGTGCCTTCAACACTTGACGGTTGTTTGACCCTGAAGCCCTAAACTGATCTTACATTTATGTCTCAGAAATAGGCTGCTCCTGCTAACAGGTGCAACCTACACGTCACGTCACGTCCTAAATGAAGGTTCGTAGTTTGCTGTGATGCTATATTATACGTCTTATGCGGATAACAAGAGAAAACTCGAACTCGTCAATAATTATGTCTCCAACAATAATTATTTATGCTTCATGTAGTTTCTACTCGCGTTAAATAATTTTACTTAGAACTATCATTATAGTATTAACCATCCTTTGACACTCAACTTATTATAATTTTTTTATTAAACAAATACTTTAAAGTACAATTATTACGGCCATACAAATGTGAACGCTTTTTTGTTGTGACTTAAAGTTTCAAATAGGTATACTCAATTAAATTTTGACGTTCACATTTGGATGACCGCGATTGTACGTTCTTATTAATTTCTGTGATGCAGTAAATACCTATCACATAAGTGTAAGAATCCTGAGTCTGAGTACCTATTCATAAGACATGTACTTAAAGTTTGGGGTCTTGAATTTCCGGACGTAGGGAAATCCCATGTTAAAATAAACTATTGTAAATATAAATATTGGCTCCCCTAATTATTTTACAGTAAAATGTCAAATGTTAAACTTCTTAAGGAAAAAAAGCTGCTTATGGTATAATTGGATTTTCATTTGGTTCATCCGTTTTCGAGAAAATCAGGAAAAAACTGAACGGTTTTTCGTAGTTTTTCAAGGTTGCTTTGCTTTTGACAGATAATGCTAATAAGATAATAAAAAATCTCTAATAATATTTCTAAGTGAATTGTAAGAGTAGGTAATGTCATTCAATAAATTTTACTTTTTCTTCAATGGTGTAAAAATTCATTTTTATAAACAAGTTTTTCTTTAAAAAGTAATACTTTCCCACGTAAAGTTTTAATGGTGAATGGATTACTTTTGAACAATCAGTTATTGACAATTAATAATTTTTAGCATTATCTGTCAAAAGCAAAGCAACCTTGAAAAACTACGAAAAACCGTCAAGTTTTTCCTGATTTTCTCGAAAACGGATGAACCAAATTAAATTGCAATTGTAGAATAAGAAGCAGCTTTTTGTCCTTAAGAAGTAGAACATTTGACATTTTACTGTAAAATAATTAGGGGAGCCAATATTTCCAATAGTTTATTTTAACATGGGAATTCTCTCTATATGTCCAGAAATTCAAGAGACACAGTGTATGTCTTAATAAATTGTTACTAAAATTTTTTCATGGATTTCAGAAAACGAAATAAATACAGATCAGTTTTTTAATTTAACATCAGAAGAAATAAAAGAATTAATTCCCAAAGTTGGCATAAGAAAAAGATTTTTAGAAAAATATAGTCAACATATAACAGAAAAAGTAAGTAAAGTAAGTGGGTATACCTACCCATATCTATTTATTATTTCTATGATTTATAAAATTGCTTGACCAATTCCTATTATTTCTATTTTATATGTATTATTATTAGGCTCTTCAAGAGGATTTCATAATTGCAGCTGATGACGCGTCAACCAGTACATCGGTTACAGATGTAATATCAGACTTATCAGAGACTTCATCATCAATAATTAATATTGAAAACGATTTACCAACAGGTAAGTTGATACTTAGATGGAGTGTGAATTATGTACAGGTGTCCCACACCATTCACGAGTTATAAACAAGTGAAAGACGATCACCAATTTTTATTATGAAAGTAGTTTATGTTCCTCGGAAACGGCTGAAGACTCAAGACAAGTATACAGGAAAACGGCTCATATGTCCATATTTTAACTTTTTGTTTTCTATTCCATGATACATGATACATGCAGAAACATTCTTACTGTTTTTTATTATTATTTACCTAGCGACTTTGCGCCGTGTCGTTGTATTTATTTAAAAAAATCCATCTCGAAATTCCGGTTGCATGGCCCACAGAGACCGACTCTGATGATCTAGGACACACTGTACGTATATAAAACCAATAAATTATTATAACAGAAGTAATTGCCAAAAATAATAATTAATTGAAAATTGTTAAGGGCTATAGACAAAATATTGCTTCTTAAAGTATGGTCTTTATTATTAAATCAACGTTTCGACCAACAATTTGGGTCATCTTCGGGATTAACAATTTTTTCCAGACCTATTTAATTGGTCAAATTGTTTATCCCGAAAATGACCCAAATTGTTGGTCGAAACTTTGATTTAATAATAAAGACCATACTTTAAGAAGAAATATTTTGCCTATAGCCCTTGACAATTTTAAATTAAAACCAATAAATATACTTATAATATATTAATAACTTATAATGGTCCATTATAAGTTATGGACCATTAGGTAATATGTTCACTATTATTACTATTACATATTAGACAAGACTAATGCTTCTCACTATACGAGCATTAGTATTTTTTACGTATAGAATTATTAATGTAAAAAGTTTCAATACAGATAGAAAATTCGCTTACCCGCAAAGGGCAACACTAGGACTACCCTACCAATTGTCAACTCATAACAATGTAAGTTATTTTATAATTTCGTATTGACAAAAATTAATACCGATAATATTTTTCTAGTCCGTCAGAAAATTGATTGAAAATTCCGCAGATGGAAAGATTATTACTGCAAGTTATAGCGTTAAAGGCAAGTTTCTGCGCACAAAATTATGTGAGCTGATATTGAAAGAGGAGCTGAAAACTGATCCAAATAAAAAGTAAGTGAAGTAGTTGTTAATTTTGATATTGTTTAATAAATCAATAAAACACAATTGAGTCGCCTAAAATCAAAACTCACAATCTCCACTTTTAGTGAAATTGACCTGGCAACATGGATGTGTTCGTCAAGCCTATTTGAATAACACTGAAAAATCGCTTGGTATGAAAAGTCACAATATCTTATATAAAATGTGCATTGAAAGTAAGGTTTGATGTCAAAACTCACAAAATCCACATGGATGTTGTGAGTTTTGTAACCAAGCATCTATTGACCAATGAGAGAGCTCTGTTACCGCAAGGTTAATATGGCCGCGGATTGTTGACACTGTTAGGCTGACAGTGGTCTAATACTTATTTCAGAATTTATAATAAATTTTCCGGATCAAAACTCACATACTCCTCAGTAGATAGGGCGCCACCTGGGTCCGTCGGATTTCCCTAGATCTAGGGAAAAATGGCAGTCTAGGGAAATTTTAGCTGAACTGACCTGGCCTCATGCAGAGCCGACGGGACCTAACCGGACCACATGCAGAGCCGGCAGGGTCTGACCCGGCCTCTCGATAGCAATAAATCTGTCAATTTAATAGCTTATTTATGTAAATTAGGGTCATTAATCATACACGGAAAGCAACACTAATGAGTTCTTTTGTTATCGGGGATCATTAATCACGCCCACCTGTCACTCCTTTGTTCGGCGGCCCTATGTCGGCGTTCCTTTGTCTAGACTAATGAGTTCTTTTGTTATCGGGGGTCATTAATCACGCCCACCTGTCAATCCTTTGTTCGGCGGCCCTTTGTCGGCGTTCCTTTGTATGGAATACAATAGAGCTGCCGGTCATTGTTATGGGAACACAAAAGAGGAGTCAAGTTAATACATCCGATTCGACAAGCATCGACACGTCTGAAAGGGACCACCAACATTGAAAACCGTTATTATGTTAATCCATAGGTCCGTCGCACCCACCAGCATCGAAAACCGGTATTCACTACGAAGACCTACCTGCATACCTACCAACCCACCTACCCAACTAGGTATACAGTCTACCTGCACCGAAAACCGGTTTTATATGACTCACCACGGAAACAACAACCATCGGCACGTCTGAAATTGAATTATATGAAGAGTTGGGGCCGAGGTCCACTACATGAAGAACCAATTAGAATAAAGATAATCGAGGGGTGGGGGTAGAATATAGGGTGTATGATGTAGGGGAGGGGCTAACTACACAACTTGATGGACCAATCAGAATAAAGATAATCGAGGGGTGGGGGTAGAATATCGGGTGTCTGATGTAGGGGAGGGGGTAACTACACTACTTGATGGACCAATCAGAATAAAGATAATCAAGGGGTGGGGGTAGAATATCGGGTGTATGATGTAGGGGAGGGGGTAACTACAGAATATAAGTACCCAGATATGCAGCGTTATTACCATATAGTCTTCTGACTGAGTGCGCGAAGATACTTCTCAAGAAGTTGAAATTTGTGAAAAGATGGCTTTCTCTATCGTCGACGAATACACCAAGACAAACCAACGATACAAGTTGAAACAGCACATAGTTGAGATTATACTGAACCCTCTGAAACGAGAAGTAGTCAATCCAGAGAAATGGCTCCAAGACGGGCTTCGGGGTGTGTTCAATTATATTGTGGAAAATGTGAACCCCGAGGACAAAGTGGGAATGACATTCACAGCCAATGAGTTTAACGGGGATTTCCACATACCGTTCAAACAAGTGGTGAATTTACGGTTCGAGGAACTCTGGAAGAGACTCCACATATTATATCAGAGTAATAAGGCCGGGGTAGAGGGCGATACCTTCAAAATTATTACAACCAGTTTCACCCCGTATAAGGGCTCAGGGCGAAACACGCAAGTTTCGTTGACATATGCCGAAGATTGTGCCAAGAGAAAGGGGATAGTTACAATCAATAATAAGGATAATTTGTGCTTGGTTCGTGCACTGGTGGTGGCTATGGCATACCTCCAGAACGTGCCATATCTGAACCAGGTGAGGCGAAATATAGGAAAGAGACAGGACGAGGAAGTACAGAAATTAATACAAGCGTCAGGGATTAACGTACCACAGGAAGGAGCGGGGTTTGAAGAACTACAATTATTTCAACGATATCTGAAGGAATACAAGATTGTCGTATATTCTTACGGAGCAAAAGGAAGAGAAGTGTTATTCGAAGGACCTGACACCCCACTCAGAATCAATCTTATCCATCATAACAACCACTATAACGTTATAACAAGCCTGACTTCCGCGTTCTGTTGTCGTTATTATTGCCAAGACTGCAATGTTCCTTATGACCACAAGGAAAATCATAGATGCAGAGCCCAATGCCCCTGCTGCACTCGTAGGCCCCCGTGCCCAAAGATAGGTAATGAGATAAGCTGTGAAGACTGTAGTCGGCGATTCAGAGGACAACAATGCTACGATAATCACAAAGCAGCTGGAAGGAACGGTAAATCACTCTGCGACAACCTAAAAAGATGTAAAGAATGCCTAAAATCGATTAAAGCAGGGCGCCAACATTATTGCGGGGAATTTTTCTGTAAAGTTTGTAAAAAACACATGCCCTCGAACCATCTGTGCTACATACAAAAAGACACAGGGAAGCCCAAGCTTGATGATACGTTATTCGTATTCTATGATCTGGAAACCCGACAAGATCAAGTCAACGCTCTAGGAGAGAACGTTCATATTCCCGTGCTATGTGTATTCCAGCAACGATGCAGCGAATGTTTTAGCGCCTACGGAGATAACGAGTGTGAGAAATGCGGTGTTCGGCAACATATTCTGCAAGGCGAGAATGCTGTTGAGCTCTTTTTCAACTACCTATGGAGTCTGAAATTTTTTAAAAGTATCGTTGTTGTGGCTCACAATGGAGGGTCATATGATCATCAGTTTATATTTAGACACGTGCTGGAGAAAACAGATCTGAAGCCTGAAATAATTAAACGTGGAAGCAAATTACTTATGCTGACGGCAGGGAAGCTCAAATTTATCGATTCGATCAATTATTTCCCTATGAAACTATCAGCCCTACCGAAGGCATTCGATTTGAAAGAGTTGAAGAAAGGTTACTTCCCGCACCTGTTCAATACCAAGGCTAATGAAGACTACGCCGGTGCAATACCCGACACCAAATATTACTCTCCAGATACCATGAAGCCGGCCGATCGCAGCGAGTTCATGGAGTGGTACGAACAGCAGGAAGGTAAATACTTCGACATGTCACGGGAAATAGTCAACTATTGCGTGTCGGATGTCGATATTCTCACGAATGCATGCCTCAAGTTTCACAAGATGATGATGGAGCAGGGAAACGTCTCGCCATTCACCGAGGCAATTACTATACCAGGAGCCTGCAACAAACTATTCAGACGTGGTTTTCTGAAACCGAACACAATCGGCGTTTTACCTAAGAACGGGTTCAGGAATGCAGACACACAATCCAAGATCGCTCTACAGTGGCTAATTTACGAAGAGGAGCAGAGGGGCCTTGTAATACAACACGCCGGACGCCAGAGAGAGGTCAATATATACGGTGTAAAAGTGGATGGCTTTTGTGATGGGCAGGTGTTTGAATTTTACGGTTGCTATTTCCATGGCTGCCGCACGTGCTTCCCTGTTAATCGAGAGAAACCTAGTCACGAAGACCCCACCGATACTATGGAAGCAAGATATGAAAGGACAATGAAAAAGACAGAGAGACTAAGACAGAAAGGGATAGAAGTTGTGGAGATTTGGGAGCACGAGTTCAGGCAGTTGTTGGACAACGATAAAAATCTCAAAGACAGGTTGGATAATCATCCTATGCTTAGGAGTCTACCACTGAACCCTCGTGACGCATTCTACGGTGGACGGACTGGTTGCACCAAGAGTCACTATTGTGTTAAGGAGGGGGAGAAGATCAAATACGTCGACGTGTGCTCCCTTTATCCGTGGGTGTGCAAGTACGGCAAGTTTCCTGTGGGGCACCCAAAAGTTCTCTTAGGTGAGGAGCCCAAGGAGGGACTTATTAAATGCAAGATACTGCCACCTACAGACCTCTATCACCCCGTTCTTCCGATGAAGGCAAACGACAAGTTAATGTTCGCTCTCTGCCATACATGCACAATGGAGCTCAATCAGAGCGACTGCAACCATACAGACGATGAAAGAGCATTGACAGGTACGTGGGTCATAGATGAAGTCCGGAAGGCCGTGGAGTGTGGCTACAAGGTGCTTGAAGTGTATGAGGGATGGGAGTATGACACCACACAGTATGATGGGAATTCAGGAGGCTTGTTTACTGAGTTTATGGACAAATTCATCAAAATAAAGCAACAGGCTTCCGGTTGGCCTGCGGAGTGCATCACCGAAGAGCAGAAAAACGCATACATAGCGGCCTTCATGAAGAGTGAAGGTATACAGATGGAGCAGGGGGAAATTGTAAAGAACGCAGGACTCAGATCGCTGGCTAAATTAATCCTCAACAGCTTCTGGGGAAAACTAGGACAGCGCGAAAATCAACCTAAATGTGTGATCGTACGTCAACCTCAGGAGCTGTATGATTTGGTCAGTAATCCAGCTATAGATGTCACCCATATGTCGATTATTAACGACACAGTGCTTCTGGTTAGCTACACCCTTAAAGACGAAGCGGCAGATATAATTCCAAGCGTTAATGTGGCGATTGCGGCATATGTGACAGCTCAGGCTCGACTCAAGTTGTACTCGTATCTGGAGAGGCTCGGCGAGAGAGTACTATATTACGACACAGGTAATTTTCGATTTTTTTTTTTCAATCCCCGCCGTATTCTCTAATATGATATAAATCTAGCATATGAGTTTAATAGGATATTTCAGAACATGTTTCTTCTTTTTTGTTTCAGACTCCGTTATTTATGTCTACAGAACAGGTGAATGGGATGTGCCTACGGGGTCGTCGCTGGGTGAAATGACAGACGAACTGGAGGAATATGGCCAGGGGGGATATATAGAAGAATTTACCTCTGCAGGCCCAAAGAATTACAGTTTTAGAGTTGTCTGTCCTACCACAGGGTATCGAAAAGAAATATGCAAGGTTAAGGGTTTTAACCTCAATTACCGCACTTCACAGCTAATCAACCCCCACAGCATGAAGAAAATGGTATGTGGCCCCAGCGAACCGATCCTGATCGAAAACGATCAGATACGGAGAACAAATACCCACGAAATAGTGACTAAGACCGAAAAGAAGGTTTATAGACACTGCTTGGAGAAGCGAAAATTTACCACTGACCATGACTCAACGCCGTATGGTTATAAAAAACCTCGAAATTAATAATTTTTTTTGTATCCAGCCCCATATTCATACTACCATAATAAATGCAATGAGATTTATTTTAAGACAATTTGTAAAATATTAATGTACATATTACCTAATAAGGACAATTAAGTACTTGTATTATAAAGATATTGATTGGTCTAATATTCATATTTTAAATGTATGTGTTTCTTTTGTTATAATTCTTACGCTTCTACTACTCTGAAAATAAATTTTTTAATGATTTTTTTTTTATATATCAATCCATACTCATTCCTGAAGTAGTCGCATCCGAAGTCGACAAGTTTCAGCACGTCTGAAATTAAAGAGTTTCAGCACTAGTAGGTATCATCTTTTATTTAATAATATTACAGCTAAGTCCATATGCTATTATTTATCTAAGATAACCGTCATGTAGTCTAAGACTGACAGCGGGATATCCAGCGAGGGAATTCCAAACATGACAGGTCTATTACACCCACCATAATTAACGACCCCAGACGGTAGTGGCGACCACCCTGTATATCGTTCGCCCGGAGCTCAGTCTGGAATACAATAGAGTTGCACACATGCATCCGGTCTTTTGTTCGACGATCCTTTGTTGGAATACAATAGGGTTAATTAACCAGAGGTACGTCGACTTGTCGGCAGCCGCACACCTGCATCCTATTGCATAACTGCTCAGCTCGGACCAAGTCAAATCTGCTTGTTATCAAGTCTCGGATATCGCGGGTCAACGCTTGTTCATCTCCTATCGCATCTGACCATTGCCTTGCAGTTAGGCTCTGACCAAATCTCTACGAGCTATAGCTTCCAACACTTTATCCACGTTAGATGCGTTTACATCGGCCGGCTTCATACCGGTCGTGGAATGTCTAGTATGGTTGTAAGCGGCTGTGACGGTGGGAAGCAACTTGAGCCAACGGTAGGAACCTTGCAGATTGAATGCTTTATAGAGACGCTCCTTGAGAGTTCTGATGACCCGTTCAGCCATTGAGGCTTTCATGGTACTATAGGTGCTATAGTGCGTAATGGAGTACTGATCCATCAATGTCTTGAATTTGGTGTTGAAAAATTCCCGACCACGGTCAGATTGAATGAGCGCCGGCACACGCCCTTCAGCGAGAATACTACCCATAGCCTTAGCAACATCGGCGCCTGTTTTGCTCTTTACAGCTCTAGTCCATAGATACTTGGAACAGCAGTCGATAACAACCAAAATGTATCGCATTCCGCTATTCACGTTGGCATACGTTTGAAACTCGGCCAGATCGATTTGCCATAGATCATCCAGGCCTGTAACGACAGTTGCACGACGAGTGAAATTTTTTCTAACTGGTTTGTAGAGCTCGTTAACAATTTTTAGCTTAGTTGAGGCCATGTTTATTAATGATTTACAGGCTTCGGTAGTGTCGGATGCACTTTGGGTTGGTTCTGTTTGGTGGGGGTGTTTCTTTTAACCTGCGACTCGATACGAGTAACCCTTCCGGTAAGAAGTCCTAGCGCTAATTGACTAGTGGTCCACTTTTTATTCAACTCTTGTACCAACTTGTCATGACCGTCGATTCGGGTCATGGCGTTCGCTAACGGCTTTAGAGTATACATACAGCTTTCGTAATTATCGTGCAGGAGCGCACATTGTTCGTCCAGCTTCGTGATGTGCGCCCCCATTCCGTTAGCGTTCTGAATCTGCAATTGGACACTCTCAGCGATTTTAGACACTTCACCATCAATACGCGTTACATGAGCGGTCATCTCACGCTTATCACGTTGAATGTCAGAAGACATATTGAAAGTGTAACGATTGAATGAATCTTTCAAGTTCACTAACTCCTCCCGGAGGGGTTCCAATTGAACATCAAGATATTTTCTAGTTAACTCGTGAGTCGTCTTGACGACTTGTTCTAAATTGTCCCGGATAGATTTCTGCACTTCTGATTGTATTTTTAACACACTTTGATCAACATATTTTTTAGTAGTAGCATCCGAAGCGTCAGTGGGGGTCCCCAAATTCCTCGCCAGCGCTGTTTTGAAATCCACTTGACGGCCCGTCTTACACAACACACCTACGGCTATAAGCTGGGACTTAGACGGCGGTGTATGACGGGAGATGCGCGGGGTACGCCCAAACTTGTCCATGGCCGTTGATGAAATGAATGTACTCTGGAGCCTAATCAGTAATTATACCAGCCTCACGTAACTCTTCCAATATGGATTCGATCTCGTTGTGATGGGCGTTATTACCGGCCTGCCCTGAGGCTATCAATATCCTTAGACGGTCAACTAGCTCGTTAGGATCGTCGTAGTAGACGTAGTCTTTGGCATGAGGTGTAACTAAGTTGTAGCCCTCACCCACTGCGCTGCTGTAGCTAGGTGAATCTCTACTGTAGCGAGATAGATCTGTAGCCCTGGCCAATAACGGTTTAATGACCTTCGTGTATTTTTTCGTGTGGTGCCCCTGCTTTTTACGAAACGCCTCTGTTAGCAACAAGATTGTGGTGTAATGATGCGTATCGTAGTATGTGTATTCGTCGGGCGTTGTCTTCATGAAGAGATAGTGGTATAGGGCATTTGAGCCAGGGTACTTCTTTGAACCAACATGGACGTCACCGTTGGGATGAAATATCACTGTATAATCGCCAAGTTTCCAAGAGCCGTCTTCAATGGGCCTGGGGCTAAATATACGGTCTACACTTTTATCATCAGCGTTCAGGCGTTTGGTTATATACTTTTGAAGCAGGCCGCCAAGGTCGTCATCAGCGGACGTTGTCGGTTCATCATCGGATGCGCCGTCATCCTCGTGGGCGACCTGACCATTGTCTGATGGATCGTCAGAGTCTGATTCAGCTGGCGGTGATTGCGAGCCCGAGGCCTCCATTTTGAGTGTGGGTTCGACTAATGGGCTAGGCCATAAGGCGGTAGGTCTGGGTGTTGATGTGACATATGTTCGCGGACGGGGTACTGGGTACTGTCGAGGTTCTGCCTTGATAATATTATCGGGTTGCGGTCTGGTATGTTTCTCGATTTGTTGCAGAGGTGTAGAGACGCTCTTCAGCATGGAGCCCACAACATCTGATGTCTGCTGCCTGCCAGCTCGCAGATCTAGATATTTCCGTCTAACGGCTTGTGTGTACTGTTTAATATCTTTAGCAATCTTCGCAGGATCATCGCGTGACGACATCATAATAGCTACTGTGGTGATGAGGTCATAGCTGTATATATTTATCAAAATTCTTCCGGTACCGCCCGTTGTTGAGATCGCAGTCTTTAACGATGACCAGCATATCGAACTTGCTATCTTTCCAACATTCTGCACACAGCTCCTTGAACGTATTGAACGACATGTCTGTAGTCACATGATCGTCATAACAATGTCGCAGATTGAGTTCGTCTTGCTTAAACAGAATCACGACGTTGGCATTATCACGCACCAAGTGCTTCGGTATGCATGTGTAAGTCTGACAGAGATAGAAGGTGTCAATGTGTTTATGACGTCCCATCGAAAAGTACGCTTTAATATTATTTTGCTTATCACAGGCGACATCGTCAAAAATCATTACTGAATTCTCTAGAGCTTCAGAGGGGTCGATGACCATGGTGTTATCGCTGAACGGATAGTATCCTATCCCTTCAACTTGTTTCAATACCCGTTGTAACTGCTCATATTTCGGTTGATACAACGATTTTGAATATACGTATACATTTTCGAAACGGAGTCCGTTCGGTTGATAGATCAGGCTAAGCATAGCGTTCGTCTTGCCGCAGCCGCTCGGGCCTGCAATGATAGCACGTACGGTATCAGGCAGTAGGTCACCGTGACGCACCGGCCTGACCTGGGTCGTCTCGCGATCCAAGTTGAGGATCGGCAGAGCGAACTCGGGATGTTGAATGATACGCATTGCTTTGATTGACTAGCATGCCATCGCGATAAGACTGGTATATATATGAACAGCGCGGCTGATCGGTAATCAGTCTTTATGTTGGACGTCGTGGGTAGAGGCCTCATTAATAACGCCATCAATAATCTCCCGTTTGAACTACATATCCCGAGTTACAAGTTTTGCGGTCCTGGCACGAGACTCGAAGAGCGTTTGCGTAGAGGTGATATACCCAGGAACAAACTTGACACCCTGTGTCGATCTCACGACATTGCCTACGCCCGTCGCAAGGATCTAGCATCTAGACATCAGGCGGACAAAATCTTGGAAGACGGTGCTTGGGAGCGTGTAAAGGCATCAGACTCTGGAATTGGTGAGAAGGCCGCAGCGCTTATGGTTACCGGCGCCATGAAGGTCAAACGGAAACTAGGCGCGGGGTGCCGTTGCCGTTCGTCTAAGTCCTTCGCAGCTCTGGTTCGTCAGATTAAACGTGAAAGACCACCCAGCGATGACACGGACATCTCGGCAGTTGCATCATCGGCTCTCAAGACGGCACGACGCATAGTTCGAAGACAGAAGTTTAACAAACCACGCATAATACCGATGCCTAAGACCGGGGGTGTACTCCCTCTGATACCAATATTTGCCGGGCTGAGTGCACTCGGTGCTTTAGCCAGCGGAGCTGCTGGTATCGCTAAAACCGTTACCGACGTCAGAGCCAAGGCCCGACAGCTGGAGGAGACGAAGCGCCATAACAGCCATATGGAGGACATTGCGTTGGGCAAAAAGGGTTCAGGATTGTACCTGCGGCGTCAACGCAACGGCTACGGTCTCTATTTGAAACGTTACCAGTCAAAAAACTAAAGCTGCCCGCCCGTCCCCTGAGTGATGTCGACTTGCTCCGGTACGCTGGCCTGTTACGTATTCCGGCCTTCCGGGGCGTCTTCATGAGGGATCGTCTGCCCTCACAGCCACATAATGTGGAAAGCGGCATCGTCAACCTGGACGTTAGCGCGGGCCCCGGCACTCATTGGGTTGCTTACCGGAAACATGGCAAGGCCGTCGAATATTTTGACAGCTATGGTAATTTAGCACCGCCGCAAGAACTTCAACGGTATTTTCACACCTGTAAGATCTACTATAATGACGACGTATTTCAACGTCATGGGTACACCTGTGGGCATCTCTGTTTACAGTTTCTGAATAAAGAGCTGTGATCGCACCATTATCAGACAATCATGTCTCGCACATTCACCCTAACAGGTCGCACCAGCCATTTCTCGACGGCTGTCGACCCGCCGCTCCTACTTGATACCGACCGTTATGAATACAATATGGCCCTATTGGCGTTTGTATGCCACAATAGTATACCCAACATTGAACAGGGCGTCAACAGCCGAATTCATGTAACACCACGCACTGGTGTGGGCGTCTCTGCTATTAGCCATTTCTTCGACTTGCCCGACGGTTCATACGAGATCGAGCATCTGGAGTCATGCATTCGGGATAAGTTACAAACTCTCATTGCCACCAACGATCGATGCCGTAAGATCTTGACCGCTTACCTCCCCAAGGACGGTGCACCGCCAGATCCGGAAGATGTATTCACTCTAAAGCCTGATAACAGTACATTGAAATGTCGCATGAAGAGCGCTCTGTTTGATATTGACTTCACACAACCAGACGGTCCAAACGATTTGTTGGGTTTTTCACCTAAAGTCTATGAAGCCCTGCAGACACACGAGTCCGATCAACCCGTGAATATTGTGCGAACACTATCGTTACATATCGAGACAAACATCACCACTGGGGCTTATTTGAATGGTCGTCTCGGCCATGTCATCTACGAATTTACGCCGCTGGTCGACCCGGGGTTTGTCATACGTGAAGAGCCTCGCACTCCAACCTATTTACCACTAATCGACGGCAAGTCCATGATTGACAATATAACCATCGGCATCAAGGACCAGGACTCACGCCCTGTCAACTTTCGCGGGGAGAAGATTGTCATCCGATTGGAGCTGCGTAAAGAACCTCGTCAGGATGTTAGTCATTACGCATACTAATACGCGATTGGTCCACCCACAGACGTCAGTTCATGTGCGACGCTCCGCTCGATCACATCATCGTGCTTTAGCTGCTAACAACGTCGCATTCCTACGATCGCTTGGTTATAATGTCCGGAGTCCTCGATATCTATACCAGCCCAAACTACGATGAATCGATCGTCAAGGCCGAGGTGCATACCTACCAACCGCAGACACGCTCATTTAGCTATAATGATACTTGCGAGATCATCATCAACCAACAAGACATATGCCTTTTACCGTCCGAATCGACTCTGGTTATTGAAGGTCAATTTGTACCCGGCGCTGAAGGGACCGGCACGTGCAGCTTGACACAGAATGCTGCCTTGTTTTTGTTCTCAGACATCACTTATGAAATCAATGGGAAGGAGGTGGAGAAGGTTCGTGACCCCGGAATCCTTACAGCGATGCGCACACTGCTCCTCTACAACCGTGATGAAGTTAGTGCATTGAAGCATGCCTCCTGGAGCAATACATTTGAATCACTGTTAGGAGACAGGAAGTTTTGCTTCCGCGTCCCCCTTTCACATCTGTTTAGTGTTTTTTACGACTATCGCAAAGTATTAAGCGGTAAACATATCTTCCGTTTCACACGAGCCGTTAGCGATAACAACGCATATGTCAGTTTGCAAGCCGACGGAACGGTCGGTACGAAAACAGCAACCATCACCGTAAGCAATGTCGAACTCAAGATGTTGCATATCGTCCCCGATGATGTCACACGCCTCTCGATGTTACGTCACTTGAATGCTAACAAACCAGTCTACATACCCTTCCGCCGTTGGGAGCTGTACGAGCTACCAGCTCTCAGTAACAGCACAAAGGATCTGTGGGCTGTGAAAACATCACCGGTAACTGAACGACCTCGTTACGTTATCGTTGGTTTGCAGACCAACCGATGGAACAGCCTTCTGAACAATATTACGCAGTTTGAACACGCGGACCTGACCAGTGTACGACTGCAGTTGAATTCCGAGACGTACCCTGCGGAGCCTATGCGCCTTAATTTTGAACAAAATCGTTACGGAGAAGTATACGACGCATACACGACCTTCCAGAGGTCATTTTGTGGTAAGCCATCATCCTCACCGATGCTCGACTATGCCGACTTCAAAGACCGACCTCTATTTGTGTTTGACTGCTCGAAGCATTCCCCGGCGACGCAGGCGGCCACCGTAGACATTAAACTAGTCTTTGAAAGCAGTGCCAATTTCCCAGCCAATACGAAGGTCTACTGTGTCATCATCAACGATTGTGTGTATGAACATCGTTCTCTCGGCGGAGTGTTTCAGAAAATTCTTTAAATTATCATGTACCATTAGCATTACTTTAATCTGATAATTATCTTGTTAAAGACCATATTACAATAAATAGCATTTTTAAACAACCTGTGTTTTTATTTTTTATTTATACCCATTTCCTTGTCAGGAACGGCTGCTTTAAAAGGGCCTTTTGGTGCTCATATATTTTATTACCTGCACAAGGGACCGACCCATTCTTTTGCTTAATTTATTACCGGCCTTTTTGTTGGCGACTTACCCCAGGTATGATTCCTTTGTTCGATTCGGTGAACGGCTGCTTTTCAAAAGGGCCTTTTGTGTATGGCTTATATTTTATAACCTGCAGCTGTACGTTATTAATACTGTACCTACCTACTATAATCATGATTTAGGCATAGGTACCTATAGATACTTATTTTATAAGAAATGGCGTTGAAGTACCGATTGAAATAATAATAATAATAATAATAATATTGTTCCACTATTTCTGCCATTATTGTTCTCTAATTACCTATTATAATGATGATTTAGGCATAGGTACCTACTTATAATTATTTAGGTATTTAATTAATAAGAATTGGCGTTGATGTAATGACTGAAATAAAAATATTAATAATAATAATAATAATAATAATAATAATAATAATAATAAGTCCCCACTAGTGGGGAGGTCTGGGCCAGCCCACCAAGCCCAACTCGACCCTGGTGTTTCTACTGGACTCCAACCGGAGACCACCAAGGCGGGAAAACAGAGGGTGCGCATGAAGTGGACGAATGAAATGAACAGCTTTATTATGCGCACCTATTACACAGTCACAAAACTTGAAACAGACAAAACACAATACAGACAAATATTACACCAAGAATTCACAAAACAGTACCCAAACGCACAGGTCACGGAGCAGAGGATAGCTGACCAGCGAAGAGCAATCGTAGCACGTAACCTCATTCCGCAGACAACACTCGAGAACATTAAACAGCAGGTTGCTCAAGAGTTGCAACAACGGGAAAATACTACAAATACGCAGATAGAAGAAACCGCAAGTACACCTCAGGAAGACAGCAGAGATACAACATTAGCATACAGCCTCACGGAAGAAACAATAAATACACAGGAGACCATGGACACTGAGCTTGTTGAGGCCCTTGAGAACTCATTGCAAACAGCATTGTTACAATTCACAGGAACGGACCCAGCAAAAAGACACAAAATACCCAAGATACATACATCATCTAAACTCGAAAAAACTCTTCAATACATGAATAAGTATATACTCCCACAACATATACGGGAAGATTCCACACTGACAGATACACACACACTGATATATACTGCAGCAGTAGCGGTAGTTAGGTATCATGGCCTAAAAACAAGATTTCAGGACTCGCAGACACAACATAAACAAAACAAACCGGCCTGGGAGCGTCGGCTTGAATCGCAGATAGACGAAATTCGACGAAATCTGGGCCGACTCACACAATATCTACAAAATAATAGATCCAAAACACTGATGAAGCATATGCACCACATTTTCAAGACAGTAAAAACTCACACAAAACATGAACATCATAACCAACACATCACTGAATACATGGACACCTTAAAACAGAAACTTGCAGCCAAAACGCAAAGACTACGTAGATACAGAACATGCACTCAGCGAAAACAACACAACAAACAGTTTACAGAAAACGAAAAAATATTCTATAGAAACATGAATCAAAATAGTTCACAGAAAAATAACTATGAAACACCCACAAGAGAAGAACTCACACGATACTGGTCGTCCCTTTGGTCCAATCCGGTCCAGCATAGCAAGGACGCGAGTTGGATCAGAGAGGAGGAAAAACATACACAAAACATCACAGACATGCAATTCAGCGAGATTACACCACGAGACATAAGCGATACAATCAAAAACATTCATAACTGGAAGGCACCCGGGATAGACAACATCCATAACTTCTGGTACAAGAAGTTCACATGCCTACATCCGAAACTGGCCACACATTTTACAGATATCCTCAATAATCCGCAGAACACACCTGCATTCTTTACACAGGGCATCACATATATGATGCCAAAAAACAATAATACAGAAAACCCTACACAATACAGACCAATAACATGTCTCCCAACAATTTACAAAATTCTGACTTCAAACATAACAAACAAAATATACTCTCATCTGGAACACAATAACGCATTTACAGAACAGCAGAAGGGATGCCGCAGAAACCACATGGGATGCAAGGAACAACTCCTTATCGACTCAGTGGTTCTGCGTCAGGCACATAGACAACATAGACAATTAAACATGGCATACATAGATTACAAAAAAGCATTTGACAGCACACCACATACTTGGCTGATACACATATTAAACATTTACAAAATTCACCCCACGCTCATCGCCTTCCTCGAGAACATTATGACACACTGGAGAACTACACTACGTCTTACGCTCAATAAAACAACTATAACTACAAAAGAAATACCTATACGTCGAGGGATATTCCAGGGGGACTCATTGAGTCCACTGTGGTTTTGCCTTGCCTTGAATCCACTCTCAAACATGCTGAATAATTCAAATTATGGATTCAACATCAGAGACAACAAAACAACGCACTATACCCTGTCGCATCTGCTATACATGGATGATATAAAATTATACGCATCCACACAAACACAGCTGCAACATCTGCTGAAAATTACACACACATTCTCACAGGACATACATATGGAGTTTGGGTTGGAGAAATGTAAAACTCTCAACATCGAAAAAGGAACCCTGGTGGCAGGTGAATTCGCTCTTGAAAATGGCGACAAGATTGAATCCATGGAAGAGGGCGAGGTCTATAAATATCTTGGTTTCCAGCAGGCCAAGCTCACAGAACATACACAAATAAAACAAACACTAAGAAAAACATACATAAACAGACTAAACCAAATATTAAAAACAAAACTGAATGCCAAAAACACAATAAAAGCAATAAACACATACGCTGTACCGACACTGACATACTCGTTTGGAGTTATACAATGGACACAGACAGACTTAGAAGACCTCCAGAGGAAAACCCGAACAACACTCACAAGACACAAACAACATCATCCTAAATCAGCCACAGAAAGGCTAACTCTACCTAGAGAGATGGGGGGAAGAGGCCTTATTGACATACCCAATCTGCACCACAAACAGATAAATAATCTTCGAGAGTTCTTTCACGCAAAACAAACCACGTCCAAACTACACAAAGCCATAAATATCGCAGACAGAAACAACACACCTTTAAACCTACATAACAAAAACTTGGAGCTACACATAACAGATAATAATACAAAACAGCAGTCGTGGACCCAGAAGGAACTCCATGGGAGACACCCCCATGAGCTGAGCCAGAACCATGTCGACAAACAGGCGTCGAACAAGTGGCTTAGTTGTGGGAACCTTTTTGGGGAGACCGAAGGGTTGCTATACAGGATCAAACAATAAATACTAAAAACTACAGAAAACATATAATCAAGGACACCACAATCACAGACGATACATGCAGAAAATGTCATTTATCACAGGAAACAATACAACACATTACAGCTGGATGCAGAATACTTACACAAACCGACTATCTACATAGACACAACCAGGTGGCGAACATTATACATCAAAAACTCGCAGCTCAGTACAAACTCATCGACATGTATACACCATATTACAAATACAACCCGCAAACAGTATTAGAAAATAGCACTCACAAATTATACTATGACAGAGCCATCATCACAGACAAAACAATTCATCATAACAGACCAGACATCACATTAATAGACAAAGAAAACAAAAATACATATATAATAGATATAGCGATACCCAATACACACAACTTGCAGAAAACGGACACCGAAAAACATACAAAATACATAGATCTAGCACAGGAGGTGCGGCGCCTCTGGAGGATGGACAGGGTAGTCATCGTACCGATAGTCTTGTCCTCTACAGGGGTTGTACCATATGCACTACATAAAAGCTTACAGACACTCAAAATGCACAAAAATACGTACATACAACTACAGAAAGCCACAATAATAAGTACATGTCACATCGTTAGAAAATTTCTGTACGCAGACATACAAATAGATGAACATCCGACACATTTAACAGAATTGACACAACACACAAACTAAACACATGTAGTAGAACTTCTATGGCGACCTTGTCTTGGTGATAGCCCGACATGGTTGCTTGCCGCCGGGAGATGAGACCCGAGATGCTACATATATGCAGAAGAAATAATAATAATAATGATAATGATAATCATAATCATAATAATATAATCACACTATTTCCGCCGAACGAATCTCTATTTGTAATTAGAGAAGTAATTAGTGTATTTGACGGTAATTAGATTAGGGTGACGGTAATTGTAATTAGGGATAGACGTAATTAGTGTATTTCACGTAACTGTACTTTTGGTGCACCTCATTATAATCATGATTTAGGCATAGATACCTACTTATAATAATTATTTAGGTACCTAATTAATAAGTTAGTGTATTTGACGGTAATTAGAAAAATAATCGAAATTAGGTAATTAGTGTATTTCACGTAACTGTACTTTTTGTTGTACCTCATTAGTACCTACCGCCACTGACTTATTAATAGAAATAACCTGGTTTCACCGTTGGTGGTCGTTTTCAGACGTGTCGAAACTTGTCGATACGTGCCTCTGCATAACTATCTTATTACCATGAATAACAACCGGGTTTCACCGTTGGTGGTCGTTTTCAGACGTGTCGAAGCTTGTGGATACGTGCCTCTGCATAATTAATGACGCAGGTGTGCAGCGTGTTTCCGAACATAGGACCTGATGCAGGTGCGCCGTTTTCAGACGTGTCGAAACTTGTCGATACGTGCCTCTGCATAATTAATGACGCAGGTGTGCAGCGTGTTTCCGAACATAGGACCTGATGCAGGTGCGCCGTTTTCAGACGTGTCGAAACTTGTCGATACGTACGTCTGCATAACTATCTTATTGCCATGAATAACAACCGTATTTTGCCGCTGGTGGCCGTTTTTCAGACGTGTCGAAGCTTGTCAATATGCGCCTCTGCATAATTATTGACGCAGGTGTGCATCTCTATTGTATTCCAGACAAAGGAACGCCGACAAAGGGCCGCCGAACAAAGGAGTGACAGGTGGGCGTGATTAATGACCCCCGATTTCTAAGAACTCATTAGTCTAGACAAAGGAACGCCGACAAAGGGCCGCCGAACAAAGGAGTGACAGGTGGGCGTGATTAATGACCCCCGATTTCTAAGAACTCATTAGTCTAGACAAAGGAACGCCGACAAAGGGCTGCCGAACAAAGGAGTGACAGGTGGGCGTGATTAATGACCTTGATAACAATAGAGCTAATTAGGCTATTGTGTTTCCGAACAAAGGGCCCGATGCAGGTGTCCCCATAAATCAAGTACACCCCATTGTTTCGATGACAGGTGGGCGTGATTAATGACCCCGTCGATGACAGGTGGACGTGATTAATGACCCCGATAACAATAGAGCTTGACAGGTGGGCGTGATTAATGACCCCGATAACAATAGAGCTAATTTGAATAAAAAACCCATTAAGGGCCTCTACGCACGTCACTTCTACTCTCCTCATCTTGGAACCAAAACTCGCCTTCTCCAAAATTAAATTGAACATACAGACAGCAAATAATAATAAAAAAAGATTTTTCTTTAATCGGATCCTTTATCAAGGTATATATATACCTAGCGAATAACTAAATTTAATAAAAAAACCTTGTAAGAAGTTCAAGAGGTTTTTGGCCATTTTCTAATAACATCGATTTTGGATTTTGAGAGTTTTGATTTCAAGAGACTCAATTATTGCTTGATTGATAATGTTCTGTTCTGTTGTTTCGTAGAATTCCTTCGTCACGATTTACCCAATTAGCGGATGAAATAAATCAGATTTTTCCCCACGAAGTTCCAGAACTTTATTTTGTCCCGTATGTAAAAAATCCGGATGGATCCCCGAGGGCCGCCAGGGGAAAGCTTTATTGTACTTACGTATACATGCGCAAAAATTTAAAGGCACTAGGACTTATTACATCTAAAAATGTTAATTCTGAAAAAGGTTCGTTTTTCTAATATAAATACATTTGTAGGCTCATAATTTAAAATTTTTAGATACACAAAGCAATTCTGAACAAGAGACGGATGACGTACAGTGGTTAAAAAATAATGCTGCACCTTTTACAGACCTTTTAGAGAAGTGGAGGCAAACAACACACCTTAGATTAAATAGTTTTCCGTCATCAATTTTGGAATACATTCAAATGTATCCTGGACTTTCTCATCCTCAAGGTCACACTCTACTGGAAATAGACTTTGAAAAGTTATATCCCAACAAATTAAACTTGTTGTTTTCAAAGTGGGTGCAACTGGTACCTAAAATTTTACAAGTTTTCGAAAACAGAAACGATGCATATGTAAACAAACTTTTGTCGGAATATAAGGCTCTAGATGAGAATTGTTCATACAGTGGTGAGTAAAAAAGTTCATATAATTACATAATTAATTTCTCAATACATATAACTCAGTTGCACATGTAGCAATTATTATTGTTTGTTTATCACTTTTTTCTTATTTATTTAGCTTTGTGTACAGGGTTTATTTATTTGTATATCAAATCGTTGTACCTATACTCGTATAAAAATATTATCAGTGTAATTCTAGAAGGTGATATAGAATCGCAAAATAAGTGGAATTTCCTCACATAATATTTTTCGAAAGATATATAGGTAATAACGAAGGTCTTCAAAGAAATCTTCAAAGTTGAAGTGTGAAAATCTAATTCTGGGAATAACTAGGGCCGCTTAAGTGATGTTGCTCAAATTTAGTGTAAATAGCTTTTAGATAGATACCTGTAATGTTTATTGGTAATATAACTGTTTTCAAAATGGTCCAGCGACGTAGATATTGGATGGTCGCTCCCATTCTCCCGTCCTTTTTTTTACGCCTCTGGATATTTTCCACAGATAATCATATTTTAAATTATACGTTCGTATTTAAAAAAGATATACTCTTGCGAAATTTAGGTATACAGACTTTTACATCCGTTATTATTATGTTTTATAAAAAAAAAATTGTGACGTAAGTCCACTTATTTTACGATTCTCTATCACCTCTTAAAATGAGACTAAGAAAATGAAACCCCCTGTATAAACGTTGAGCTCATCAAGATGTCTGCTGATAAACATTTTCATGAATTTACGTACTTCAAAAAAAAAACCTGGAAACCGAGAGTTAATTGTATTCTGAAAATTTTCATTTTATGTTAGGTATTTTAGTTGTTTTGTTTTTTACAGATGAACTTTTTGTTCTATTGAACTTACCTCTTCTATTCAATTGTAATAATATTAAAACTAAACGTGGAGGCTATAAACCATCCCGTATTGAACAAAAAGAGGCCTTTATTTTAGTGGTAAAGGTAAGTTTTTATTGAAAAATTCATATGGCTCCTTGCAAAACCACTAAGTCAAACTTTGAAGGAATACAGAAGGTGTAGAAGCTTATTGCATAAACTTGCAAAGGATTTTTATTTTTTACTTTTCAGTAAATACCTTTCAAATACAAAAATATTTCAGAACTATTTTCTTCAAATCTCAGCAAACTCAAAAATTATCTTGTAGGTACATATAAAAGTTTACATACACTTATAATACAAAATCAGAATACACAGCTAACAGACTGATAAAATCTTTTTATAATGTTTGGCAGCCTATAATTTGTCTTTCATACTTATGCTCCTTTCTACCTTTAAATTTGATCTATAGTAATATTTTAAGTAATATGTAGCATTTTTTGACTTATTTCAAAGTTTTGTGAGTTATTTCAAATTAAATTTTAAAATTAGTAAATTGTCGAAAAAATAGAATGATAATTTCATTTTCATTAAAATTTCACAGTATACATATTGTATACAATATTCTGTTCCAGGATATTAACGACTTGGAAACTGCTCTGGAACGACGAGTGGAAAAATATAATTCCTTTAATTTAACGTGTCAGCCCTTACCAGTATTAGTTGGTGAGTTTAATAAAATACAGTCCATGTTCGTTGTTATGGAAAACGTCAAATATAAAGTAGAAACTCCTTTGAAGGCTGTAGATGTTTGCTTCAAACTATATCACGCGTTGAATGCCCAATATCCAAAGGAAGTAGATAGTACTTGGACTTTTATCCAAAATTATATCTATGAGTTGAAAACCGAATTTGACAGAAAATACGTGACAGTATCTAGTTTAATTTCGGATATTGAAAGAATATAAAATACCTATATACTTTTCTTTAATTTGTTAATTTTGTACTTTTCATAATACCTATGTATATGTTAAGTGTATATTAATTTTTTATTATGTTTGTTACATTTTTGATATACATATACCTATGTATTTTATATCTGTTGAATTTTCTTAAATGTAGTAGTAGAATTTAATTATTGTTTAATTAGTAACACTACTGTTAAGTTCTGTTTTGCTGTTTCATATCATTATGTCGGTTAAATGTTCTTACTGCCAGAGTAGCTTTACATCTGCAAAATGTTTTTTATATCACTTCAAATTAGAACATAGTTCAATCACAACTTCATTACATTGTGGAAAAGAGGATTGTTTTAGAAAATTTTCTACATTGAAGTCGTTTAGGAAACACATTTATAGTCATTTTTTACATCACAAAAATGATGTAGTTAAAAATGCTTCTAGTGCCAACATTGTTCCACAAGAACATCAAATCCCTAAACTTAATGATAATATGACTGATTTGGAGCTTGATACAAGTAAGGCTGAAAATGAAGAATCCGATTTGTGTAACGATTTGTACAACATTAAAGAGGATTTAAATAATGGATTAAAAATGTTTTTATCAAAAATGTATAATAATTCACTTATACCGCGTAATGCTATACAGTCAGTTATAGAAGATGTTAACATAATATTTTGTAAGGGTATTACGAAATCTGTAAAAAATATTGTTGAGAAACATTTGAAAAAATGCAAATGTCAAGATAATGTAAAAGATATTAAGGAAGCTTTTGAAATTTACGAAAATGCTTTTTCAAATTATCTGACAGAATATAAACGTTTAAATTGCTTCAAGTCATGTGGTGAATACATTCCATCAAAAAATGTTTCTCTAGGCTACCGAAATATGTTTATTTTTAAAGATAATTCTATGTCTCTAGAACCAAAAGAAGTGCTAGCAAAAATGATTCCATTAAGGGATGTTCTTACCATGTTATTTAAAAAACCGAATGTTTTTGAAGCAACTCAAGGTCATATTGATAAAATTATGAAATCTCAAACTTATGTCAATTTCATCCAGGGAAAATTGTGGAAAAAAAAGTCATCCTCATATTCTATAAATAATAAAATAGTTTACCCACTGTTTTTATACTTTGACGATTACCAAGTTGGCAATCCTTTAGGTTCAAAAGCAAATAAAAATAAATTAGGGGCAATTTATGTGAGTCTTCCTTGTTTGCCTTCATATTTGTTTCCTTCATTAAGAAACATTTTCCTGTTTATGCTTTTCTACACTCAAGATCGCAAAGATTTTGGAAACAGACTAGTGTTTAACAAATTGATAGAGGAACTGAAGTTTTTAGAGGAGCGAGGAATAGATATAACACTTAATAACAGAAATTTCAAAATTTATTTCAAATTGGGTTTGATACTAGGAGACAATCTCGGAGTCCATTCGATTTTGGGTCTTACAGAAAGTTTTTCCACTAAACATTGCTGTAGATTTTGTAAAATTGAAAAAAACGACTTAAAAGTTATGACATACAATAACCCTGATATGATAAGAACAGAAAAATCATATGATGATGATTTAAATCTCCAGGATGTTTCAACTGGTATAAAGCAGATGTGTGTTTGGCATGACCTCTCAGGTTTTCATCTAACTTCCAATTTCGGGGTTGATATCATGCATGATGTTTTTGAAGGTATTTGTACATATGACATAACAGCTCTTTTGAAAACACTCATAGAAGATTACAAATTGTTTTCATTAGATACACTTAATTCTAGAATGAGGTCATTCGACTATGGCAAATTTGAAAATACCAATAAACCGTCGCCTATTACTGTTGATCATTTAAAAAGAAAAATTAAAATGTCTGCCAATGAGATGTTGTGTTTCACCAAATATTTGGGCTTGATGATTGGTGATTTAATACCCAAAAATTTGGAAATTTGGAATATATGGATAATCCTAAGGGAAATCATAGATGTTATTTGTGCTCCATCAATACAGTTTTCTGAATCAATCAGACTAAGAATATCAATTGAAGAATACATGACACTTATTGTACATTTTTTTAAATCTTTGAAACCTAAACATCATTTTCTGCTACATTACCCAGAAATCATTGAAAACTCTGGTCCGTTAGTACATTTCTGGTCCATGCATTTTGAACAAAAACACAGGGAATCAAAACTTACTTCAAATATTTCGGGTAGTTTTAAAAATATAATTCACACTCTAGCTGAAAAATCTCAATTGAAATTATGTCATCAACTGATTAGTCCTCTCAGAAAAATTGTTGACTGTCCTGAAGGATCTTTGGTGAACGAATTTGATTTTAATTTATTTTTTAAAACTAAAGACCGTAACACAATACGTGAAGTACATTTTGCTGATGTAAAAAGTACTCTATACAGGGTGATTCATGAGTGACCTTACATAGACCAATGGTGATAAGCGGACTTCAAGGCGGGTCGAAAACCACAAAAGAAATTTTTTTTGTGTGATTGGTTAAGAAGTTACAGGGTGTTTTATGTCTCAGGTACAAAACTTTAGTAGGCGATATTTCTGAAACGGCTGGAGATATTTTGTAGAAATTTACTAGGAATGGTGCATTCCGGAAGCTCATCAAAACCGCATTCTGAGTTAATTAAAAATCCAGGACCGGACTTGAAAATTTTTGCCCCCATGGTCTTTGTTGAAAAAGTTTATTTTCTGACCGTGCTACTGAAAAACTGTCATCGAATTTGAAAAGATAAGAAAAAACTCTATAGAAATCATTCCTCAATTTGAACGGCACACCCAAACCGTCTCGAAAAAAAAATGTCAAAGTAAAACTTCTCAGTAAATTATCGTTTTCGAGCAGACATATTTTACTTAATGTTCGTCTGAATTCCTTCAAATTTATTTTTTGACTTGTTTCTGTGGGAAAAATATCAGTGTAAATTAAATGTTATCAATATTAATGTTATAAACGGTTCTCAAAATGTCCTTTACCAACTTCAATACATTTCCTGCAGCGTTTCCATAAATTTTGGTTTGCTTTTTGAATTATTTGGCTGTTGTTTCTAATTTCATCAGCAACTACCAGTATTCGCGTCCTGAGCTCCTCTCTGGTACTTACTTCCATTTTTTAGACTTCCTGCTTCATATGGCCCCATGGGTAATAGTCTAAAACAGTGAGGTTGGGGGACCTAGGTGGTCAGGAATGAGGACCGCCGCGTCCGAACCAACGATTGGGGTACTTATTGTGGAGATGCTCTCTGACTTGTCGAGAAAAATGCGGTGGTGCCCCATCTTGCTGGAAGGAAAGAGCACGCCTGTTCACGTTCGCCTCTGCAAGCAAGCCGGGCAAAATGACTTGTAGGAAAAGTAAATAAATTTCCCCCGTGAGCAGCCCAGCAAAAAATGGGGTCCTATTAGGGTATCATTTGCAATGCCACACTACACATTTATAGACAATCTGTTGCGAGTTCTTCTGAACAACAGACATATGCTCATAGGTGGGAGTTTTTTTTATTCGTTACACCATCCCGCGTGAACTGAGCTTCGATCAGTAAACAAAATTCTACGCAGTCCATTCAATGGAACTTCATTGAATGGTTGAAGCCTCTGTACGCTTTGTACGTGACAGGGATGGCATCCGCTCTTCTTTTTTTCAAAGTTCGCCATACTCTTGATTGAGAAATGCTCAGTGCTTGCCCAATTCTTCACGTACTTGTACTTGGATTTACTGCCACCATCTCCACGATGTTTTGATGGCTCAGATTTTCCAATTGAGGTTCAGCATTCCTTTGAACTCAGGGAAATATGCCGTGGTTTCGAGAAAATTGAAAAACAGACGCGAAAAGTTACATGGGCCGGTGTTCTTCGATTGTGATCTTCTATGGTATTCTCTCGCAGCTGCTCTTGAATTTCCATTGCAGAAACCATACACAAACATAATGTCTGGTATTCGTTATTAGTGAAATGATTTGTGATTATTAGTGAAATCTGAAAATTTTGTAGTTGACACCTGATTTCCCAGTAATAAAGCTTGGCCTTCTGTCCAACATTTTTCCCACAGAAACAAGTCAAAAAATAAATTTGAAGGAATTCAGACGAACATTAAGTAAAATATGTCTGCTCGAAAACGATAATTTACTGAGAAGTTTTACTTTGACATTTTTTTTTCGAGACGGTTTGGGTGTGCCGTTCAAATTGAGGAATGATTTCTATAGAGTTTTTTCTTATCTTTTCAAATTCGATGACAGTTTTTCAGTAGCACGGTCAGAAAATAAACTTTTTCAACAAAGACCATGGGGGCAAAAATTTTCAAGTTCGGTCCTGGATTTTTAATTAACTCAGAATGCGGTTTTGATGAGCTTCCGGAATGCACCATTCCTAGTAAATTTCTACAAAATATCTCCAGCCGTTTCAGAAATATCGCCTACTAAAGTTTTGTACCTGAGACATAAAACACCCTGTAACTTCTTAACCAATCACACAAAAAAAATTTCTTTTGTGGTTTTCGACCCGCCTTGAAGTCCGCTTATCACCATTGGTCTATGTAAGGTCACTCATGAATCACCCTGTATAAACCTGGCATGTGTATTGTTATAGATATGTCTGACATAATACCTGTGTTTGGTGCAATTGAAAAAATTTTTGTTTCAAATTGTCAGAGTGTTTATTTTTTATGTAAAGAATATGAAACTTCATATTTTGATAAACATTATCAAGCCTTTCGGGTTGACATGGTAAAAAATAAAGAAAAAAATTTAATTCAATATACAGATATTCATGATTATTCTCCTTGTTTATCTTCAATTATAAATGCTCAAACCTTTATTTCTGTTAAATATATGTTATAAATTAGGTGATAGGGCTCGAAAGCAGAAAGTCATATTTAATATCCTGTGATCCACAAAATTTCTCATCAATCAGTGATCTACAAATCATAGAGCAATAAACAAAAACATGACTTATGTAATGTAAAAAATTTTTCGAAAGTTACATCCATTGGGAATTGATTTTTTGTCAATTCCTGAAGAATATATCCATCTCTCTTCCAAAGCAAAACTTGATGAAATATTTATTTATTGGATCACAGGATATATTATATAAATATTTTCAAATAATTTTCATTTTTGAAATATTTTTTTGTACCTAACAAATATTTATTGTTTATTTTTTTATTACCTATGGCGAATTTACATACATATATGCTTATTTTTTTCAAATTGTACGTACAATGTTTTGTCAATAAACATGTATACCTAGATTAAAAATCCTTTTTTAATATCGATTAAATAGTTTTAATAAGTTACAGTTGTTATTTTATTATTTTGTAAAACAACCGATCACTTATAGTTCATGTATAGGTATAGTTAAGTCTACTAATAATGATCGCTACAATAATACTTTATTGAATAAAATAGGCAAAAGTTGCTAGAAGAAATCGGTCGTTTTGCTACAATATACTATATTTACTAAAAAAACCTGCTTAACATTTTGTTACAAAATCTACTACATATATAGCTACAAATCTGCAATACATTTTCCTACAAAATTTATTACATATTACAACAAAATCTGCTAAATATCGCTACAAAGTCTGCAGTACAGTTTCCTACAAAATTTATTACATAATTGTAACAAAATCTGGGACATATAGCTACAAAATCTGCAATACTTTTTCCTACAAAATTTACTACATATTGCAACAAATCTGCAACATATAGCTACAAAATCTGCAATACTTTTTCCTACAAAATTTACTACATACTGCAACAAATCTGCAACATATAGCTACAAAATCTGCAATACTTTTTCCTACAAAATTTACTACATACTGCAACAAAATCTACGGTAAATTTTCCTACAAAACCTACTACACATTGCTATAAAATCTGCAATAGATTTTCTTACAAAATCTACTACATATTGCTACAAATCTTCAATAGATTTTGCTACAAAATCTACCACACAGTGCTACAAACTCTAGGATACATCCTGCTAAAATATATAGTATTACCTGCTTACATAATGCAATGAGATGTGCATATCATTTATAAGATTATTCAAAACCAGAAGAAGGCACTTTTTAATCAACATTGTTTGTTATCAGCTGCTACAAGTTTGTAGCAAACGTATCACTACAATTTGTATAGGATTTTAAAACAAAACAGTTGCTAAAAATGTGTAGTAATTGGCTTTATAAATTGCGCTTGGGGCCTATAGCCCTACAAATTGTCAGAGATTGTGGTGTTTTTGCAGTATATCTCGCTATTATTTTTTTCCGTGTGTAACATTTCAAAATAAAGATTTATTTCTTTGGCTAACGAGTTCTTTATAATGGTACAATAGCACCAAGGAATATTTATTTGGCGATACGTTTATAATTAATAGACTCCCCAATTTCATTTTATTATAGAAATTTATTAGTTTAGGTTCTATTTCGTTGTTGGTAAACAAGGAATGATTTATTCGTATTAATTCAGTATCTTTAGGTGGAATTGATAAGGTGGCTGATAGAGAGGGAAGCAGAGAAACGGCCGTCTCGAATGGACGATTGATTTAAGGAAGGTCTTCGTATTTGGTCGTGTGAGAATTTAACAATATATTTAATAATCTCCTTATGTCATTCGCCTAGTTATTATTGTGTCTAGTTGCCGATCGTTGTTTCTATCAGCGTGCTCAACCTTTTGTTAGTAGAGTTTTTTTGGGTTAGTGTAGTGTAAAGAAACCCCAATGAAATTGGGTAAGTAGCTTATATTTTTTTATTGGCTCTCTGTCGTTTTTTTATCAAAATTTTGGAACTTGCGTTCTTCCGCAAATGGAGCATATATGAACTTGCGTTTGCAGGGTTTTTTTTTTATGGTTGCCGTACTAGAGTATTCCTAGCCAGGGATAGTTTGGAATAGTGGTGGAAGAGCCGTGCTGACGTCGAGTTCCTATATTTTTTTTGTGAGGCCTTCCCTTGAGTGCTGGGACACCTGGCGGTGGATCGACTTCCCTGAGCAGGATGCCCTCACCGGATTCAAGGCCAGATTATTCAAACTATTCAGATTATTCAAACTATTCAGATTATTCAAACTATTCAGATTATTCAAATTATTCAGATTATTCAAATTAATTGGATTACTTTGATTACTCATCAGATTATCCTATTTTTTTATTTCGAATTGTTCTGAGTGAGATCACGTGGACAATATTTTCCATCTTTTTATAGAATCTCTCTGAAATTACCTATTTCACAATTGTTTAAAGATTAATAAAGTTGATCCCCCGATAGTTTCCTTTTTAAGGAACATAATCAAATACTCCGTATTTTATGAGTAACATATTTTATATGTAACACTTTTTATGTAAATTTCTCCTTTATTAAAATAGTTATAAATATCCTTATCATCATAATTAAAATCACCTCGTAATAAAATAAACTGGATTATTAACATTGTAAAGCCGAACATAGCTATGTGCAAGCTCATCTCAAATTAATGCAATAATTCTAATATCAGTTGTCACTTGCCTACTTACTATTACATGAATTTAAAATAGTCATTTACCTATTTTTATAATTAAATCTTTTCAAACTTAGTCTTTTTTTTAATTTTTGTCTTGCAGAATAATTTAATTAGTGCAAACTGCTTAAAATTAATTTTTATTATTTTTTTATAAAAATAAGTGGCGCCTAACGAAACACAATTTTTGTTTTTCTGTTGCTTCGGGAAAGTTCAACCCATGACAGATGCTCTCTGACGAAAGGCACCGCGCTATGTGACTTGTTTAAATAAATTTAAAAAAACATAGGTTACAACACCCAGTAAAATATTATATTTTTTAAATGTCTGAAGAAATCGAATACAGGTGGTTTTCACCATTGGAATTTAGATTGAGCGGTTTATGAGTTATAAACAAGTGAAAATCGCAATTTTCCAACTTCAAAGCAGTGTAGAACTAGAACGGCTCAATATATCTAAAAACGGCTTACATGTCCCTATCTTAACTTTTCACAAGGTAGGTATTATATTATGTAGTTTAGATTTTTCTACTGTATAAAAATTCATTCCTACCCTCATTAGATTTGTCAGTTTTATTGCTCTACCATATATCAATCATTTTACCTGTCATTTCCATATTTTAAGTATTTTATTTAATTAAAGGCTTGTAATTAGGTTTTTGATACTTATTTTAATCGATTTATGGTAATTACCTACCATAAATAATCTTCAAAGCAGTCAGAAGAATGTGCCATTGAACTCGAATAGGGCTTCTTTTATGAATGTTTACTTAGGATATGTTTACATAACATTTGTGCTATACCAGCTCTTCAAAATTCTGATAGTTTTATTGCTTCCATAAATCAATCATTCTAGCTGTCATTTCCATATTTTAAGTATTTCATTTAATTAAAGGCTTGTAATTAGTTTTTTGGTATTTCTTTTAAGCGATTTTGATTTTCTTAATTGATTTCTATCGATGTATTAAAGAAAAATAGAATTTATTTTGGTCACATTAACACCAAATTACAGTTTTTTATCGCTGATGGCTCAACTAAAAAAAAAATTAATCTAATTATGTCATTATATGGTCCTATATTAATTACACCAATCCTAAAAGTTTAAATTTTTTATCTTTAAAATTAACCTCTATTTCGGGGGTGGACATAAGTGATATTTTTGACTGGCTGGAATCAATCTGAGAAAATAGGTTTATGTATCTGCAAATAGGCGGAATATAGTAAAGTGGGGTATTTGAAACACTCTGATTGGCTATAAAATCAATCAATAACTGCAATTCGGGAGTTGTATTATGAGAAAAACTAGAAGCTAACAGTGTTTCCGCGTAGCTCTACTCGACACGGTCTTAAAACGTTCGTTATTAAAATAATTGTGTCTAGTCCTAAGAAAACTGTGAAGTGTGATAATTACGCTTAGAAGACCTTTAAAGTTTTAAGTGCATTTTGAAAAGTTTAAGTGTTGTGTAAGAAGCTGCGTTGTAATAGGGGAGAGCGGGGTAAAATGATCCCTTGAGGTGAAATGATCCCCCTATGCATCGAGAATACCTGTGGTGTCATCTATGTTGTTCTTTCAGTAAGTGATAGTTCCAGTCTCGTAAACGTAGCGGCAGTTTATGTGGTTAGTTTGAAGACACTCGTTAAGAAGTAGTGTTATTGTGATTGTTTTGCAACTTGTTGATCTAAGGTAAGGGCTTTTAAAATACTCTGTTAAATCTATGTACTGCTATATTATTTAATTAAGCATGTATACAACTTATTACAGAAGTGTTCTTCATAATTTGCTGAAGACAACCTGCCAGCTTTTGCTGAAACAATCAATTTTGATCCAATCCCAAGAGAAGTAATCTTATTTGCCATATCTCACGACTATTAAACATAGTGCTCTTGTTTATGAACTACATTACAAAATTATAAAACCGTCAACTAAGCAAGGTCGAGTCCTGCATTGAATCCATATCATAACAAACTGAAAACATCAACAACAACAAGAATAATGGTATTTTTCAACGTTTGCAACAACAAACTTGACACCTTAATAGATCGATACAAGGTCACCTGTTCAGGTGAGTGTCGCCGTATATTTTGTCAAAAATGTTCCGAATTAACAAAAGAACTTTACAAAGGCATCGCAAAGGCTAATAACAGCTCTGTTCAGTTTGTCTGTAAAATCTGCGATACCCAAAACCTAAAATACCTACACGGAACTGTCAAAAATATATCGGAGTCTATGATAAATAGAGATGAATTCGACGCATTGTCGAGAGATGTGAAAGATCTTAGAAGCCTAAAACCAATGATTGAAGAAATATATGATATGTGTCAGAAAATGGAGCACTCTAACAACCTAAGTGCTCAACATTCTGATTGCGCACGGCCCTACAGTCTCCAACTCGACATTGAACCCCAAGCCCTACTTACCACGCTAACTCGAATACAGTCGGAAGTATCAACCATCATGTCCATATTCTATAAAAGTGAAGATGAAGACACGTCCGTAAGGGTCGAAATTTATGATCCAGCGACAAGGCAGATAGAAAGTTCCATGACGAAGGTGCAGAAAGAGGTCAATGCCATCTACTCCAACATGACTTCAATAACCAGAGGTATAGAAAGCCTACAGAGCTCTTCAAAAAATACAGACAAAAATACAATATTCACCTGTCATACCGGAACTCAAACCGCTGACTTGGACATTTCTCTACACCATCCATCTTCAGCTCAATCTAATATTGAAACCGACACCCATCAGACAATCCTCAATAAAATGACGAAGAAAGCAGATGATTATTCGAATTCCAAAAGACGATATCAGTACATCCATATTGGAAATGTGACGATTTCATTCAGTAAGCAGGCCATCATCAAATATATAAAATTTAAGTTAAATGAGTCAGAATTTATAAGAATCGAATCTCTTTCATCATCATTCGAAAACCAAAGATTCAAAAACTATAAAATAGGCATCTGCAACAATAGAGCTGACATACTATTGGACCCGAAGTTTTGGCCACACAACATCTACGCTCGCAGGTTTTTTTCTGGTTCTGCTGGAAATAAAAACCTAAATTCCAATCTGCCTACGCAAACTTCGTCTTTTTGCATTCCGCATTCCTCAGCACTATCACCTAAGAGGGATCAAATGTTGTGCGATTCTGGTAGTACCGGAAATCCTACGCAGTCTCCTCAAAAATCAAAAAACAGCTATGGAAATTTCGTCGCTGAGCAGTCTTCCAACACAGCAGAACAATATGAGCAGAACTTGAGGAGTAATCTGAAGTCCGCTGAACCGACCTCCGCTGTAAAGTTAACGCCTGATCAACCGACTACTGAGCAAGAAATCCAGAAACCCTCACCCGGCTCTGGAAAGTGCCTGGCTGAACAGTCTATGGAGGAGCCAGAGCAACCTAGGAAGAACCTCATGCCCGAACGTCAAAACACCCCTGAATCTCCATCATGGCTCAACGCTATTTGGCCCCCTCTGGCGAGACTAACAAAAACGTCTGCCGAAACTGAGGGAATTTTTCTACTCTCCAGACTGCGTCAGCCTGAGTTCTTCCGTAATGTCCGTCTATATTTGGCCTACCTTTATGACAGACCAGAATCAACATGCCTTCATGGTGAGACAAAAAACAGTGTCAGACTACTCCTAGCCTCTGAAGGTTTCCCCACAGAAAGAAACGACCTGCTAATATATTACAAAAGGTTTTACGAGAGCTATGGACTAACTGAATCGGACGCTGAAGATGATTTAAAGGCCCTTAGATCCCACCTATCTACGGAAAACACGAACCATCTCATGAAGGCCAGGGAAAACCAAAGGTTATATAGTACCCCTTTTCACAAAAAGTGACGCGTCAGGAGCAAGAATCCTCCTGTGAAACACCCCCTCCGTCCCCTGTCCTTCACCTCACCATTTCCAGCTCTCATGTCAAAAAGGATCCCAATAAGACTGATCTTACTTCTCTTCAATCACTCCCCTCATCTTCTCTTAATTATAGACACGAAATCCGGGTGTTACACATCAACATTCAATCCTTAAATAACTCTTTGAATGGTCTGAGTGTCATGATTCTTGATCTGGGATTCCCAGAGCTTATTTGCCTGAATGAACACTTCCTAACATCAGAAAATATACAGAGGATCAAAATCGATAATTACAACCTCTCCTCTTTTTTCTGCAGACAGTCAGCTGCGGAGCGTGGAGGCTCAGCGGTTTATGTCAGGTGTGATATTGAGAGCCGAATCGTTCAGCGTCTTTGTTCCCTGTCGCAACCTCTTCTCTGTGAGATCTCAGCATCCGAAATTAAATTACAAACACTAAAGGTTTTGATTCTGTCTGTATATCGCTCCCCTACTTGTCCTGTAAAGGATTTCCTTTATCACCTAGACGAATTACTTGAAGCGGCTTCCCGATTCTCAAATAACGTAGTTCTTGCCGCAGACTTCAATATTGATGTTCTCTGTGACAACCCTAGCACCTCTAGTCTGACCGAGATTCTATCTTCACATGGCTTCCAACTATGCTTCAGCAGTCCGACTAGGGTCACTAATACCTCCGCAACTTGCATTGATAATATTGCAATTTCTGGAGTACTAAGACTATTCTGCAGCAACACAATACCTACGTTTATTTCTGACCACCACGCACTTCATGCTACGCTTCGACTTCCGGACTCCGCCGGTGCCCACGGAAGCGGCAGTAATCCCGTGGTGAGATGGAAGAGGGACATAAATGACCCCCTGCTCCTCGCTCAGTTTCAAAACGAGCTACAGAACGTTGACTGGCAGGATCTTCTGGATGCCCCCGATACCAATTCCAAATACTCCTGCTTCGCTAACACTCTCTCTTATTATTTTGACTGGTATTTTCCTCTCAGAAAATCAAGAATTCGTGATTCTGGGCTTACCAGACCTCGATGGCTTACCCCAGAAATACGTCAACTTTATGACAGAATAAATTTCCTAAATGAACTGAAAAATACATCCAACGAGCAGTTCAAGTGCCAGTTAGCCAGACTTAAGCGAAAGTTCCGGTATTTGGTGAGACGCGAGACCAGACGTCGCAATGACATATATATCAGCGAATCCGAAAATCCAATTAAATCTGGATGGTCTCTCATAAACAAACATTGTCAGTCGGCAAGCAAGTCTCGGAAGATCGAGGAACTTAATTGTCAAAACTCAGTCAGGACGGATCCTGGAGAAATTGCTGAGATACTCAACAGCGTATTTCTTTCAAACAACTCTCCCACCGTCAGCCACACTCACGGATCCTCTGTGCCTGTTGTCGTCTCTTCGTCATCTTTCATGTTGTACCCTACATCACCTGGCGAAATTATAAGGCTAGCATCCAGATTTAAAAACAAAAAGTCGTCAGGTCTAGACGAGATTCCTTCTTTCCTTGCGAAGTATTGTATATCTGAACTTGCCCAACCCTTATCGGAAATTTATAACAAGTCCTTTGAGACCGGCGTATTCCCCGATAAACTCAAGACAGCCGTGGTTAAACCCATTTACAAGAAGGGAGACGTCAAAGACCCAGACAACTACAGACCAATCAGCTTACTATCCGTGTTTGATAAAATTCTCGAATCCCTCGTCTCCTCGCGTCTTCTTGACTTCTTAAATAAGACTGAGACTCTTTCCCGCTCCCAACATGGTTTCCTGAGGAACAGATCAACTGAGACGGCTCTAATACAACTTACTGAGTACATCTCTGAGGGCATGGAGGAGGGCATGCGAACGGCTGGATGGCTTCTGGACCTTTCCAAGGCTTTCGATAGTGTGTGCCACGAATGCCTGCTTCGGAAGCTGGAGAGCATTGGTGTTCGCGGATTGCCCCTAAAGTGGTTTACCAGCTACTTACGGGAAAGAACCCAGGCGGTACAGCTGCCTGCGTCTGATGGTCGATTTGTGAGATCCCACTTTGCTCCAATCTTCTCAGGAGTACCCCAGGGTAGCGTACTCGGCCCGCTTCTTTTCCTTATTTTCATTAACGATTTGGGCTCCTCAATTTCTTCCCCCACCTCTCTATGTGTTAATTATGCAGACGATACAACCATCCTCATCAGGTTGAAAACAAACGACCTCACTGAAATAAAAATCAACTAAACTTCCATTAGAAGCAGCATCTTCATGGCTTAGAGAAAATAAACTAAGATTGAATTTAACAAAAACCGAGTTGATTGACTTCCATTCTTGCCGTTCTCGTCTTCCTCCTTTACCGCCCATCCCAACCGTCAGTACTGAGATCTCTCCTACGCGGGTTGTAAAATTCTTGGGCTTTTACATCGATCAAAACTTGAACTGGCTGACTCACACTGACCACTTGTGCCGACGCCTTGCTAGCTCCTGCTTCCTTCTGAAACAACTCCAACACACTGTGTCTCATGACGTTCTTCTCTCCGCATACTACGGACATTTTTACAGTCACATCTCCTATGGCCTGGCCGTATGGGGCGGATCACAGAGTTCTTTACGCAGAGTTTTTCTTCTGCAGAAGAGAGCTATCAGGATACTGGCAGGCTTGTCCATAGATCAGTCCTGTAGGGGTCACTTCAGGCGTCTCGGTCTCCTCACGTTGCCTGCTGTTTATGTCTTCTCTCTTCTCAAACTGATTTACAAACATCAAGCCAAACTTGATCGTTTCCGATTCACACACCATTATCAGACCAGGCTTAATCTTTTCAAACTACCAACTCACCATCTCACTTCCACCGAAAGGACATTCACGTACACGGCCATAAAATTCCTTAATCACTTCAGGATAGACCCCGCAACCTTTGGATTCTCTCAGTTCAAGGCACATCTCCGAAGCTATCTCACAGACCTGGAACCCTATTCTACCATGGATATTCTGTCTTCCTCCCCCCCCCCCTCCACACCCTTATTGATTCATTAACCTAGCACCTTGTCACTAGGATATGTATAATTGTAAACGACAATGTAGTGTATACAATGACTAGCATTAGATTCTGAAAATTTTCCTTTATTTGTTCTTCTCAATTTTCTCTGATGCATTTGTGATTGTGATCAATGTGTTATAATGCCAATCGCTTGCGTATGACCTTTTGATTACGCAGGCGAATTTATGGTACTACTGCGTTTTGTTCTTTGTTTGTGAATTATGTATTATCATCGCTTACAACGCTATTGTACTAATCAATGATTGTTGAATTTAATGGTACAATAAAGAGATTTATTATTATTATTATTATTATTATTATTACAGTATCATTTAACTTTTGAAACTTTACATACTTACAAGCATATCTCTTCAATGAAATTTGTAGGTTAGATGCAATTAACTTTTGTGCATTTGGGGCAAAACGATCCCTTGTGGGTGGTGTAAAATGATCCCGGGATCATTTTATCCAACCCATAGGAATCGTTTTGCCCACATTTATTACATGGGTTTAATGAATTTAATAATTACCTACTATTATTCACTATTACAGAATGCCTCGTAAATATGTACGCAAAACACAAAGGCAAAGTTGGGATCCAGAGGCGATGCGAAATGCTCTTGCCGAGATAAAAAATAATGGAATGCAAATAAAGACAGCAGCAAGAACTTTCGGTGTGCCAGTGATGTCATTAAAACGTCGGGCGAAAAATAAGAATTTAATAGCCACAGACAGTAAGAAAATTATGGGTAGCAAGACGACAGTCTTCAGTCCGGATCAAGAAAACGAGTTGGTACAACATATTTTTGATTTGGAGACAAGAATGTACGGTTTAACAACAACAGATCTTCGTCGGTTAGCTTTTCAGCTAGCAAAAAGGAATAATATACCACATCCTTTTTCTGATATAAAAATGGCTGCAGGTAAAGACTGGCTCCACGGTTTCCAAAATCGACATCCCGAAATTAGTTTGCGGAGTCCAGAGTCTACTTCTGCCGCTCGTGCAAGAGCATTTAATAAGCCTGTCGTCACCAAGTTTTTCAATCTTCTAAAATATGTAATGCAAAAACATAATTATCCCTCTCATAGGATTTTCAACGTGGATGAAACGTCGATTTCGACAGTTCCTGGAAGGAATTCGAAAACATTTGCCAAAAAAGGAAGAAAGCAAGTTGCACGCATTACATCAGCTGAACGCGGAATTTCAACAACAGCAGTAATTTGCATATCATCAGCAGGAAATTTCATACCGCCTATGCTGATTTTTTCCAGAAAACGCATGAAAGCTGAACTAACTGACGGAGCCCCACCAGGAACAGTTTTTGCATGCAATGAGAGCGGGTGGATGAAGCTTGATTTATTCAAGCAATGGTTTGATCATTTTGTAAGCTTCGTTAAACCTTCTAAAGATGACCCTGCACTATTAATTATGGACGGACATTTATCCCATACAAAGAACTTGGATGTCATACTCAAAGCAAGGGAAAATTTCGTTGCTTTGTTATGTATACCACCTCACACAACCCATAGACTCCAGCCACTAGACGTTGGGGTTATGTTCCCACTAAATGCATACCTAGACCAAGCTCTAGAGAAATGGAGTAACAGTCATCCCGGAAGAACTGTCACGACATTTCAAGTCAGCACGATCTTTTGTGATGCTTACTTGAAAGCTGCTATACCCACTAACGCTATTAATGGGTTTCGAAAAACTGGGATCGTACCGTTTAATCCAGAAATTTTTACGGATGCCGATTTCATAGCTGCAGAAGTGACAGACGAACTCAATGAAGAACCAGACGCCCCCATTGAAGGAACTGTGGAAGAAGTAAGTCAAAAAAGTTCTCTTGCACATCTGAATTCTTCAATAGAACAAACTTCACTGCAAGGACGTCAAGAAAATCCTGTTCCAGGTCCAAGCTCACGTCCAGACACTGTCTTGTTAGATCCCGATTCTCGGGAACTGGGAATTAACAAAACTTCTTTATTTTCTTTTGCTCCCTCAGTATGTCATCCTCTTCCAAAAATAACTACTAAGAGAAGCATAAATAAACGCAAGTCAACTGGTGCTATAGTTCTAACAGGTACGCCATACAAGGACCAGCTAGAAAACGAAAAGCTGAAAAAAATTTAAGAGGAAAAAAGAAAGAAAGAGAGGAAAGACGCCAAAATCAGTAAAGGCAAATCACTAGAGACCTTGAAAATTAGGGGAAAAAATAAAAGAAAGTTGAGAAAAGATTGTGAGAGTAGCAGTGAAAGTTCTGATAACGCAGAATGCTTATTGTGTTCCGAAGAATTTAAATCTTCAACTGGCGGAGAAGGTTGGATCCAATGCACGAATTGTCGCGGATGGGCACACGATGAATGTGCAGGTGTAAGTGACGATGATGATGATTACATGTGTATCAGATGTGCGTTCCAGATTAGAGTCAAGCCAGTAAACAAATGTATAAAATTTTAGTTGGCTATTTTGTTATTTTTTGTTACTTTATACCTAAACCAAAGTTTTTCAGTTCCTAATGAAGGTTGTTTTTTTTTAATGAAAATAATTTCTATTTTGTTATGTTTATTTTTATAAGTTTCTGTTTGTGACAACGATAGTTTCGCTGATAAATACTTGTCGTTAAGTTCTTTAATTTCTAAGAAATCGTGTTGTTTTCAATAAATTGTGTTATGTTTTCACAAGAAAACATTCATCTTTTATACTTGTACAAGAACAGTTTTACTAATCAACCTTCCCAAATTTGTTATTATGCCTATAATAATTATTATAGTTGTGGTTGAGTTTTATAATTATTATTAAAGTAAACCATAACTACCACTGTTTAGTGTGGGATCGTTTTACCCACTTGGAGGGATCATTTTACCTCCACCATAGGGGCATAATGATTCCTTTGTTGGGTGTGAGATATGCCTATTGCTACCAAAGTTTTTGAAGCTATCAACACATTTAACCTTACCAAAATGTCAAGTAAACTATGCTTCTTCTTATATAACAATATTTGAGTTTTTAACATTTTCTATAGTTCCACTATTAGATATTTTTTCTTAGAGGGATCATTATACCCCACTCTCCCCTACTGGTACATAATTACAGGTTATGTTATGTTTCAAGTCGCTGCTATTAAACCGTTTATTTGCAGACAGTCAAGATGGATACCTTCCAAGGCCTGTTTGAGGGACTCGACACACCTCAAATTATGCAGACCTTTAAACAAATATTGGAGGTTTTCACACTGCCCCAAATAATAAATATGTACCAGCAGGGTGTTTTCGTGAACGGGCCTCAACTGCTCGTGGTTCGAGAGGTATTTATTTAGCGAATACGTATATTGCTCTATATTACGAAACATATTTTTAGGTCATTAGACAAAAAATAGTTTTTGAGACTTCAGACAGTCATCAAGATGCAGTATTTAAAAGGGTTATGAGCGATCTTGATAACCGTATTAATCCTGAAGAAGTCGACCAAACTATTCCCGTGCTGTTCACTGAAGGTACACAACTCTGCATATCCAGAGGTTGTAACCCTTTTAAGCGAGAGAACACGATTATATAAAAAATTTAATCTCACGGGGAGACGACTCATGTTTAGGTACAACCCATACGATGGCGCTATTAACCCGTTGGCATATATTCAGGTAAGTTTTTTTTTTTTAATATACATTAAACTAAAATGGGTGTGGTGTTATTTTTATAGAGAGGTCTAGACAGTGTACTACAGCGGGGATTACGTGGATTCAACGCTCATGATAGAATCGGTTTGATATTCGACAACTCCGATTTTCCTGAGAGACCGCTAGCAGTGTCGTTTCATCGCAAGGATGAGCTAACGATAGAATCCATACTGGGTACTTTAGAAAAGGTATATATTCACCTATAATTAAAATAATATAAGCGTATAATTATAGAACCTATAATTATAATATACCTATAATAATAAAAAAAGGTATATTATATATATTTTTAGTGTGAAATGATACATTTAGATGATCAAGATATAGCTATAGTTGTTGGACACTCTTCGACATTGTGACTAATTGATTTTTTGAACTCCCACCTAGATATTGCAATCCAATGCATCCTTTTTTACGACGGGAATTCTGACTCTAGCTGTGGACAGGATCGAAATGCCTCGTTTATGCGGTTCGATAAGACTCCCGGGGGCGTCGTTTGAAGATTTCTGCAAACGGAAACGCGGGGTATTGGAGGTTAGTAATGCTGATAATATGTGTCTAGCTTATGCGGTTGTCTTAGGGGTGGCGTATAAAACGGACAAAGCAGGTTTTGAGACTTTAATTAAAAATAAGCGACAGGTAGAAGAGCAAGGGCACCGTCTCTGCACACTAGCGGGGGTTAACTTAGCTCAGGGGGCTACTATAGAGCAGACGGCTAAATTGCAGACCTATTTATATAGCCAAAATATTGCTTTAATTATTTATAATAGTCGCAACGGAAAAAATGTATTTTTTGACGGTTTAAAGAAAACCCTAGTGTCGCCCATCATTATTAATTTATTAATGGAGGGCGAACATGTAAATTTAATATTAAGTCTCACAGCCTGCTTCTGTTCCAGTTATTTCTGTGAGCCGTGTCGAAAAAGATATCAGAATAAAAACGATCATATTAATTATTGTCCATTTAAATGTCCGTGCTGTCATTCAGCGCATTCTTGTAGTGTTCTCGAGGCTAGAGTCGACTGCTCTGTTTGTTTTAGAACTTTTAGAGGTCCCCAGTGTTTTGACATGCATAAGCCTGAAATATGTAAAACATTTCGCAGGTGTAAAAACTGTCTAAACACGGTAGTCGGTAATAAAAAACACACTTGTGGCACGAAATATTGCTCTTTATGCATGGCTCAGAAGCCTGTAAGACATTGCAAGCCTGTACATGCAACCAAACATATTAACCGTAACAAAAGCCGAGAGGCTAAGAGAAAATTTCATTTTAGTCTTTTTTGACTTAGAATGTACCCAAACTAAGAATGTGGGTCTCGATACATTTTTGCATGAGCCTAACCTCTGCGTTGCGCAGCATGTTTGTCGAAATGTGTTGACGCTGTAATTGATATAACTGTCCCTTGTGTTAGCTGCGGTATTCGGATCCATATTTTTAGAGAGCAGCCTGTAAAAGCTTTTACAGAATATTTAGCAAAGTTGATGTTAACCGGCCATCACATCACAGTGCTAGCTCATAATATGAAGGGGTATGACGGCTGTTTCATAGCTCGAGAATTATTATTAAACCCTCAACGGTGGCATCCAAAATTTATTAGAAACGGTAGCAAATTCATATCTAGTCACTCAAATTGTCAAAACTATAGATAGCTTAAATTATATGCCTCTTCCCCTAGCCAAACTACCGTCCATATTTAATTTTTCTGGCTGTAAAGGTTACTTTCCTCATTTATTTAACACCCTCGAGAACAGTAATTATTCCGGCACTTTACCCGACCCCGTCAATTACATGCCTGATAGAATGAGTCAAGAAGAACGCCGTAAATTTTATAGGTGGTATAATGACGAGGTGTCGAGAAATGTACAGTTTGACATGAATAAAGAAATCGTGGCATACTGCACTGAAGATGTCAATATTTTAAGAGTTGCCTGTTTAAAGTTTAGGCGATTCTTTTTAGAGGCAAACGGCGTAGATCCTTTTCAGGAGTCTGTAACGATTGCGGGGGCCTGTAATCTAGTATTCAGAAGAAACTTTCTGAAATCAGACAGCATAGGCCCGATACCAACGAACGGGTATCGAATGGCTGATGGACAATCATTGGTAGCATTAAAATGGCTGTACCTGAAAGAAATATCATCACCTCACCCTATTAAACATGCGGGAAATGGTCTTGAAGTCAGGTTGCCGTCAAATCTACTTGTAGTTGGTTTTTGCGCCGTGACAAACATAGTACATATATGAATTTTACGGTTGTTATTATCACGGTTGTAAGAGATGTTATCCCAAACAAACAGACTCAAATTTCGCAGATGACCACTCCGATATTAATATGCTTGCGTTTACCCGCAGGGAAAGAACTATGGCAAAGCATGATAAGCTCCTATCACTCGCCTACAACCTTGAGACAATTTGGGAGTGTGAGTTTCAGAAACTGATGAAAGATGATGTAAATATAATTTGTGTAAAAATAATATTGTGATAACGACGATGAAAGAAAAACATGTCATGTTAATTGTTCTTTTCTTCTATTTACAGGATATGGACGTCGAACCATCGTCTGCCCGTTTACGTTCAACGGGTACATCTCGATAATACAAAACGACACACTGATAACGTCGAAATACAAACTCGTATCGATATTTTCGAATTTGACGACGACGATATAACGAACAGTAATGGAAATGACACCGGCATGAAGGAGATAAATGTGGCAGTTCAAACGATTATCGAATCCATGAGTACGAATGATGCGAATCTCCCGCATCATTATCGTCGTTATGAAGAAGAGCATCGTTCTGGTCAAAACTATCAAATCTCGGAACAACGGTCCATTGTTATTAATAATAATGTTCACGATGATAATTATTGTAGACGTGGCGATGGTGGCAACGGTACGAGATATAACGAAGACGTTTCTGTGTCATATCAGCATGCCGAGCAGGACAATATCAACAGAATGTTCGATAAAATTTATAATAATGCGATGACAAGTATACGCGAGAAACGGTCAAATGCGATGACAAGTATACACGAGAAACGGTCAGAGTTCGAGGGTACCGAATTAGCAAATCTGCCGGATGTATCGGAGTATCCGGCAAATTTGTTGGAATTGGTGGAGAACATCGATGTTTCGAATACCGGCACCATGCCGGATTTGGGAGCATTTATGAATAATGACAATTTGATGGAAATACTAAGAGATTGTGACAATGACGGCAGCGTCGAGAATGTAAGCAAGAACAACGTACGAGTTGCCGATCATTTTATGACCGTCTCGGATCCGATACAAAATTTTGACCAGCAACCGCGATCACCGGTCCATTATCATCCGGTGGAAGGAGTCCGACAATTGAGACAAGCGGAACAGAAAATTTTTGCCGAATTCTTTTCGTATAAACCTGTCGTTTGTGCAGACCACGATGACGATGATGATAATGTAAATAATATTGTAAGTAACGATAATAGATTAGAAATAAGTTACAGTAGTCCGTATCCAGTCGCATTGACCAGTCGAACGACGATATCGTCACGTACGATGCCCAAGACAAAATGTTTTCTGCCAATGTTAACCGTTAACACGTTATATTTGTTATGTCTGCTGGCGATCCGGCGGTTCGGTGTTCAATGCGACGTGGATAGATTGAAACGCACGGCGATTGTCATGTTCAACACTAAACAAATAGTAGAACATTTAGAACAGATACGTCCAAAATTAATAGACATATTATTATTGCACGTTTTGTATATGTATGATCTAGATCTGCCCGTAAATATTGACAATTTTAACGTATCAGCCGATGTTCTGAATAATTTAGAAAATGTTCTGAGTAAATGTTGTCTATATTTACGGGCAGAATCTAAATACACAACGGACGAAGTCCTCGGTATGTATTTCAAAAAAATTAGAATTTTAGCAGGTCAAGATGACGGCACTGTATTTAAAATATATTTGAACGCTATAGACGTAGGGAAAACTAAAAGATGTAGAACCAAAGGAACGGCGGTCGCCTGTAAAAAAAGAAAACGATCAACCGCCGGAACGAATAAACATGTTAAAAGTGTTGAAATCATTACACGAACCGATACCGAATCCGAGGCTGACGAACCTGTTTCAAACGAACATTTACAGACGCTTACGCGTAACGACGTATCACGACCGTACCCCGACGCAGTCGAAGCCGGAACATCGCAATCGCGTAACGCGAACGAAACAACGACGACAATTTATCATCGTAATCATCATCATGACGGGCAGTTTGCCTTTGTGAACTGTTCGGTCGACGAGGTGGCCGAATCGGAGTTCGATAAATTTGCATCCGGCAACGACGATGATGATGATGATGTTCGTGTAGATGAGAATTGTATCGAGATAAACTCTCGGCGAGACGACGATGCTGCCGATGTAGATTGTCTGAATTCAAACGACGATGATGATGACGAAAACTTCATCATAGATTTGCAAGAATCGAATGATGACGATGATGATGACTTGTCGTCGCACCCGAACAATGTTAATTACGAAGCGGATCTTTGTGTAATAAACAATACGTTGATAAATAACGAAAAAGCCGAACGTAAAAAATTGATCACGCGCAATCGGGCCTTAGAATCGTGGATTTCGAACGATTAGAGAAATTGCGATTTTCCACGGTAGACTTCGTATCGGTACAAGGAAGCAAGAAACGGAAACGTGTATATAAGACTATTGACGAACAAGTGCGTAAGATGCCGACATTGACAAAGATTCTAGAACAGTGCGATAACGACGACTCGTTGTTTAAACCTGATTTAGAAGACGTCATGACGTACCTTTCGGATAAATTGAACAGAGTAGAGTACGAACGGACAATCGTTACTGACAAATGCCCGTATTCACAAACGATAATTTCCTAAATAATTACGTAATCAATTATACCCATCTCACTCTATTGCCAAAAAACTGCATATCTCCATCTCACTTATTTAATTAATTACGTAATTATTTAGGAAATTATCGTTTGTGAATACGGGCAAAAGTATTATACAGTGAAATATTTAAAGACATAAACGACGACATCGAGACCTTTTTAAAATCGCTGCAGAAAGATTTGGACGTCAAAGGCTATGTGCGATTTTCATTTCCTGACAATATCAAACGATTATACAGTGCTTCCCAAAAGTAACGGATAAATTCGATAAAACAGAGAGCGCTGTTTTTTGAAAAAAATTTAAAAAACAGGTCGATTTTGTTTTTGAGTTGTTCAACGTTTGACATAATATTGGGGTATACAGGGTGATGTGCGAAAAAGTGATGACGTCATCGGTATTTTTTTTAAATGACAACCCCTATTTTTTATTTCATTTTTTGATACTTCATTCAATTGCCAATATGGTAATGTAATCAATTTGTAACCTCAAATTAGGAAATTTCTGAGAAAACAGCTTGTGAGTCGAAATTGTGCACTTTTTACTGATGTCAAAATCGGAACAATAACGATAAAAATAAAAAAAAAAATCAAATAAAAATTACTGTTTCCATGGTAATTTTATAAGATCTGTCTATTAAATTAAGTTTATTAAATTAAATCTATTAAATTAAATTATTAAATCTATTAAATCTGTCTAAATAAGTTTTTTTCTGAAAAATGTCCTTATTTAAGTTTACAAAATTATTACATTACCGTATTGGCAATTGAATGAAGTATCGGAAAATGGAATAAAAAATAGGGGTTGCCATTTAAAAAAAATGCCGATGACGTCACCACTTTTTCGCGCATCACCCTGTATACCCCAATATTATGTCAAAAGCTGAACAACTCAAAAATAAAATCGACCTGTTTTTTTATTTTTTCAAAAAAACCGCGCTTTCCGTATTATCGAATTTATCCGTTACTTTTGAGAAGCACTGTACATCTTACGAGAGCTCAATCTGAACGACGCGAAAATTGAAACTTTTCTGTGGAAGCACGCTTCTCTCTACATTCTCAACGGCATGGAAAGTTATACGTACAATATGTACTTGGATCACGTATCGTTAATAGCTAATAAATATTTGATTCCTTTAGGTCCGATTGTAGATTATTTACCCAACATTTATACATTGTTGATTCACAATCTTGATAAAATCATAACTTTATTTATTACGTTAAAATTGAAAAATTTTAAAGATATGATAAATAACATATTCCAACACGTTCGGGTACCGCGTCTACATTTGAACAATAAAATTCGGATAGTATTTCCAAATAAAATTAACGATACGTATCAACGGCACGTCGATCAATTTACGAGCGTTTCGATCGCGAAAGTAGCCAACGTTACGTTGAGCGATGTCGAGTTGTTGAACGTCACCGTTACAACAAACAATAAAACTTCGATCGTAGCTTTCACGTACGGCAAGCAAAACATCAGGTTACCGAGGTATATCGCACGAGAACTATATTTGTTGCACAAGTGGATCGGCGGAGATCGTGTTGTGCCAAATTTTAAATACGTCCGATACGCGAGTATCAATCCAGAGTTACGATTCGCCGGCGAGACGGCTATTAGAGTTGCCGGTCAAGCCTGTTATCATCGCCTGTCGGACGTATGTAAAAAGAAACACGCAATAAAAATTGCGAGTTTCGATATGTTTTCTAGCGACATACGCGCCGGTAAATATTTGCTCGTAAATCAGGTTGATCTCTTTACAACATATTCCAAATTTAATCGATACTACAAGTTAAACGACAAAGAGACTTATGTGACGGACTTATACAAGGACACTATGCGCGTTTCGTTGTCTTCTGATATATTTCCTTCTGAGACGTTATCATACAAAACTGTGACGTCGTCACCGTTGTCAGGTGATGATGATGATTCGTGCACATTGTACGTGTTCACGAACATTTCGTGCAGGCATTACTGGCTTTTGAAAGCTAGCGTAACGTCGATCAATTCACCGTGTTTATTAAAAAAACACATCATTTTAGATTTGTACAGTAAAGTTTGTATGCTTACGAGACAGATTCCTAATGTAACTATAGGCCAAAGCCACTGTGCTCAGGTAAACTTGTTCATGTACGGTTTTCTGTATAACATAATGACAGCTTTTTCGTTGAAGATTAAGCATCTGTCGATGACTCGGTGGGAACGATCGACGACGCTAGCTGAATCTTCCGACTTCGGCAATTTGGCTACGACGTCTAAAGATCGCGTGGTACAGGAAATATGTCAGAATTATCGAACGATGAGCGCATTCGTCACGCACATTGCAAATAGTTACGGGTTGTCGTTGTTAAAAGAGACCTGTTTGCAATTATCTATAGATTATATCGATTGCATGAGTGTCGGTCATGCGAACGATGTGATCGCGGATGATGTAAACACGAAGGAAACTTTTAACAACAAAATTGAAGAAATTATGACGGTCGTAAATTCCAAGCACGATACCTGTCACGCAGACGTCGGTGTATACGATCTATCCAATCTGCAATTTAAGCCACGACCAGTTACACGGCGTACCAACGTAAAAAGCGATAAGATCATATTCGACGTCTTATTCGTTAAAAATTATCTTTACCTATCGTGTGCACAATGTGTAGAAATATTACATCGAATCGTGACAGTGTATTGTAAAGGGATTCGCGATCGTCGTAGTATACCGGGCAGACGCGGTACTATGGGCTATGTCGAACTACTATTACCGACGGACATAAACAAGACGATCGACTTTCGATTGAACCAGGACACGTTGAGAAGCCTCGGAATCACCGGTTCGGTGGCCAGAACGAAAAATTCATCACTGTATCGTTCCTATACATTCTACGTAATTCGCACCTCCGCATCAAAATATTTGATCAAAATTACGGGCAACCAAAACTATTATTTCGCAAAGTCCGTCGTTACACCGACACATGATGATTATGATGATGATGATGACGACGGATCGATAATCGTTATATTATTTTTGTTACCTGGTATACAGTCGTCGACAATCTTGACGTATTTTATTATTTAATAATTGTTAATTTTTACCGTTTATTATTAATCCAAACTGTGACCCGTCCATTATCGATGACATCGTACGCTTGTTATTATTTGTTTAGTTTTCGACGAGTATCGATATATATTTAGTACCTGTGTATCTTGTTAAGATTATTTATTTATCGATATGTCGATTATCTGTGATAATGTTAAATATTTGCAATTCTATTATTACGAATTGCGTAGTAAACGATACCGATTATTATGTATACAGTATTAATGACAATCAGTATTATTTTTTATTTTGTCGTGAAATATCACATTTGCCTTGTGTTGATTAAAAGTGGCATCATTTCAAGCATACCGAGATCGTATTAATAAAGCTTTGGAACCCAAATCCCAATGGACCCAATGACAACGAAGTATGTCCGAGTCTTACGTTAACCGGCTCTTTTTCAAAGAGACTTATTAATAATCGCTAATTAGCGATTGGGAAATCTCCCCCTTTATATCATTCCAATGAAATTGTTGAGGTGAATGCAGAAACCCCAACCAATGAGGAAATAAATGTCAAAAGGAAGAAATCAATAATGGATTATATCGAAACACAAGTTACAATAATTGGAGTTTTAGGTCTTCCTTAGCCTAATTGTACCCAGATTTGAGATTTATTTCAAAATATCTACCCTGGCTAGAATCTTTAAAGTTTAAACCTATAAAAGACCACTTATTTCTACAAGTCAGGCTTACAAGGCTCCCGGTCACAACACTCCATAACTGTTATTTTAACTAAAGAGGATTCATCTTCAATAAATCTTCATTTTGGTACCATATAAATGATATTATCTAGGGATGCAACGAATATTCGGCAACTATTCGGCGAGCGTAATATTCGGCCATTTTGCCGAATATTCTATTCGGCCGAATATTTATATTTGTCGCCGAATATCTCCGCCGAATATGTCTCACTTTTTATGAATGGATTATACCTACATATTTTTCAAGACATTTTAGGAAACTCGTAAATAATAATGGCTTGAATCTATTGTTCATCACAGTTAATCCCTTAACAATAGACTACCTATCTACCTGAATATTTTTATAGCTGAATAGGACTCTTTTTCAAGCATTGACAGAATATTTTACACTTTAATTACAGCATCCTACCTGTAATTTAGCGGGTTTCGTAACTTGAAAAATACTAATTTATACCTACACAATAATATTCCTATATTATCATCAATTGGCTATTAATTTTAGGGACTCTTCAGAGAAATTATGAAACAAAAATCAGAGATAACACAGAACGCAGACTTCATGATTGTATAAAAATTTAAAAGAATTTCTGTTTTCAAGTGGGTCCTTTCAATTTGTAAACAAACCACTTATACTCAATGGTTAGGGGAAAGGCGAGTATATGGTAAAAGAAAAGGACAAAGTTCATATCTACCCATTTCACCAAAAGAGACAAACAACAATAATGGAAATATGGGATGACTTCATGAATCAGATTCCAGTGTTGACGGTAATGGGCTATAAATCAACAATAAATCACACTTCACCTTTTGAATTTTAGAAATTTCTTATTCATTCTTGAAATCTAACAAATTTAATAACATTGTTCCTCTTGTGTTTTATTATAGGGGGGTGATTGATGAACTTATAGAAATTGCTTACACTTTACCTACTCGCTTGAAATTTCAATGACAGGATAGTAACAAAAAGATAAAGTACCCAGGTACCTACGTCTAAGAATAATTGATTATTTACTGAAAACTGATCAATAAAGTCAATAAAAATCACCCAACAATAGCGCTGAAACGGTTCCTTTCCGAGAATTTATTGTTTCATTAGGTACCTAAAATCCAACCTATAAAGCACATGAATGACTGAAAGATGCATGTAAAAAACTGGTTATGGACAAGTTGGACAACCCTCAAATAAAATAAAGATAAAGAAAAGAAGCCTGTTCGAGCTGACACTGTGGACTCACCAGGAATTAAAAATTTCTCAAAACCATAATATTCGGCGGGCCGAATATTCGGATTCGGCCGAATACTAATGGCAGAATATTCGTATTCGGTATTCGGCAAAAATCGGTATTCGTTGCATCCCTAATATTATCAAACCTTGTTATCAAGAATATTGAGTTACAACAATTATTATTGTTCATTTTTAAATCAAGTAACCAGGCCCAACCTGCAAACCTGATATGGGAAAGTTTACACTTAATTTGTTGTTCCCTTGTCATTATACATCAACGAATTTATTATATTCGGATTCGGTGATCATAATCGCAACTAGCAGGAAGAGGCTGAGCGAAAGACAGTAACTAAATTAAGATTTTTTGGCAGATGAAAAATATGCTGTAAAAATCTTTTAGTAGCACATTGCTTGCATGTGCTCTAGTAAGTGCCCCCTCCCCCACTTTTTTCTTCTTAGAGCAACTTCACTTATTCACTTGTATGACGAAATCGGATATGTTTTCCAAGACCTGTATTTAAAAACTTGCATTTTAATTTTTTGCTATTTTGTTTAAATTTCTAAAAACTCCTCGATCGACATGAAAATGTTATCAATATTAGTGTATTCTTTTAGCAGCTGATCGTAGGTAGGAAATTTCACGAAAGTAGGTACCTACTCATAGAATAGTTTAATGCGTGGTAATAGAACTTGCTGCTCTTTACACAATTTTTTCAAGAGAACAAGAAGGACCTCCTCTACCCTCCAGTAACCCCCCCCCCCCCCTCTTACCCAGGTGACAATTTAAACAACTAACAACAACGTTGTTGCTTAATATTTAAATACCACGTGCCTAAAAACAATGTTATTAAGTTTTTATTAAGACTCGGACATTCGGTGCCAACATTAGCTGGCCACACACACAGAGGTTAACCCGCCTGTTCTAACCGCTGCAGATATGTCTGCAGATAAGTCTGCCGGTTTAATACGCCACAGATCAAACCATCGTGGTCCACTAACGCAAAACAAAAATGCACAGATCAGTCTTCCACAGTTGATCTGTCACACGCCAAATCGCTTGTTCGTGGGCAAAACCCACAGATTTATCCGCGGATTAAACTGAAACTGTGGAATTTCGGTTTGACGAAAGTTTTGTTTTGACATGCGTCATAAACTGCAAGAATAATGCTTAAAATGTTTCGTAATAAAAAAAGGTTCTTTGCTGTGAAATAATAGTTAATGCAAATAATGCAAACAATTAATAATGGAAAATAGGGGTGTCACAAAGAGACGTTCTAAATGGGTTAAAAGTTAAGAAAAAAAAGTTGCTTAAGAAAAAGCAACTCAACTTATTTCTACTAATAGGAGATAAGAGCAAATGATCCTGAAATGATTCTTTCCGGAAACATCCATCTAAGATTTTGTACTTTCTTACTAACAAAATTTTGACCATGACTTGCAGTAGGTACCTAATAAAGTTTATCGTAAGCTTTCTTTTTTTGAATTTTTATTCGTGTAATCTTTGCTTTTAATTTTTCATAAAGCGGGATGCTCTTTGTAAATTTGTATGAGTTTTGTTAGAGAAGAGAACAGCCATTTCGGAAGACATATTATCCAATAAACTTTGACGATTAAAAAAAATGTGTGTACGAACTGTCTGTTAATTGACGGCCGAAGTTTTCATCCGCAGTGCAAACTGGCAGACAAGTCTGCACAGATGAAATCTGGCACGGCGATTACCCACTAACACAAGGATTAAACCGTAAGTTTCAACCGCCCCGTTCCAAACTGGCAAATCAACCTCTGTGTGTATGGCCAGCTATTGGGTTCAGACTTTGATTTGAAAGACTTTGAATCGTCTTCTACTGTCAATTTCGATGCAGTAGACAAATGTATTTTCATCGCTTGGGGTCAACCTTTGATATGGTATATTTGAATAATCTTCTGTTGTTAATTTTGATTCAGTAGACCAATTACAATACTTTTGATAGTATGATGTTAACATTTCATCTGGTAGACTTTGTTATTTCGCATCGCTGGTAGATATTGTTAATGCTGATTCAGTAGACCAATATGCTTCGAATCGTTTGGTGGAAACGTTTGATCTGGTAGACTTGGAATCATCTTCTGCTATTGTTAATTACTGATTCGGGCTTCTATTCTCACTTTATATCTGGTACTGTCTTCTGCTATCGATTCTGATACTTTGAATTTTTCAGGATAAGAGTACACTGCTGCCAATTTTTTATCGAGTAAACTCTGATTAGTCTTCAATTACCAATCAATCTCTATCCAGTGGATAAATATTTGAATTAACTTTTGTTGCTAGCAGTAAATTATCGATTTGGCAGGATTTGGATGATCTGCTATCAAATCTGCATGGATGTTTAGATGGACTACCTATCTTTATAAATTCTTCTTAATATTTCTGTTTATAGCAGTGTACATTTGTTTTGTTGGTTCTGGATCGGTTATAATTTGAGTCGTCTTCTGTTTGCAATCTTCTTACTATTAGCTCAGTTCCTGGTAATAGAACATGTGAGTAATTCTGTTAGGAATTGAACAAGACGTACCAAAAACAGTTGTCACTTTTTCTCTCCAACATTGCAGGACATCATCACTTGATAAGTTCTTGAATGGCAGCTTCTGAGTTGCCTTGTGTTGATTAAAAGTGGCATCATTTCAAGCATACCGAGATCGTATTAATAAAGCTTTGGAACCCAAATCCCAATGGACCCAATGACAACGAAGTATGTCCGAGTCTTACGTTAACCGGCTCTTTTTCAAAGAGACTTATTAATAATCGCTAATTAGCGATAGGGAAATCTCCCCCTTTATATCATTCCAATGAAATTGTTGAGGTGAATGCAGAAACCCCAACCAATGAGGAAATAAATGTCAAAAGGAAGAAATCAATAATGGATTATATCGAAACAAAAGTTACAATAATTGGAGTTTTAGGTCTTCCTTAGCCTAATTGTACCCAGATTTGAGATTTATTTCAAAATATCTACCCTGGCTAGAATCTTTAAACCTATAAAAGACCACTTATTTCTACAAGTGGCGACTGTTTTCTTCAAAAAAAAAAAAAAAACATGACATGAAGTATACTCATAGGTCCATAACACTGACGCTGTTTCAAAATTTTACAGCTCTACTCTACACTGGCAGTTAATAAGAAAAAGTCAGGCTTACAAGGCTCCCAGGTCACAACACTCCATAACTGTTATTTTAACTAAAGAGGATTCATCTTCAATAAATCTTCATTTTGGTACCATAGAAATGATATTATCAAACCTTGTTATCAAGAATATTGAGTTACAACAATTATTATTGTTCATTTTTAAATCAAGTAACCAGGCCCAACCTGCAAACCTGATATGGGAAAGTTTACACTTCATTTGTTGTTCCCTTGTCATTACACATCAACGAATTTACTATATTCGGATTCGGTGATCATAATCGCAACTAGCAGGAAGAGGCTGAGCGAAAGACAGAACTAAATTAGGATTTTTTGGCAGATGAAAAATATGCTGTAAAAATCTTTTCGTAGCACATTGCTTGCATGTGCTCTAGTAAGTGCCACCTCCCCCACTTTTTTCTTCTTAGAGCAACTTCACTTATTCACTAGTATGACGAAATCGGATATGTTTTCCAAGACCTGTATTTAAAAACTTGATTTTTAATTTTTTGCTATTTTGTTTAAATTAAATTTCTAAAAACTCCTCGATCGACATGAAAATGTTATCAATTTTAGTGTATTCTTTTGGCAGCTGATCGTAGGTAGGAAATTTCACGAAAGTAGGTACCTACTCATAGATTAGTTTAATGTGTGGTAATAGAACTTGCTGCTCTTTAGACAATTTTTTCAAGAGAACAAGAAGAACCTCCTCTACCCTCCAGTCACCCCCCCCCCCTCTTACCCAGGTGACAATATAAACAAATAACAACAACGTTGTTGCTTAATATTTAAATACCACGTGCCTAAAAACAATGTTATTAAGTTTTTATTAAGACTCGGACATTCGGTGCCAACATTGGGTTCAGACTTTGATTTGAAAGACTTTGAATCGTCTTCTACTGTCAATTTCGATGCAGTAGACAAATGTATTTTCATCGCTTGGGGTCAACCTTTGATATGGTATATTTGAATAATCTTCTGTTGTTAATTTTGATTCAGTAGACCAATTACAATACTTTTGATAGTATGATGTTAACATTTCATCTGGTAGACTTTGTTATTTCGCATCGCTGGTAGATATTGTTAATGCTGATTCAGTAGACCAATATGCTTCGAATCGTTTGGTGGAAACGTTTGATCTGGTAGACTTGGAATCGTCTTCTGCTATTGTTAATTACTGATTCGGGCTTCTATTCTCACTTTATATCTGGTACTGTCTTCTGCTATCGATTCTGATACTTTGAATTTTTCAAGATAAGAGTACACTGCTGCCAATTTTTTATCGAGTAAACTCTGATTAGTCTTCAATTACCAATCAATCTCTATCCAGTGGAACTTTGAATTAACTTTTGTTGCTAGCAGTAAATTATCGATTTGGCAGGATTTGGATGATCTGCTATCAAATCTGCATGGATGTTTAGATGGACTACCTATCTTTATAAATTCTTCTTAATATTTCTGTTTATAGCAGTGTACATTTGTTTTGTTGGTTCTGGATCGGTTATAATTTGAGTCGTCTTCTGTTTGCAATCTTCTTACTATTAGCTCAGTTCCTGGTAATAGAACATGCGAGTAATTCTGTTAGGAATTGAACAAGACGTACCAAAAACAGTTGTCACTTTTTCTCTCCAACATTGCAGGACATCATCACTTGATAAGTTCTTGAATGGCAGCTTTTGAGTTGCCTTGTGTTGATTAAAAGTGGCATCATTTCAAGCATACCGAGATCGTATTAATAAAGCTTTGGAACCCAAATCGCAATGGACCCAATGACAACGAAGTATGTCCGAGTCTTACGTTAACCGGCTCTTTTTCAAAGAGACTTATTAATATTCGCTAATTAGCGATTGGGAAATCTCCCCCTTTATATCATTCCAATGAAATTGTTGAGGTGAATGCAGAAACCCCAACCAATGAGGAAATAAATGTCAAAAGGAAGAAATCAATAATGGATTATATCGAAACAAAAGTTACAATAATTGGAGTTTTAGGTCTTCCTTAGCCTAATTGTACCCAGATTTGAGATTTATTTCAAAATATCTACCCTGGCTAGAATCTTTAAACCTATAAAAGACCACTTATTTCTACAAGTGGCGACTGTTTTCTTCAAAAAAAAAAAAAAACATGACATGAAGTATACTCATAGGTCCATAACACTGACGCTGTTTCAAAATTTTACAGCTCTACTCTACACTGGCAGTTAATAAGAAAAAGTCAGGCTTACAAGGCTCCCAGGTCACAACACTCCATAACTGTTATTTTAACTAAAGAGGATTCATCTTCAATAAATCTTCATTTTGGTACCATAGAAATGATATTATCAAACCTTGTTATCAAGAATATTGAGTTACAACAATTATTATTGTTCATTTTTAAATCAAGTAACCAGGCCCAACCTGCAAACCTGATATGGGAAAGTTTACACTTCATTTGTTGTTCCCTTGTCATTATACATCAACGAATTTATTATATTCGGATTCGGTGATCATAATCGCAACTAGCAGGAAGAGGCTGAGCGAAAGACAGTAACTAAATTAAGATTTTTTGGCAGATGAAAAATATGCTCTAAAAATCTTTTAGTAGCACATTGCTTGCATGTGCTCTAGTAAGTGCCCCCTCCCCCACTTTTTTCTTTTTAGAGCAACTTCACTTATTCACTAGTATGACGAAATCGGATATGTTTTCCAAGACCTGTATTTAAAAACTGGCTTTTTAATTTTTTGCTATTTTGTTTAAATTAAATTTCTAAAAACTCCTCGATCGACATGAAAATGTTATCAATTTTAGTGTATTCTTTTGGCAGCTGATCGTAGGTAGGCATTTTCACGAAAGTAGGTACCTACTCATAGAATAGTTTAATGTGTGGTAATAGAACTTGCTGCTCTTTAGACAATTTTTTCAAGAGAACAAGAAGGACCTCCTCTACCCTCCAGTCACTCCCCCCCCCTTCTTACCCAGGTGACAATATAAACAAATAACAACAACGTTGTTGCTTAATATTTAAATACCACGTGCCTAAAAACAATGTTATTAAGTTTTTATTAAGACTCGGACATTCGGTGCCAACATTGGGTTCAGACTTTGATTTGAAAGACTTTGAATCGTCTTCTACTGTCAATTTCGATGCAGTAGACAAATGTATTTTCATCGCTTGGGGTCAACCTTTGATATGGTATATTTGAATAATCTTCTGTTGTTAATTTTGATTCAGTAGACCAATTACAATACTTTTGATAGTATGATGTTAACATTTCATCTGGTAGACTTTGTTATTTCGCATCGCTGGTAGATATTGTTAATGCTGATTCAGTAGACCAATATGCTTCGAATCGTTTGGTGGAAACGTTTGATCTGGTAGACTTGGAATCATCTTCTGCTATTGTTAATTACTGATTCGGGCTTCTATTCTCACTTTATATCTGGTACTGTCTTCTGCTATCGATTCTGATACTTTGAATTTTTCAGGATAAGAGTACACTGCTGCCAATTTTTTATCGAGTAAACTCTGATTAGTCTTCAATTACCAATCAATCTCTATCCAGTGGATAAATATTTGAATTAACTTTTGTTGCTAGCAGTAAATTATCGATTTGGCAGGATTTGGATGATCTGCTATCAAATCTGCATGGATGTTTAGATGGACTACCTATCTTTATAAATTCTTCTTAATATTTCTGTTTATAGCAGTGTACATTTGTTTTGTTGGTTCTGGATCGGTTATAATTTGAGTCGTCTTCTGTTTGCAATCTTCTTACTATTAGCTCAGTTCCTGGTAATAGAACATGTGAGTAATTCTGTTAGGAATTGAACAAGACGTACCAAAAACAGTTGTCACTTTTTCTCTCCAACATTGCAGGACATCATCACTTGATAAGTTCTTGAATGGCAGCTTCTGAGTTGCCTTGTGTTGATTAAAAGTGGCATCATTTCAAGCATACCGAGATCGTATTAATAAAGCTTTGGAACCCAAATCCCAATGGACCCAATGACAACGAAGTATGTCCGAGTCTTACGTTAACCGGCTCTTTTTCAAAGAGACTTATTAATAATCGCTAATTAGCGATAGGGAAATCTCCCCCTTTATATCATTCCAATGAAATTGTTGAGGTGAATGCAGAAACCCCAACCAATGAGGAAATAAATGTCAAAAGGAAGAAATCAATAATGGATTATATCGAAACAAAAGTTACAATAATTGGAGTTTTAGGTCTTCCTTAGCCTAATTGTACCCAGATTTGAGATTTATTTCAAAATATCTACCCTGGCTAGAATCTTTAAACCTATAAAAGACCACTTATTTCTACAAGTGGCGACTGTTTTCTTCAAAAAAAAAAAAAAACATGACATGAAGTATACTCATAGGTCCATAACACTGACGCTGTTTCAAAATTTTACAGCTCTACTCTACACTGGCAGTTAATAAGAAAAAGTCAGGCTTACAAGGCTCCCAGGTCACAACACTCCATAACTGTTATTTTAACTAAAGAGGATTCATCTTCAATAAATCTTCATTTTGGTACCATAGAAATGATATTATCAAACCTTGTTATCAAGAATATTGAGTTACAACAATTATTATTGTTCATTTTTAAATCAAGTAACCAGGCCCAACCTGCAAACCTGATATGGGAAAGTTTACACTTCATTTGTTGTTCCCTTGTCATTATACATCAACGAATTTACTATATTCGGATTCGGTGATCATAATCGCAACTAGCAGGAAGAGGCTGAGCGAAAGACAGAACTAAATTAGGATTTTTTGGCAGATGAAAAATATGCTGTAAAAATCTTTTCGTAGCACATTGCTTGCATGTGCTCTAGTAAGTGCCCCCTCCCCCACTTTTTTCTTCTTAGAGCAACTTCACTTATTCACTAGTATGACGAAATCGGATATGTTTTCCAAGACCTGTATTTAAAAACTTGATTTTTAATTTTTTGCTATTTTGTTTAAATTAAATTTCTAAAAACTCCTCGATCGACATGAAAATGTTATCAATTTTAGTGTATTCTTTTGGCAGCTGATCGTAGGTACAAAATTTCACGAAAGTAGGTACCTACTCATAGATTAGTTTAATGTGTGGTAATAGAACTTGCTGCTCTTCAGACAATTTTTTCAAGAGAACAAGAAGAACCTCCTCTACCCTCCAGTCACCCCCCCCCCTCTTACCCAGGTGACAATATAAACAAATAACAACAACGTTGTTGCTTAATATTTAAATACCACGTGCCTAAAAACAATGTTATTAAGTTTTTATTAAGACTCGGACATTCGGTGCCAACATTGGGTTCAGACTTTGATTTGAAAGACTTTGAATCGTCTTCTACTGTCAATTTCGATGCAGTAGACAAATGTATTTTCATCGCTTGGGGTCAACCTTTGATATGGTATATTTGAATAATCTTCTGTTGTTAATTTTGATTCAGTAGACCAATTACAATACTTTTGATAGTATGATGTTAACATTTCATCTGGTAGACTTTGTTATTTCGCATCGCTGGTAGATATTGTTAATGCTGATTCAGTAGACCAATATGCTTCGAATCGTTTGGTGGAAACGTTTGATCTGGTAGACTTGGAATCGTCTTCTGCTATTGTTAATTACTGATTCGGGCTTCTATTCTCACTTTATATCTGGTACTGTCTTCTGCTATCGATTCTGATACTTTGAATTTTTCAGGATAAGAGTACACTGCTGCCAATTTTTTATCGAGTAAACTCTGATTAGTCTTCAATTACCAATCAATCTCTATCCAGTGGAACTTTGAATTAACTTTTGTTGCTAGCAGTAAATTATCGATTTGGCAGGATTTGGATGATCTGCTATCAAATCTGCATGGATGTTTAGATGGACTACCTATCTTTATAAATTCTTCTTAATATTTCTGTTTATAGCAGTGTACATTTGTTTTGTTGGTTCTGGATCGGTTATAATTTGAGTCGTCTTCTGTTTGCAATCTTCTTACTATTAGCTCAGTTCCTGGTAATAGAACATGTGAGTAATTCTGTTAGGAATTGAACAAGACGTACCAAAAACAGTTGTCACTTTTTCTCTCCAACATTGCAGGACATCATCACTTGATAAGTTCTTGAATGGCAGCTTCTGAGTTGCCTTGTGTTGATTAAAAGTGGCATCATTTCAAGCATACCGAGATCGTATTAATAAAGCTTTGGAACCCAAATCCCAATGGACCCAATGACAACGAAGTATGTCCGAGTCTTACGTTAACCGGCTCTTTTTCAAAGAGACTTATTAATAATCGCTAATTAGCGATAGGGAAATCTCCCCCTTTATATCATTCCAATGAAATTGTTGAGGTGAATGCAGAAACCCCAACCAATGAGGAAATAAATGTCAAAAGGAAGAAATCAATAATGGATTATATCGAAACAAAAGTTACAATAATTGGAGTTTTAGGTCTTCCTTAGCCTAATTGTACCCAGATTTGAGATTTATTTCAAAATATCTACCCTGGCTAGAATCTTTAAACCTATAAAAGACCACTTATTTCTACAAGTGGCGACTGTTTTCTTCAAAAAAAAAAAAACATGACATGAAGTATACTCATAGGTCCATAACACTGACGCTGTTTCAAAATTTTACAGCTCTACTCTACACTGGCAGTTAATAAGAAAAAGTCAGGCTTACAAGGCTCCCAGGTCACAACACTCCATAACTGTTATTTTAACTAAAGAGGATTCATCTTCAATAAATCTTCATTTTGGTACCATAGAAATGATATTATCAAACCTTGTTATCAAGAATATTGAGTTACAACAATTATTATTGTTCATTTTTAAATCAAGTAACCAGGCCCAACCTGCAAACCTGATATGGGAAAGTTTACACTTCATTTGTTGTTCCCTTGTCATTATACATCAACGAATTTACTATATTCGGATTCGGTGATCATAATCGCAACTAGCAGGAAGAGGCTGAGCGAAAGACAGAACTAAATTAGGATTTTTTGGCAGATGAAAAATATGCTGTAAAAATCTTTTCGTAGCACATTGCTTGCATGTGCTCTAGTAAGTGCCCCCTCCCCCACTTTTTTCTTCTTAGAGCAACTTCACTTATTCACTAGTATGACGAAATCGGATATGTTTTCCAAGACCTGTATTTAAAAACTTGATTTTTAATTTTTTGCTATTTTGTTTAAATTAAATTTCTAAAAACTCCTCGATCGACATGAAAATGTTATCAATTTTAGTGTATTCTTTTGGCAGCTGATCGTAGGTAGGAAATTTCACGAAAGTAGGTACCTACTCATAGATTAGTTTAATGTGTGGTAATAGAACTTGCTGCTCTTTAGACAATTTTTTCAAGAGAACAAGAAGAACCTCCTCTACCCTCCAGTCCCCCCCCCCCCCCCCCTCTTACCCAGGTGACAATATAAACAAATAACAACAACGTTGTTGCTTAATATTTAAATACCACGTGCCTAAAAACAATGTTATTAAGTTTTTATTAAGACTCGGACATTCGGTGCCAACATTGGGTTCAGACTTTGATTTGAAAGACTTTGAATCGTCTTCTACTGTCAATTTCGATGCAGTAGACAAATGTATTTTCATCGCTTGGGGTCAACCTTTGATATGGTATATTTGAATAATCTTCTGTTGTTAATTTTGATTCAGTAGACCAATTACAATACTTTTGATAGTATGATGTTAACATTTCATCTGGTAGACTTTGTTATTTCGCATCGCTGGTAGATATTGTTAATGCTGATTCAGTAGACCAATATGCTTCGAATCGTTTGGTGGAAACGTTTGATCTGGTAGACTTGGAATCGTCTTCTGCTATTGTTAATTACTGATTCGGGCTTCTATTCTCACTTTATATCTGGTACTGTCTTCTGCTATCGATTCTGATACTTTGAATTTTTCGGGATAAGAGTACACTGCTGCCAATTTTTTATCGAGTAAACTCTGATTAGTCTTCAATTACCAATCAATCTCTATCCAGTGGAACTTTGAATTAACTTTTGTTGCTAGCAGTAAATTATCGATTTGGCAGGATTTGGATGATCTGCTATCAAATCTGCATGGATGTTTAGATGGACTACCTATCTTTATAAATTCTTCTTAATATTTCTGTTTATAGCAGTGTACATTTGTTTTGTTGGTTCTGGATCGGTTATAATTTGAGTCGTCTTCTGTTTGCAATCTTTTTACTATTAGCTCAGTTCCTGGTAATAGAACATGTGAATAATTCTGTTAGGAATTGAACAAGACGTACCAAAAACAGTTGTCACTTTTTCTCTCCAACATTGCAGGACATCATCACTTGATAAGTTCTTGAATGGCAGCTTCTGAGTTGCCTTGTGTTGATTAAAAGTGGCATCATTTCAAGCATACCGAGATCGTATTAATAAAGCTTTGGAACCCAAATCCCAATGGACCCAATGACAACGAAGTATGTCCGAGTCTTACGTTAACCGGCTCTTTTTCAAAGAGACTTATTCAATGATCGCCAATTAGCGATTGGGAAATCTCCCCTTTTATATAATTTCAATAGAGTTGTTGAACCCAGATTTGAGATTTATTTCAAAATATCTACCCTGGCTAGAATGTTAAACCTATAAAAGACAACTTGGCGGCTACAAGTGGCAGCTGTTCTCTTAAAAAAAAACATATGACAAGAAGTTTACTCGTAGACCCATAACTCTGGAGCTGTTTTAAAAGTTTACAGCTCTACTCTACACTGGCAGTTAGTAAGCAAAAGTCAGGCTTACAAGGCTCCCAGGTGACAACACTCCATAACTGTTATTTTAACTAAAGAGGATTCATCTCAAGGTGGCAACTAGTCATAATAAATGCAGATCTCCACCAAGCGAAATTCGTGATTCAAACATTCAAAAAACGATTAAAAAAAGTACGTTCTCTTGTAAATCGATCAATCTCCCCTCTTTGCAAGATTAACCTACAATTACGTTGTCAAGCTTTTTTGTTTGTTTATATTATTGTTATAAAATTATAAAGCCTTGTTTAAGCAAGATTTGTAGTTTTACACAACAATGTGTTACACTTAAGCCCGTATTCATCAATAAATATAACCTCTGGGGTTATATTTTGGAACATGCCATTGGTTCAAAATTCGTAGCGTTCGTAGGCTTTGAGCAGTAGACCAATCAGCTGTCAGAAAATTCAAAATATAACCCCAGAGTTATATTTTGAAGTTTGATGAATACGGACATTAGTAAGTAATAGTCTCACATTTAGAGTGTAACAGTGAAATTTTGTATCATATCCATTTTGGTACCATATAAATGATATTATCAAACCGTGTGTTATCAAGAATATTAGATAGGTAACAATAATTTTTAAACAAGTAACCAGGCCCAACCTGCAAACCTGATATGGTAAGTTTACACTTCACTTGTTGTTCCCTGTCACTATACATTAACGAATTCGGTGATCATCATCGCAACTAGCAAGAAGTAGCTGAGCAAAAGAAAGCAACTAAAACAAGATTTTTTGGCAAATGAAAAATTTGCTGTAACAATAATTTATAGCAGCACCTTGTTTGCATGTTATCTCGTGAGTAGGCTATTGTGTCACCTTCACTTTGTTTGCATATTACCGCGTATACATTTTAGAACAGGAGAATTTTTTTTTTTAATCGACTCAAAGATGTTCACACCTATTTGCAGCACTCTCGCTACAAGAGTGCGTTTTCTTGGTTCCAACCCTTAATTATTTTGAAATTAATTTTTGCTGTTAATAAGTCAAAGTCATCACTGATCTGCGTCGTAAGCACGCGATGTTCGTTTATGGCGATGTGAGTTCCTTGTCACACAGATTCAGTTCCTCCAGTTGCCATGTCCAGTTCATTTTTTGAAAGGCACGCGACCTCTCTGCTTTGTTGCAGCATTTGGTCCTTTCTCTTTTCTCACTTATTGTCCGCGTCTTGTATGTAGCCATCTCAGGAACAATCGACCTGTAAACAAAAGTGTCAAATTTAACAAAAAATGATATTTCTCAAAAATTTAACAAACAATCATCAATTTGCTATGGTAAAAAACATTTATTATCTAGTAGACACACACACGCGAAAAAAATCAAATCAAATATTAGTAAACAAACAGTCACTGCCGAAATGATTTAGATTTAGCATTTAGCCTGAATACAAATAATCATCACGTGTTTCGTCCAGCCTAGACTATGACGTGTCTCCTCTACCGAACCGACAGTCGACACTATAAAACATGTGCTATATCGAAATCTCTGGTCTCTGATTAGAAATCCAGAATATTGAAATCGCCCACACTCCTCTGTTAACCTAAGGGACAGAATAGGACCGTCTTAAATAGGGGCAAAGTTGCTATTATGCCTATCTCGCTCCAGCACATAGGCAAAGGCATCTTACTCTTTAACCCAATTGAAACCAACGAGGTGAAATGCTGCATTTGACCCAAGTCCCAGACCCTCGCACTATTTCCCGGGAACCGAAAATTACAAAAAAAAAAACAACTACCTATATGTATAACGGCCGATATTATAAACGCTGGTTAAGTAGATAGTTAGTTATCTGGCAGTTAACTAACTCCGAAGTTAGTTATCTGGCAGTTAACTAACTCCGAGTCAAGTTTCCGCTTGCCTATTACAAAGCAAGATATCCCCGAGCCTAGCTCGCGGTTACCTATCGCCGGAAGTCGGACATATTTAACTCTACGTTGGCGACGAGCCTACACGAACTTCGAATGATCCGCTGTTCGGATGACATCGAGAGAAATGAGAATTTTGCATTTATCTAATCAGACAATTTAATTCAAATGATGACAAGGTTAGGCTAGAACATAACCAAACATAATATATCAAATCTGCATTTTCATTACTGTCTACCGTTATGTATTTTATTGTTTGTATTGTAATCAATATCAGTTCTCAGCACACAGCCAGTGATAATACGTGAAAATTGAATCGTGTGAAAGATGAATCGTCTTGTCTACGACCCGTAATAAAACCAGTGAGCGTTTTCAAGCCGTGTTTACCAGTTACAAGCTAATCAAATCAATCTAACACTCAATAACGGCCAACGGAATACTGAAGACTGCATAAATAATAATAATAATTCGTAAATGTCAGGCGAAAGGGACGGACAGGGCTCTGCCTCTGCCAATGCGTCCGCCCAACCAGTCCAGTGTCCCAGAGAACAGTGCCCGAGTACTCCAGTCTCCAGTGTCCGTCGGTTTCAGTTTCAGACCAGCGCTATTCTAGGTCAAAAATTATTAAAATGAAGTAGGCACCTACCCACCTACATATTATGTAGGTGGGTCTATAACTTTAAGAAGTTACACATCCCCTTAAAGTAGGGTAAAAATTCACATTTATCGATTTTTTTCTTAAATGACTTCAAATTAAAAAAAGACGGCTAGGTATTCGAATACTACTACCAGGAAGCCTCCATAATTACATAATTTTATCCACCCTTGTTCTCTGCAAGGGTGTGAATCATGCTACCCCTAAAAGTTTTTTTTCCAGAAGTTTTTTCCTAATAATTTTTTTGTTACCTTTAAATTCACACTATGGAGGGCCAGTTCAATTGAAAAAAAAAATGTCTCTTAAAAATTTCAAGGAAACTCAATACTTTTCCACTAAAGAAATAAAATGAGGGCACGTATTCAAGAAAATGGTGCCCATTTTGAGCACTGTCTTAACCCCTTGAGCCCGGGTGAGTAATACGCTAGGTACCGCCCACATCCGGCCAGTCGAATCAGGTGCCATACTGGTCCGACTCTTCCCGGCTACAGCTCGCTACCCTGCGTGTACATAAGGCACGAAATCGTATGCTAACCATATAAATTCAATGGTGTTATAGGAAAATGGACGTTATAGACTTATTTAGTGCATTTACAGTTTTTATTGTCAACTACCACACAAATTGGCATTCTGCATTCTTCGAGAAATAATAAGTAGGTACCGTACATACAGTATTTATTTATCTTGTGGTGACATTGAAGTTTATAGTTTATCTGAATTATAACGGAAAATCATGTCCAGTGACATGATAGTGACGTGGAGTATGATCCAGCCAATGATACTTGTTCCGACGACGACACATTTTCTGATGATTCTGTGCAAAGTGACGATGACTTAGAAAATGAGGTTATTTCTTTTGGTGATTGGAAAATCGTACCACATACCGAAGATGATAGGCAGGTGACGGATCTAATAGAGCCAAATATTCAAGATGAATTACATCCAGCCCTAGTTTTAGAAGAAATAATGTCCCCTCTGCAATGTTTTGAAGCATTAGTTACGCAAAAAGTTGTGTCGTCTTTGTGTACATGTACTAACCGAACGTGCGGCAATGTACTTTGTTGAAGAAACCTCTAAAAACATGAAAGTTCATCATTTAGTTTGGCACGAAGTGACCGTCAATGAGATGTATGTTTTCATGGCACTGGTTTTTATGCAAGGACTCGTCCATTTGCCAGAGTTATGTGACTACTGGAAAAAAAGCTTTCTTATGGCTGGACCACAAGTTTTTTCTGCCAGCATAATGAGTAGGGATAGGTTTCTGTCTATTCTAAAATTTTTAAGATTTACGAATCCACATGCCTTCGATAAATCCAAACCCCTAACACGGCTTGCAATGTTCTTCGCAATGATAAAGGAGAATACCAAAACAATAATTGATATAGGTAAAACCTGTGCTCTAGACGAATGCCTTGTACTTTATAAAGGCAGACTACACTTCAAGCAATATATCAAATCTAAAAGGTCACGATTTGGAATCAAATTGTTCGTTATGTGTCCTAGTGATCCCAAGTTCAGAGGATATACATATAGTTTCGCATTGTATATAGGAAAAGACATTTACAACATCTCGCATATTCCAGGAAGTGCTGCGCTTTCTATGTCTGAACGAGTTGTGGTATATATGATGTTGGATCTACTCGATGAAGGCCGAGAAGTCGTCCTTGACAACTGGTATGTCTCCGTTCGCCTGGTTGAATATTTGCTGTCGCGAAATACATATGTGACAGGAACAATTAGGGCAAATAGAGGAGTGCCTAAGGAAATCACTGAACTGCCACTACAACCTGGACAATCGTGCTTTGTTAGAAAGGGGGATATCCTAGTCGCAAGGTTCAAAGATAAACGAGATGTTTACGTCGTTACATCGAAATTGACTGCTGGTTTTATTGAAAAAGATAAATACTCCCAAAGTGCTAAAAACACTATAATCTCGCAGAAGTCACACCATGTGGACCACTATAATTTAAACATGGGTGCTGTTGATGCCACGGACCAAGACCTTGAACCATATAATGCAGCACGAAAGAGTTATACTTGGTTCAAGAAGATTGGGATTCACATACTACAGAGGATGGTGCTGAATGCCAAATCGATCTATTCCATAAAAAATAAAAGACAAATAAGAATGAGAAATTTCACATTATATATATATATTCGTTTGAAATTACAAATTGCAGTCTTACGATACATGTTGTTTAGTTTATTAAATTACATATGATTGATTTCGTCGATCATGGGGAAAAGAACGATCTGTAGGATATTCTGATGCGATGTTGACATCATGGTGAAGCATTTGCTTTGAGAGATATAGTCTAGGGAAAACCCCATTAAAAAACCTAGACACACCATCCTGTTGAGATTGGTTTGAAGTATTCCAATCATTTTGCCCTTCTGAGGTTATCTGGCTGTTAATGTAGATTTTGTTTACAAGAGCTTCAAATTCTGTAACCAGTCTATTGTTTCGGTGGAAATTTCATGAATTGCTTGAAAACCTCCAGAAAATTTGGTTAAAGGACATTCATTGACAATGTGATTGATGGATTCTTCAGGATGTCCGCAAATACAGGAAGCGCTTGGTATTAAATTCCATTTATGTAACATTGAATTACATCTACCGTGTCCTGTTCTTAAGCGATTTACTTGTACCCAGACTTTCCTTCTTATTTCAAAACCGTTGACTAATGATGAAGGATCTTCGATTAAAGTATTGTTGAATAAAGAAACACTTTTATTTCGCCAATCATTTCTCCATTCATCTTCAATTTTAAATGGTCGATCCAGGTATGTTTCTAGCCACACAGGTCTTCTTGATTTTAATCTCGTTGTTGGAAGATTATTCAGGTCCGATGTTATTGAAAAATCATCTGGAAATGTTCGGTATTTATTCATGATTTTATGTGTTGCTTGTTGTCTTCGGAGATTAGATGGAGCAATATTTGACAAAACAGGTAACCAAGGGATCGGAGTTGAGGAAATTGTTCCAGTAATAATTCGTAATGTTTGGTTCAGTTGAATATCCACTTTTGATTGATGTACACTGTTGAGCCATACGGGTGCACAATATTCCGCTGTTGAATAAACAAGTGCAAGAGCTGATGTGCGAATTGTTTTTGCATTGGCTCCCCAAGTTGTTCCAGCAAGTTTGTATAGAATATTATTCCTTGTTTTTAATTTTTGTTTCACTTTTTCTAAGTGTTGATTATAGGTTAAAGATATATCCAAAGTCACACCAAGATATTTTGGATTGAAATTATGATCCAGTGACGATCCGTTGAAAGTTATATTTAGCTTTTTAGATTTTTGGTGGTTATTGAGATGGAAACATGTAACTTCTTTTTAATTTCACATTAGAATTGTGTGACGGAATACTTTTGAAGAATTCTCCGAATTATTCAGAAATATGCAAGCAACATGAATCGAATGAAAAGGCGAAGAGGCAGAAAACTTCATCAGGTTCTTCTTTTTCACAAACAGTAGGACATGAACTCGTTCGTGCAGAACATAATGCCAGAAGAAGATGTTGGGTGTGCTACAACATTGAGAAGAAAAAATCCATTTTTACTTATAAATGTTGTATTGGTTGTGCGAATAGGCCACCTTTGTGTTCCTCAGAACATTTTACTTATTATCATGATAATTTGTAACAATAACAAGAATAAACAAAAAGAAGAATATGTACAATTTTTTTTTTGTCGTTTTGTTTGGAACTTTTTTTGCCAATATCCGGAACTCTAAAATTGAGGTAGGGACTAGTATCCGTTGCTTTAACACTGCCATAATATTACTATACAAACTTAAACCAAAATGATGCACATGATGCATCACCGTATATAAACGTTGTCTAGGATTTTCAAATATGATGTAAGTGATGCATCACCGGGCTGTAGGGGTTAAACAAAAGATTGTTAATTTAATTAAATATGATTGTGTTTTTTGTTTATTTTTTTGTGCTATTTACTTAATGTTTATTTATTTCTATAAATATTTTACATATTTACATATTTTTATAAATATGTATATGAAATCGCAATTTTATAATTGAATCGGTTATTGCTAAAACCCCATACTTAAGTCATTTTTGTGCTCAACCAGGAAACTCTGGGAAGCTACATTTTTGGCATTTTTGCATCGATTAGTGTTCCCGTAAGTCAGCATAAGGCAAATGAGAATAATACAGTATCTCGGTAAACATGTAATGCTAAAACACTCTAAGTCAATGACTTAGGAGATTTTAGTTATAAATTACGAAATGAAACTGAAAGTATTTTGCATACATGATATAAATAAATAAATATCTTATGGCTGTGGTAAAGCCCAAGTGTCAGAAGTTTTCAAGTAGCCCAAGGGCCTCTGACGTAACTTAACGACTGCTGTGAAGCAGCCTATCATATACATATGAAGAGCATACGGGAAAAACGATGAAAGTCCATTTTTTGAAAAATTTTTTCCCTGCAAAGAGCTGCATCTTTTGATACCGAAATAAGCGAGAATATCGCTGACAGTCGCATAGAAATATGCATTTAAAAATATCGCATACTCGGGAAAAACGATGAAAGTAATTTGAAATAAAGAAAAACATACTTTATAATGTAATAGGTTAAGTTAGAATGGCCAAAATATTATAATTTTTGCATTTTGTAATAAGAACTGCCATTAAATTTATTACAAAAAAGAGGACTTTCATCAATTTTTCCCATGAAAAATATGTAATTTAATTGCATTTCAAGGAATATCTTCAAATAGGCAGATCTGATAGCCGCAAAATATGTTTACATGCATAAGGATAACATAAAGGCAAGTTTATGTGCTTTTTACTTGCTAAAATACATAACCAACTTTCTAATAATGAGAATTTTACTTAAAAAACCGCTTTTCTGAACAATTAGGATTTTTGGACCTTCATCGTTTTTCCCGTGTGCTCTTCATATCATATCAGTTTTCATGATATGAAAACTGATAAGTCAGTTTTACGTTTACTCTGGTACTCTGGAAATACTGCAGCTAAGAGCCCAAACGAAGTATACTCATTCTTAACGAATTTCATAAAAAATTATTTACCAAAAAATATTACAGAACTTCGTCTGTTTTTGAATAATTGACCGGGATAGAACAAGAACCATTGTTTGGTAAGATTTTGCATGGCATTAGTTGAGACTGGTCGCTTCAAGAAAGTCAAGCAGTTTTTCCCGATACGTGGTCATTCTTTCCTCCCCTGTGACAGGGACTCTGGCATTATCAAGAGGAGCTAAAAAAAAGTACGACCGGGTTTATAATTTGCATACATACAGGGTGTCCCAGCTTATTCGAAGCGGTCTCTGTAGGCCAAACGATGAACTTTTTCAAAAAACTTTTTGAAAATTCAAGTACAGAATCACAATGGCCATAATGTAAAATTATTTTGGAGTATACAGAGTGTCCCATATGACAGTGGCATATCAAAGTTATGTTTTTTTAAATGGAATGCTCCTATGTTATTGCAATTTTAGAATGTCTGAGAAGAGAAAATAAGATTGGCTTTCACAGTTGGTGTTTAAATTCAGAAGTTTTTGAGTTATAAACAAGTGAAAATCGTCATTTTTCAAGTTCAAGGCCCTGTATAACGAAAACGGCTGAACATAGAGAAAAACGGCTTACATGTCCCTATTTTAACTTTTTATGTACTATCCTATGGTATAGAAACATTTGTACTTTCTTTGATTTTTTAATTTGGTGACGCGTGGAGAAATCTCAAAATTTTTCAAATTTTTTATCACCCTGTATAAACATTTCATCTACATCATAGGATAGTAAATGAAAAGTTAAAATAGGGACATGTAAGCCGTTTTTCTCTATCTTCAGCCGTTTTCGTTGTACAGGGCCTTGAACTTGAAAAATGACGATTTTCACTTGTTTATAACTCAAAAACTTCTGAATTTAAACACCAACTGTAAAAGCCAATCTTATTTACTCTTCTCAGACAATCTAAAAATGCGATAACATAGGAGCATTCCATTTAAAAAAACATAACTTTGATATGCCACTGTCATATGGGACACCCTGTATACTCCAAAATAATTTTAAATTATGGCCATTGTGATTCTGTACTTGAATTTGCAAAAAATTTTTGGAAAAAATCTTTCGTTTGGCCTACAGAGACCGCTTCGAATAAGCTGGGACACCCTGTATATGTTACAGTTAAAACCAGTTTTTAGTTAGAACGCGTTATCCCTAGTTAGAACTAGTTTTTACTAAATGCCTTTGTTAAAACTAGAATTTACTAGAGTTTAAAATTTAATATCAGTTAAAACTAGTTCTTACTAGACAAAACGCGTTTTTCCGAAGCGAATCAGTTAAAACTGTTCAACCGAGGTTAAAGTTGATCGTACCTTATTCTGATTGGTCGCGAGACGTCTTCTCTGGATATTACCCAGGAAAGGAATTCCGGCTCCAATAGCGTAGTCAAAAAAGAAGTGATATATTCTTTTTTCGTCTGGCTTCCCAGCTTGAATGTCATCTTGGAGAAGGTCACTCTAACCCCTTTACAACCTCTGATTTTACCTGTGATAGTGATTTTTATTTGTGGGATATGTCATCCCTTGATGTTACCTGTGATCGTAAGATCAGAGTGAGAGGAAAAAAATGTCTGACATAACGGGGGATAACAAACTTCGAACGATACTTTTTCAACGTTTTGGGAATTCTTTCGAAAGGAAATAAATATATGGACTTATAATACTGTTCACAAGTTGACGAGAAAATGATCTTCTAAAGGGGAAACGCATATGCGAAAGGTAGCCGCATCTTCTCGCGATTTGGATATGAAACTGGAGAAGGGAAAGATGCCTGAGGAGTAAACATCAAGACACTTTGGTGGACACTGCTAAACAAGGGAACTATAAAGTGACAATAATCCATGCACGAAAAATGCCTTTATGAACACTCATGCTGATCGCAAACAATTGTCTTTAAAAAATAGTTTAGGCAACACACAAAAACCTAACCCTCATATCACGAATTGGGCCGTCTTCCTTGTATCCTCGAATACTTTAGATACGAGTAATACATTGACGCAAAGAAAACTTATTTTTCAACGGAGTGCACCATCTTCCATTTCAGATTTTGACCATTTTCCTATACGCTCATCAGCATAAAAAGACCTCAAAGTTTTAACAAATGTGAGTCGACAAGTAGTGGCATCCTAATTTACCTTTGAGAACTGTTGATAAGGAAGCTAGCAGCCATAGGAACAAGCCATTTATCCGCTGCGTACGCAAGAAAGGATGTAGGTATACCAAAAAGGTGTCTCTTCAAGAAAAATCGGTACCTTTGTAGCTCACAATGCCACGATAGTTTGTCTTGCAATAACAAGTAGATCCTCATCCTTTTTTAAGTTTAGGGTTGTTTGATTATTTTTTATTGTATGTTGACCAATGTTCCTTAACAATGTTCCTTTTTAGATTTTATCGTTATGTTTCTGTTGACTTGTTTGATTGTTTTATTTACCTTTAATTAATATTATCACCTTGGCAACTACTGTATGTCGATATTCCCTAAAATGTTTCTTTAGTAAAGGATTTTTATTTTTACTAGGTAGGTACATGACTCTCTAGTGTACCAGATCTTTTTAAGAAATATTTATAAAAAGATATCTTGTTTTCAATCCCAAATTAGTTTCTCTGTTAGTTTTAACTAACGCTCGGAGTAACAACTACAGTAGACTTTCGATAATCCGGCGGTTACCTTTGTAGCTAACTGCCGGATTACTGGAAACGCCGGTCTACTGGAACGTCTAATGAAAAAGAACCAAATTCGAATGTATGTAAATAAATACTTATATTTGAGGATTAAATACTCGTTTGAGGATCTCGACTTTTGCAGCTAAGGTTAATGTTTTGTGTTTTCGTTTATTATTTGCCGACATTGTTGGCTATTTTATTTATACAACGCACACACCTACACACCTAAGTGACTTGTGCTAAAATGCGTATTTATCTAGCAGAGAAAACTGATGAAATGCTGAAGAAGCCGTGTATGCCGGATTATAGCATAGTCGCGCACCGCTCCTGCCGGATTATAGAGTAGCTAGTATTTTTATGATGAAGGGAAAAAACGCCGGATTACTGGCAGTGCCGGACTGCCGCAGAGCCGTATTATCGAGCTTTGACTGTACTAGTTTTATCTGAAAATCAAATATATCAGTGGTAAATTCTAGTTTTGACTAGGTATTACTAGTTTTAACAAAGCCATTTAGTGAAAACTAGTTTTAACTAGGGAAAACTAGTTCTAACGGAAAACGGGTTTTAACTGTAACATATACACTGAAATCATTATCAGAGCAAGTTTGAAAAAAAAGTTCACAGTACACGAAATACGAACTGAGGATATTTTTTATTTCAAAAGTTGATGGTTTGTCGACTAAAAAAAAAACAGTACATCAGAAGCACGGTGTAAGATAACTAAGGTGTTGGAACAAGACTCCCCAGTGCGACCCGATATCGTCACGCTACATCTGTTTTACCCATTTGTTTTGTTGCTCTCACTCGCAATGGTTAGTTCTGCCGTACTCTTCACTCGGACAAGCGCACAAGCGCTAGCATAAATGATTCACGCATATTCGCTGATAAACGCGTGCTCTTATGTTCTAATTTTATTAATATTTAAATGTTAAAATGTCACTCGATGAAATACCCGTTATATTTTCATCGCATCAACTTCTAAAATTAGGCACATCACAGTTTCTACCCATTTTTGCTTATCGCTTCTTCAGAAAAAAAATAAATTGAGTTGCATGACACCCTGATAATGGCAATTTGCATGTGTAAGAGCAAGAGGTCAGAGCCTAGCTGGCAAGACTCTCTCATACACTGAGATTCAGGTTTTCGTCTCGCGCTTTACTGTTGAAATACGTGCTTCGTTCACTCACCTATATATCTTACACCGTGATCAGAAGAAACACAGAACTTAAGCAGACAGGAAAGAGTTACTTTCACAATTTCAAAATTCAACCACTTTGTTCATGATTCTTCAAAACCTGGATACCTCAATTGAACTGGCCCTCCAAAGTGTGAATTTAGAGATAAAAAAATTTATTAGGAAAAAAGTTCTGGGAAAGAAACTTTTCACATCCTTGCAGAGAACAAGGGTGGGTAAAATTATGTAATTATGGAGGCTTCCTGGTAGTAGTATTCGAATACCTAGCTGTCTTTTTTTTATTTCAAGTCATTTCAGAAAAAAAATCGATAAATGTGGATTTTTTACCCTACTTTAAGGGGATGTAACTTCTTAGGGGAGGCTTTAAGAAATTTTTTTATGGCAAATCCCCATAAAATTTAACAAGGAATCTCCAGTTGAATTTTCTGCACTGATTAATGAAACAGCCTGTATATAATTTGTCGTGCACTTTCAATTGGAAAGCCTACACCAGTTTAAGTGGCACTACATGGGGATCTTGGAAACGCTAAGAGATACAGGATCGATTAAATTAGAGAAAAGAAAAAAAAAGGAAACTTTCAGTTGTTGCTGAAATATCATAGAAAAATTTTAAAATCAAACTTCCTTATTTGTGCCATATCTTTTTTATTATACGAAAATATCCCAATCTTTTTTTCAGATATTTAATAAGCACGAAATTGTGCAACTTTTCTCTAATTTAATCGACCTTGCATCTCTTAGGGCGGAGTGATAGAACGCTTATTAAATCTCTCATCATTGATTAACCATCACTGGAAGTCGGAGTGCACGAAAGAGATACACCAGGAATTGATTAACCATCATAATATGATTATTCGATTATTCGTAAGAGGTGGCAACATAGCAATGTTTCAGAAACTACCACTACCGGCCTGATAGGTCTGAACTAGTGTGTTCAACAGGGCAACTAAAAAAAAGAAGAAGAATCTTTTCCAACATTTCTAAATTCTAACCCAACAAAAAAAGTAGATATTGGATATTGTATTAATATTATGAGTAATCTTATAATAATTATTGATTGAAGTGAGTAAGTAATTATTATGAATTAATAACTTCCATAAACTTTAAAAATCAAACGACAAACATTACGGTTCAATTCTAAAAGAATTACCTTTAAATAAGTAAAAGGACAATTTTCAAATGTGTACTTACTTGGCAATTTTATAATACTAATTTTTTTTAGATAATGGATCAAGGAAAAATTACTCCGAAATGGAGAAAAATTTATTGTTAAATTTAGTCGAACAGTGAATATCTACCCTTATCTTATGATGATTTAATAAACTTTCGCAGTTTCATTTCGAGATACTTGTGATTCAAATTCATCTCAGAACAGCATTGAGTAATTATTTACATCCGTGGCCGGTCGCATTTCACTACAATTTTTACATGGTTACATTTCAATGTTTTACCTGAAAAAAAGCCGAGATGGCTGCAGGTGACAGGTCATGTGAAGATGTGCTCTGCCCAGTAAATGAGGAAAACTTTAAAGAGCAATTAAAATGCTGCCAAACTAAGTCAACAGAAGTGTTAGTTTGTTTTGTGTAAACTGTGGAAACATTTACCCTACGACTTGTGCAGTTAGAAATAAACTTCAGTGCAATAAAATATGTGATACAAGAATCATATGCTGCCAACAAAGTGCTCAATGTGCAGGAGATCTCCAGAGTCCACAAGAGTTAAAAATATGTCTTCAACTACAACAAGAAAACGCTCTACTTAAACTACTGTTAGAGGAAAAGGATGAAAAGTATAGGCTATTCACCCTTTCGCTGCTGCGGGATTATATACAGGGTGTTCCATAAGTAATGGTCCGTGGTGAAATGGGAGATTCTTGGTTTAAAAATATTACGATCTGACACTACTTGCTCTAACAAAATCTTGGTAATAAAAAAGATACAGGGTGACAAAGTTGAGATTTAAAAATTTTCTTTTCAAAATATCTCGAAAAATTGTAAAGGTACGAACGTGAAAACTTGGGGATAAATGTTCTACGGTATGAGAAATCATAATTTGATATCCGTGTCGATGTATTTTATAGAGGGCGCCACTTAGGCCATGTTGACGACGTGAATGAACACATAACTTTTTTATCCTTCAGGATATCGCGCATTTTATTGTGAAATATTAAAACTACATCATTGATGAGAAAAAAAGGTATACCGATTGTCAGTCTCAAAAGTTAGTGGTTTTCGAGATAATCACGTTTTAATAATCTCCTGCATTATTTCTATTTTTTTTTAATTATCAGAAATCTTAATGCAGTAGGTCGAGATAATAACCAGCATTTTGGAAATTAAACTTTTTTTACTTTGACATTAAAAAAGCAAACAAATGAACCATATTCACCTAAATTCCTATACAGATTCTGAACTAGTCGATTATCAGGTTTCAGTCTGTTTGGATATCGTGGCAGGTTTTTTGCTTGCCCATTGAAGTTTTGTTTGCAATAAATAGAAATCATATCTCTCTTATTTGAATTTGAAAAATTATTATGTCTCGGCATTTTTTAATTTTCCAACTACTTTCAGTAAGCAAAAAATTCTGAACAGTATCAGTAGAGAAAATTATTAACTGTCAATTATCTCGAAAACCACTAACTTTTGAGAGTGACAATCAGTATATCTTTTTTTCTCAAGAATGATGTATTTTTATTATTTCACAATAAAATTTATTTATTTATTTATTTATTTATTTACTCGTGCCAACACTATATAAAACAGTAACTACAAATGCGCGATAGCCTGAAGGATAAAAAAGTTATTTGTTCATTTACGTCGTCAACGTGACCTAAGTGGCGCCCTCTATAAAAAACATTGACACGAATATCAAATTATGATTTCTCATGCCGTAAAACATCTATCCCCAAGTTTTCACGTTCGTACCTTTACAATTTTTCGAGATATTTTGAAAAGAAAATTTTTAAATCTCAACTTTGCCACCCTGTATCTTTTTTATTATCAAGATTTTGTTTGAGCAAGTAGTGTCAGATCGTAATATTTTTAAACCAAGAATCTCCCATTTCACCACGGACCATTACTTACGGGACACCTGTATACGAACATCATATCACTGCTGCGGGCATATTTATACGTTTCGTGAATTTAAATTATGGGATCCAGATTCACTTGACAACTATAGGCCGATCTGTATGCTCAGTTCATTTTCAAAGCTAATTGAGATAGTTGTATACCAGCAGCTTTCTGAATTTTTCAAAAGCCAGAGTCTATTTTCCGAGAGCCAGCATAGCTTCACTGCTGGCAAAAGCACCGAAACCGCCTTATTTGAAGTAATGAAAAACAAATTCTGGCCTGGATCAGGGTGCCGTGTGCTGTGGAATCTTCTTGGACCTGTCCAGGAGCATTTTACTGTATCGATTTACACATCCTATTTAAAAAAAAAAACTGGAACATTATGGTGTTCAGGTCCTCGAACTTGCTCACTATTCCGGCATTATACATCTATGAAAGCATAAAATTTCTTTTTAAGCATAGACAATACTTTGAGCCCTATATATCATCGTCTCTCTCGTCTTGAAAAGTGAACTTTGTACTCGCATTTACCTGGGACTTTCAAAACCTGTGTAAGCTTTCACCTAATAAAAAAAAAACACTGTTGGAAATGTTCTAAAGCCTGGAATCCCATACTATGTGGGACTATCTGCACAGTGATCCAAACGACTATGTCCCAAATAATAGTTTCAAAATTTGTAGTTATTTTATTGTGCAAATGGGCTTTAAAATGTAACACTACCATGGAGCGAATAGGGGTGCTCGGAGGGTAAAACATACACTGGCGAACGATTTGTTTGTATCACCAGTCCTTATTGAGGCCCGGTCCCAAACTAATTAGGCATTCGAGAAGGACAAGGGAAAATTTCCCAAAATCGTCAGAGAATCAATGGGCCATCTCAATGGTAACTACAGGTATAACGAACCAAATTTCTCCCTCGTTACCACCATGATACTCCTAGACACAGTTATACATATCGTGTGATCCACAAAATTTTTCATCAACTATTGCCTTGAATAAAATGAAGCATGTCTGCCAGATAAAACACAAACAATTGGTAGGTGTATAAGTGAACTACTCTGATCAATGATCTACAAATCATAGAACAATAAACAAAAACATGACTACTTGCATAATGAACTTTGTTAGAAAAAAGAAAAGAAACTAACCTGGAACAGTAACGATATCTGCTGAGTATGTGTGGTGCTGAGTTTCTTACTAATTGCAGTTTGCATTGGTTGTATTTCAAGGAGGATGAACAATTCGAGCCATTGTAGGGTATCTGTATTACCGACACTGACCCTTACTAGCCTCAGTGTCGCTAATCGTTGTTATCTCAGAAACTCAGAGAATATTCTGTCTTTCTGAATGAAGATAAAACAATATTCCAATTTGACGTTTCCGTTCGAGTTTAGGTTTTTGAATGTTCCAATTATCATTTACCATTTTATAATTTCACTTCCACAGCACAAAAAATAACAAAACTTATGAAGAATGGTGGTCAAAAATGTCATGAATCATAAAAAAGTGATAATTGAGGTAGGTGTTTTAGTAACATACCAGTAATTTCATAAATTATTGTTTTTCGCAATATCTTTAATATTTTAATGAAACTGACAGGAATTGAAATTAAATATGACATGAGAATTTGAACTACAAAAGTTATTTCAGAATTATTTTAGTAAAATGAGCTCAGACATGACTGCAATAGCCATCTCTCTCTTCCAAGGCACTAGTTGATGAAAAATTTTGTGGATCACCCGTTAGAATGCCTGAGTGCGACTGGCCATGGATGTAAACAATGACCCAACATTGTTTATCATGTCAGTTTAAATTGGTCAGTAGAGGCAAATAAAACATTAGAAGCAGAGAATTAAATGGACAATAATACTTCTTCGCAAATAAATCCATAATAAAAATAAATCCATTAAGTTTTAATTGTTTTGCCATTCTGATATTTTCTCCTAGTCATCCTTCGTTCCATATCCTCCTTAGAAACAAAAATGTGCTTGAAAATAAGTGCATAAAATCTTTTTTTGTTCAAGAAAAGTTTAATGTATGGAACAACATTGCTGCTGCCTATAACAGCTGTGCAGCAGATTCGGGCACGAGATCTGCAAAGCAGCTGAAAATTTTGTATTAAAATATGAAGAGACAGATTAGGAAAGACGTAGCTGTTGGACTAATGTACAGAGTGTCCCATAATATGTGGGCAATCTCCCGGATTTGGGTAAATTTCGTAAAAATAAATGAAAAAATAGCTATAAAATTAATTCCTCAGAGGCACCCCTACAAAGATATTAGCTGTTGAAGTTGAGGGTTGAAAATCAATTTTTTGCAACAACTTTTTTATTTCTTGACCGATTTTGATAATTTTTGGTTTTATTTTGTATTATTTTGGACTGTTTAGAATAGTGTTTCATAATCTTTGGTAGCACATACATAGATCTCGGGGTGGCATAACCCCCTCATTTACTTGAAAGAAAACAATTAAAATAATAATTTTACAATTTTTTAAGGTTAATTTTATTTTTATTTGATATTTTTTACATAAAAAATGTATCCTTATTTATTTCGATAGAGCAAACCGTTATCGAGATAAACGTCATTCTAATAGGTGATGCGTCGCAGGAACTTTCTAAATTTCCAGTAAATTTTAACAAGATGGTTGAGCTTTGACAGTAAATTGAGCAGGAAACAAAACAATAACTTAATTAAATACACGTCAAATAATGTCAAAGATTTCATTTCATACAGATTCAATTCTAACTGATTTTAAAATGAGTTACACAAACGCTGAATACGCAGAAAATCAGTTAGAATTGAATCTGTATGAAATGAAATCTTTGACACTATTTGACGTGTATTTAATTAAGTTATTGTTTTGTTTCCGGCTCAATTTACTGTCAAAGGTCAGCCATCTTGTTAAAATTTACTTGAAATTTAGAAAGTTCCTGAGACGCATCACCTATTAGAAGGACGTTTATCTCGATAACGGTTCGCTCTATCGAAATAAATAAAGAGACATTTTTTATGTAAAAAATATCAAATAAAAGGGAAATTAACCTTAAAAAAACTGTAAAATTATTATTTTTATTGTTTTCTTTCAAGTGAATGAGGGGGTTATGCCATCCCGAGGTCTATGCGTATGTGCTACCAATAATTATGAAACACTATTCTAATAATCCAAAATAATACAAAATAAAACCAAAAATTATCAAAATCGGTCAAGAAATAAAAAAGTTATTGCAACAAATTGATTTTCAACCCTCAACTTCAACAGCTAATATCTTTGTAGGGGTGTCTCTGAGGAATTAATTTTATAGCTATTATTTCATTTATTTTTACGAACTTTACCCAAATCCGGGAGATTGCCCACATATTATGGGACACGCTGTATATGCTGTTGGATTGATATCATGTATATCAATGTACCTATGTACATACTATTTTTTTTTTAATTTCATTTTGTATAATAAAAACTTAAATTTGTCATTAGTATTTTAAGCATGAAACCTTATAAACTGGTGGAGGGAAGGCTAGCGTTACTTCCATAAGTAACGAGTAAGAAAAATTGCTTGCTGAGCTGCAGCAACAAGTTCAGCCCAAATTCTTTTGATCAGGCTGCAGACTATTTCAGTAAATATTTTCTTCATTACTTAATAAAAATTTTCATTCAATACCCATAAATTAATTAATTATATTATAAACTCAAAAGATCACTGAAGTATGGCCTGATTTTTTAAATTTACAGGTGATGATGTCGTGACAGAATATGTTTTTGATGTGGAGTCTGAGCCTCTCAAACCTATCCTGAACGTGCCCGAACCTGTCAACGACATACCAGCTCAGCCCCTTCCCAGTACGGTTCCCAGTTCCCATCTAACAAAGAAGAAACCCAGAACTCGAAACAAAATAAAAGTTCAAGCAAAAACGGCAGACAACTGCTACAGATTAATACCATCAATGAGGGAAGAAGGCAAAATTTAACAATAAAAACTTAATCTGGAAATTAATAAATTGAAAAAATCATAAGTTGCATTTTTCCTTGTTTAAATAAAAACTGCACCAATTGAAAGTTATTGCTATGAGAGCATTTCTAACTGCATAGTTAGGGTCCTGTTCAATTTCCCGCTCCTGGTTGTACACTTCTTCCATGTCTCCTCGTGGAAATATATCATTTTGTTCTTTGCAGATATTATGCAACACTTCACACCTCAACCGTAGTTTCCAATTTAAGACGTAGACATAACTGCAAGCACGGAAATCTTCTCTTTAACATACCAAAGAAACGGTCAATAGTGTTTCTAGTAGCTACGTGAGCCCAATTGTATGCTACTTCACCTCGACCCTCAGGATGCAGCAATGGAGTTAATAAAAAATAATTTTTACAAGCGTAACCAACATTTTCTAAAATGTAATGCATACATATTGTATACATTCAAAAAAGCGCACTGTTGAACTTAATCACTTTCTACGCATACATTAACCCTCGTCCTTGTTGCCAAATGTCTCAATGTTTAATACGCAACATTTTAGATGCCCAGGCATTGAGGTAAACCGTGATAATAACAGGAACTCACCAGTTTTCGGATATTCAAATAAATGTGGTAGTAGTTAGTGGTGGGCTTGTCTGGATTGGTTGGGACGTGTTGTTTACAAAGGGAGATGTTTCCTTGTTGCCCTTCATGTTCCTCTTCCTGGGGTGAAGATCTGCAGACACCGACGATGCAGTTTCCACTTCTACCTCGTACTTGTACCAAACTAAAAATAAAAATATTAATCAAATTAATGATAACGGACCTATGGTCGTAATAAAAGCATGAGAAAGCCCCCCCCCCCCTCTTACAACAAGTAGTATCATTTTTTCGTGGACAATATGTCAATATATCGTAACCATGAGTCCTTGTGATTGCTTTCTGATTTCACCATGATTTGATGAATAAAGTTAGTTCTCAGGAAGTCGTTGTAGAATTTTAGACATAGAAGTTGAGCTTAGCAAGAAGCTGCTGAGCAGTGTCAACCCAGCTGTTGACTAACTTCCACAAAACGTAACAGGTGCCAAATACCTGCTAAGCTGCAACAGGGTTTGTACAAATTCCCTAAAAAAAAATCCCTGACTTTTCAAAGTTTTCCCTGACTTAAAACAAAATAGTATCCAGAATAAAATATGTTATGAGGCGACCGGGATTGCGGGCATTGGTAAATCCTCATCAACTGGATAAGCCGCCGAGATAACTTTTTGTATAGAAATACGTTACACCAAATTATATAAAATAATTAAATAATTTGGTGAACACTAAAAACATAAAAAAAACATTTCTCATGGGAATAAAACAAGAACTTTCAAATGACACGAAAAAATAGTAAGTACCCACTGATGTTCTTAAGCAATAAGAGAAGTTCAATTATTATTGAGCATATTTGCATTATTTGTTTGGCAAAATGAAATGCAACTTTCTATTTATAAATCTGGTTGGAGACAATATTAAAACGAAATTTATAATCTTAATAATAGTATATTATGTTACTAGGAGTAGAAGGCGATCATTTTGTGTTGAGCGCAATTATTGCAGCCGAGGCAGTGCAATAATTGAGCGAAACACAAAATGAGCATTCTACTCCAAGTGACATATACGATTTTTTCCGCAAGCGTTCTAAAATGCGGCAATTATCATACTGTACACACCTTGTAGAACGATCTCATTATGTTACTAGTAACAATATTTTGATTATTGTCCTAGCATAATAATAATTAACGTATGACATCGTCAAAATACATTGAATTCGGACAACTGGAAGTACCCGCGGATTATCTAGCTACTATTGCTACGACTATACGCTTTCTAATCATGGCGAGTGCTGTCAATCTAGCATAGGGTTAGAGTTCAATGTTCAATGACAAAATGTGTTATTGACATTGACGTAATAAACGTCAACGCATTTTTTTTAATTTTAATTAATAATTATTCTGAGTGACACTATTAAATTAAAAAGTACATTATAAAATCTACGGTGCATTATAGTTTGTGTTGCAGTCCTTTATAAAATATAAAATATGTTCCAAGAAGAAGAAGAGCTACAGGGCACTCCGCCTGAGTTAGCGAAAATTGCAAACTCTACCATCCAGGGACTATACTGAAGTTTCAGAATAGTAGGCACTAAGTTCTTAGAAATATTACGGACTTAAAGTAAACACATTGTTGCCAGCTTTTAATTCTTGGTGTTTTATCATTTTGTATTTTTATCATTCACATGCAGGTAAATGGTTGTAGGATAAAAAATACTGTGTTTTATTTGTTGAGTAATTTTTCTGCTATAATAATTTCACAACATCGATATTTAATAGCAAAAGATGTAGAATTTCAATGAGGTTCGGTCCCTTAAAATATAATATATGGCAACATTACAGCAGTGTCAACAAGTACAAAGGATAAGCAGGTCCAACTTGCAGTAAGGTAAAGTAAGATGGATATATATCGAGCATGCTGCCAGTCCGTCCAAGGCAGCTCCGTATTCAGTGGCGTATCGTTCATGCTATTTTCGTGAGGGGCTGCAATATAACATTTATCGCTCCTTTAAATCCTTAATATTTTATTTTTATGTTTATATTTGCTGAATTATTGAAGCATCACAAAAATTAAAAAACGCATGAAAATGAATGAAAAAGAATTCGCGGCAGTGGAATAACCTGAACAAAAAGAAAAGTTGTTTGTTTTGGGCTGTTATTGGATGTCGATCGGGACTTGTATATTTTTCTCTTTCTGTTTTCTGGTTGTCAGAAAAGAAAAATTAATATTACCGGGGGAAGAAGATTCTCGACTCTCGGGAACAACAAAATTTTGAATATTTCATATTGTTCATAGACAATCTGTGAAGTAATTAAGAAATACAAGCTAGAAAAAATCAATATCTTACTAATTTGTTAATAATTAGTTATTAGTTAATTATTTGGTAAAATAATAATACAATAATGATTCCTGTTTTGGGAATGAACTGAGTTCCAGGATACAGAAAAAGTTTAACTATAAGAAATTTACGGAATTACCATCCCGGAAAAACCCATACCCGGTCGACAATAAAGTGCATAATTAGTGGGGATAGCTTGGTTGCTTTAAGGGTCGCTCATCAGATTTCCTGTCTGAATCTTATTTCTCAGTTCTCACTGTGGTGTAAACGGGAAAGAAGCAAGCTTCTTTGAGTGCCGAAGTGAAATACTGTTTAAATTTAAAGTTGTGAGCAATATGGAAGGCGAGAGCAGCCAAAGTAAACGTCGTCGTACGAATTTATCTACAGGAGAAAAAACTATTATATACAACGTGTATTGTGGACTCCGTGAAAGGAATCAAAGTATGTTGGTAAACGATGTAGTTGCTTTGTGTAGTGATTTAACCAAAGTGTCAACTAGGAGTGTACACCGAATCTTGAAAACTTTCAAAGAGTCCAAAGGCGGAACAGAAAAGGTAGCTGAAAATATTGAAACAAGGGGGAGAAAACGCATTGACATTGATGATGACATAAAATACGCCGTTCGGAGAAAATTTCATTCGTTCTTTTTCCGAAATGAAATTCCAACATTAAAAGCAATCGCTGCCGAAATCAATTCGGATGACGCAATGCCGAAAATATCGCGACGTGTCTTATTGCGGACATTAAGACAAATGAACATAAGGCATATGAAAAGGCAGAGAAAAAGTCTTCTTATAGAAAGAGAAGAAATAATTTTGTGGCGGAGAAATTATTTACAAAAAATTCGAGAGTATCGTCGTGAAGGGAAGAAAATATATTTCTTAGACGAAACTTGGCTGAATCAAGGTCATACTGTTTCGAAAATTTGGCAAGATTTGGAAATAACAAGCCGTCGACAAGCTTTTTTTGAAGGTTTTTCCACAGGACTAAAAGCGCCAGCGGGCAAGGGGCGGAGGCTCATAATAACTCACATAGGTAGTGATTCGGGTTTTTTGGAAAACGGATTGCTACTTTTCGAATCGAAGAAAACTAGTGACTACCATGAGGAAATGGATGCGGAAAAATTCGAAAGCTGGTTTTTAAAAATTTTACCAAGCCTTGAGCCAAATTCGGTCGTGGTAATGGACAATGCTTCCTACCATAGTCGACGATTGGAGCCATCGCCAACAACTGCATGGCGAAAAGGTGACATCATTAACTGGCTGGCTCAAAGAAATATACCATTTGATGACAACATGTTAAAAGTGCAACTATTAAACATCGCAAGGGCACAAATACCTCATTTTAAGAGATATGCTGTCGACGAATTGGCTCGCGAGTGCAACATCATTGTACACCGCCTCCCTCCTTACCACTGTGAACTGAATCCTATAGAACTTATTTGGGCTCAAATAAAAAACCAAGTGGCGAAACAAAACGTGACCTTCAAGATGGATGAAGTGAAACGCCTGCTAGCTACTGCAATAGGAGATGTGACGGCTGAAACATGGAGAAACTGCATCCGACATACTACAAAAGAAGAAGACAGAATGTGGGATCTAGACACAATAGTTGATGTTTCGGTTGAGCCATTAATTATCAACTTGAACGATAACGGTGATCGGGATAGTTGTCCATCATCCGACGATTTTTCTTCTGACGATGACTAAGGTACTATTTTTTTCCTATTTTCTTTGCTATTTTTATTTTTGCTATATGCTATATTATTTACTATATGCTATATTATTTGGAAGTTTACAATTATATTTCTCAATAAATTCATTATTGTCTGAACCTATTTTGATATTTTGCGTCCGCCACTGAATGCTCCAACTGAGCGCTTATACGTCACGACCACTTCCGAGAACTTAGTGCCTACTATTCTGAAACTTCAGTATAATACCATCAAAATCGCGAAAAATTTATGATTTTGCTTACCAACGTTTCATTAAATGGGCCGATGAACAGAAGGTGCCCGATGGTGTTTATACGGAAAACGTAATGTTGGCTTATTTCTCCCATTTGTCACACAAATTGAAGAGCTCATCCATGTGGGCTCAATTTTCAATGATTAAAACTGAATTGAACATCAAGCATGACATTAACATTAATAAATATGCCAAACTAACTGCATTTTTAAAGAGAAATGGTGAAGGGTACATACCAAAAAAATCGAAAGTGCTCACCAAACAACAGTTTGATACATTTTTAACAGAAGCACCAAATAATGTTTATTTAGCCTCAAAGGTAATACAATTAATTTAATAAGAAAATCATATATGTTCTATAATAATGGATTATTCTTTTGTAGATCCTATTAATTTTTGGAGTATCAGGGGCGTGTCACTGTGATGAGCTATTACACTTAAATGTGGACGATATTGAAGATTTGGGAACTTTAATATTAGTTAAAATTGTAAATACCAAAACAAAAAAACCACGTTCATTTACAATTATTGGCGATTTTTATACAAGAATGTACAGAGAATATGCCGCTCTTCGCCCAAAAGACTTTAATTTATCCAGATTTTTCATTAAATATCAGAACGGAAAGTGTCACCGTGTGGTAATGGGCATTCATAAAATTTCAAACACTTCCAGAGAAGTTGCCACTTATTTGAAATTACCGAACTCAAATGAATATACCGGGCACTGTCTCCGGCGCACTTCGGCTACCATTCTTGTTGACAACGGAGGGGATATAACAAACTTGAAGAGGCATGGGGGGTGGAAATCAAGCTCTGTAGCAGAGGGCTACATTAACGACTCCTTAGCAAACAAAAATGATACTGCTATGAAGATACTCAGCCCAAAAATTAATACTAATTTAAGTGAAAATCTGCCTCATGATCCGAATACTAAGGCAATTTCACTACCATTAATTGAAAACACCGCAACTGATGTCTTTCCAAAACTTAATCAAGAATCTGACGCACTCTTAGAGCATGGTTGTTCTCATACACAAAAACAAATAACTGTTGAAACTGGTTTAGCAAGCAGTGGCTTAAACATTCAGAATTGTAAACTTGAAAATTGTTCATTCCAAATTACTGTAATAAATAAATAGATAAATAAATAAATTCAGAAAATTTTATGTTTCAATACTACGCTTGCGGAAAAACATACAAACTGTTTAAACTGTCATTACTGAAGAGTTAAAAAATATAAAAAATCCGAATGTCCAATAAAAAAATACCACTCCTAAAACATAGGCAGTGAAGATTGGATGGAATTTTGCTCTACCATTTACTGTCCATTCGTCCGACCAAAATTGCATTTTAAAGTTTTGTCTCATAATATGAAAATTATCGAAAATATAATAATGTTTCAATTATTGGAACATTCATCACACAGTAAAAAAAAAGTACCACCTTAAAAACCACCCTGTAGAATCTTGAAAGTATCCATATGTCATAAAAAGTTTTGCAGTTTCTCACCATAATGGGCCCCATGATCTAGATCTCAATAAAGCATTGTTAATCAAGCTCCTCTAATAAATATACACCTGAATGGACAGAAGTCAATGTTGTAGTCGTATCTAATGAAATTGTGATTTTGGGTGACAGTCATGACTACATTTAGAAATATTCACTGAATTTTTTGCACACCAGATCTGAAGATTATTCATGTCGCTGTGTAGAGCATCATAGTCGGAAGATGATGCTATGTAGGGGATCAAATCATCCGCATATAGCAAATAATGACAACTAAGGACATAAGAGACATCAGTGATGAATATCAGGAAGAGCTGCAGTGGTCCGAGATTAGAACCCGGGGGAACTCCTGAGGTAACAAGAGAAATGTCCGAATCGAATCCACCATACAAGAAACATATCGAGTTCTGTCTTGCAGGTAAGATCTAAAAACAAAAATGAGCTGATCATTGAAATCAAATGAAGAAAGTTCAACTAATAAGAATTGAATCATCCAATTTGTCAAAAGCTTTAAAAAAATCCTTGTAGGCAACATATTCACCTGTCCCTGTTGGTCCATACAACTCGCAAGATAATCAGTAAAGGTGTCTAAATTAGAAATGGTTGAACGTTTTGGCATGAAACCAAGTTGTTTATCAGTCAACTGATCTTTAATTGAAGAGTGCAAGTAGCCACACAAAAGCATTTCAAAAATCTTTGCGAAGAGGTATTGGACCAGTGACTTCAGCACAATCTCCGAGTGTTCCGGGTCCTGTGAGCAAATTCAGATAAATTTTGATTTCATTTCTTGAATAAAATAATTACGTGACACACAAACACTATTTCTTTTAGATTTGCATGCTCTGCGGGCAAACTGCTCTTAATTTACTACGAAAATTATTAAACTTTTATATGATTTACGGCCTATTGCAAGTATCCCATTATTGGCAGAATGCGTTTTTGAGAAATCAAATGCATATAATTTACAAAATCACCCTATACCTGATGGCCGCTGCCTTCTTTTCCTTCTTGTTGGCAGACTTCTAATCAGATTCTCTCCCCGCACCTCTGTCCTCTTCAAATACGGGGAAGTAGGGCGGACTCGTTGCGAGCTGTTCTTGGCATTATATCCAATGTAGGGGCCTCCTGTTCGCACCCTCCCGCCTGAGAGATGGCAGTTTTCAACAGGGACAACTGTAGATCCATTTTCTCTCAAGGTCAACGTTACTCCCGGTCATCGGCCCGACCCCTGCTGAAGCAGATGCTGGTGTGGAAGGACACAGACTCTTCTTGTCCATACTGCCTGAAACAGAATCTAATATTATTTAAAGTTCCAAGTACAACATGACTGGTTCAATTTCTTTTGCTTTTTTGCAATTTTTTTATACCAGAGAAATCCGAAAATCCCACTTGGTTTCGAATCATTTGCACAGTTTTTTGGGTAAAGCATTAAACTAATCTAAACTCTATCAATGGAAACAAAGGAATGAAAACAATAGAGTTTTCAGAATTCGATTAATCAAAATAAGGAACTTGGCCCGAATCCTCGGATTAGAAAACGTTGACCTTATCAGGTATGTAAGGAATTCGCACACACAAAGGGACTAAGGTATGAAGATCAAAATTGACATTGAAGCATGATAATGTTCGCAAGGGTCATTTTTTTTATGAAATGGCGATCACCAGGCCTTCTAGATAAAGAATTATAATTAAGAATAGGCAAATCTTGGACAGAGGTTCACGTGTATTCCAGGTAATCAAGGTCCAAAAAGTTAAAGTTAGTACAACTCAAATTGCACAATCAATTTTGACCTTATCAATCAAATTGTGCAAAATTTTGTTCACTTATTAATCTCATTAACATTTTTTGTGCTAGCCTGATGCAAAGCTAGCACAACTATTTTGTTTATCGAACTTGAGCCATTATCCCGTGTGTGTTTTATGCAAATTTTGTGCAAAACTTTTCAACAATTTAGTCATCGGTATCTTTTAAATTACCAGTTGTGCCAGCTTTAAGGTAAGACGATTATTTTTTGTATTTTACTTACAGCTGAAGAAGGTGTATAAAAGCACTCCTCAAAATCTTGACAGTATAAAGTTTAATTTTTTAAAACTAAAAAGGCATGCAGGAAATGCAAAAATAGGCGAAAAATTTCCTGTTAACAAGTCGTTGGAGGTTTCGTTTTTGAGAAACAGGGTGTTAAAAGTTCTTCAAAAAAATTTTTTTTTAATATGCAGCATGGTCTCACCAGGGTCGATATCAAGCGAAATGTCAATTCTGTAGAGGCTGATATACATCAGATATCCAAAATAAAGATGGAGGCATTTTAGTTGAATGTAAAAATCTTCTGAAGATAATGCAAAACTTGTGAGGTTAGTCGGTGAAAAATTAGCAGCTTCTTCCTATACAGTGAATGCAGTCCATGGTCTACACCACAGAATAAGAATTGTTGGCATGACTGAAAAGTATAGTGAAACTGAACTACAAGATTACCTGACTAGAATTAACAAAAATATATTTATTGCTAACTCAGTTTGTAAGGTGATAAGGGTAAGTAGCACCAAAAATTGCCGTACATATAAGAAAGTAAATGACACCGCTGCTTAGTCCGATTTTAAAATTCTTAGAGCAAAAATTAAGCGTGACATAAAGCCTGCATACAATGCCTACTTGAAGAGCATAGAAGGGGACATTAATAAAGACACAAAAAAGTTTTGGGTCTATGTAAAGTCTAAAACTAATTCTCCTGCTGTTCCAAATAGAATTTCTTACAATGGAAGTGAGTTTGAAGATCCTGATGACATTGTGAACTCGTTCACTGAATTTTTCGGATCAGCCTACATGTCTTCCAATAACACTGAATCCACTGTTAATAATCGCCTTCACGGTGGATCGGCTTTCTCTATTCCATATTTTGGCAGGAGGGAAGTACTCGAGGCACTAAAGCGTATCAAGTCCAACCTAACTACTGGACCTGATGGTATTCCGGCATTCATTTTGAGAGACTGTACAACTGTATTCGCGAGACCTTTGGCAATTATATACAATATCTCCATAAAACAGGGTATCTTCCCGGATATGTGGAAGAAATCCTAGATTAGACCAGTATTTAAATAGGGAGAAAGGGAGATAGTCAACATGGATTTATGAGGGGTCGATCTACTGTGACCAACCTCTTCTGCATTACCCAATACACATCTGAAGCCACTCACAAACAACTAGAGAGGCCGATTACTTTCATTTCTTAATAGAAGACCAGTTGCCGATTAATTCGGAGGATCTTAGAAAGGAAATTAGAAGGGATCCTGTGCTAAGTAAGGTATATCTGTATGTGTGAGATGGCTGCTGGCCTAATGAGATGGCTGGAGAGTTTCAGCCATTTCACCGTAGACATTTTGAACTAAGTATTGAAAATGGATTGGTTATGTGGGGCTATAGGGTTTTGATTCCTAAAAGATTCAAAAAGCAACTGTTGGAGGAAATTCATGGGGCTCACTATGGTATAGTAAAAATGAAAGCGTTAGCAAAAACGCCAAATAAAGTAAACCTCATTAAGTTTCCTGAAGGTCGTTATGCTTTTGATAGAGTACACTAATGCCCGGTTGTTCAAAAAATAATTGCCAATTAATCTGAGATTAATCTATGATTAAGCAACAGGTATTGGGTCAAAGAGCGAATAATCTATGATTAATTAAACATTATTCTAATAATCAACTCCTGAGATAATCATTGATTAATTAATGATTAAGGATCATTTCGGTTGTTCAAACACAAATCTTTGATTAATCATTCGTAAATCAATAATTATTGTAATTATAGATATTTGAGTGATTAACTGTAAATTATGGTAGGTTTTAAAGTTATTTATTAGATATTTCTTGCATAAATAATGAAAATTTATTAATTTCTTCTTGTTTATAAAGCGTGTTTGTGTTTTTTTTTATTAATAAATTCAAAAATAGTTGTAAATTACATTGGAAAAATACCCAATTATTAAACTTGAAATGGAATCGGATCTATCTTCACTGAGTGACTTCGAAGAAGAACAGGAATTACCTTTACGGAAAGTTCGTGTTATAAGAGAGAGAAAAAATCGTTTCGAAATGTTTGATGAATTTGAATTTAAGCAACGATATCGATTAAATAAAGCTCTGGTTCACGAATTCGGGGACCAGAATTAGGTCCAGGCACTAGGGCAAATTTGATAACGTTGAGATTTTATGCAACGGGTGTATTTCAACAGTTGGTAGGTGATGATGTGAATATACATTAATCTACCGCATGTCGAATAATTCACTCTGTTACAAGAAGAATTGCATCACTATCGCGCAGACATATTAATTAAGATGCCAGAAAAGGTGGAAGAATTGACCGAAGTACGAGCAGGTTTTTACCAAATTGCTGCATTTCCCAGGGTTGTTGGAGCTGTCGACTGCACCCACATAAAAATTGGGGGACCCAATGCTGAATTGTATCGCAACAGAAAAGGCTACTTTTCTTTAAATGTTCAGTGCATATGTGATGCAAATTTAAAGCTACGCAACATTATTGTTAGATGTAATTGTTGTACAGAACTCGGAGTTGCTGCTCGGTTCGTATTCCGGAGTCTGCCCAACAATTATATTCGTCCATCACTATTTTTGACCACGCCTGCTTTTTTGTCTAAAAAGAAAGTCTTTATCGACTGATTTTCTACTATTTCAACGTATCTGGAAGGAAAGGAAAGACATAGGTAATGAAAAAACAGGAAATTGGAAAGTGGAACCAGAATGCAAAGGCAAAATCTTGTGAGATGTCAGGAGCTTATTAGATGGCAATTTCACTTACTTTCCAACAATTCAAAATAATCTTTGCTTCTTTTGCTCTGAGAAATTGCTCCGTTTCTTCTCCATAATTATTAGATACTACCAAAAATTGTGTCTCTCGAATTTGACTTTAAAAAATTTTCCAATTAATGGTTAAATAAAATAAGTTATTTCATAGGGAATAAATATGACCTATAGAGACAAACAGGATACCTGATCAAACCTATTTATATAATGATTTACCTATTATATTGCAATATAATAATTTTACAATATACCTACGTAAAACAATAAAATTCAATTTCATTTTTAAATGCAATGCAATACAAATAATTAATAATATTTTTTATTATTAATGACATTAATGTATAATGTAATGTTAGTTGTATTGTTAGTTTTAGCACTATCCATTTTTATTGTAAAACGAAACAGAAGAACCAGTAATTTATTGCCATATTGCCAGATTCGCATTCATTGATCGCTGATTAATCTCTGATTATGAAATTAGAGATTAATCAGTTATCATTTGTCTCGGTGCAACCCAATCTATCAATAATCTATGATTAGCAATAATTGATAATTTTGTAATTACTCATTAATTGGAGATTTGAACAACCGGGCATTAGATTTCTTAGGGCCGTTTAAAGACCATGTTTATTTATTAATCGTAGATTCATATTTTAAATGGCCGGAGGTTTATAAAATTAATAAAATGGATACTCCAAGTACCTTAGAAAAACTAAGGGAGTGTTTTGCGAGGTTCGGGCTACCTAGTACTTTGGTTTCGGATATTGGGCCTCAACTAGTTAGTTCTGAATTTGAGGAATTTTGTGTTAAAAACGGCATTAAACATGTAAAATCTCCTCCTTATCATCCGGCAATCAACGGGGCTTCCGAGAACGGGGTGAAATCTTTTAAGAATGCTCTAAACAAACTTCTCATGGTGTGGCGTCTTTTGACTTTGCACTGGTGTTTAATTAAAGTGGACTGTATTTTATTTTAAGTTTATTAGATTAACTAATATGTGAAGCCACAAATATACAACAACAATTTCTAATACGCTCTATCTCTAATTTTTACATTTTTCTTCATAATAAATAATTAATAACAACTCGTCATGACGACGATTCTCGTCTATTTTCTAAGACTAATAGAGTTTAAAAAAGGACAACTGAAACTGGCCCACTCCTTTGAAAGAGGCTTAAACATCCTCCCCCCTTTGGAAGTCCTTGGCTTTCAAAATGATTAATAAACACTTTCATTTGACGCGAAGTTGAAGTTCACTGATGTACTCCTTCATCCATCTATTCCAAAAATGTTGATGCAATTTTTGAATGTGTTGATAGTGGGAAAGTCTCGATTCAGGAATATGATGTAAATCTGGATCAGCAACTGTCGTATATGGACGGCCAATTAAGAAATGTGCCGGAGTTAATGGAATGAGATCCTCAGGATTGGAAGAAATTGGAGAAAGGGGTCTTGAATTTAAAGTTGCCTCTATTTGCGTTATTAACGTGTAAAAACTGCTCAAAGGTTAGAAGGGCATTACCAGCAACACATTTCAAGTGATGCTTCATACTTTTAACACCTGCTTCCCATAATCTACCTTGGTGAGGAGAAGCAGGAGGAATAAAACTCCATGATATGCCTTCATTTTCTGAAAATTCATTAATCTTTCTTTCGTTGTTTGTCAAAAATGTATTTAGTTCTTTGAGTTCTGCATCTGCTCCAATAAAATTGGATGCATTATCGGAGAAAATTTTATGTGGTTTTACACGTCTTGCCGTGAAGCGACGCAAAGCAGCAATAAAAGCTTCTGTAGTCAGATCAGAAACTATTTCTAAGTGTACTGCTTTAGTACAAAAACATACAAAAAGACTTACATAACATTTAGTCACCTTAAAACCTCTCCCCTGTCTGTCTTTAATATGAAAATATCCAGCATAATCGATTCCAGTAATATAGAATGGTGGTGAGGGTGTAAGACGTTCAGTTGGCAGATTTCCCATTAATTGTTCGTTAATTTTAGGTTTTTTTTTTTTTTTTTATTTAAAAAGGAGGGAGCATCGGTCTTAACTATGTAGGTAAGACAAAGTCGCTCCACTCCCGTAACACGGGATTTCGAGTATCTTACTCATTCACCCAGCCTCAAGTATGCCTTTTATAAATTTAAACGTTCGGTCGCTTGTTGTATTTTTCACATACATTCGAAAATGCATCCGAAAAATAACACGAGCCGGTGAGTCCCGAACTCGCGACCTTAGGCTCGGTAGGCAGCGGACTTAACCACTAGGCTACGCGAGTCTCCAATTTTAGGTTTTGCTCTAAAACATTTAACACAATCATGAACTGTTTTTCTCGCTAAATTTCTTCCAGACAGTATCCAAAACTTTTCTCTTATACTGTATAGAAGCATTTGCGGACCAGAATGAAGTGTCAAAATATGATAATATTCAAGAAGTAATTTTGTAAATCGATGGTTACCCAATAAAATGGGATGCTTTTTATTATAAGGTAAGCTTGTGTAGTCAAGTCTACCTCCAACACGCAAAATGTTTTTTCCATCAATAAATGGATTTAATTGAGACAAATTTCCTTTGGTTATAGCCTTTTTATTTTTTAGTATTATTATTTCATTGGGAAATGTCTGAGTTTGGGCAATTCTGATTAAAACATTAAACGCATTGTTTAATTCAAAAGCTTTTAAAGCACCACTAAGAACTTCCTGTTTTGATTTTGAAGAGTTAGTGATAAATCGAAGACAGTATGACATGATTCTTATCAATTTATTGAAATTTGAATAATTATCAAAATTAAATGATTCAGGAACAGTCTTTGCAAGGAGACTCATTGTCGCCCCTCTCAGTTCAGGCATATCAGAAATGGAATTTGGAAGCACCGGCCAACTTGAAGAATCATCAAGGATAAATAATGGACCGTGCCACCAGGATTTTAAGTTTGATAATTCTTGAGGACTCGTACCTCTACTTAAAATATCAGCGGGTTTCAAAGCGCTTGGTACATACTTCCAGTTTTCCGGCTTTGTGAAACTTTGTATTTGAGAAATTCTATTGGCAACAAAGGTTTGTAGTAAGCTTGGACTCATTGATATCCAACTCAGCACAATTGTAGAATCACACCAATAGAATTCATTATTTATGGGCAAATTTTTCGTTATATCTCTTGGTCGACTATTACCTTCCCAATGATTCGGAATTTGGAGATGTAGAATGTGCATTAAAAACACATACAAGACTTTACACTGATGAAGATTTTATGCATGTCATGAGGACATGCCGTCGCCGTTTATTGTGAATAGATTTCAAATCAATTGCTCCGGTTCAAAATTTAGTGACTAATCGAAAATCTGATATTGAAAAAAATAAAATTTCATGGCCAAAGACTTTTGAATAGAATTGAAAAGAAACTGTCCCACCAAACTCTTTATGAAATCAAACCTTTGTGATGATCCAAAAGAAGTAGATAGGGGCCTAAAAGGACGTAAAAATAGATGACCGTGAACTGTCAGCTCCTAAGCTTCAGGATCTTAAAGATATGTTAAAACTAGTTCCAAATGATTCAAGGCCTTTTTATCAGTTTCTCAGACACGTTCAGGTTGGTGATTTTAGTGATGATGTCGATGGATTTGGATCACTGACAGGCATTGATTTTGAGCCGGTAGAAGAGAAGTAATTATTGTAAGAGCCTACGAAGTGTATTAGAGAATTTTTTTTAATTTCTTTTATTATGACCAAAGGAGGAAACAATTTTTTTGTTTATGTGATATTAGGAATTTTTTTTTTTTTTGATAATAATTTCAGTTTGTCACAGAGTTTTCTAATAAAAGTTTACCAAAAACGCTTATTTTCAAGTCTTTTTCCCGGAGTTCGTAAATCATAAGGAACATAACATTGCATTTATTTCTTTTACCCTGTAGAAGGATGAGAACTAAAAATAAATATTCACTCTATGTTGGAAAAAAGAAATTTGTATCAACAAAATATAAAAAATACAAAAATTAGCTATAAAAATATGAATCTGCTTGAGACAGATTTTACTCAAAGTAGTGTTAATGAACGTTAAAACTTTATTGCATAACGGTGTCCATTTATGAGATTGATGCGTAAGGAGGTTTTTGAACACTGTGCCTGTATCCCAAAAAAATGAAACTCACCATCAAAAAAATCAAAAAACTGCATCATTGTGTTGTGGTCCAGTCCGATGTGCCACCAGCTTGCACTCGGTCAACATCCCCCTTGATCGACTACCTGCCAAGCGAAGCGGCATCTGCGGTGACGGTGAGTGCCATAGCTAGGGCTCCTAGGATCCAGATTCGTTGAACGAAGAGGTCATTTGCATCAACAGAGCCATTTTGCTCTTCTCGGCCGTGGGAGGTATTGGAGGTGCCCCGGTATTACATCCTGTGGAAAGACTTTATTTAGACCGGCGACTCTATAAAATAAAACACTGCTCGTCTTACCCAATTATACCTTATACCTTCTACAGTTCATAAGGGATCACATTTACATCTCCTGGTCCTGGCAGTAAATAAAGTTTCGACTTTATTCCCACCTTCAATCCAGAATATTTTGCAAGGTCTGCTTTACTTCCCTTCTTGTTCTTGTTATCAAGAAATAGGAACTGACTTCATATTTGTACGCATTTTCTTGATCGTTTTCTGGTCGTGTTCAGATATCCAAGACAGTTACTCACATGACATCGACACTGAAATGAGTAAGATATAGTGTAAATAAAGGTTTTTAACACAAAACAGATATTTTAATACACTAAAGAGTTATATACAGAATAAATGCTATACAGCTGTTAATAAGTTACTCCCCCAAGTTGGTATTATGTGCAAATTTGAAAGTTCTGGAACAGTTACTTTTTTTTGTTAATTTATTTATTTATGGTCCTTGGAAACAAAAAGTTTATATCAGGAACCTACGACATAATTCTAATCAAATTAACAGTAACACAACATCAATAATAATAACAAAAAAAAAAAACACTAATAAGAATAAGCATAATAACACTATAACAAAATAAAGAAATGGTCTATTTTCTATGTTTTAATTTGCTGAACCCAAAAAGGGAATTTAAAGGGAAATTCCCTTTAAATTCATTGCTTAATGACAAAAACTGTCAAGACAATAATTATTATTGATAATTATACCAAATGGTTTCATTATCTAACAATCAGGAAAGGCTCGTCTTTCGGGGGTAAAATGTTTAAAAACCGCTTTTTTTAACAGGGGTACAAAAACCGCGGAAGATTTTGCACTACTGCACATGTAAGTAAGTAGAAAATTTGTTCACGTTTTTTTTTTTTAGTTTGGAATTTGGATCCAATATAGCAGAAAAACAAAAAAAAATAGGATAACTGACATGCAATAACAAAAATAAAATTCCTTGGGAATATAGAAAGTTATCCCCAATCAAAATCAGGCAAAATTTTGGGGTGCCTCACTTTCATTTTTGCAAAATGTAGTCTTATGAAAAATTAAGTTTTAAAAAAATAATTAGATTGGAATTTGAAGAGTAATAATTGTGAGAAAAAAGGAAAAAAAAAAGGGTGAAAATAATGATTTGAAAGCACAAAAGAGAAGAACAAAGAGATAGCAACGAGAACATAAAGAAATCAGAAGGGAATAAATTATAAAGAGAAAAAAAGGTTGTCAGAAAGAAATAGAGGAGAAGGATAATTAGTTTATGGAAATAAAGAAAATCAAGTTGAAAAGAAGTGAAAGAAACTTAGAAGACATCAAGAAAATTTGGAACTTAAAATTATATTTAAAAAGGAAGAAGCAGGAAAATCATTTTTGAGAACCTGTGAGAGACAGGTTCAAGGAAGTTTGATAATTTGTAAAGAAGAAGAGAAGCAGCGAGAGACGAAGAGAGAGAAAGAGAGAATTAGAAGATCAGGAAAAAGTGAAGCGAAGCAGCGAGATACAGATAGTGAAAGAGAGAATCAAAAGACTAGAAAAATATTTCTAGGGAGAAACAGCAAGAGATAGAGAGAAATAGAAGACTAAAGATAGGTTAAAAAAAGGATATTGTAAGATTTTGGCATTATAATTAGTTTTAAATTATTACAGTGTAGTTTTAACAAATTTTAAGATTCAGAGAGCTGGAAGTAGGTTTTGTATTTTTTTTTTTAATAAACATTTTGTCAAGTTACAAAAGTCATAAATTAAACGATTTATTTCATACTAATACCAAATACGCTAAAATATTAATACCGGACACTCCTATACCTATAGCATTGCAACAGGTTGCGTCCACTTTAGCAGCGCCACCAAGCATGAACTGGGACCACTAAAAATTAAATTTGGTGAAACATAGCGGGAGTTTTAAATATCAACGCTGAATAGAAAAGCCCTTAAAATTAATTAGACGGAATAGACGGAGGAAATTGGGACGAAGAATTAATACAACAATAAACAACAAAGTTTTCAATATGTTCATTATATTAACAATAATTAACTACTATTACACACAATATTATTAATATCTTTAGGTAGGTATATTTCAAAAAGATTGAATCGCTATATACCTAAGTGTAAGCCTTTTATTTGCCGCAATTCCAATAATGTGCTTCCTTGCAATTTTAAAGGTCTATTATTTGCTGGATTAACAAAATTTTCCTCTTTGAAATGATCAGTACAAAATAATATGGTGAGAAATCTGCTTCGACACTCCACACTTTTTCAAAATTTCGTCATTCATCGATGTTATTATAACCTATTTCTTGTTCCTATTTCCATCAGCATAGTTATAAAATATTAATAAGTTTATTTACGCGGCTTCTAAAGTTAACTTTATACATAATTCTTTATTCCTGCTTGGAATACCGTGGAAAGATCTGGACATGCTTAACAATCCATAGTTGGAGCAACCGCACACAGCACACAGCACATATTTTCCAGACATTATGTTCACTTTAATACAGCGGTACATTATAAATGCCTATTTAACTAATTGATTATGAATAAAACACTAATGTTTTATAAAATTCTACTGTATATTGATGGATGATAGAAACGTTACACGTGTTTCGCTACTTTTCATGTAGCATCTTCAGACGTATTTAACTGCGTACGCAACAAAATTATCCGCTGATATAATGCTTTGAGAGTAACTTTAAATTGAAATTATACTTGAAACTAAAACGTTCAATTACTAATGACAAATTATTAATAATAATTAATTATCATTGACTGCAGCTGTCAAAAACCGTGAAAAGTTACCTAACTTTGAATTTAAAAACAGCTTAGTGGTCCCAGTTCCTGCATGAGGGCGCTGTAAAAATGGACAGAGGTTTTGAGAGGAAGTGTCCGGTATTAATATTTTAAGGTATTTGCTAATACATTATAACCAGATAAACGCTTCGTTACCGTAACTATAAACATACTCATTAGGGTGCAGCGTTAAAATAAATTTTTTATTTGGAAATTCTAACGGGGATCAAAATAAGGGATTTTAGGTTAGAATAACAAAATAATGCAAAAAAAATAAACCAAAATTTTTTTTCCACCCCCGCAAAATTTTTATTTTTTTTTTATTTTTTTTTGTTTTAATTTCAATGCGTAATGGGACAGAATGTATCAAATTTCAAGAGCAAAAGTCACCAGTTGTTTTTTTTTTTTTTAGTTGCAAAGATGTTTTCCACTCCCGCAGCAACATACAAAAATTAATACCTAATTTTGAGAAAAATAATTGATACACTTTTAACCGGGCATCCACACGCTGGCCCAACTATTTGGCGAAACATTCACTGAATCATTCACCGAATCATTCGTGTACAAACTTGCCGTCCACACGTTGGCGATTGCAGTTGGCTTCAGGCTTGGTCGAACTACAGGCGAACGACCATAGCGAATTCATAATCACAGATAACGACAGTGGCGGCGTTATGTGTCTTGAATTTCCACGGGAATTGAAAATGTAAAATTGTTTTGCCATATTTATGCAAGCTCAGCTCTGATAATTTTTCTTTTTATAATTAATAATTGTTCTTTATATCTCACTAGTAGTGCGGTAATAGACTTAGCGTACTAGTGCGGTAATATGGATTCTTATCCAAAGTAACTTAGATGGGTGGGATGATAAGTGCTCTTTATTTAATGATTGTAGATAAATATACAGGGTGGGGCGCGACGAACGCCTCGGTCTGTGTAGCCTAAATCGTGCACAATTAAAAAAAAAATTAAATTGAGTCTTATACAGGGCCGTAGTGCCTATAACTTAAAATTATTTTTTACTATACAGCATGTCCCATATGACAGTGGCATATCAAAGTTTTGTTTTTTTAAACAGAATGCTCCTAACTATGTTATCGCATTTTTAGATTGTCTGAGAAGAAAGAATAAGATTGGTTTTTACAGATGGTGTTGATGTAAATTGAAAAGTTTCTGAGTTATAAACAAGTGAAAATCGCAATTTTCGAAGTTCAAGGCCCTGTACAACGAAAACGGCTCAAGATAGAGAAAAACGGCTTACATGTCCGTCTTTTAACTTTTTATTTACTGTCCTATTGTACAGAAACATTTGTACGTTCTTTGTTTCTTCTTATTTGGCGAGGCGTGGAGAAATCTCAGATTTTTTCCAATTTTTTTATCACCCTGTATAAACATTTTATCTACATCATAGGATAGTACACAAAAAGCTAAAATAGGGACATCTAAGCCGTTTTTCTTTATCTTGACCCGTTTTCGTGGTACAGGGCCTTGAACTTCAAAAACGACGATTTTCACTTGTCTATAACTCACAAACTTCTGAATTTAAACACCAACTGTAAAAGCCAATCTTATTTTTTCTTCTCAGACAATCTAAAAATGCAATAACATAGGAGCATTCCATTTAAAAAAACATAACTTTGATATGCCACTCTCATATGGGACATGCTGTATACTTATAAATAAATAATTTTAAGTTGTGGGCACTACGACCATGTATAAAATTAGACCCAATTCAAATTTTTTTCAAATTGTGCACGATTTAGGATACACAGACCGAGGCGTTCAACGCGCCCCACCCTGTATCATTTTATATTTTTATATTTTTATATTTTATTTAATTAAAGCCTTATAATTAGTTTTTTCACATTTCTTTCTAGCGATTTTGATTTTATTAATCGATTTCTACGTATGTATTGAAAAAAAATTGATTTTATTTTCGACAATTTACCACCATAATACAGTTTTTTTATCGCTGGCGCCCGAACTAATTTTTTTTTTATGAAACTGATTACCTATGCCATTCCGTGGTCCTATATCAAGTACACAAATCCGCAAAGTTTCAGTTTAAAATTAAGCTCTATTTAGGGGGTGGACACTAGTGTTGGGACACCCGGTACAGGGCCTTGAACTTGAAAAATGGCGATTTTCACTTGTTTCTCACAAACATCTCAATTTAAACACAAACTGAAAAGGCCAATCTTTTTTTTTCTTCGAGATCAATCTAAAAGTACAATAACATAGGAGCATTCCATTTAAAAAATAAACATAATTTTAAGTTGTAGACACTACGACCCTGTATAAGACCCAATTTAATTTTTTTTTTATCGTGCACGATTTAGGCTACACAGATCGAGGCGTTCGTCGCGCCCCACCCTGTATAAGTATATTTTACTTTGTAAGGCAAACTAATCATTTTAATTTTGAAATTTCATAATAATGTATTTTTTTCTTTTTGCTCATTACGTAAAACGCACAAGGCTTTCGTTGGTGCATATTGGTATTTTACAATTATTAGCATTATGGTTCTAACAACATAACATATTTAAAAATCATAATCAAAATTACATTTTCCAAGGAATGGCCTTTTTTCATGTGTAATTATTAGATTGGGCCGAGGACTTGGCTATTTTTTTCTTACCTATATATTTCATAAAAAAAGAGTTATGAGAACTTTTTTTGGTAATTACTAATTTTAGTGTTGATCCTACTCATAAAAAATAAATTTAGTAAGTAGCCGTATGTTATTATTCAGGAACCTTGTTCTTATCTTTATGAAATTTATTTTTCGGGTCCCATATCATTGGTTCACTTTGATAACGTTCGAGAAACTGGAAAACTCTTTCGTCATTCCAGGTTGTCATTGTTGTTGTATTTATTTTAATTTCAGTTATTACCGTAAATACACTGCACTGTGCAGTGAATAGTCGAGCGTAAATGACAAGATCGAACGAGCCAACGTGTGGGCAGCGTCAAATAGAGCGAAGTTGACGATAGCCGAATCTCTTTGAATTCGTGCATTTGCCGACAGCGAGGCGAACGTAGACAAACTTCGCTCACTTGGCCGAATGTTTGGGCAATCGACACGAACTTACCGTCCACACGTTCGTGTTGCCGCTGATTTGCCGGCGATGTGCCAACGTGTGGAGCCGGCATTACAAAATTTTAATTATTTATTCCAAAATAGGCTCCCAAATCACTAAAAACAAGGAAAAATATAATGTTAAATTGTTATAGAGTACTTTATTTATTAGAATTGAAAAAATCTTTTTTTGTATTAAATTTTGGCATAACCTGTCTGGAAAAAATAGTGTTTCTTATAACACCGTCACGCTTCTGTGAATCAGTTACTAATATGGAAGATTCGGTAACAAGCTTTACTGCTCTTTCTACTACTTGGGTGTGACACGGATACTTCATTATTTCCTTAAAAACCAAAGAATCTAATGGATTTTCCACAATCTCTCGCAGATCGTCTTCAGATATCTTTTTCAACAAAGGTGGTTCGGTAAGAGTAAATCCCTGCCAGTCTTCTAAAAGATTACAGTATTCAGTTGCTCCGAAATTAAATTTGGGTAGAACAAATGGACGAAGTTCTGTTTGAGAATGTGACTGTCTGCGCGTTTTTAGAATTCGTTTAAATGCCAGTTCTCGAATGACTATTAGAGTCCGCAAACATTGCCAATAACATATTTTCCGGGTGTCCAAAATATCCATTTCTTTGGATAACTGGATCGATGACATCTAATAGAGTCTGTGGTAGATACCTTGATAATTTAATGGTATCAAACAGATGCTTTGCACCATAAACACATGATGATTTAGTTTTGATGGCAAACCACATCGGGACATAAACCTTCACAACGAATTCCGCAAGAATTTGAAGATTTTGTGATGGGTTTTAGCGGTATCCTATTGGATGGATGAAATTTTTATACAGAGTGACGAAAAATTTGATTATTTTCATCACCCGGTATAAAAATTTCAGCTACATGATAGGATACCAAATTAAAAATTACGATAGGGACATGTAAACCGTTTTTCCATATCTCGAGCCGTTTTCAATATAAGCTGCTTTGAAAATGGAAAATCGCGATTTTCATTTGTTTATAACTCATAAATCGCTCATTACAAACTTCAACTTTACAAACCATTCTGTTTGACTTTTCTCAAACAATCTGAAGATGTAATAATATAGAGGATGTCCTATTTAAAATTACAAAGTTGTATGGCGTACAGCGATATTGGGCCATCCTGTGTATCTGAAAATAACTTTACAAACTCCACTTTACCCTCCCATTTACAGCACTTTTTGGCTCATTTCGATATCTTTAATGGTATAGGTGTAATAGAGCTTTCCCATATCAATGACTCACCCTGTATAAGGCAATCATAAAACCAATATGGACATACGGTATAGAGATATGGGGCTGCGCAAGCAAATGCAGTATAGCTATTATCCAGCGAAGCCAATCTAAAATCCTGCGCATGATCACCAATGCGCCTTGGTACGTATCTAACCAAACCATACACGAAGATCTTCGGGTACCTTTTGTAAAAGACGTCATCAAGGCTAGATACACGAAACAAGAGATAGATATGAGAGAATGGAACACCACACTAATGAACTGTTACAGCCACTACTCGAACAACCTGGTGAAAGAAGATTGAGAAGACATTGGCCATCCGACCTGAGAGAAGGGTAGAAGATCTCGTCAATGGAGGCGATCTTATCACGTCATCATAGAGCCTGATGCTCTCAAGACAACATATTAGCCTATAGAATGTATTTGTTCTGATTGCTAATAAATTAAATATATAAAAAAATAATAATAATTTTCACTTAAAATTTCAAAGTGAATTTCTCGAGTTTAATTTTGTTATTAATTTAGAGGAAACCTGTTTAGCTTTTTTAAGTACCTATCAAATTGTTTCACTTTTTGATATTTTTTGTTTTTATGTTTTAAATTCAATTTTGAAACAATAGGTACCTATACAGGGTGTCCCAAGATTTCTTTATCAAGGGATATCCGCGTTATTTCAAAAAATAAACAAGTGAAATTCGGGAAATTTCAACCATACCCCTAAGGCTTTGTACCTGCACCCTCAATGCCGCATTACGCCTTTCCACCCCTAAGTAATCATCCCTTACTTTTTTTCAAATGACACCCCCCATATTTTTTTTGCTCGACAGGATTGTTGACTTCTTTCTGAATAAAATGTCATACGATTTTTTAAATCGAGACATATCTAGCACGCCGAAAACAATATAATATCATAACAAACGAGGGTTGTCAAGGAGTTGTAATTGTTTGTTTTTTGTGTTAATGTTTCCTCCAACCACCTTAACTAGTAATACCGGTGTTACTGGTATAGGCGTTAATAATAATAATTGCTTCTGTGATTTTAATGTCATATTAAAATAAATGTTAATTGTTATTCCTTGACAACCCTCGTTTGTCATGATAATATATTGTTAGAATACCCGGTTTATTTTAAATTGGCGACAGGGTCAAGCGAACCGAACCGTCTCCGTCGCTGGGAACCACGCAATTGCGTCTTTTTTCCCAGTCCAGACCGACGGCGGATCGTGTGAGCGTCGCATGCGCCTAAAGAAGTTTCGGATCTTACGAGGACGGTCATTCTGGTCCTCAGAGCGCGCCAAATTCAAATATTTCATATGGAATCTAACACGGCCATACTGACAGAATTTCGCTCTCGAAATTATTGAGTTTAGTTTCATATTTTGGTCGGACCGTATGCGAGCATAGAATGATGGATAGTCATTTGAATAAAGTGAATGTCACTTGGGTAGTTTATTTACTTATGGATTTTACCGCATACCAGAGATCTTATCTATTTATTCATTTTATTTATTTAATTTATATATGTATATTTTTTCCCTCACAAGGAAAGCAATAATTCGGGTATGTTTGTAAAAAGTATTTTCCCGCTCGTTATTGGTAGTAGTACATTCAAATACTTACGCCGTGGAGTCAACGTTTTCCTCTCATAGTAACCTTGAATCTAAACATCTATACTGTTTACTGTTTATGGTAATAGACGGGAGTATGAGGTTTATTTATAGACCTCACCAATACTCAGTCGAATCGTTCCTCGTGATTTTTATTATTTCCTTTAGTAGAAGGTCAATAATAATGGTTAAAAATATTTCTCTAGATTTCAATTAGAGCACGCCCGTTCGAATTACAGGTTCTTGTTACTTTGGTTTCGATAAAGAAGAGAAATCATAAGCAAATATTTATTTTATAAAATAAAGTAGTGAATTTCACTTTAATCCTCAATAAGAAATTAATAAAATAACATTTTATTCTGCTCTGAGCCACGACAGTCCCGACATCGACATCGGAGCATTCGGAGCAACCTGCTCTCTGGATCTGGCTCGGGCTCGGTTGACACTCAGCAGGCAGACTGGCCGGCTCCTGACAGTGAGTTGCCTTCCGCTTCCACTTCGTTGTTTGCTGTAATGGGGAAATATTTCTCAAATATCTCACGCTCAGCAGACGTGTATGCGACTCAAGATTTTTATTCATTGGAGAAAATTAAATTATTCACACACACGCGATGAAAATGTCGCATTTGCAACGGGCCCTTTTCATTCTCTACCGTTCTTTTTTTTTCAACATCTTAGAGAAAGACACGATGAAAATGTCATACATTTTCGATGGGTCCTTTTGTTCTAAGAGAGACGCGATGGAAATGTCGCACCACTGCGAACATTTGCGATGGGTCTCTTTAAATTTTTTTTTTCCCGAAAAGACACGATGGAAATGTGACACACATTTACGATGGGTCTTTTGTTCTAGAGAGACGCGATGGAAATGTCGCACCACTGCGAACATTTACGATGGGTCTCTTTTTTTTTCCCAGAAAAGGCATGATGGAAATGTCGCAGCATTTCCGATGGGTTTTTTATTTTACGAATTACCTTTCGCAATCAAATACTAGGAGAGTAGTAGGTACTTACTATGATGGTTTGCCAATATTAGCTGTTTAAAATCGTCTGGTGTCCAATCTAGAGGCCAGCGACGAAGTTGGTCCCTTGCACATTTCAAAGTTTGTTTAGTACCAACTTTCCCAAGAAGATAACGGTCGTTGGGCAAGGATGACTTAATCACATATGGTCCCACAAATTCACAACTGAATTTTTCTGGCCGCTGCCCTCGACTTAACAGTACTGGCTCCCCCACTTTGTATTTTTTATTATCCCTTCTCTTTGCATTTAGGGCGACCGTCTGTTTTTCAGCATTAAGTTTTAGCTTGGATATAACTTCAGTACGGTCTACTGGTTCCTTAATGGAATCGGGGATGGGTAGGTCGGCAAGAATTGTACGTATTTGAGGAGTCTGTCCCTCCTGACCAAATACCAATCTAAACGGAGAGTAACCAGTTGTCTTCTGTTTGGTAGTATTGATAACTAATTGGACTTTCCACAACCTACTCGGCCATTCTGATGTCCTTCTGGATTCGACTCTTAATAAGTTGGTAATAGTTCGCATATATCGCTCTACTTGTCCGTTAGAACGATGAATACCAGGGGTTGTTACGTGAGACTCGATACCAAAATATTCCGTGAACGATTTGAATAATTTAGCAGTGAAATTTGTGCCAGCATCATGAATTATCTTGCTAGGGGTCCCAAACATACTGATAAAGCAAGCAAAGTTTTTCTTCGTCTCTTCAGCATTGACAGTGGATTGAGGATAGAGCAAACAGAATTTGGAAAATGCATCGATTATTACAAGGATATATCTGGAATTTTCCGTGCCTTCCGGTAAGGGACCTAGACAGTCTACATGGACTGTGTGGAAGGGTTCACTGGGTTTAGGAATAGAAGCGAGGAACCCCTGTCTCGGTCCAGTCTTATTTTTACGGACCGCACAAAACAAGCAATGTTCAATATATTTTTTCACGAATCTGGTCATGTTTGGGAACCAAAAGTAGAGTCTAATTGATGCCAACGTTTTTTCCCAACCAACATGGCACTGGTCGTCGTGGAAAATTTTTAATAAATTGTACCGGCTGTTCTGAGGTACGAAGGGCAGCTGTGTTAATTTCCCCTTCCCTAGATCCACGATTCTAAATAGAGTACCTTTTTCGAATTTGTATTTCTTTTTACACACATCGCTTGTTTTCAAGGACGTGGTGATTTGATCGCACTCTTGATCGTGACATTGAGCAACTGTGAGCCAATTTTTGAAATTTATTGGGCCAGGACCAGGTGACTGAATTTGATTTACACTTTCAATCGGATTTCGACTTAAGAAGTCAACGTGAGAAACCTCGGAACCTTTTCGATAAACTACTTGGAAGTCGAAATCTTGCATATATACCCACCATCTGGCAATACGTGGCTTCAGGTCTCTTTTATTAGCGGACATTTTTAAGGAGTTGCAATCGGTTACGAGAGTGAATTTAATTCCTAATAAGTAAACCCGGAAGTTTTTAAGAACCTTTACCACTGCCAAGGTTTCAAGCTCAAACGAGTGATACTTACTCTCTTCCGGGGTGGTTTTGCCGCTGAAATACTCGACTGGTCTAAACGATAGCTCATGTTTCTGCATCAAGATAGCACCGTAGCCAAGGCTGCTCGCATCGGTATGCAGTTGAGTTTCGAGTTTGGGATCGAAAACAGACAATAAGGGTTTTTGTGTTAAAACATCAATAATGTACTGTCTCGCATCTTCACATTGGCTACTCCACTCGAAAGGGACATTATTTTTTGTCAAGTGAGTTATACAAGCTACTTTGGTAGAGAATGCTGGTATAAATTTTCTGAAATATCTCGCGAGTCCGATGAATTGGCGCACCTGTTTCACGTTCGTTGGGGCTAAACTGTCTTTAACTGCCTTTATTTTATTTTTATCAGGGCGTATCCCGTCGGCTGAGATTTCTCGGCCCAAGTAGGTAATTTCGTTCACAAGGAATCGACATTTAGCGATATTAACTGAAAAGTTTGCTTTCTGCAATGCAGAGAGGACTAATTGTAATTTTTCGAAACCTTCTTCCACCGTTACCGAGGGTATCAAAATATCATCTAGGTATACTAGGGCAACTTCATACTTTAGGTTGCCCAGAGCTTTATTAATAGCTCTTTGAAAGACAGCTGGTGCATTAGCCAACCCGAAAGGCATTCGTAAGTATTCGAATTGTCCGTCCGGAGTCACAAATGCGGTTTTTGAAATTGAATCTGGTGCAATCGGAATTTGGTAAAATCCCGAAGCCATATCTAGTGATGTAAATAATTTTCCTTTCCCCAACCGGTCTAGCTGATCGTCTATGCATGGTAGAGGGTACCGATCTTTTACGGTTATTTTATTAAGTTCTCGGTAATCGACGCACAAGCGATCAGACCCATTTTTTTTCTCTCTTAAAATTACAGGGCTCGCAAAAGGTGAATTACTATCGCGTATTATACCGTTTCGTTTGAGGTCGTCGGTTATATCTCGCAACTTCAGGCGTTCGAATTCAGACATTCGATATGGATGGTAATATACTATTTTATTTTCGGATAGCGTAATATTCAATTCTCCGGTAGTAACAGCTCCAACACGATTACCGGATGTAAACAATTCAGTATACTGCGAGAGCACGTCTATTAGTCTCTGTTTATCGTTTTCTTTTAAATCCGTGATCAGATCATCGGTTGAAATTCGCGGGACCGAATTATTGGGAATAATTTTCTGAATGGTTTTGTCCTTCAGTAGGACTACGTCATGTTCATAAACATTTTCTCCGACAATTACATCATAATTCGAGTGTTTGGGTGGCACAATGACTAAATCGAGTTCTACATTCACGTCTGGAAATTCTACCATTGCCCTTGTACAGAAATGAGAATCATGTCTGGTACCGTCAAACCATTGTAAAGGGGTGACTCGAGGATTTTTCTTTAGATGTAATTCGTCTACCAAAGATTCTTTGATCAAAGAACAAGTTGAACCAGTATCGATAAGACATCTAGTTTTGTATCCGCAAATTGTAATTGGCACGGTTTGTAGGCGATAATCGTCGCCAGGGGTAAAAGAATTATACACGTGTTCTTTCTTAACTTTCTTTGAAGAAGTTGGTTCGGACGCCTCGTCTGATGCTCGCGCCCTGGCGTTTTTCCGGCGGAAACATTCCTGGATACTGTGCCCTGACTTTTTGCAATACCTGCACAAGGTCCCGGTTCTCCCCATCTGATGGCCCTTGGTGAATACCCTACGTGAAACCTTACAGTCTCGTGAGCGGTGTCCCGGCTTACCACAAGAAAAACAAGCAAATTCATTTTTTATGTTACCTAGCTTTAGTGATGATTCATGGGAAGGCTTGTTTCGTTTGGGAGCGCTTTTTTCATTGAAAATTGATGCTTCCGGAGACATTTTAACATAATTGCTCAAGAACGCAATCAAATCACCAACCGAATATGCCCCACAATTAAATGCTGCCATCCTCACAGACGGGTCATCTATTGAATGTGCTATTAATTCAATAAACTCATTATCCGACCACTGAGTACGTAAAGATTTTAATTTTTCCAATTTTACCCTGGCATATTCAGCATAGCTGCTTGCATCGGCACTTCGGTAATTTACCGCATCCTCTAAAATTTTCCCGAGATTTCGCTGTTTCGGGAACGCGATGGAAAAATCTAGTTTAAAATTAGACCAAGATTCTTCGGTAGGCTGCCATGCGGTAAACCACTGCTGTGCCGATTTTAATAAAAATGGACCAACTCTACTTACAGTTTCCCTGTCGGACCAAGAAAATTCAGTTTTATACCCATCTATTTTAGTCAACCAAACACTGCTGTCGGTAATTTCGGGGTCAAAAACGGGCAGGGATAATGTAGGAGGCATTTGAGGTGCAGCCTGCGTAGCAGGGAGGCTCGAGGGCTGAGAGCTGGCCCGTCGTTGAAGATCTTCCAACACGGTTGCTATTGCACCGAGCGATTTGCCGAGGTCTTCCATTCTTGGTGCACTTTTTTTCCTTTTTTTTTTTTCAGAGTCTTGAGTCCTGAGTCTTTTCACCTACCACTATCACACGACTCTTATCCGAGATAGCGGATCTCACAACCCCACACCTGATGTTAGAATACCCGGTTTATTTTAAATTGGCGACAGGGTCAAGCGAACCGAACCGTCTCCGTCGCTGGGAACCACGCAATTGCGTCTTTTTTCCCAGTCCAGACCGACGGCGGATCGTGTGAGCGTCGCATGCGCCTAAAGAAGTTTCGGATCTTACGAGGACGGTCATTCTGGTCCTCAGAGCGCGCCAAATTCAAATATTTCATATGGAATCTAACAATATTGTTTTCGGCGTGCTAGATATGTCTCGATTTAAAAAAATCGTATGACATTGTATTCAGAAAGAAGTCAAAAATCCTGTCGAGAAAAAAAATATGGGGGTGTCATTTGAAAAAAATGAGTTGGGGATGATTACTTAGGGGAATAAAAGCGTAAAGGGGCATTGACGGTGCAGCTGCAAAGCCTTAGGGGTATGATTGAAATTTCCCGAATGTCATTTGTTTATTTTTTGAAATAACGCGGATATCCCTTGATAAAGAAATCTTGGGACACCCTGTATAATAGAAGAAAATTAAATGAAAAAAATGCTCACCCATCAAAATAAATAACTTTCATTATTAAAAATTCATCTATGAATAAAATAAATACCTACCTAATTGAAATTAAGGTCATTATATACATCCGCGGCTCCTACAGTTTCACTATGGCACCTATATAGGGGTGGAGGACATACCTATAGTAACACCAGGAAGGTATTAATTTGCTTTGCAAATGAAAGGTAAGCAAACAAAAGGGCATCAAAAGAAGGTCTTCCTGAGTGCGGGCCTGTTTAGAACAGCGAAAATCACAATAAACATGCAAGGTCAGAGTGTCGAGTGGACGGCGGAAACTCGTAATATCAACACCAGAGCCGGTCTGGTAACATACGCAACATACATGGCATGCAAACGTAGTCGGAATATAATAGCGAGCGATGTCGCGTATTTTTGAATATAAATGCAAAATAAATGCAAAATTCAAAATAAAAACTGTACTATTGTTAATCTTGAAGATATTCCTTGCCCTGAAAGTGAAAAAAAAAAATAGAAATTCGACCGTAGTGCCAAAGAGGCCTTAGTGGTGACCTTGATATTAGTTTGCAATGGCTGTTTTTAGCTTCTTACCCACCCAGCACCCCTATTTCGCTCCTCGGTCCCGAAAAAATTGATGAAACGTAGGAGCCGCGGATGTATACAATTACCGAAATTAATTTTAAAGTTAATATAAGTTTTATCGAAAGTTATCTGATCTGCAGAAGTTATAAAACTGTCCAATAATAATGGAATGGAACGAATGACGGAAGACGGAAGAAATGAAATAACTTATCTTATAGTTAGTAATAACTTATAAATAAATAACTTATCGACAAGAAACGGGTAGGTAACGCGCCACCGCATTAGGTATCCAACTGAGTTCCATTATAAGTTATACAATTATTAACGAATAACTTCTTGTACAGGGAACGGAACGTAACGTTCCGAAATAACGTTACTGGTATAACGTCTCGTCACTATTTAGGATTCGTATCATAATTGAAGACACAAGTGGATAAAGGGTCTATGTAACACTTTAAAAAAAACCGATGTTTTTCCACAAATGAAGGGCCTATATACCTAAAATTCATTTAAAATATCTTCGGTTGCAATACATCATGAAATAAAGTAGTTATAAGTGGATAAAGTACCCATGTACCATGTAGTAATATTTAATTTATATACTTCAAACTGAAATATCTCGAGAAAATGATTTTGCTACATAGATCCTTCATCCACTTGCGTCTTCAATTGCGAAACTAGTATTATGTCCGTGTAGTTTGACTTGATATTATGATAAAATGTACTAAGTCCAAAACAATTTTTTTTAAGTAAAAAAAAAAAACAGTTTATTCTTAAAAAGTAAAGATGCTTTTTCAACTTATAGGTAAGTATCTGGGTCATTATGTAGATGAGCAGCATGGGTATAGGGCGAAATGGCTTATACTATAGGATAGCTCGTGTCTCTAGGAGTATCAAGGTACCATTGAATTTTTGCGGCGGCAAGTAATAGTCGAGAAATAAGGACTGAAAGTGTCATCCTTACCCTAATACGTGTATTCGTACATATGCGCTCGAACAGGAAGCTCGCACTCCGTTGGACACACGACGATGGAGTGTGTCCGTGATACTCCTAGAGACACAAGCTATCCGATAGTGTAAGCCATTTCGCCCTATACCCATGCCGCTAATGTCAACATTTTTAATTGACGGTTGCACAACCGGGTAATCCTGTTTAGTCTTCCAAAACACTCCTCACATGCCCATTCCACTTTTTCCACTCGCGTCGCTGCATTAAATCAGCAGGTCTTTGGTCAGGGTAGGTTTTTTTTTTCCTTTAAATGTCCCTAAAATTTAAAAAAAACCTACCCTGACCAAAGACCTGCTGATTTAATGCAGCAATGCTGTGAGCGACGCGAGTGGAAAGGGCATGTGAGGGGTGTTTTGGAAGACTAAACAACAGGATTACCCACAACCGGCCCCTAGAGACACAAGGTATCCGAAAGTAGAAGACAAATCGCCCTATACCCATGCCGCTCAATTCAATATTCACCAAAAAATTTAACAAAATGCAACTCACCAACAAAATCGGCAGTGTGTGATCCAGTCCGATGGGCCACGGCTTGCAGACTGTGTCAACATCCCCCTTGATTGGAATTTGATCTACCAGCACCAGCAGCCAAGTGGTCAGCGTCTCACCTGGCTCGTTCTCGTTCCTGTTCCTGCAGCTTTGCCTCCTACATCCGGACTGGTTGGACGAAGGGGTCATTTTGCTGTTACTCGGAAGTAGAACTTTACTGTGGGTGCCCTGCTATTAGGTATCCCCTGCGGAAAACAACTTTTAAGGCCTGTTACAATTAATACCTGCTTCATGTAACACGAGCTCCAGCTAATGGCGTCATCATTATTACTTCAATTACTCAAAGAACGGACGAAACGCTACGACGCTAGGGATTGATTGAAAATAACACCAAACACGACGCCGAAGCAGAGTTACTGGAAACGAGAAACCCGGAAAACTGGAATTACTGGAAATGAAATTAAATTAAAGGAAACGAAAAATTAAATGAACTGGAAACTGGAATTGGACACTGGCTACTTACTAACTTACTTGAGATATTTATTATTTATTTAGCTTCGCTTCGTCCGCATATGCGATTCAGAACAGTACAGATACAGAACAGAGTAACAGAATACAGAACCGCTTCCGAATTAGTTCAGAACCACAGATCCACAGAAGAACTACTAATAAATAACTCTACTGTGTAGTGTGCTGCTAGTGTGTACTGTGTTGGAGTTGGATTGGAACTTTCCCTGATTGTCATAGAGCGCATGCCTACAATAAGTGCGAAGCAGTGATTAGATGTGATGTGACTGTGACTGATGTAATGTAATGTGCCGTCGCCGTGTGCGCCCAGTGATGTGCCTTTACGCGTAAAGAATTCATCCTCTACGTTTGACGTAAAAAATGTAAAGAATACGTAAACAATACGTAAAGAATGTAAACCATGAAAAGAATCAAATATACAGGATGATTCAAAATTGAGTGCAAATATTTTAAGGGCTTATTTACCAGCCAAAAATAAAAAGTTTTTTTCATATAATTGTATGTCCTAACTTGCTTCGTTTTCTAGATACAGGGTGTAAAATTTTGAAAAAAAAATCGATTTTTTATTAATTACTCAAAAACCTTTCAGCCGATTTAAATAAAATTTGGTAGGGTTATTTGTCGTTATAATGAATTTCCTTTGATGGGAATAACATAAATTTATTAAATCCAGTAGCGTCTCAGAGGGCTACCTACTTGATACTTATAGCGTTGATTGAAGGAGTCAGGAAGATACGCAACCTTATGGGAGAAACTGTGCACAGGACGATATACCGACAAATAGATGGCGACAGCGTCGAAATATACCGAAACTCGTGAAAGTGGATATCGTTCCAAGCGCTCACTCGACTTCAGGATATCTGGGTAGTAACTTCGTACGCTTATATGAATATCTATTGAAATCATGCGGCAGTTTAGCGATGGACAGGGAGCTAAGGGTTTATGACGGGGCAATAAAACCATTTAGTTCAGTTTTATGGGCCTGCACTCGTGAATTATAGATTTGAATAGTTGTTTCATTTGGAAAAAAATATGTATACCTACCGACTTTATGTTATAATTAAGGCATTAGATATTTCAAGACCAAGATGATGATTTATATTCCAACAAAAATATTAATTTTCAATAGGTACAATTCGTTGTGAAACAAATTATTCAGCATCATCAACAAATCAGCTACCGTTCTTATTATTCTTAAGAATACTAGCTGATTTAAATATTTTAATAAACTAGGTAGGTATAATATGTTGGATAAAATTTAGTTAAGTCAGCACTCTATTGCTAACTTCGTTATTTTTGGATCTACAAAATCGGTGAAATGAAATTAGCAAACTATAGTAGGTACCTATATAGTATTTTTTCCGCTGAATAAAACAACAATGACAACTGAAAAACAAATGAACATCGCGTTTTCGAGTTATGTCAAAAAAATCTATTTTTTAAAAATGAGACATAATTATCCGATATATTTTTGTGTTTTCATATTTCCTGTGGAAATCCAATAAGCATAGTTTTTACAGTTACGATTTAAATTAATTAATTTTTTGAGTTATAAATAGAGCTCGGATTATATGCAAGAAAAATTACAAAAATATGCGCATATCATATATGCAAGGTTTTTCAACCAAATATGCAACAAAATATGCAAACTATGCAAAACATATGCAAAATGTTTATTTAACGGAAAATAGTAAAAATGCAATAAATTATTGTTTTCAATAAGTTTTTTAAGTATAAAGTAGGTACATACATATCACTGTATTTTTATTTATATGTATAAAATCATATAAAAGATTTGGTTTACAATTATTATTATTCAATTAATACTAAAAACATTACTATTTACCTTTACAATTAAATGTTTTTCCAAGTTTTCCACTTAAAATGATTGTCTTCTATCTCTATCACTTGCCATGTGTTTATATGCAGAAAAACTGCATTCTACATCAACAGATGTAATAGGAGCATATTTTAATAATAAAATTATTAAAGGATCCATTATTGTCAACTCGTTTGAAAAATCTCCATTTAAAACTTTCAAAATCACTGTCAAAGTACTAAACCCACTATTTTTACAATGTTTCACTGAGTTTTTTTTTATTATTGATTGAGCAGTAGGTCCATGTACACTATCTATACTACCAATTTTAAATTCTCTATTAGTTTTACAGATTCTCGTTTAGCGAAGTATACCCTGTTTTTCAAGCTTAGAAATTGTGTTCGCAATTATTTTATATTTAGTTGTTAATAAAACTAAGATGTTAGCCTAGTTTCTTATTGCTTAAAATCTTTTTCGCTTTCCTAATTGCTGAGGAACTATCTTCATCAAATTTCGACATTAATTCCTGAATTTCATTTAAATGGTCGAAATAAAATAAAGCAGCCTCGAGCCAGGTGCCCCATATCGTGTAATTATAGACCTAGGAGGTAAATAACACTTTCAAAAGGGTACAGTTAAATAAAAAAAAATTGAAAAATCCATCACAACAAGATTCACTTTAAGCTTATTGTTGGTTTTTATATAATATTTTTTCTAGTATATCCGCCAATAATAATTGTCAAAATAAGTATTTTATGTGGCAAAAATAACAAAATATGCAGCAATATGCAAGTTTCCTAAAAAAATGCATTTCGTGCGAAAAATGGATAAAAAATGCAAAATATGCAAAAATATGCATTTTGCATATAATCAGAGCTCTAGTTATAAACAAATGAAAATCGGAATTTTTCATTTTCAAAACAGCGTAGATCGTAAACGACTCATTATATCGAAAAATTGCTTACGTGGCCCTATTTTAACTTTTTATGTACTGCTATGATGTGGATGAATTTTTTGTTTAGGGTGATGATCTTGAATCGTTTCCGATGTAACCTCTACACTGCTTTCAAAACGAAAACTTGCAATTTTTATTTGTTTATAACTCAAAAACTAACTAATTTATCATTATTGGATTTTATCGGGAAATATGAAAACACAAAAATGTACCGGGTGTCTCATTTAAAAAATAGAACTTTTTGACATAACTCGAAAACACGATGTTCAATTGTTTTTCTGTTGTCGTTGTTGCTTTATTCAGCGGAAAAAATACTATACATACCTACTAGTTTGCTAATTTAACCGATTTTGTAGATCCAAAAATAATGAAGTCAGCAATAGTGCCGACTTAACTTTGAAGACCCTGTACCTATAGGTACAGGCAGGCTGATCAGTAACTCGCGCACTCCGAATACAGGGCGATCTAGAGCCCATTAAAATTGAGGATATTCTACAAAAAAACTTGAATCCAACGGTTGATTTTCAAATTACAGAGTTTCCCTCATCCGAGTTTAAAGGTAATTTTTTCAATTGAAGTCAATATGAAGTCAATTTCCTTCATATTGCTAGCCTTACAGCCAATTTTATAAAGGCTCATTAGGCTAACGGGCAGATTTCTGTGCTCGTTTTTGAAGCTACTATCGACGTCGAATGACTTTCATTAACGTTTTTGTAATTACTTTCATGTCGAGTATAGATAAATTTTAAAAATTTTCACTTAGGCTCGATACCTTCTTCAGAAATTACCACAGAAATCTGCCCGTTAACTTAATGAGCCTTTATAATACCCGCTGTTATTGTTTTTATGGCGTTCGGTTAAAAGATACCTTTTGTTTTCGAAAAAATAACTCATTAGAAGTATTATTAATTAATTATCGAAATTTTCATAAATTCATATCGTTAATTTAGTAAACAGGTACTTAGGTATATCATATACCATAATAGTAAATGCAAGATTTATGGTGATTATTTGTTTCTTGCTGAGAGAAGCTTGAAAATTGAGAATTGAGATGGAGATGAATATGAAATCCAGGAAATAAAAATAATAAGAACCGCTCCGGAGCTCTGACCGACTACCTATAAAAACTAAAAAGTTAAAAGTTAAACCGGTTGGGGCTATAAACACCCTCTTCCACTATAGTTCTATAATTTCAACACACTCTGCGGGGCTGGCAGCACCTTCAAATGAACCGATATGTGGATAAAGGGGAAAGAGGGTAGCTCGAGCGACCGAGCACACAATTTTACATTAGGTTGCGTATCTTCCCTATTCCTTCAATCAACGCTTATAGGTAAAATTATGATACGCCACTGCTCTTTTGACAATTTATATTTTTTTTATATTAAGCGGTCAATATTGTAACTTTCTTGCCTCCTGAGCTTTACTCGTATCTAGCTTTGTTTCCAAGAAATCAAAATCTGTGCCAGGCCCTATTAAAACAAGTAATAAATTCACATCGATTATTGAGATTCATTTAATTTAATTCAGGTAGCCCCCTGAGACGCCACTGGAATTAATAAATTCATGTTTTTTTTTTATTTTTTTTTTATTGAAAATGCACATGCACTGCAGGGAAATCCCTATGACGCTCTGGGAGCGGTGCATGAGCGGAGATATCGATTCACGTTGGCCTTGAATCTCTGTAGGTTGTATACTTCGGGAAACACGCCTTTTGGAATGCTATTCCAAAGTGATGCTGTTCTATACATAAAAGAAGTCTGAAATAGGGTGGTACGAGGTGTAACGAGCTGAACCTGATACGTATGAGCGTCTGCGGCTCGACGTGTATTTCTGCCCGGTCTTGTTCTTGGTGGGATCAAGCGGGCCACGTCTTTTGAACACTTTCCCTTAAAATATCTGTAAAACAGACTCAGGTCAGCTACTTTTCTTCGATGTTCGAGAGTGTCTAAATTTTTTGTCAAATCTGGGTCCCCAATCAAGCGGATGGCTCTTTTCTGAATAGAGTCGAGTAGTCTCAGCGTATGTTTGGGAGCTGAGCTCCAAACATGTGAGCAGTACTCCAAGGATGGTCGGATTTGAGCCTTGTATAAGAGGAGAAGCTGTTGTGGTGTATAAAATTTCTTCGTACGGAAGAGTGTTCCAAGTTTTTGAGAAGCACTCTTCGCCAGACCTGCAACATGATCATGCCAAGACATGTTCGCTCCGAGGCTCACTCCAAGTAAACGAAGAGATGACGCTGGGGTAAGAGAGTGTCCCGCCATCATCATATCTGGCTCCAAAACGTTGGTCTTTTTGGAGAAAATGACTGCTTGGGTTTTTCCAGCATTGAATTGGACTTGGTTTCTATCGCCCCAAGTTAGAATGTCTCGCAAGTCATTGTTAAGTATGGCAACTTCTTGCTCCCTGCGAGTCTGTGCGTCGATGGCAGATGTTCGCGCATCTAACGTATAAGAAGATATGAGGGTACTGTCGTCGGCAAAACTGTATATTGGATTTTTTGTTGTTTCAAGCAAGTCGTTTATAAATATTAGAAAGAGAGTTGGAGATAAAATGGATCCCTGAGGCACACCGGCATTGATGGAAAAGGTCTCAGAAAGAACTCCATCACCATGTTATTCCCATCACCCTTATGACAACAAATAAGCCTATAAAATTTTATTTAAATCGGCTGAGAGGTTTTTGAGAAATTGATAAAAATCAATTTTTTTTCAAAATTTTACCCCCTGTGTCTAGAAAACAAAGCAAGTTAGGACATACGATTTTATAAAAGAAATTTCTTATTTTTGGCTGGTAAATAAGCCCTCAAAATATTTGCACTCAATTTTGAATCACCCTGTATAATCATCTACCAAATCATTATAAAAAAAAAATTTAAGAAATTTTCTTCAGAAATTAAAAGTTTATTATTAAAAAAATGCTATTATAATATAAATGAATATTTCAATAACAACTGAATAACGTATTTTTCGGATGTATATTATCAATGTTAAATGTTATAATTTATCTTTTTCATATTAATTTTATTGTTAACAATTTTATATTTTATTTTCCACAAAGTATTGTAGAATTTACTTAAAATGGAAACAAACGTTATTATTATTATTATAATAGGTAAAGAACGAAAACAAAGGAAAAGCAAGGTTATGTTCTGTGTTTGTTTTGATTTTTTGATAACAAATTATTATGTTATTTTATATTATTAATTTTCATGGAATACCACTACCACACTACCCTACCACACACGATGGATTACGATGGTTGGCAGAAGTCAAAACTCAGGAATATTCTGAGCTCCAGTTCACGGAAATTAAAATATTTAGATAACAATAAAAATTAGGTATGCTGCTTTATGTGTTGTGGAACATGCGAATATGTGAGAAATACCTTGCTAATACTGCAGTTTCTAGATTAAAGGCACATAACATAATAATAGGTAAGTTAAATTCAAGCCGTTGCTGGCTGAGTGAGATATATTATATTGTACTTATATTCAGGTCTTGATTTTTATTCGCACTTCACTTCAAGCATAATTTTTCCAAATTTTAGGAATAATACCTGAGGTCCTCCTGAACCAGCAGATTTAATTCCCACTACTTCGAGTAGTAATTATGATTTATCAGAAGGAAAAGTTCAAAAACGTTAACATTGGACAGCGAAAATCAAAATTTATTCTGATAGTGAATCATTCCGATCATTCGTACCACTGCCAATTTTGTGAGTCAAGCTTGGAAGAGGGAATTAATACAACAACAAGACACGAATATATTTCTTCAGAACCTGAGAAGTGAGAACCACCTAGCGAAGAATTTTGTGAAGAATTTTTTCATGACAACACTGGTACATGTCGAAGTAGAGGTGGAGCTGGAAACAGAGCAGGTTTATAAAGTATGTTTGAAACTTTATGGTTGATTTTATAATATTTGTATTTATTAATTTTATTATTAATTATCTTCTAAGACTGATTTGTATACTGTGTATACAGGGTGTCCCATATGCCCTGCAGTTTTCGAATCGGCGAAAAATGCGAGGTATTAAGTGTCATTAGTAGAGCATATCTACCAAATTTCGTTAAATTCGATCAATTCGTTCAAAAGATATCGCTCATCAAAGATTTCGGCAAATTGCACAAATCACCCTGTATAATCGAAACGAAGGGCCTCAGGAAAATTTCAAAACCAGATCCTGAATCGCCTTGAAAAACTACACCTAATACCCTTAAGCTATATGGCAGTCAGGTCGTGGGACACCCTGTATATTGCAACCTACTAAATGTAGACAGTAAATAAATTCTAATTATAAAAAAATTGAGTGAAGTACTGATTATACTTATTTATTTCAGGGTTTTGCTTCAAGTTTATACTATGCACCAGCACCACCGACATCGAACACGTCATTTTTGGCGTTTCACTGCAGTCACCATCTGCTAGTCTCGCTAGACCACTTTCTGATCTGGCGAGACTAGCTCTGGCCTCTGGCATATCATCATCAAATAATATGGATTCAAGTAACCCAGTCGCAAAGTATCATCAACACATCTGGATCCCTCAACATGTAGAACTGCTTATTGACGGGTGGAAAAATCGTCTAAGAACTCGAAAATATTCCGTTAACAAAGAAACTTTATATTGCCACAGTTTATGCCGTCAGGTATGCTTACAATGGGAATGGGACGTACTGTTGAAATTTGTCACAGTAGGTAATTGCAATTCTCACAACAGCATGTTAAATACATCGGTTAACATTTAACGGATCTAAAAAACGTTCACAAGTGTATTTATCTTTGAAAAATTTAGATTCTAACTAATTATAGTGAGGAATAATACTGGAATACGAATAGTGTAACTGAGTTAAATAAATAAACCAAGAAAACCTGCCATTTTACTTCCTTACTCAACCTTATTTAACATTAATTTCAGTCCAGATAATCACAATAAAATTCGAAATAAATTAATAGGTCACCTAAAGTGTAGGGTTAGGGTTACAATAATTATTATAATACTCATTCAATCAATGAAAAATGAGGCATGCATTATTTATTATTATTTAGTAATAATTAATTAGATACATAAATTATTATTAACTGCTCAAGAAATAATAATCATAAATTTGAATTGTTTATTATTTGTTTTCTTTAGATTCTTTACGTACTTTCCTTTCTTTACATTCCTTATCTCGAAAAAAATCCATGTAAAGAATGAATTCTTTTCCCGTAAAGAATCGCGTAAAGAATAGAGGTAAAGGTAAAGAATACGGCACATCACTGGTGACCAGTCCAGTGACCACTGACCAGCACTGAATTGTGAGTTGTGACTGATGTGGATGTGTCGTCGCCGTGTGCGTGTGCCGTATTTCATATTCTTTTTTATCTCTACTCTTTACACGAATCTTTACGGGTAAACAATTCATTCTTTACATGGACTTTTTTGAAGGTAAAGAATGTAAAGAACGTAAAGAACGTAAAGAATGTAAACAAAACAAACAATAGACGCCGTCAGTGTGACGTCACAGGGCGGAGCTAAGTGGGTCTGGTTCCATACAAACAAACCCTTCACGTGGTCATTGTTGTCAGTTGTCGTGTTTTTCCTGAAGTTTGACGTGATGTTTTCACCCCCGCCCCCGCCAGTCGCCAATCGCCATTGACATCGAAGTGATTAGTGAAGCTATTACTGAAGTCATTAGTGATGCCAATGATGCCATTAGTGAATGAATACTGAATATGTATTATATTTTAGTTAAAAGTTAAAATTAGGCAGTTCAGTTACTTTAGTTATAGTTTATAGTCCGTCTGTGGGGATTTATTTATTGATTGGGTGGTTTGATTTGGATGTTCCCGTAAAATTCCAAGTTTATCCTCAGATTGTTTTACGAAGAAACCAAAGAATTTTCCAAAGGTGAAAATGCTGTAGAATCTGGCCACGTTGAGAGAATGGAGTTCGAGGCGGAACTTAAAATAATTCGCGGAACAGTATCCGCCAGCATGAAAAACAAAACCTAATACCTAGCGTTGAGGTAAGAATATCCTGCTAGCAAATTCAACAGGTCGTGGCAATGGGTTAATTGTTTTTTTAATTTACAGATTGAATTGAAGGATGATTATCTCATTGGGAAAAGTAATAAAAGTATAGTTGTTATCCTAAGGGTATAAAATGCCATCACATTTGCAGGACTTTTGAAGTTCTACTAATGAGAGACCTCATTAAAGCTTTGATGTTTGACGAGACAACTTCCATCAGAACTGGCAAACCTGTAAACGTCAAACCTGTAAACAACGTTTGTTTGTATGAAACCCTGGCCGTTGGCCCCGCCCACTGACGTCATCACTGTCGGCGTCTATTAGTTTAGAACCACAGAAGAACTAACTCTACTGTGACTGTTGGATTGGCACTTTCCCTGATTGTCATAGCATAGAGTTGATGTGACTCGTCGCCGTCTGCCCGCCCAGTGATGTGCCTTTACGCGTAAAGAATTCATCCTCTACGTTTGACGTAAAGAATGTAAATAATACGTAAAGAATGTAAACCATGAAAAGAATAAAATATACAGGATGTCCCAGCTTATTCGAAGCGGTCTCTGTAGACCAAACGATGAACTTTTTCAAAAAACTTTTTGAAAATTCAAGTACAGAATCACAATGGCCATAATTTAAAATTATTTTGGAGTATACAAAGTGTCCCATATGACAGTGGCATATCAAAGTTATGTTTTTTTTTAAATTGAATGCTCCCATGTTATTGCAGTTTTAGATTATCTGAGAAGAGGAAATAAGATTGGCTTTTACAGTTGGTGTTTAAATTCAGTAGTTTTTGAGTTATAAACAAGTGAAAATCGTCATTTTTCAAGTTCAAGGCCCAGTACATTGAAAACGGTTCAAGATAGAGAAAAACGGCTTACATGTCCCTATTTTAACTTTTCATGTACTATCCCATGATGTAGATACAATGTTTATACAGGGTGATAAAAAATTTGAAAAATTCTGAGATTTCTCCACGCGTCGCCAAATAAAAAATCAAAGAAAGTACAAATGTTTCTATACCATAGAATAGTACATGAAAAAGTAAAATAGGGACATGTAAGCCGTTTTTCTCTATCTGGAACCGTTTTCGTTGTACAGGGCCTTGAACTTGAAAAATGACGATTTTCACTTGTTTATAACTCAAAAACTTCTGAATTTAAACACCAACTGTAAAAGCCAATCTTATTTCCTATTCTCAGACTATCTAAAAATGCAATAACATGGGAGCATTCTATTTAAAAAAAAAAACCTTCTTGCGCATCAATCGCAGAAATAGTGTATTTTTATGCGATTCAATAATAAATATTTTCTTCCTATTTTTTTTTATAATGAATATAATGGAAAAATAATCCGGTATTTTTTGGGGAAAAATCACCTACCTAAAAAAAAAAAAGAATAACCCTCTCGTGGTTTCGAACCCGCACCAACAGTTTACTAGGACCCTTGCCTAACTAACTGCGCCAAGGTGGGTTTCAAATTTGTAGCGATGATCGGGTAGATATATGTATGTAGTACGTCAGGTACCTACACCTCTTCTACACCTACACATTTTATTTTTTAAACTGGTCGTATCTGTGTTATTAAAAAACCAATTTGAATACTTTTTTCACCCGCATGTAGGTGATTTAATTGTCGTTACGTTTGCTCTTCTAATTTTCAGAACCATTCATAATTGAATGTGAAAAAAAATTAAAAAGAAATTGCGAACCATTTCATTGATTTAATAATTTTATATAAGTGTAAGCTAATTTTGCACAAGCGAAAAACTTTTTTGTTTTTCGTTTAAAGTGCTACATTAATCGAGGCGAATTGAAGCTAAGACATCAAATTATATGTTAAAGCAAAAAAAAATGGAAAATTTCTGTTCAACTTCTTCAAAAATGGACTCATAAACGGTTATAGAATTGACACATTTTCACCCTTTTTCCTACCCCCGACACTGGCTTATTAATGGAAAATATGCTAATTTTATTGCATTAACTCAAATTTCCAATAATTTTCTTCAAATCCTGTTGATTTGATTTCAAAGTTTTTTTGCCATCTTGCTCATACGGGGGCTCAAAAAATTGGAAATTTTCCGAAAATTAAAATGGCTGCCATTTTGAAACGGCTCGGCCGATTTTGCTCAAGTGCAATACCAGACCACTCCTTGTGGATATCTTACTCCCACAAAAATTTCAGCCTCCTAGATTCAAAACTGCGACCTGAAATGAGATGACAAAAACCGGGTTCATGGAATTTTGAAGGGACACCCTGTAGAAGTGATGGGACTTTTGGAAAGTTTTTCAACGAAAATCCAACGTCATTCCAAAGATTTACAAGAATCCAAAATTTCGTTCACTAATCTTGAAAGATAAAGCTACAGGAGCGTTTTGAAAATCGAAATTTCGCGATTTTGGAGAAATATATAAATATATATAATAAAGTAGTAGTTTATTTCGACTGTCCAGTTATATTATGATATTAGGAATTATTTGGGTTTGCAGTCAATTAAATTAAAGAACACTCTTTTTTCTACGTCAAGCTTTCGAATTAATTTTAATTCTTCTTCAGGACTATCTATAATATGATTAACAATATTAAATTTAGTATATAGGTGTTACAAAGATGGAAATTATATACTTACAGAATTTGAGATTAAAATTTAAAGTTTGTAAAAATTGTTAACCATAGGACTATTCTTGTATACATTTAAAGCAACTAACGCCAACAAAGATAAAATTACATAACTAATGAAGTTCAATTTCCAATTCAGGCCTAAATGATAAAAAAAATTTAAAAGTTTTTTCTAATCTAAATGATTGACATATAAATAATAATTTTTTTTTAAAATTGAATAAAGATGATTTGATATCTAAAAATTATTTGTTTTTGACGACTTCATTATTATGTAAGTCCCCTATTGTTAGACAAAATTAATATTATTGTAATAACATTGAAGGAAAAAATAAAAATATCGGAAGAATCAAAACTATTTAAACTTTGGATTAAATTGAGACTATTGTAGGTTGTTTTCTTTATCAATTTTTACTAAAAAAGTGTAAATGCTACTAAGATTTTCTACATCTTTCATGGAGTTCATAGCATTTGAATTTTGTTGGATTCTAATCATTTCTATAAAAGTTCTTTTAAAGGTGTTACTTTCTATATCTAAGATTGATGTACCATCATAATTCATTTGGTGATCTTTATTGTTAACATGTTTAGCTAGAGCACAAGTGCCTGTATTACGTTTTGCATCACTTCTATGGGATGTTATACGAGATTTTAAATTCCTTGAGGTTTGTCCTATGTAACAAAGATTGCAGTTAGCACAAGGAATGCAATATACAACATTTGATTGTTGCATTATTGGAGTTTTATCCTTAATTTTTGAAAAAAGCTGTTTAACGGTCTTCTGAGTTTTAAAGGCAGCTCTATCATTATCTGTTATTTTTAAAAGAGGAGCAAGTTTTGAAAAAAGAGGTTTAATATAAGGAAGAGAAAAATATCTTGTAACAACAGGATTTGTTTGTTGATCATTGATGTTATTCTGATTATTAATAATTGTAGAAGGTGTAGAATAAATTAGTTTTTTTAACAAATTTTTTGGATAAGAATTTAGTCTTAATATTTCATAGAATTTTTTAAGATTTGTTTGTTTTAATTATCAATGTTAAATGTAATAATTTATCTTTTTCATATTAATTTTATTGTTAACAATTTTATATTTTATTTTCCACAAAGTATTGCAGAATTTACTTAAAATGGGAATAAACGTTATTATTATTATTATTATGATAGGTAAAGAACGAAAACAACGGAAAAGCAAGTTCTATTTTTGTTTTGATTTTTTGATAACAAATTATTATGTTATTTTATATTATTAATTTTCATGGAATCCCACTACCACACACCATAGATTACGATGGTTGGCAGAAGTCAAAACTCAAGAATATTCTGAGCTCCAGTTCACCGAAATTAAAATAAATAACAATAAAAATTAGGTATGCTGCTTTATGTGCGAATATGTGAGAAATACCTTGCTAATACTGCAGTTTCTAGATTAAAGGCACATAATATAATAGGTAAGTTAAAGTCAAATCGTTGCTGGCTGAGTGAGATATCGATGGCTATGTGGCAATACCTCCCATCTTAAAAATACTAGTTTTACAGGAGAGACAAAAAACTAAATAATGAAGTTAGGTATTACAATAGATTCTGGAACACATTGTGGTTGCAATTAACTCTTTCATGTATAATGAGGCTTCCTTTAGGCACAATAAATAACTTTTAATTTTAATTTAGAAGGTAAATCAGATAGGTGATATTGAAATACAAATTTTGACGATCCAAGTAGGAGATATTTCAAGCGTGTTTTATGAGTTCCCGGAATTATTTGAAGATAGGAGCTTCTGCTAGGAGCTGCGCATTGAGTTTAAAGATAGAAATGGCAATAAAATGTAATTTTTAGTTGAAATTGGAGATAGGATCCCACTGAGCAAGGAACATTACAAAATGTTACAGGAACATTACAATTTTGAGTTATGTCGAAAGTTGTGTAAATAAGTTACTGCAATGTTTTTAGAACCTTACAAAGCAATATTTGAATAACGTTGATTGAGGCAACATTAGAGTTTGAATATTGAAACAACTTTGCCATAATAACGTTGCCGGAATGTGATTTTTGTCGGTTCTGTTGAATATTTCACGTAAATGTTGTTGCAACATAACGGCAAGCTTACAAAGCAATATTTGAATAAAGTTGATTGAGGCAACATTAGATTTTGAATATTGAAACAACGTTGCAATAATAACATTGCGGGGATGTGATTTTTGTCAGTTCTGTTGAATATTTCACGTATATGTTGTTGCAACATAACAGCAAGCTTACAAAGCAACATTACGGGAAAACTGGTTCAGGCATCATTACACTTATAACATTTAAGTGAGGTACCATTCAAACATTGCTGGGCTGTAATAATTGTCAGGTTTGTAAAATATTGTACAAAAAACGTTTCCGCAACTTTTGTAAATCAACATTACATTGAAATTATTATTAATAATATAATAATTAAATAAATTATTATTATACAGGCTGTTTAGTATAAGAACCGACACAGAGCAGAAGCGTGTAGGAGAACCCAAAATATGATGATTTAACTCAACTTATCTCTGCACTAAGTTGCACACCTAAGAAGTTATCGGGTTTGAAAGTGGGGTTTCAAATTTCGAAATAAAATTAATATCTCAGTTGAACCTGAACTTAAAAAAAAAATTGGGTACACGTTGTGAGTGTACCAAGAGCATTAATTTGAAATAAGCAGAGTTAAATTGTAGCATTTTAAAGGGTTGATAAGGGATAATGATTCACCCTTAAAATGTAAAAAAAAATTCTTAACCCGTTGGCCGATTTAAGAAATTGTTACTTTATCTTATGAAGAATTTAATTCTAAAACTTTGATTTTTCTTATTATTTTCCAAAAAACTGTATTTTTCGAAAAAAAATCCTAAAAACAAAAAAATTGAGGTTATGTATAGGTCTCAATACAGGGGGATCCCGAAATGGCGGACACGGACAGCACCACAGCATCCATTGTGGATTAAAGATTCTAAGTTTTATTTACTGTTTTCTCCAATATGGCTCCCTTAAGAAGATATGACCACTTTTGTAGAAAATAAAGTCACAACACTGCACTGGACACCCTTCTTCAGGAAGAAAAATAATGCGTAGGTCTACAATACCCAGATAGATGTTACCATGGAAACATATGAAATGGAAACACAACAAAGCTTAAAACAATAATCGTTGCGCGGATACATATATTCGATAATATTATGCAAAATCTCGAATTCGAACAACGATGCCACAATGAAAAATTTTGTTGAACACAGGGAATAGGTAAACTTTGAATGCCTCTAATTACGTTCACGATAATAAAAATAATAAAAAGCAAACACTATGGTTATAATTATGTGAAACCATGTATTTTGCCAGTGGAGGTTGTTTAAATTTGACCGCCATTTCGATTTAAAGTTTAGAAATAGGACACCCTATATCTCGGTAACGAAGCCGAGGAAACCATTTTTGTTACAAATTTACAGTCTTTCTGAACATCCTCTACAACACCCTGTATTCCGTGTCCGCCATTTCGGGATCACCCTGTATAATATCATCAAAAATTCAATAGTTGGTTTTTTAATTGAATGTCAAAGTTGACGATCAGGAAAAAAGTTGAACATGACAAAAAAAAAAATTTAAATAAGAAGAGAAAACGTTTGAGAATAAAAAACAATTTTTGAATTTTTGATGATTGGATTATTAGGTAGGTTACATAGCTGCTATATATTTTTTTAGTTTTTCGAGTTTTTGTGGAAAATTACAAACTTTATTGGAAAATATTAAGAGAAATAAAAGTTTTAGAATTAATTCTCATTAAAATAAAGTAACAATTTCGCAAATCGACCAACGGGTTAAAAAATTAAATTATGTAACATTTTAAGGGTGCATCATCTCTTATCAACCCTTTAAAATGCTAAAATTTAACTCTACTTATTGTCAATGAATGCTCTTTGTACACTCACAACGTGTACCAAATTTGGTTTTTATAAAGTTCAGGTACCTACAACTGACATAAATTTTTTTCAAAATTTGAAACCCCACTTTCAACTCCTATAACTTCTCAGGGGTGCAACTTATTATAGAAACTTGCGTTTAAATCACATATACAGGGTGTTCATCAGCTAAGGGTACGTAGCGGCCATATCTAGAACCACTTGCTTTCGATTTTTTCAGAGAATTTAAAAAAATTATAATATACTGGGTATCCGCCGTAAAATAACAAAGTAGCTGTCGACTTCTGGTATTTACGGAAGTGCGACCATCTTGAAAATATTTTCAATGAATTTTTCTTGGTCACTTATGTTTGGAAAATTTTTATTTTGAGGCTAGTACCAACAGTTCCCGAGATATTGCCGCTCCGTACCCTTAGCTGAACACCCTGTATATATACAATAATTATTATTCTTTGATCATTGACAGTTTTTTTTTTTTTTTTTTTTTGTTCTTCTTATCTATTTTTACTTTTAGTCACCTGATCGATATATAACACCCTGTACCCTGTATAAAAAATAGTGGTGTTAAAGTTGGGTATTAAAGGCTTCCTTGAAAACTGACGATTTATTTATTTGCTCTGAAACCCGTCGAGATATGCAAATGAAATTTGGTGGGTTTTAAAAGGAAGTTATTGCGCATTTTTTGATATGTAATTAAGAATTTTATGTTCAACAGTGGCGCGCATACGGGTAATGATCTCCCCTCCTTTTTATTTTCTGAACCATTGGAAATAAAATTTAAAAAAATTAGCGTATAATCTACGATACTTTTACTACTTTTTTTGTCAGTTTGACGATTTAAAGTGGCGCCGCGACGCTAACAACGCCATTTTTATTAAATGGAAAGGTGGGTCGAAAAGGGGCTCAATCGAAAGGTTTTTAAAACTGAGTACAACCAAAGAAAAATTTTTGTGTTTTTTTTAATTTTTCAAGAAGTTATGACCTTTTATTACTATAACTATTTCTTCTTTATTAATAAGTATTTTTATTATTTTATTTATTTATTTTTATTTATTTGTTTATTTAATGTCAACGGGGTGAACCCCTTGTTTCCTGCGGTAACGAAACGATTTATTTCCATAATGTCAGTCAAATTGAAATTGAAGAAAATTTTGCAAATATTTTGAAAGTTACATATTATATTACCTTAATGCAAATTATTAGGGAATTTTCATTATAATCATTATCCATATTATTTAATTTACTTATCGGAAACTTCCAAAAATATTTGCAAAATTTTCTTCAATTTCAATTTAACTGACATTTATGGAAATAAATCGTTTCGTTACCGCAGGCAACAAAAGAGGTTCACCCCGTTGACATTAAATAAATAAATAATAAATAAATAAAATAATAAATATAGGTACTTATTAATTTAAAAAAAAATTGTTATAGTATTAAAAGGCCATAGCTTCATGAAAAATTAAAAAAAAACACAAAAGTTTTTCTTTGGCTGTATTCAGTTTTAAAACACCTTTCGATTGAGCCCCTTTTCGACCCACCTTTCCATTAAAAAAAAATGGCGTCGTTAGCGTCGCGGCGCCACTTTAAATGCTAGCATCGTCAAACTGACAAAAAAAAGTTGTAAAAGTATAAAGGCGGGCGGCCATTGCGCGCGAAGCTAAGCTAAGCGAAGCAGAGCTAAGATTTTTATAAATTAGCTCCTATGTAATCTTATGAACGCGCGGCAATTGATGCGAAACTAAACGAAGATGTGCTAGCGAAGATAAACTAAGTTTTTAAACTTCGCTGGCTTTAGCTTGAGACAGGTCCGAGCGAATATTCCTTAGCTTATTAGCTCAGTTTCGTATGCACGTATGTCGTAGAAAGGTACAATAAAAATAAATAAAAATCTCTGAATTAGTTATTGTAGGTAATGTATTTTATATTAAAGAAAATACCTTAAGCAAATTGCTAGTCCTTCCTTGCTCCCAATGGTTTTTCGAAAATTACTGACTTGCTTTTTGATGTCTTCAGAAATCATCTCGTGCAATAATTCATAAAATTGAGGGCGTGTCACTCTGAAGTAGTTCTTGAACCTTTCATCTGATAATCTATTTATTAATTTATGAAATTCGCCAAAAGTTTCTCTTCTTTTCAGATAACCACTTGTATTTGTATTTGTATATTGAGGGTGATCATAAGTTACTGCGACCTAAAAGATCTATTTGATCTAAAAGATCTAAAACCACTTATCCAGTACTTCTTTTTCTTCTTTTTCGAACATAACAATGCCATTTTCTGATTTTCTTCAAAATTTGATTCGTCAGAATCCGAACTTAAATCTAATAACAACAATTGATGGTTCATAGCTCCACGTACGTTGTTCTTAAACTAAACAATATTTTTTTGGGATATTCGCTTCCAATGGCCGAGTTTACTTCGCTTCTCTTAGCTTAACTCAGCTTCAGTTCGTTTCGCTTATAGTAGAGTGCTCAGAGCTTCGAAAGTCGCTTAAAAATGAAATGTGTGGGCCTTTCAAGACTAAAAGCTACGACCTGTGGCAAATGGAAGCTTATGTCATTAATATACCCCAAAAAAATTCGTCCAGTAATCGTCCTGTGCAAAAGGGCACTATCCAAAATTTTCGAGTTTTTTCTATAAATCGATAGTATAGAACTGATGCGAATTTTTGGTATTTTTTCCACTTCATATTTTGTAGCCGTTTGCCTATAAAAAATGAAAACAGATCTCGAAAAGCGTTGGCTCTTATGGAGCCAGGCGGTCTTCAAGAAGCGATATCTCCGTTCGAAGTGGCTGAAAAATTAATTCAATTTTAATACTTCGGCTGTTTATCAACGATTATCTCAAAAGGGGTAGCTCTGATCGAAAAATGGTCTTAAAAATAATTATTGCTCTATTATTTGTGATTAATATGGTCTTACTTTCATAATTTTACACCTGATAATTAATGAGAAAAGTTATTAAATGTAAAGCGATGCGTAATCAAGACGCTCGAGTTCTCGCTCCAACTGTCGGCCGCATCACCCTCCCTCACCCTGCACTTCCCCTTATCCTCGTAATACGCCAGGATAGGTGCATAATAATAAGCGCGGCAAGTAACATTATTTTAAAATATTATGGCTCTGTTTAATATCCATGAAACGTTATTTCTTGTAAATAATAGGTAAATATACAGGATCAATTAAATTTATTCCAGGTATTTTCTCACAATGAAGATAATTTTTTATTATACCTATCCATAAATACTATTTTCAGTAAAACAATGGAACAATCACTTCTAAATGCATGCAAAATTGGGGAGAAAGATTTGATAAATTTTATCAATATTATTGATACCGACGACTTTTATAAACCAATAAAAAAAACAATTTGAATAAATTACAATTGGAGAAGTCAAAAACTGGAAACAAACAGAAAAGCAAGAGTCGCATGCAGGGTCAAGAAATTGTACAGCGGTTACCTACTTGCGGCAAAAGAAATGGAAAGAAATATAGATTACCAGGAAATTTTCAAACATGAGCTAACAACATATCCCATGTCGCTTGCTGCAAATGGTATGTTAGCTACACCCTCAAATAAAAGTGCTTTAGGGGAAATAATCGAAAGCTCCAGTACAGAAGAGAGAAGTAGTACTTTAAACAGCAGTAGCTGTGAAAAAATTTGTCACATATTTGATGGCATGTCTGTAGTTCAGAAACTAGGTAAGCCATTAAATTCAAGAACATTTGGCGATTATTCTAAAATATTCTCAAAAATAATCTTCAAGCGTGACATAAAATCACAAAGTATAGACCTAGTATTCGATCATTATGAAGAATATTCAATCAAAAATGCAACTCGAATGAAGAGAGGTGGCACAGATTCAATAAATAAAATAATCGATACTGGAAGCGTTCCATTGCCTAATCAGTGGAATATGTTCATCAATTCAACATTTAATAAAAAACAATTGACCAATTTTCTGTCAAATGAGGCATTAAAACATTCAGCGGAAGAGAATATAGAGTTTGTAACAAGTGGTGGATTCTCTGATGTTCACCAATATAAAAGTAATTTTTTCTTGGATGATGACCTATTGATATCAAATCAGGAGGAAGCAGATACAAGAATTTTACTGCACATTCTGTCAGCAAAAAAAGCTGAGTATAAGAAATGTATCATTGAATGTAACGATACTGATGTATTCGTACTACTGGTACATTTCAAAGAACATTTAATTCCTGAAATGTGGATGAAGGTTGGTAAAAAAGGCAGTGTTCGGTTCATTCCCATACACAAAATCAATTTAGACCAACGCCTGATTAAAAACCTCCCAGCTTTTCATGCACTGACAGGGTGCGATACAAGCAGTCAATTTGCAGGTTTTGGGGAAAAATCTTGTTGGAAAACGTACGTAACTTATCATTATCTTCTGGAAAATTTTGGAGAGACATGGAACAAAACAGTTTTCTCAAATGTTCACAATTTTGTCCTGAAACTTTATACGGCAAACGAAAATATAACTTCTATAAATCTTCTGCGAGGTTTATTAGCTGCTTCTAAAACTTTAGATAAACTCCCCCCAACAGAAGACAGCCTTTATCAACATTGCCTTCGTTCATATTATCAAACCTACATTTGTTTAAATAGTCTACGATCTGTCCAGGACTTACCAGACTACACAGAATTCGGATGGAAGTTAGCCGACAATCAAATCATTGCAGTCTTCCAAACATTACCAAGTTTTCCCAAAATGACATCATTCTTAACAACGTGTCAATGTAAAAAAGGTATGCAAACATAATAATAATAATATCAAAATGCTTTTTTTCTTAATGACTGTGCTTGTATTTCAGATTGTACAGCAAGGCGGTGTGGTTGTAAAAAAAAAATTGACTTGATGCATAGGATCTTGTCGCTGCATGGGCCAAAAATCCTGTCGAAATAATGCTACGGTTTCGTCAGCTGCTACCACCGTCTCCGAAGTAGAGACTATTTTTGAGTCGGATAGTGAATAATTTTTTACTTTTTTTATTTTTTATCATACTTATCTATATAGGATTTGGATGTATTCTGTATTAAAGCTTGAAGCTGATTTATATATTGAAGTAATAAATAATAATATTTAATAATATTATTATTGAATATCTGTAATAATATTTCTGATATTGATGCTGATCTCAATTAAAATTTTACACTTAACATTATGTTTGATGTAGGATATTTTATTAACATTTCGAGCTTTCAAATATCGAGCGCCATTTTTATTGTGTTGATTGTGGGCGAGGGGAAGCGAAGCGCTTCCTCCCCAATTTTGCATGCATTTAGAAGTATTGTTCCATTGTTTTACTGAAAATAGTATTTATGGATAGGTATAATAAAAAATTATCTTCATTGTGAGAAAATACCTGGAATAAATTTAATTGATCCTGTATATTTACCTATTATTTACAAGAAATAACGTTTCATGGATATTAAACAGAGCCATAATATTTTAAAATAATGTACTTGCCGCGCTTATTATTATGCACCTATCCTGGCGTATTACGAGGATAAGGGGAAGTGCAGGGTGAGGGAGGGTGATGCGGCCGACAGTTGGAGCGAGAACTCGAGCGTCTTGATTACGCATCGCTTTACATTTAATAACTTTTCTCATTAATTATCAGGTGTAAAATTATGAAAGTAAGACCATATTAATCACAAATAATAGAGCAATAATTATTTTTAAGACCATTTTTCGATCAGAGCTACCGCTTTTGAGATAATCGTTGATAAACAGCCGAAGTATTAAAATTGAATTAATTTTTCAGCCACTTCGAACGGAGATATCGCTTCTTGAAGACCGCCTGGCTCCATAAGAGCCAACGCTTTTCGAGATCTGTTTTCATTTTTTTATAGGCAAACGGCTACAAAATATGAAGTGGAAAAAATACCAAAAATTCGCATCAGTTCTATACTATCGATTTATAGAAAAAACTCGAAAATTTTGGATAGTGCCCTTTTGCACAGGACGATTACTGGACGAATTTTTTTGGGGTATATTAACGACATAAGCTTCCATTTGCCACAGGTCGTAGCTTTTAGTCTTGAAAGGCCCACAGGGTGACACGTTTCACCCTATTCTGCACTCTACTATTAGCTTGGCTTCGCGCGCAATGGCCGCCCGCCTTTATTGTATTGTTAGCTGCACCAATAGAGTCCGACCCTGTGTCTCGTCCTGGAGCCACACCTGATCAAGACGGGTCCGCCTGAACTAGATGCTAGCTGTCGCTGACTGTCCAAGCTCCACGTCATGTGTCACTTGTCGTTCTGTCAGTTGTCGATGGAACGGTCCGACGACGACAATCGATATGACATTGAACGTGAACCGTTTGGCCTGTGTACAACTGCCGCAGCTAAAATAACCCCACGTTTAGATTATTAATTATTTGTTTATTTCTTTGTTCAATTAATAATAATTTACTTGTGTTTTGCCCGCTGTATCGTTAATAAACGACACATTTGTTGTGAGTATCGGGAGTTTTAAATTAATAGCTAACATCAGAAGTGCGATTGTATCCACGTTCCACGAACACGTGCTTTATCATCATGGAAGAACTTTTAGCTGAAGTGGTGAAAAGCTTGAAGAGCACTCGTACTGCCCCTGAACAAGTCGATTTACCGGTATTTAGACCAGACGTTGACGATGCCAAACAATGGATCGGACAGGTAGAAGCGATTAAAAACGAATTTGAATGGTCTGATTTACAAATTGGGGTAAGAATTGGACGATTTTTAATTGATGATGCTAAAGCATGGCACGAAAATTGGTCACCTGTTGTAAGGGATTGGGCCACATTTAAGTGTGAGTTCCTTGAAGCATTTCCTCCAAAGAAAATCCTAGGCCGATTGCTCTATGAGGCGTCGATTTTCAGCAGTTCAAATTGCAACACTTACACTTCCTATGTGCATAAAAAATTAGCCTTGCTTAAAAACCTACGTGCTAACTGGTGCACTCGAGACTTAATTGAATTAGTTGTTCATGGTATCAGTGACCCAAAAGTTCAAGAGACTGTTTCAATGAGGAATTTCGAATCTATTTCAGACCTTATCGCATATGTAAGTACGATTCCAACAGTTCTCAAATCAACTCGATTAGTAACAGACAAAGAGGAGCACCCAGTACCTCACAAAAGATTAAGACTCGAACCTGATCGCCCACCTTCATTTACAAAGTCTTGTTTCAGATGTGGCCAAGCCGGTCACATGCAACGGAATTGTAATTCACCCGCAAAAGGGTCTCAAAATTTAGTAGCACGCTCGTCTGTGACAAACTCTACTTTCAAAACAAGCAGCAATTCAGGTAAAACACCTAGTAATTTCAATAAGTGTTCGTTTTGTTTTAAGCCAGGTCATGAAGTTGATAAATGCTTCACGAAAAAATCCATTGAAATGAGGCGTAGTGTAAAGCATGTTTCTAGTGGTAACCAGGCATTACCAACGCAAATTAAAATTGATAATTGTATTTATATGGGATTAATCGACACTGGGGCTGATGTCTCTCTTATTTCTGATAAGTTTGTAGATAGGTTTTCTTCAAAACTAGTATCTCAAAATCTCCCGCTTAAAGGTATCACATCTGGAAACCTTTTTTCAAAACACAAGTTTGAAGCAGAGGTAGAAATAACTGGACAACGTACTAGGTTAACTTTTATGGTAGTCCCTCAAACAAATTTAGATTTTGATGTAATTGTTGGGTGTAACCTTTTTTCAGATGTCCGTCTCGCGGCTGTTACCGATTGTAACGGTACGAGAGTCGTGGGCAGACGACTTCCTGGAATTTTACGAGCAGCGGAAGATGACGATTACTTACACAAATTAAACGTTCCTGAAGAATATTTTTCAAAAGTCACTTCACTATTAGAACATTTTTCCGGTATGATTGCTAGTGGATCAGCCGTCCCCCCGGTCAATACAAGACCTATGCAAATTAATTTGGTTGATAATTTCATTGTTAGTCGTCGTTCATACAGGTTTTCCGCCAGTGAACGTGAAGAAATCAGAGTCATCATTCAAGACCTCCTTAATAATGAAATAATTCGTGAAAGTAATTCACCATTTTCTAGCCCTATGCTACTTGTCAAGAAACAAAATGGAACGTATCGCATGTGTGTTGATTTTCGCGAACTCAATGCACACACGGTTAAAGACAAGTTTCCCCTTCCTCGAATAGATGATCAGTTAGATCGCCTAGGCCGCGGCAAATTTTTCACGTCACTCGACATGGCATCGGGATTCCACCAGATACCCATTCATCCAGATTCTGTCCAAAAGACCGCTTTTGTTACCCCCGACGGGCAGTATGAATACTTGCGAATGCCATATGGTTTGGCCAACGCTCCCTCAGTTTTTCAGAGAAGTATTAATGCTGCATTAGGTGATCTGAAACATACGATAGCACTTGTATATATGGATGACATATTAATTCCTTCAGAAACAGTTGAAGAAGGTTTAGAAAATCTCCAGAAAGTTCTACAAGCTCTAAAAACTGCTGGGTTTTCACTCAACATTTCTAAGTGTTCTTTCCTTAAAACTAAAATTGATTACCTTGGTCGGGAAATTTCGTCAGAGGGAATCAGACCTGGTAAAAGAAAAATCGAATCTCTAACTCAGTTTGCTTCTCCTAGTAATGTGAAACAAGTCAGGCAATTCCTAGGTCTAGCTGGATATTTTCGCAAATTTATTGCTAATTTTTCAACTCGTACCGCTTGTATTACAGAGCTTACGAAAAATGGTGTAGCATTTGACTGGACGAGCAAACATGAGGCAGCAAAAAAATACATCGTTGATTGTCTCACTTCTAGACCACTCCTGGTAGTGTTCGATCCTGATTTACCAACTGAACTCCATACTGATGCCAGCTCTATCGGTTATGGCGCAATTCTTTTCCAAAAACATAATGGACACAATAAAGTTGTGGCATATTTTAGTAAGCGTACCTCACCTTCGGAGGCCAAATATCACTCCTATGAACTGGAGACCTTAGCTATTGTCAATTCTCTTAAACACTTTCGTGTGTATTTGATCGGCATCAAGTTTGTCATTGTTACTGACTGCAATTCGGTGAAGGCTACTGTCAACAAAAGGGATCTTGTTCCTCGAATAGCTCGTTGGTGGACTTACCTGCAAGACTTTCAGTATGAGATAATTTATCGCAAGGGTTCAACTCTCAGTCATGTTGATTTTCTTAGCCGCAATCCTGTAACTGTCCTTAGGGTTTCTCGTCATGACTCTTGGTTACACATTGAACAGCGAGGTAACGCTGAAGTACGGCAGTTACTTGATGACCTACGTTCGGGAAAATTAGATTCCAAACAATATCTGGAAAAAGATGGACTCCTTTGTTATCAGAAGGTTCTGCCAGATAAAACAAAAATTGTCAGGTTCTATGTCCCACGACAAAGTAGGCTTGGGCTTCTACGTCTTTTCCATGACGAGCAGTGCCACATTGGAACTGACAAGACCATCGACTCCATTCTCAATCATTTTTGGTTCCCCCGGCTGAGGAATTTTGTTAAAAATTATGTGAAACATTGTCTTATTTGCGCTATAAAAAAGACGCGTACTGGTCCCCTACAGGGCAAAATACGTTTACCTGAAAAGCCATCTAGTCCCATCAGTGTTGTTCACATCGACTGTCTTGGCCCCCTTCCCACCTCGACAGAGAAATTTAAATACATCCTTGTACTCGTTGACGCTTTCACTAAGTATTGCAACTTAATTCCTCTAAAGACTGTAAAAGCAGATGAGACTCAGTTAGCTTTGCAAAGATTCATTTCTTGTTTCGGTGCTCCAAGGGTTTTGATCATGGACAGTGGCACTAATTTTCATAATTTATCTCTTTGTAAGTTTCTTGATGAGTTGCACATTCAATACCATTTCATCACCCCGGACGTACATAGAGCCAACGGACAGGTCGAGAGGTACATGCGAACAATTATGAATTTAATTCGAATTGAGACCAAGATAAAAAGAGAATGGCCGAATGGATTGTGGAAAATTCAACTTGTTTTAAATACTACCGTACAAAAGTCCATTAATCTTACCCCATTACAAGCATTAATCGGTATGGATACTACTACCCCCTTGGTTCAAGCAGCCCTGAATGATGTCTCACGAGATCTATCACCTATTCGAAACCTAACATTGGACCGGCAGAGAATGGCTGAGCGGCTTAAACCAACATCAGAAACTGAAGATAAAATTAACAAGAGGAGGCGTGACAACTCTCAGTATCCCGTTGGCAGTTTTGTCTTACTGCATCGGGCAAGCAAGTTACATGCGAGTAAATCCGACTTTGAATTTTTAGGCCCATACGAAATTATGAACATTACAGACGAAGGCAGATACGAATTAAAGAGAGTAGGTGTGGGCAAGAAGCACTTTGTTAAAGCCGCTAAAGAACAACTAAGGCTATGGCCCATTGATTGGACTTTGGCGACCGATATGGATGATTTAATGCAGTTATTGGAAACTGGTGATGATTGTGAAGGTAATGCAAATCAGTTGTTATTATTAATGTGTAATTTCGATAACTGATATGGGGTCAGCATACTCCCATATGAGTTTTATGACAGTTGCAATGGGGTCAGCATACTCCCATGTGTAATTTTGATAACTGATATGGGGTCAGCATACTCCCATGTGTAATTTTGATAACCGATATGGGGTCAGCATACTCCCATATGATTTTTATGACAGTTGCAATGGGGTCAGCATACTCCCATGTGTAATTTTGATAACTGATATGGGGTCAGCATACTCCCATATGATTTTGATTATTAACAATCGCAGTGGGGTCAGCATACTCTCATGTGTGATTTTAATAAACGAGATGAGGTCAGCTCTCATTGCGACTTTCAAGTAGTATGAAACAATGTGACTAAACTGTTTGTTTGCAGAAAAACTACTTTCACGTGAAGGATGTTCCGGGGACGGAACACCAGTCAGTCTGGCCGTGTTAGCTGCACCAATAGAGTCCGACCCTGTGTCTCGTCCTGGAGCCACACCTGATCAAGACGGGTCCGCCTGAACTAGATGCTAGCTGTCGCTGACTGTCCAAGCTCCACGTCATGTGTCACTTGTCGTTCTGTCAGTTGTCGATGGAACGGTCCGACGACGACAATCGATATGACATTGAACGTGAACCGTTTGGCCTGTGTACAACTGCCGCAGCTAAAATAACCCCACGTTTAGATTATTAATTATTTGTTTATTTCTTTGTTCAATTAATAATAATTTACTTGTGTTTTGCCCGCTGTATCGTTAATAAACGACACATTTGTTGTGAGTATCGGGAGTTTTAAATTAATAGCTAACAGTATATTACGAAGCGAAGCGATGCGATGAAGCGAAGTGAAGCAGGCAGGCTTGTTCTTTATTTATTGACAAGTTCTATGAAATTCCAGCATCCCAATATTAAACCATCTAACATCTATTTAACTTCGCATTTCGTTATTAGTGTTGTTATCAGTAATCTCCGTACAATCGACGACAACCCCATCATTTTATATGTTGACTGCAATGAACAATGAAACCTTTAAATAGGAAAATAAAATGTTCAAACATTCTTAGTTTGAACTAGATTAAACACGTAGACACACTAGATTACTAGAATAAACACACTAGAAATGCATTAGTATACCTATTTGTATGATCGCGTATAATTTGCTATCTTTGAAAAATGAAATTACTCCTCACAAATATATTAACTACATACATAATACTTATTACCTATTCAATAACAGGATATAGGTATTTTTTTATTCCACAATCGAAAACATTTGTAAACTGTCCAATATATTTCTCGCAGTTCCAATAACACATAATGAGCCAGGAAATTTGCGGAATTTAAAGCGAGATATAATATGGATATGATAAAAAATATAGACCACGATTATTATAATTTCCAACAACCAAAAACTAAATTTTTATTGAAAACATGCATGCTTCATTTTTGAAAACTAAAATTTTGTTAGAAATCAGTCTTTAACCAAGCAGGGCTGAACCCCAAGAAATGAAAATTAAAATCGAAATTTTTTTTGTCCTTTATATATAAGAGTCGTTTCACCTATCCGGGGACACACGGTATATAACCATATGCGAACTTGTTGAAGTAACATGTTATGATGTTACATACCTACCTATTATTATTGGATGTACGGAATAATAGTAGGTATACAGCGTGTCCTGTATAATGTATTTTTTTATACTATACAGGCTGTCCCAGCTTATTCGAAGCGGTCTCTGTAGGCCAAACGATGGACTTTTTCAAAAAAATTTTTGAAAATTCAAGTACAGAATCACAATAGCCATAATTTAAAATTATTTTGGACTATACAGAGTGTCCCATATGACAGTGGCATATCAAAGTTATGTTTTTTTAAATGGAATGCTCCTAGGTTATTGCATTTTTAAATTGTCTGAAAAGAGAAAATAAGATTGGCTTTTACAGTTGGTGTTTAAATTCAGAAGTTTTTGAGTTATAAACAAGTGAAAATCGTCTTTTTTCAAGTTCAAGGCCCTGTACAACTTAAACGGTTCAAGATAGAGAAAAACGGCTTACATGCCCCTATTTTAACTTTTCATGTACTATCCTATGATGTGGATGAAATGTTTATACAGGGTGATAAAAAATTTGAAAAATTCTGAGATTTCTCCACGCGTCGCCAAATAAAAAAATCAAAGAAAGTACAAATGTTTCTATACCATAGGATAGTACATGAAAAGTTAAAATAGGGACATGTAAGCCGTTTTTCTCTATCTTTAGCCGTTTTCGTTGTACAGGGCCTTGAACTTGAAAAATGACGATTTTCACTTGTTTATAACTCAAAAACTTCTGAATTTAAACACCAACTGTAAAAACCAATCTTTATTTCTCTTCTCAGACAATCCAAAAATGCAATAACATAGAAGCATTCCATTTAAAAAAACATAACTTTGATATGCCACTCTCATATGGGACACTCTGTATACTCCAAAATAATTTTAAATTATGGCGATTGTGATTCTGTACTTGAATTTTCAAAAAAAATTTTTCTTAACAAAAAGTCCATCGTTTGGCCTACAGAGACCGCTTCGAATAAGCTGGGACACCCTGTATATATATTTATATATATATATCTTTAAAGAAGTAACGCTGTTACTACGTGATTGACGTGTCTAGGAATTGTAACGGGATAAACAGCAATACTTTTTTTTACCCATTTTTTATTTATTATTTCAACTGCTAAATCAATAGGTATGTTACTGTACAGAGACACGACATCTAGGCTGATTAGAATGTAGCCAGTAGGTAATTGAAAGTCATTAAATTGTTCAGAAAACTGAAAGGAATCACTGATATAATATCTATTATTTTCAGCAATATTTATTCTTATCTAATAAAATTAATAACAAACAACAACCACAGTTCACCTGACTCAAACACAAGTAATAGATAAATAACATACAACATTGATAACCATGTAACAGCAATAAATAGAAACCATAATAGAAACTAGAATTATAAAATTCAAATTAGAGAGGGACAATTTGAAAATGACAACAAACTAATAATTGAAATTTAACCAAATTATGTCAACTGTCATGGCTGTCAATGCCAACAGCAATACAGGTGTCATCCATCATCCACAGACACATTCAAGTCTTCAATCACTTGCCAAATAAATGTAAAATAAAATAAAAATAAGAACCCTCATGATAACAATTATTATTGATATTTAAAAATTATCTGCCAGTGGGCCCTGAAAAAGACAAAATGGTGATTGAATAATTAAAAATGTAGTTCCTCAAAATGTGAAATTATCCCAGCTAATTAAGTCCTAGTCTAATTCAAAAACATAATCCTGTGATAGAAAAATAGTGATGTAAAATGAATTTTAATTATTGATTAATATTTTAAATGTTTTATCCTGATGTTTTACCAGTAATTGTCAATTTATTGAAAACCTCGTTTTTTGGTAAGAGAGACTTTATTTTATCATAATTTAAAACATAATTTTAAATGATGTAATAATTTTAGCATCCTGAAGAAGACATGCATGTATGTCGAAACGTTGATGGAAAATAAAGAGTACTCAAACTAACTTGGCCATAAGTATTGCTGTTTATCCCGTTACAATTTATATATATATATATATATCTATATTTTTTTTTATACTATACTATTATATCAGACAGGGTGAGCTATAACGGGTGGTCGCAGTGGCGGCGATAAGGACTTGGGGGTCCCCGCGAATTTTTCAAAGAAATATACGAGATTTTTTTTTTAAGTATATGTATAATCAATTTTTGCGAACAACTTCCGGAGGGGTCTGGGTTCTCCTAAAGAAAGGGGGTCCGGGGGTCCTCCCCAGGAATTGTTTCAGAAAAATTGCTTAAAATAGTACTGTAGTGGTACTTTTAATGTGGATTTCATCATGCCGTAGTACGATTTTTTTAATAACGTAAGATACTCTACTCAAAAATGAAACTGGCGCGCCCCAATATTTTTCCTGATCTTGGTTTGGGATAACTTTCAATATTTCTAAATGATTTGGATTTTTTGCATCAGCTGCCCTATTTCCCTCATATTGCTCTTTATAGGTTTTAAACTAAAAAGCCTGCAAAATCTCTCAGTTTTCCAAATATTTTTTTTTGTGTTTTGGAATTTTGGGTTTAACACCTGTAGTTACAGGGTGATCTAAAAAATCAACTGTTTGCTCTTGAAGTGACAACTTTTTTACTCGCCGACAAATTTTTTAAATTTTAGCCTCATGTTGAAGCTAAATTTATTAAATTTAGACTCATAAGATTCTCATAAGAATCTTCAGAAAAGATATTCATTTCATGGACGAAAATTGACTGAGGACAAAAGTTGAGAACAAAAGATTGCATAAAAAATAAAATGGGCTGTGTCAGCGGAGCGTACATATTTTTTCTCTAAATCTTTTCTCTTTAGTAGGAAGTATATAATGGGAGAGAGACAGAGTCGTCGTGTTACGATTTTTCATCTCGTACTATTTCTCATTAGGTACGATTTTCCGTCACCTATGAGTACCTATACCTACGTATGATTTTTAGCTGCTGTCGCAAACTTTTTCACCTCTCGTTTTGATCGCGAAAAGATTAGGGCATTTAGTGCCTTTTTCGCATTCAAACTTGTTTCCCACAATATCAGAATCATATTTTTATATAATTTATAGCGGTATTTTGAAAACAGTAATTATCTGGTATACTCGTAGATATACTAGAAAATTACCTTTCTTCGAAAGGGCCTTTGCCTCTTCTATTGCAAGATGTTGTCGTTGTCATATGGGAAAATGAAACAAAGGAGACCGGCTCGGATTTAATTATACTTAATAGGGCAACAAATCTACAATTGATGGCCTCAGCATTGACATATTTGTTTTATTTAACATAAATAAACAATAAACATTGTTGTAGTAGATTACAGGAGAGGATAGTAAAGGGTAGGGGTAGGTCACAATATATAAATATGAAATACTTGCTTCACTTCCGCTTTCGAGTTTCGGTTTCGACTCGGTTCATCACTTCATCCGTGGGTGTGGGTTAGGTATCATCAGATCAAGTTTGAAATTTTTAGTTCTTTCTTGTTGCTACTTCTTGCAGTTGCATATATAGATATCCACTTTTATTTATTTTATATCTCCTTGGCTAGGTTTTATTACTTAAACTATTAGTATTTATAATAATTAGTGTTCCTGCTCGGCCGCGGCTCTCTGCTAGAAGTGCGAAGTGCTAGATCAAGATCGACGCGAAAGCGCAACATTTCCAAAAATTTCTAAGCAGATTTTATATATACAGCTAGACATGGGCGATAACGATAAGGTAAGTAATTCAAGCAAATAATTTAATTTGTATACATTTGATAACACCGAACATCCTCTATTTACACTTATTTTACCCACTTTATTTCACTCGGGTGAAGTTAACGACGAATATGTGCTTATATTTCTTGAATGAAAATGAAATCTTACTTCTTGAAGTCATGTGAGATATTTGCACGCAAAAATAAAAAATCTTAGCAACTTATATTTAGTTCTTTTAGTTCAAGATAATTTTTAAAGCTTGAAATCTGAAGGAACAAAATTCATGGTGGCCGTTCTGGGCCCGGACAAGGCGAGTTTTCAGGAGGGCGGCATGATAGGGTAGATCTTTCTCCGTCGTTATAAGAAAAATTAAAACTCCAGCGATGCACGAAAGGCAGTTTTTATAGCCCAAAATAGAAAATTACATCTTAAGTGCCTTTCGTGTATCGCTGGCGTTTTAATTTTTCTACCGAATATAAGTTGATGAGATTTTTTTATTTTTGCGTGCAAATATCTCACATGACTTCAAGAAGTGGCATTCCATTGTCATTCAAGAAATATAAGTACATTAAGTAGTGAAATTATTATCTTATCCGAGCAAAGTGTTAAGCCATTCCCGTCGCTAACTCATTCGTCTTTAACTTCACCCGAGTACCTACCTATTTATTTCTACGTATCTCCAGTTATTTCCACTTAAATAATGCACAATTATTAAATTTTCTTGGGCTTCTTTGGTTCTTATGAAGTATACAAATTAAATAGAAATAATATTTATGAAATAATTGTTATGAAAATGCTGTTTGAGTAAAATGACTAAAGAAAACATTGGAAGTGGACCATTGCGGAACACGAACCTACACGTAAAAAAAAAACTTCTTGCACATCAGTCGCATAAATAGTGTATTTTTATACGATTCAATTATGAATATTTTCACCGCTTTTTAAATTGGCTTTCTGAAATTTTCCAGTCAGGTGATATTAGCGTAGCGGTTTACTGTGAACATTTCATTTCATTTAATAAATTTTCATACCATAAATATCATTTAATTTAGTTTGAAAACTTGCCATAAAATGGATTCTTAAATTTAACAAAATAAAAAAAAGGCAAAGTGACTTCCGTGGCCTAGTGGTTCTCCGCTGGCTCACGAAGCCATAGATCGCGGGTTCGAAACTCACCTCGGCCCGCTTTACTTTTCAGATGCATTTTCGAATGTCTGTGAAAAGTAAAACAAGCGATCGAACGTTTAAATGGCAAATATAATTTAAAGTGTGTGTGGCTAAAGAGTTCGTCTCAAAGCCAAATTACCAGAGTGGAGCGACTATGTCTTACCTACACAGTTAAGACCGATGCTCCCTCTTTTTTTTTAAAAAATGACAAAATTAAAAAATTTTGTCCCTTTTCCTATGCACGCCACTGGCTAATTTTATGAAAAAATTTAAATTTTTTACACTACCTTTAAATTCGAAAAAAGTTACAAAGGAGTTTTGAAAATCGAAAATTTGAAATTGTTTAGAAAAAACATCATGTAATTTTTTTTAATATCTCCGCCACTATTCTTACTTGCTTCTTGAACTTTTTAATGGTTCAAGGCTATTGGTATAGTTGTCTACTGTTAAAATTTCAGTTCAATTCCCTGAAAAATGTGCTCATAAACGGTTATAGAAATTTAGTAATTTTCCTTTTCCTTGCCCACGCAACTGGCTTATGAATAATAATAATAATGCAAATTTTATTATTAACTCAAATTTCAAATAATTTTCTTCCAATTTTTTTAATCTGGTTTAGAAGTTTTTTTTATGTTTTGCTTATACAGGGGTTAAAAAAATAGCCAATTTCCCTAAAATTCCAAAGACCGTCATTTTGATTCGGCTCGCGATTTCTCTCAAATACAAAGCCAGACCACTCCTTGATTATGTTACTCCAACAAAAATTTGAACCCCCTAGATAGAAAACTGCCATCAGAAGCCGGTGCCTCATGGATGTGTTTTTTTTTATGTAATTTTGAAGTGCTGTCCTTTAGAAGTAACGCGACTTTTGGAATTATTTTTTATCGAAAATCCAAAGAGCGGGAATCAGGAAAGTTTTACAAGAGTGCTAAATTTCGTTCACTAGTCTAACAAAAGCGTTTTGAAAATCGAAATTTGTTGATTTTGGAGAAATATATAAATATACAGGTGTCCCATAATATAAGGGCAATTTTTTTATTTTGAAATTTTTCAGCATTGAAGTAGTGCTTTGACTTAAGAAATAACACATCTATATAACTTTATATTGATTTAAATTATTTTCAATAGGCCTGCAAATACTCAAAATAGCAAAAACCAACAGACAATTGAACTATATTGTACCTAATTTTTTTATACAATAAAACTTATTCATAATAGACGAAAATGGCAATAAAAAATAATGTTGTATTTTATGTCCCCTTCAAAAACCATTTTCATTTTTCTTCATAGATTGTTTGGTTTTAGAAAAATTAAATTTTTTTCTAGAGGCTGCGCGCCAAAAACTTTAAGTGCACGAAAATTCGCACGCATCAAAAATACAAAATTTGCAATTTTTTAAATATTGAATAGCTCCGACAACTATCACACATACGACAAAATTAGGAGTAATATCTTTCCAGGGGTGTCGCGTAGGAATAAACGTTATAGCTATTTTTATATATATAATAAATTAGTAGTTTATTTCGACTGTCCAGTTATATTATGATATTAGGAATTATTTGGGTTTGCAGTCAATTAAATTAAAGAACACTCTTTTTTCTACGTCAAGCTTTCGAATTAATTTTAATTCTTCTTCAGGACTATCTATAATATGATTAACAATATTAAATTTAGTATATAGGTGTTACAAAGATGGAAATTATATACTTACAGAATTTGAGATTAAAATTTAAAGTTTGTAAAAATTGCTAACCATAAGTTAATGGTTAGCAATTTTTGTTTCTTAACTTTTCACATAGTATCCTACTATGTGGTGATCACCCTGTATTAAAATTTAAACCACATAGTAGGATACTATGTGAAAAGTTAAGATAGGGACATGTAAACCGTTTTTAGATATCTTGAGCCGTTCTAGTTCTACGCTGCTTTGAAGTTGAAAATTTTCGATCTTCACTTGTTTATAACTCATAAACCGCTCAATCTAAATTCCAATGGTGAAAACCACCTGTATTAGATTTCTTCAAACATTTAAAAAATATAAAGTTTTACAGGTTGTTCTATTTAAAAACCCGAAGTTGATGTTACTTCCGGTTAAACAGGAAGTTGTGTTGATCGAGCGTTTATCTCAACATATAGATGATGATAAACGGCGCCACTTTGTATAAAAAAGTTTTCTCATATCTTCAAAATTAGCGGAGTTATCGCTTGGGGCGTTTTTTATAATTCACCCTGTATATATATATTTATACGAAAGTTACCAAAATCCGGGAGATTGTCCAAATATTATGGGACATCCTGTATATCGTGGGGAAGTGAATTTTGGAAAACCACTTTATCGTAATCTAGGGGTCAGGATCGGTGGACATTTGATGACTTTGGGTAATTTTCGTAAAGCGATGTCGTCCTCAATAATGTATTTTTTATTAAGAAATACACTAATATTTGACCGGCAATCGGAAGTCGTGGGTTCATGTACCACATTGGTCTACTTCCAACTTTTTCTTTAGTCATTACGCAAACAGCATTTTCATAACTAGGTATATTATTTCATAATTATTGTTTCTATACAGAGTGTCCCAATATTCCATGGACATGGAGCAACCACAGATTACTGAGGTAAAAAAAAGTCGCTGGGACCAAACTTATCTCTATACCAAAGTGCTTCGTTTGTCCGTTAGAGGGCTTCAAAGTCTTTTGAAAATTTTAGTTTTTTTGAAATAGCTCAAAGTCGGCTGATTCCAATTCGATGAAATTTGGTAGGTGAATTTCTTATTAAAAGTACTAACTTCTGATATACATGATAATTTGACGGAAACCCGGGAAGGGGCGAAACTACCCCTACCCTCCATTAAAATCGATCGTAATTGTTGATAGGGTAACAGGAACGCTGTTCATGTTTTTTTGTTTGAAAGATACATCGTTTTAGCCCATTTTTGGTCTCCTACAAAAATCTGTATCTCTCCGAGGTGCTATGTGATAAAATAAATTAGTCGATGACACCTAACCAAAATTTTATTTCATTCTTTTAATTTGAAATCAAATTTTCAATTGTCAGATGATTTATTGATCTAATCTCATAAAAGATGTTTAGTATGGTTCGGTTTTTTTTTCAGGTGTTTGCAAACGGTTTTTTTCAAACGCAGTAAACAGTTTGCAAAACGACGAGGTTCCAAAAAAAGTTAAAATCATTTTTTTGCGCCGGATGGAACTTCCTAGGGTCCAAACCGGCGCCCACATCGAGCATCTTTTATGAGATTAGATAAAATAATCAACTGACAATTGAAAATTTGATTTCAAATTAAAAGAATGAAATAAAAATTTAGTTACCATCGACTAATTTATTTTATCACATAGCACCTCGGAAAGATACAGATTTTTGTAGGAGACCAAAAATGGGCTAAAACAATGTATGTTTCAAACAAAAAAACATGAACAGCGTTCCTGCTACCCTATCAACAATTACGATCGATTTTAATGGAGGGTAGGGGTAGTTTCACCCCTTCCCGGGTTTCCGTCAAATTATCATGTACATCAGAAGTTAGTACTTTTAATAAGAAATTCACCTACCAAATTTCATCGAATTGGAATCAGCCGACTTTGAGCTATTTCAAAAAAACTAAAATTTTCAAAAGACTTTGAAGCCCTCTAACGGACAAACGAAGCACTTTGGTATAGAGATAAGTTTGGTCCCAGCGACTTTTTTTTACCTCAGTAATCTGTGGTTGCTCCATGTCCATGGAATATTGGGACACCCTGTATAATTTCTGTGGGTTTTCTAGTTTTTTGTCGCAAATAATAGTAAATTTAATCTGAAATTATCAAAATTAGCCAACTAATAAAAGTTATCACAAAAAATTGTTTTCACACCCCCAACTCAAAGAGGTAATAAACATATATTTGTAGGAGTGCCAGGGGGAATAAATTTTGTAGCTATTTTTGATTCATTCTATCAATCGACATCCGGGGAATGGCACTCCCGTTAAGACCGAAGAGTCACCATTTTATTAATATTTCTTATAAATAAATTACAGGTGACTATGTAAAGTAGGGATGCAACGAATATCGATTTTTGCCGAATACCCCATTAAATTCCCGGAGAGTCCACACTAGTGCGGTCTGCCATCTGTGACTTCTTTATTTTATTTGAGGGCTGCCCGTCCAACTTGTTCATATAACAAGTTTCCCACATGCATCTTTCAATCAAGGATGTACTAGGAAGTCCAAGACCGTATAGGTCCTAATAAAACAATAAATTCTCGGAAATGCACTACTAATGGTGATAATTCAGTGTTATGTTATTAGGAGATGTTTATTGACTTGCATATTGGCTGTTTCATATTGAAACTTGATATCCTGTGATTTAAATTTCAAGTGGGTGCTAGTAGGTAGGTAAAGTGTAAGCAATTTCTATATAATTTCATTAATTTCCTGGCTTAATAAAAAACAAGAGAAATAATGTAAATTTGTGAGATTTCAAGAATAAGAAATGTCCAAAATTCAAAATGTGAAATGTGATTTATAGCCCATTAGTATCAACCCTGGAACCTGGTCCTGACCTATATTTACATTATTGTTTGTCTCTTGTGATGAAATAGATAGACAATATGAACTTTGTCCTTTTCTCTGACACTATGACTACGTACTACGCTACCTTTCCCCTGCTCTAACCATTGAATAAGCGTTTTTTTTTTTTATAAATTGAAAGGACCTACTTAAAAACAGTAATTTTTTATTTCATAATTTCTCTAAATAATTCCAAAAAATAATATCCAATTGATGATAATGCACCACCTTGTAGGAATAAATCAGTATTTTTCAAGATAAAAAGAAACTCCTTAAATATATAGATGCAAGAGCATGATGCTGTAAGTAAAGTGGAAATACCTACTGTCAATGCTTGAACGTTTCTCCTATTCAGCTTTAAAAATTTCAGGTAGGTAGGTATAAGTTACCTACCTGTTTACACTAAACTGTTATCTGTTTACACTGTACTATTGTTAACTGTGATCAATCCAAGCTATTATTATTTACGAGCAAAATGTCCAAATATTTAGTTGCCGAATATTGCATCCCTAAACTGTAAAGATACAACATACAACTCCTTTATGGAATTGACGAAACTTTCACAATAATTATATTTTACAGGATAGTTTTCGAAAATCTCTGAGTTCGATGACAACAAAATATTTAAGAAGTATTGCAAAACGCAGGGCGTTGAGAGAAATATCAAAAATACAGAAGAATAAGGCTAAAAAGATAGACGAATTTTTAGACCTACAAAAAGACAATGAGATTGAGCGAGTAATTCTAGAAGGCAACGAAGTAGAGGATAGCTTCTTGGAATTAGAAGACGAAGTGCAAGAAGCCCGAAAAGTTTTAACGGACATAGTAAATGCGGAAGTTGAAATTGTCGATGAAATCGCTGAATCAGCACCATCAACATCCGGCAATGGTAGGTAATATTATTACATATTTTTTATTTTATTTTATTTACCTATAGTAACAGTAGATAAAATTTAATTTTTTTATAGATGAAAGTCTGCGGTTTTTAATAATTGAATTAAAAAATATAATGAATATGAACTTTGAAATGATTAATCATCGCTTGGGACAAATTGAATCCAAACTAGGGGGCTTGGAGTTCTCCAGAGAAGACAATTTGTTGCCGAAGCTACCTATCGAATCCATTGATTCAATTGAGACTATTGAACTAGCTCTCCAAGAAAAAGAAGCCGAGAAACAACTTGTAAGTTCTACTCATTTAAAGTTGAAAAATTTCAGATGCGTTGGAAACATTTGCTGGTATTTCGTTTTGCTTTCAATAGCACTCAATATAAGAGGAGTTAACTGTTTTTCGTATCAAATTTTATAGTGTTTTCGGCTGGCGTTTTTTGTATGCACTGGACCCACTCCAGTTTTAATTGCACCACTCTAGGTTCGTTGCACTTGCCCGGATGCAAAAGAGTAGGTGCTCCTAAACTGAACCGAAAACAATATTTTGTGATAGTGCAACCCGATTTTAGCAGACGAATACGACTCTATGCACTCAGTGCAAAAAAGAGCGCACTAGGGCAGTCAGCCGAAAACACTATCACTGATTAAAACGCCAGCTAAACAATTGAGCCATGCAATATATTTTTATTTTGACAACTTAAAAAAAATCAGTTCATGATCATCCAATATTTTATCGTGAGCGAATGAAAACAATCTAGGAAGACTTTGGAAATGGTTCATGACACAGATTGTAACTGTAAAATTAAAGACTTTGATTGTTAACAGTTCTCATAGATTCACTTTTAGACATGATTTTCTTTCCAAAGCCCGCTTAGTGAGGTTTTCAATTTTTCATTTTTGTTCGCATTATGATAGTTACGTATTTTTATTCCTCGATCAATTTTGTTTTTAGTTATCCAAACTAAGATTGGATCGGAGACTGTTTCCTCCGAGAGGAGGAAACAGTGCTCAAAATTGTATTACACGAATTCTGGAACGTGTTTTTACAAATTATGCTGCAAAATTTTGCTCCTGGCATGGCAAGAAGGGCAATTTTAAGTTGAAAGATTTAACCGTCATGAGGATTGTTCGAGGTAGGTAATACAATTGTTTGTAACTTTCACATGGTTTACTTGATTCAAAATAGTTACTAATATAGTTCACTCGTATGTTAGGTATAGTGTTGTTATGGAATTTTGACCTCCTCCCCCCTTAATTTTCATACACATTTAACTGCTTGATTTTGGATCTTTTGGATCATTGGGATCTATATTAATTCATAGAAAATACAAAGTTGGTTCAATTGGAGAACAGTTGCTCAATTTTGTACTTACCAAGAATCTGAAACAAAATCTAGGATAACTTCCGTCGTTAATGAAATATACAGGATGTCCCAGCTTATTCGAAGCGGTCTCTGTTGGCCAAACGATGGAGTTTTTCAAAAAACTTTTTGAAAATTCAAGTACGGAATCACAATCTCCATAATTTAAAATTATTGTGGATTACACAGAGTGTCCCATATGACAGTGGCATATCAAAGTTATGTTTTTTTTAATGGAATGCTCCTATGTTTTTGCATTTTTAGATTGTCTGAGAAGAGAAAATAAGATTTGCTTTTACAGTTGGTGTTTAAATTCAGAAGTTTTTGAGTTATAAACAAGTGAAAATCGTCATTTTTCAAGTTCAAGGCCCTGTACAACGAAAAAGGTTCAAGATAGAGAAAAACGGCTTACATGTCCCTATTTTAACTTTTCATGTACTATCCTATGATGTAGGTGAAATGTTTATACAGGGTGATAAAAATTTTTAAAAATTCTGAGATTTCTCAACGCTTCGCCAAATAAAAAAATCAAAAAAAGTACAAATGTTTCTATACCATAGGATAGTACATAAAAAGTTAAAATAGGGACATGTAAGCCGTTTTTCTCTATCTTGAACCGTTTTCGTTGTACAGGGCCTTGAACTTGAAAAATGACGATTTTCACTTGTTTATAACTCAAAAACTTCTGAATTTAAACACCAACTGTAAAAGCAAATCTTATTTCCTCTTCTCAGACAATCTAAAAATGCAAAAACATAGGAGCATTCCATTTAAAAAAAACATAACTTTGATATGCCACTGTCATATGGGACACTCTGTGTAATCCACAATAATTTTAAATTATGGAGATTGTGATTCCGTACTTGAATTTTCAAAAAGTTTTTTGAAAAAGTCCATCGTTTGGCCTACAGAGACCGCTTCGAATAAGCTGGGACACCTGTATATTAAAAAAACTAAAACGACATTTCCTATTTTAGCTTTAGCATTTTTTTTTTTTTTTTACTGAAAGTAAATTAATTTTTTTGTAGGTTTACATATACATAAGTCGTCATCCACCATCCATTTTTGATAGTTCGTTAAAAAGAATTCAAAAACGACTAAATCAACTTTTTTGTTCTGGCCGCCATTGTGTTTTTTCATGCTATTCGGCTTAAAAAAACCATGAAAACCAAAAAATCATGACATTCAAAAAATTAAGGTTTGGAAAATTATAGTATTTTTTCTAGAAATAATGCAAATTTACATTTAAATGTCATAAGGCACGCAACATAACGTTATTCGTTTAAGAAATGTAATTTTTTCATAGAAAAGAAGAATAACATTTAAAAAAAATGTTATTTTCATGTGATATATTTTCCTTAAATGGCCTGATAGGTATATCTACCGAATGACATGGAAAAACAATATGGGTACCCGTAAAAAAAGAACTAAAGTTGAGTATTAACAACCCTGAGATCTAGTGGACTTTGATAATTTTTGAAACACCTATCGCATGAATTGCTCATGACGACTTACGCAAACCTACGAAAAATTATTTATTTGTTTTCAATTTGAAAAGAGATGTGGCTAAAATTAGAAATATAAATTTTTTAAGTTTTTGGCATATTACGTCATATTTCAGGAACAATCATGAAGTTAGCTTAAATTTTATTACAGATTCTTAATAAGTATAAAATTGTGCAGCTTTTCTCTAATTCAACCGACTCTGCATCTTCTACCGATTAAGAGATGTGATTCAGTTAAAAATGGTCACCGTGTAGGTACATATTTTTGGTTTGGTTTTGATAGATCTTCACGTGCCGCCCTAACCTTTTGTATTGTCGAGCGATTATCCATCAAAGTTCAACATTATTATACAGGATGCGGTAACTGTTTGTTTGTACTTTTGGTAGATGGTGGCTGTTGTAAATGGAGCAACATTGTTTGTATAAAAGTTACTCGCGTCAAAAGTTCTCTATTCTGTAAAAATATTTTTTACTATACAGGATGTACCGAAAAAGAATGACACACAAAAAATTACTTTTTCCAACAAATTGTATGTTATTGCATTTTAATATGGCTTGTGATGTATAATTCAAAAAGAATGATTTTTTAATTAGAAGTTTAAATTGAGTAGGTATAGGTACCTCTAGTTTGTTCGATTTATCTTTGCGTGCCGTCACTACAATGGTATGAATCAAATCAATTCAGAATTTTCACTTCAATAAGACAGTAGCGCTTCCGATATTGTTGTTTTTAAGTATCCGCGGTATTTGATAACTAAACAATTAACAAAAGTATGTAAATATCTGTACATTTATGTATTGTTGATCGCTTCATAAGTAAAGGAAGATACTACTTAGGTACCAGTGATTCAAATGTACGTCATTTTTCACACTGTAGTTCCTTAATTGCTGCCTTTAAAACTACGTATTTACTAGAAATTTAACCTTAATTGATTGAAATATTCTCGGCCGCCTGTCACCTACGCCGGCTATGACCAAGGTCCCTTAAGTTATATAGGTTGCCTCAATCATCGAGTCGGCTTGGATTGGTTCGATGCGATTACGTCATCGCTAGACCTCGTTTGACACGCCCTCCCTTTACTTACGTAGCGTACTAGGGAATATCCGTGTATTTATTATCATATTATAGGTTTCGAAAAGGAAATCATTGTTGACATGGGAAAATATGTGTACCTAAATATATTTTTTATGATAACAAATAAATGTAGGTAATACTTCTGTGATTTTTTAAAATACAAAATACCTAAAAGCACTATTAAAACTATGGCATAGGCATTCAACATTAAATAGATAGGTAGAGAACCTATGGTATTATAGTTATTATCTTTTTAGCCTGTAGGTACCTATATGTAGGTACTTAGTATTATAAAAGGTTGCAAAGATTTTTATAAACTTTTAATTAACAAAATTATCTGCAAGTAAAGCTTTTTTTAATGTCATAATAATTTATGAAAGTACCAAAATATCTTCTTTATTTATTTTATCATCTTATTTATTTATGTAGGTAAGTAAGTATATAGGTAGATACTGACCTAGGTAAATTTAATTTCAAAAGATTCTTTATGCAGGATGTTTCATAACAACTACTGAACGTCAGTATTGTAAGATTTTGGCATGATTTTAAAAGAAAAAGTTCATACATATCCTATACCTAAACGAATCGTTTTCGCTTTACATTTTTTGATTCACATCAGGGTGTTGAAGTTTTAAAAAAACGATCGTTTTTTTACAGTAACTTTTATACTAACCTAAATATTTTGTGAAATTAAGTAGGTAGGTCTTCTAATATTATACTTACATCAAGCTTTGCAGCTTTGCGTTTATTATTTTTTATTAAAAAATAATTCTAATTCAAACTGCTAATTTCTTGCCAAAATATTTCAGTTACAGTGAAGTACATACGTATGTAGGTACTCACCAATTTTTTTTTTGAAATTTAAAAACTTTATAACGAAGTAATGAAAATTGTTTTTATGTGTCAAAAATTATTTCGAAAGTTTCAAACAAAATACATTAGCAAGCATAAATTACCACAATGGTAAACTTAAGCATTAATTCTTACAATTAAAAGAGACTTTATATTTCTTATTATTATAGGTAAGTAGGTACCTAATTAGTTAACTAAAACTAAAACTATATGATGGCAGGTATAAAACGTAAAGGGACCTAAATAGAAATTATGATATAGATTATTATTAATACATTAATGTCATTAATATCATAAGCAGCAAATAGATAAATAGATAAAAAATAAAATAGATAACCTTGTATCTATTAACAATAAGAAAATAAAAGAAGAAAGAACTACCTACTGATTTTAAATTGTATTTATGAAATATTAAAGAAATGTTTATTGAAAAAGCTACTTCGTAGGTATATATTTCATCCACGTGACGGATTAGTTCAACCAGGTGACTGGAGAAATGACCAAATACGAATGCGAAATGCCTGCATTTTACTGCATGCCAAGGGTGCCGACTCGCTTTGAGGTCTAGCAGTGACGTAACGCTCCCCCTTAACGCCGCGCAGCCGGCGCCCACAAACTAGATGAATGAGGCAACCTATTCAAGTTAAGAGACCTTGGGCTATGACTACTGCGAGTGCTCTCAGGCGGTAGCAAGCTCTGCTGACGTTCACATGTTCTATCTTTGTTTATTTCACAAACTTATCATCATCGGATATCTGAGTCTTAGTAGACATACGTTCACGTTCTACAAGCATCTGTTCGTTAGCAATAAAAGAGTGAGCTACATATTTTCGTTTGTCATAGCGAGTTCGGACACACGCAAAGATAAATCGAACAAAATATATACAGCTCATCGATTATTTATTGGCGGAGAATTCTTGAAAATTGATAAGCAATAAAATTTTTATCGGTATACTCGTGATTCAAAAAAGTCCTATCTAAATGTATAGAGAACAGAAATAATTTAACACTTTTGCATGGATCTCCCTGAACATTCGATTTTTTGTTCGCTCTTATCTTTGTGATTGTCTCGATAATGAGTGTTTATCATTTAAAACGTTAATCCAATTGCACCTGCCATAGGCGGCGTGGTTGATATTGAATACTCGATTGAATATTATCAGGTGAAAATTAACAAGATTTTGTCCATAGTGAGAGTTATAAGCATCATTTTTTGCACGCCACTGCCTGAATCAATATTTTTGCTATCTGTCCAGATTAATTCAGAGAATTCTCCGCCAATAAATAACCGATGAACTGTACCTACCTATAAGGTTATGCAGGGTTTACCTACAGAGTTATGCAAATTTCAAGCGCCAGGTGGGATATCCTACACCATAGATACGGGGTTGCTTAACTTAGACAAAAGTTGCGCTATTTTGTGGCTATCACGCATCCGTCAAGACATACAAGAAAAATCCCGAAAAAAATAAAAATCGAGATTTCTTATTTTTGCCATATCTTTTTTATCTTAGGAAATTAATAAATAATTTTTTGTAGGCTTACATAAGCCGTTAAGAGCAATCCAGCTGACATTTAAAAGATTTTAAAAGCCAACTAGGTCCCAGAGTTTTCATAGTCAACTTTTGTTTTTCTTATGGCCGCCATATTGTATTTTCATGGCATTCTGTATTAAAAAAACTAAGGAAACCAAAAGTTTATAATAAAAGTTTAATAAAATTTAGAATTTTTTTTGAATGTGATATATTTTTGGTTTCCTTAATTTTTTTAATACAGAATGCCATGAAAATACAATATGGCGGCCATAAGAAAAACAAAAGTTGACTACGCGAAAACTCTGGGATCTATAGTTGGCTTTGAAAATTTTTGAAACGTCAGATGGATAGCTCTTAATGGCTTATGCAAGCCTACAAAAAATTATTTATAAATTTCCAATAGTAAAAGAAGATAATTATGACAAAAATAAGAAATCTCGATTTTTCAGATTTTTCAGGATATTTCAGGAACGGTCACAGATTACTTGTATGTCTTGACGTCCTATTCGAGAGAATTCAGCCGATTTGCGTTCGACCGTTTTGCGCCCTCACCTGAGATCGACCAGTTGGCGCTCTGCGAGCTCAATAATAGAAATTTTCATTTACCCATTTATCTTAGATCGGCCGATTTGCGCTCCCTTGTAATATAATACCGGGTGATTTTAAATGATAGAAAAATTTTCAAGTGAGTTTGGTATTACTGGGTTACTAAATTAATGTTTGACACACCGAAATTATATCGCTTTTTGCCTATTTATTTGTAAATTTTCAGTCACAGTACACGTACATTACACACAAATATGTGCCACTGGTTAAATTGATAGGAAAGATAACTAACAATTTCATGGCATTCGTTCTATCTGTCATCTGCTAAGTGTTAGCCATTATAATCTAATTTCAACTCACTTAAAAATTTTCAATAATTTGAAATCACCAGGTATTCCGGACATGGAGGCAGATTATAGGGAAATTACAGAATATTATTCCAGGTAAAATATTATCCATAAGTACGCGGAGCGCAAAAAGGTCGATCGAAGTAAAATGGGCAAATTAAAATTTCTATTACAGAGTCGGTAGAGCGCAAACTGGTCGATTTCAGGTAAGAGCGCAAAACGGCCGACACCATTCGAGATGGCGGCAAAATTTTGCAGCTTGTTTGCATAACCCTGTATATAGTTAAAATGTACGTCGCCATTTTAAAATTTCAAAGCAGTAGTGATGTCCCTATTTAAATGTAGATATTAATTTTAAAGATAAAAAACAACTTTTTTATAAACAATTTTATTACATGTACCATAGCTGAGTCACCATATACAGCCATATATATCCACCAAATACAGACAGTTGCCCCATCCAAAAACAGGATCAATCTTAAAAATATTGTGGCATTGTTTCTAATAATATTATGTTTGACAGATGCTGTAGAAATCCAGTACCCAGCATTCACTAACGCAGAGTTCGAGAAAGCAGTCATGGCCTGGTTCCAGCACGCCAACACTCGCTACAACAGGGAAAAATAATTTTCACCCATTTATCCAATTGGAGATTTTTTATAGATATATTATTATAAGCCCAATATACGGCCTAAGGTCTCGCGCCTTACCCTGTACAGTTTTTAAACTTAGTTTTTTGTAGACCTAACTCGCCTGGTTTTTCATTTTTTAGAGTGATAGACTGATATTTAATTTTGTAGTCGTCAGGAATATTTAAAGTGCTGCATTTTATTTTTGTTAATGTTGTTCGAATAGTAGATATTCTCGAAGTAATTTTCTAATTAAAAAAAATTAAAAAATTACTTTGTCCAACTTATCCTTATGTGATAACTATGTGTACGACTGTATTATATTTAGTACCTATATAGCTATCATTTTCACGCTCTACCCTTTAATATAATAAGTACATGTGGAGTATGCTGAGATTTTTGACTAGAACAATACATTTTTAACAATTCGATGGTTACACGATAAAACGCCACAAACACAATTTATAGAGTTGTTCAGAAACCACAAAAAACTTTCTGCAGATATTATTAGAATAGTTTGTGTAACCGTGGTATCTTGAAACGAGCACATTCTTTTAATTACAATTTACTGTGTAAACGGTTCTGTGTTGAGATTCTATTGAAGGATGTTATTTAATTAAAAACCACCTGTATGGCATTCGTCAAAAAAATATTTTCAATGGCGTTTGTGCCGAAATGATAGTTGTGTCATGACCTTTTCTACGATTGTCAATTGCGCTCATTATTGTGCCATTTCTTTTTGAAGGGACTGTAAGTCATTGGTGAATATGCCATTTGTTATTTTCGAGGCTATTATTGTCGAACATGGGGTTGCTTTCTCCTCACACTTGATTCGATTCAACAACACATCTAATTTGTATAATAATATTATTTTTTCTGCGACGGCCTAAAAGTGTGGAGCCTACCCTCCTCCCTCACTTACTCCAACTCAAAAAGGTGAATAAAAAATAATAATTCACTTACCTTACCCAAGATCTCAAAAGAAGGAGGCGGCCATTGACAAATCTCAATGTGACTCAGGCAAATTTATATCGTCAGTCACATTGCCTCGTCGAGTAGGACATGCCAAATTTTTAATGCCCCACACCCAATTACCCAAAATTTAGAAAAGAAAATAAATTTAAATTTAAATGTGATCGTCTAAATTTCAAAACAAAATTTCCAAAAAATTAAATCCAAACAAACTCAAACAAAAGGTTCGTTGTGTTTATCTAATCTAGAATGGATAAATGTGGCCTTCCTCGGGAAAATCCAACATTAACCAAACCAGATTAGACCCGTAGTAACTCCTAAAAATTTTCTAAAAAAAAATATAAAAATTATAAATGGATAAACTTAACCAAAATATCCCAGAATATATCACCTTATTCTTTATATTGCTCTAATTACTGAATGACTTAAAAAGAACATGAGGGGATTGCTTCTTAATAATCTCAAATCGTTAAATTTCAATGAAAATATTTATTAAAATTAATTTCATCAGTTCACAATAAGCAGGTAATCACCGCTAAACCTTACAGAAATATAAATTTAATAATCAACATCAGTAACTCTGATTCAAATATTCAAATATAAATCTACCTTATCACCAATGATATCAAATTTACATGTTTAAAATTCAAAATCAGTATACTGGCTCAGTAATTCGATAACATTTTCTAAAACTCACATTAATCAATAAATTTCTAAACTAGTACACAGGTATGATTCTGAATAGAATTCAGAGTCAGATCAAAAGTTATTTATCAAAAGACTCAATTTCTCTTAAGTAAATAATTAATATTAAAATAGGTATCTACCTATAAATTCTGAAATTCAAAAAAAAAAAAAAATTTAAAAAAGTGATTATTTCCAACTCGAAATTCTAAACAGACATGATTATTTTAACGAATCATTTTTACATATAACAATTACATTAGTCACTTGTTGACCACAATAAAAGTTCATAACATATTATCGAAATCAAATTCACTTTGAAAGTCATAGGTGATGAAATTAGTTAAACACTGTACTTGAATTTATTTTATCTTCTTTGTTGTTGAAAATAGTGAAAGTTTATTCACGTTCAAAAAGACATACCTTGTTATATCAAATTCCACTCCCAGACTGACGAACTAGGGCCCCTCTAACATAGACGAGATGACCAAAGACTAGGCAAGCATGGTTGCCTGAACTGCCTTTGGGCTGGTGTTAGCACCCGCTGGGGTTGGTGCTCCAGGTGCTGGACGAGCGGAACTGCTCCCCTTTTTCAACCTTGGTGTTGATGTTGACACCGGAAAAATTTGCCTCTAGCTCCATCAGTAATTGGTAGAAAATAACGAATCAAAGAACAAAATCTCACTTTGTAATAACCAAATATCTAAGTATCGGGACTTCTTGAATTTGTAGTGAAAATTAAGAAAGTACGAAGTTATTCACTCTTTAACAAACTTCTCTATCTGCCTGATCAAACTTCCCATGTTTCTAAATTAAATTTCACCACTTTTCCCTATTTCTTCAAGCTTCTTCAAATATAAATCTTCACACAAGTTAGTACCTACATAGGTAGGTACCTACGTAAGCCTCCACATGGTTAAATCTTTACATAAATCTTTATATAAATCAGAAGTCCAAAAGTTAGAACTCAAGAGTCAAAAGTTAGAAATCAGAAATCAGAAATCACTAATCAGAAGTCAAAAATCAAAAACTAGAAGTCCGAAATCCCTTCGGAAATCCAAAGTCCCTTGTCTGCAAAGACAAGAAAGCGAAATTAGCGAAAATGACTAAAATTAAATTCAGAAGATTACTTACGTAGGACCTCATCTCTCACAGGCACTAACTTTACAACAACTACACTTCTACACAAGGGACTGTTATCAAATTCTTGAACTGCGGACGAGTTACGTGAAACTCGAAGTTTTAAAATGAAAAGAGATCGACTGCAGCCCTTGGCTCCTATTTATATTTTTCGCGGCGCAGGCTTATTGGCTTGCTGTTTCCACGAACCTCTCACTTTATTTTATTCAGAATACCACGGTTAACGGTAGGCAACCCTCAAATCTTTCCTGCATATCCAATAGGAACTCCATGCGACGATGTCATATCGTCCACCAGAGCTGGGCACGAGTACTGAAAAGAGTACTCGTAAATAATTCGAGTACGAGTACTTGGAAAATGTACTCGTAAGTATTTACTCGTAAGTATTTTGGCACAAACAGGTGGACGAGTACGAGTAATACTCGTGAAAACACGAGTAACAAGTATGAGTAGTTTTATTCGTGTCGTGCGCATGATCCATCATGATACCAATAAATACCAAGGCGCAACCAGCCTATGACGTCAGGCTTGTGATAGCTAAATACGAGTGAAGGCATAGGTATATCCGTTCCGTAGATCGTATCATATTCTAATCTAAGCAGTGCCCGACTCCTGTGATAATGGCGCCCTGTTCGAGAGTGCTTCATGACGCCCGATGCACGGATGCACCCAGTGGCGAAGTTAGGCTTTCATTTAGGGGGGGGGGGGAGGGGGAATAAGGGAAAAAACAGTATTTAATCTTCAACATAAATTCAAATGCTTTGAATTTGAAAGAATTTTTTCAATGAAAGAAAAATCACTATCCATATTAATAAATTCACCGAAATAACACTGTCTCAGAGAAAGAGCTGGATTTTTTTTGGCATTCCATTTTATTATTATTAGTCTTGAATACGCGTTTTCATAAACTTTTTGTGATTTACTTGGTAGTAATTTCGCCGATGCCTCTTCTGCTAATTTTATTAGTTCTGGAGGTGTAAGTGAAAAGGATTTTCACAACAATCACTATTATTATCCATTGAACAATCAAACTCATCCATCTAAAACTTTATATGTACCTAATTGCGAAATAAACTGTCATGAATGAATAATTAAATTGACATTATAAGGATTTTTAATATTTCGTTTCCAGGCAACGTCAATTACGATAAAAGACAGTTTGAAAATCCAAGTTAAACATAAATCATTTTTCCGACATAATTTTCAGTTATCTAACTACGTTTTTCGATATTCTAACACTGATATTTCTTCTCGCAGAAAAAAATTGTATATTACACACGAGAAAAAAGTGCGATTCTAGCTCTCGATGTGTTTGTCCCCTCCGCTAACGCGTCGGGGACGAAACCACATCTCGAGCTAAAATCTATCACTTTTTTCCCTTGTATAATAAATAACTATTATTGCATTTTTAATTTAATTTTTAATATCTGACAATTTCTACTTCATCATCTTGTGTTTTTTTTTATTATTATTCGGTTGTCAATAGCAACTCGCCAGTGCAACCTATTTTGAATTTATAGTTTGAAACGAAAATAAAATGAAAAAAAAAATTGTTTTATTGGAAAAGACAAAATATCAAAATATAAACAAAATAACAAATTAACAAGAAAAAATTATTCAATGAATATTTTTGTGTTCTGCTAGAATATGGCATAAGCGCCATTTTTTAAATCTGCAAGAAAATAATACTAATTCAGATTATATAACAAAATTGGTTTTAAAAAGCACATATAGATGTGAAAGCCTATTTATAATAGTGAAAAATAATTTAAACTTTTAGAAACAATAAACATACAATAAAGTGAATCCATCATAGCAAATACAAGTATAACATGGAAATTTGCATTTGTGTGGAAAGTTAATTGGATTCAATGAATTGACACAAGCGCCAATAACTTTAACAGCGATTTTTTAGTAACAATATCCGATCTACAGTAAAGAAAAATATGTTTACTATAGTATCAAGTAATAAAGATAAAATTATAACTGTAAAGATGTAGAAAAGCTGATCAATTTAATGTTATTTCTACACACAAAATACTACACGATGCTACTTTTCAGACGCCATAAAGTTAAATGGTTAAATGGTCGCTTACGCCAAACAACGCAAGCGCGATCGAATCAGTTGTGGCGTTTGTGCATGTTACAATTAAGATTACAGCTTTTAGAGATTTTTGCATCTTGTGCTAGTCATATCAGCCTATAGAGAAATTTCACGTCTATACATTCATAATATTAGTGTGATTTTCGAATTTTTGTTGCTTGTGACGTTTTGTCGTGGAACCATCGAATTATGTACCTTCCATTATAGTTTTTTAAAATAATTTTTTGTAGACCTTTTTTTTTAAGATAGAAGACTATTACAATAACATTTAAATTTTGTAGTCTTTAAGAATATTTTATGCGCCGCGTTTATTAATGCTATTATATTCGAAGTGTAGGTAGGTTTTCTTGAATTAATTTTATGTCTTAAAGTAAATCTTAAAAAATAACTTCGACTTGTTTATTTTATCTGATATAAATATGTATTATATTTACTATGTACGTATAACTATAGTTATTATCATTTTTGCGCTCTGATTTTTGTGATTTGAACTTATAAATATGTTTATTTTAGATAAATATAAAATATTTCAAAGACATAGCTTTTTTTTCCTGTCATACGATCTCTTGAGTAGGTATTGAAGTTTCTGCAATATTATATTTCATACATTTCAGTAACAATGCAATAACAATAATATCACCTTTAACAAAAAACATTCCTGCAATAATAAAATTCAATCGTTTCAGGAATAATACATAAACAATATTCCGGCAAGGTTTATAAAAAAACCTTTCAGCAATAGCACTATTCAAACATTTCAGGAATAATACATTAACAGTATTCCGGCAAGGTTTATAAAAAAACCTTTCAGCAATAGCACTATTCAAACATTTCAGGAATAATACATTAACAGTATTCCGGCAAGGTTTATAAAAAAAACCTTCCAGCAATAGTACTATTCAAACATTTCAGGAATAATAAATTAACAATATCCCGGCAAGGTTTATAAAAAACCTTCCAACAATAGTACAATTCAAACATTTCAGGAATAATACATTAACAATATTCCTACAAGGTTTATAAAAAAACTCCTTGCAATGTTTCAGTTAAAACACGACGTAAACGTACCTGTGAGATTGTAACAGCAACCTCTCTGCAAAATAATAATTGCTATATTTCAGCAATCATCACTGACAATGTTCCTGTAACATTATACATACTTCATACATAGCAGATAAGATTCATCGGTAACCTTGCTGCAATATTTCGATTGTAAAATTGAGGCAACGTTACTTTTCTATCATTCTCGCAATGTTACGCTTTGCAATGTTGCGAGAGCAATGTTACTGCGCGGCCGTTTCAACATTGCAGGGACATTGTGGGAGGCCATTTGTAACTTATATGCAACATTGCAAGCTGACATTGAAACGTTTAGTGAATGTTGCTGCAACGTATTCTTGCTCAGTGGGGAGGTATTGCCACATAGCCATATATTATATTGTACTTATATTTAGGTCTTGATTTTTATTCGCACTTCACTTCAAGCCTAATTTTTCCACATTTCAGGAATAATACCTGAGTTCCTCCTGAACCAGCAGATTTAATTCCCACTACTTCGAGTAGTAATTATGATTTATCAGAAGTAAAAGTTCAAAAACGTTAACATTGGACAGCGAAAATCAAAATTCATTCTGATAATGAATCATTCCGATCATTCGTACCAATCGTACCACTGCCAATTTGTGAGTCAAGCTTGGAATAGGGAATTAATACAACAAGACACGAATATATTTCTTCAGAACCTGAGAACCACCTAGAGAACTATTTTGTGAAGAATTTTTTCATGACAACACTGGTACATGTCGAAGTAGAGGTGGAGCTGGAAACAGAGCATCAGGTTTATAAAGTATGTTTGAAACTTTCAGTTATAAAAAAAATGAGTGAAGTACTGATTATACTTATTTATTTCAGGGTTTTGCTTCAAGTTTTTACTATCACCAGCACCACCGACATCGAACACGTCATTTGGCGTTTTACTGCAGTCACCATCTGCTAGTCTTGCTAGACGACTTTCTGATCTGGCGAGACTAGCTCTGGCCATCTGGCATATCAAGTTACCTGGGATTCAAGTTACCCAGTCGCAAAGTATCATCAACACATCTGGATCCCTCAACATGTAGAACTGCTTATTGACGGGTGGAAAAAATCGTCTTAAGAACTCCAAAATGGTCTTATTAACGCTACAACCGATTCCGTTGGTAAAGAAACTTTATATTGCCACAGTTTATGCCGACAGGTATGCTTACAATGCGAATGGGACGTACTGTTGAAATTTGTCACAGTAGGTAATTGCAATTCTCACAACTGCATGTTAAATACATCGGTTAGCATTTAACCGATCTAAAAAACGGTTCCATGTGTATTTATCTTTGAAAAATCTAGATTCTAACTAATTATAGCGAGGAATACTGGAATACTGGAAATAGTGTAACTGAGTTAAATAAATAAACCAAGAAAACCTGCCATTTTACTTCCTTACTCAACCTTATTTAACATTAATTTCAGTCCAGATAATCACAATAAAATTCAAAATAAATATGTCACCTAAAATGTAGGGTTAGGGGGTTACCAATAATAATCATAATACCCATTCAATCAATGAAAAATGAGATGATAAAATTCAATTAGAAAAAAAGAATATTTATGAAAAATTTTTTAATTTTTACCAGAGCAAATATTCACCAAGTTTTGGCATTCGCAAATGGGAAGTCATCGGCCTTTGCCCACTGAGCAAGAATACGTTGCAGCAACATTTACTAAACGTTTCAATGTCAGCTTGCAATGTTGCATATAAGTTACAAATGGCCTCCCACAATGTCCTTGCAATGTTGAAACGGCCGTGCAGTAACATTGCTCTCGCAACATTGCAAAGCGTAACATTGCGAGAATGATAGAAAAGTAACGTTGCCTCAATTTTACAATCGAAATATTGCAGCAAGGTTACCAATGAATCTTATCTGCTATGTATGAAGTATAATGTTACAGGAACATTGTCAGTGATGATTGCTGAAATATAGCAATTATTATTTTGCAGAGAGGTTGCTGTCACAATCTCACAGGTACGTTTACGTCGTGTTTTAACTGAAACATTGCAAGGAGTTTTTTTATAAACCTTGTAGGGATACTGTTAATGTATTATTCCTGAAATGTTTGAATAGTGCTATTGCTGGAAGGTTTTTTTATAAACCTTGCCGGAACATTGTTAATGTATTATTCCTGAAATGTTTGAATAGTGCTATTGCTGAAAGGTTTTTTTATAAACCTTGCCGGAATATTGTTTATGTATTCCCAAGTAACACAACAGTTTCATCTAAAAGATGTATTTTTTACGTCCAGCATATACGTCTATATTAGACGGTAGTTTGTAGACTATAATTTAGAAGCAAAATGTCTACGATGCCTACGATATGTATTTATGAGACGTCTTATTACATATCTATGAGACGTCTACAATATGTATCTTTGAGATGACGACACTTTGCGTCTATGGGACGTCTATAATATGCATTGATGAAACATCTACAGTGTGTTTCACTTTAGATGGAATCACATGAATAACTTTTTTATTTTTTGATGAATTAAAAAAAAGTTTTTTTTTTCTTTATGTAAAGCTCTCGAGGCTCTCTTAAATGGGTAGAAAACATTTTAGCCGTAGCAAATAACTAGCCTATACTATGACCAAAATTAGCGTTGAAAATTGAAAAAATATATTAGGCATTTTTTTCCCGGAAAATTTTATTCAAAACAGTTGTTTGAAATAACCTCGAACCCCCAAATCTCGAGTTTGGTTGAAAACAAAAAATTCCCAAAATATTTTCAAGACCACCTGAAGTAGGTACCTACCTTACTTGAAAATTTTTTGAGGATTTTTGTTTTCAAGCAAACTCGAGATTTGGGGGTTTGAGGTTATTTCAAACAACTTTTTTATATAAAATTTTTCGAAAAAAAGGCCTAATATGTTTTTCAATTTTCAGCGCTAATTTTTGATCACGCATCAGTAGTCTAGTTATTTATTGCTACGGCAAAAATGTTGTTTACCCATTTAAGAAAGTTTCGGGAGCTTTACATAAAGCAAAAAAGTTTTTTTTTTAAATTCATCAAAAAATAAAAAAAGTTATTGAGGTGATTCCATTTAAAGTGAAACACACTGTAGATATGGACAAGGGGTGTGAGCAGGTAAACTATGATGACTGAAAATATAATGACAACAGATATACTTTAACATGATTTTTTATTTGCTTGGCGTTTTCTTTTACACCAAATAATTGTTATTGCATAATTATACACGTAATATCCATACTCCATTTTTCACATTGAATATTTTTGCTGCTTTCATATCTTGTAGATGCATGTTGGAACCAAGCTGTGACGTCCCTCTCGAATTCACTGTCCTTTAATTGTGGAAAATGCTCGGCCTCTGAAAATCATACATACAGCTAATTAAAAATATGAAAATATAATTTCAATCATGAGTCATTTCAATCTTCAGACCCAGATATATCTCTGTTGGTAGTAGTCTAAAATGAGTAGGTTATGAGTTATGAACATCTGAAAATCGCAGTTTTTCAGTTTTCATGTGGTATCCTACTACGTGGTTTAAATTTTAATACATAGAGTGAAAAAAATTACCAGATTTTTAATCACCCTGTATAAAAATTTCATCCACACAATAAGGATACTATACATGAAAAATTAGGATAGGGACATGTAAGCCGTTTGCCCATAGTTGGAGCCGTTTCCGATGTAGGTACACTGCTTTCAAAATAAAAAATTTCGATTTTCAATTTTTTATAACTCATGACCTGCGTACTCATCTTAAACTGCAACTGTAAAAACCATTCTTACTGGATTTTCTCGGGAAATATGAAAAAACAAAAATATTGAAATTGGTTCACAAGGTCAAAGTCATTAGTACAGTCAGATGACCCCCGTTGTCCTGAACAACTTTTGTCTGCACAGTTTTTTTGTATCTGGCTTACCAACAGAGATATCCGGGTCTGAAGATTGAAATGACTCACCCTGTATATTATTACTTATAGCATTAATTATTATTAATAACACATAGTTACAATAAATAACTTTCTAATAATACAATTACTTTATTAAAAGTTTCACGCATTCCATACTTAGGTATCTCACTTAATTGTAAATTGAGCTATTTTTTATAGGTAAACTTAAAAAAATCACTTACTATTCATGATTCGTAACATTTAAATGGCTCAGCTTGAAATGATTTCCATTCTTTGCGGTCCAAGAACAGTAGGTACATTGTCCCAAATAAATAGAAAATGCATGTTTTCTAAAGGCATCATCCTTGGATTTTGCTCCGTCGGACAATTTGAGAAACTGCAGCTAGAAATAAACTTAATTTCAAAGAGAATTTTATAACAATAAAAGTGTTACGAAAAATATTTCAATTTCAAATATTATTTCGATTCATATTATCCATTAATTTTTTTTCCTTTGAATTTTCCACAAATGCAAACAGTAAGATTTAAAACTTATAAAACAAAACGTTTAATTAAAAGTTATTATTATTAATTCAAGACTTATTATACAGGTTGTTCTGTTAGCTCTAAGACAAACTTTGGCAGATTATAGGGTGCGGCGCTAGAACCTTTGGGCAATTAAGTAACAATTAAATGGTAAAATAATTAGACTACAAGTCTGAAAATTTGTTCAGTCATGTTTTCAGGATTTTTTTTTTTTCGGAAAATTTTATTTAAAAAAGTTTCTATGAAATAACCTCAAACCCCTAAATCTCAAAGTTGGTTGAAAAAAAAGAAACACAAGATAATTAGCATAAATATTATGACGGTGTTCTCATAATTTTTATTAAATATCTCCTATCCCCTACCTATTGTTCATAAATCATGGCAATCTTGTAAGAATAAAATTGAAATAATAGTCTTGAAATTTTTTTTGGGATATTTTGTGTTCAATGAAACTCGAGATTTCGGGGTTTGAGGTTATTTATTTTGAACAACTTTTTTAAATAAAATTTTCCAGAAAAAAATGCCTAATATGTTTTTTTTCAGCTCTAATTTTGATCATAGTAGGCTATTATAGTGATTTGCTACGGCTAAAATGTTGTTTGCTCAGTTAAGAAAGCTTCGGGAGCTTTACATATAAAGAAAAAAATTTTTTTTTTAATTCATAAAAAAAAGTTATTGAGGTGATTACATTTAAAGTGAAACACACTGTATATAGGTCACTTAATTTTAAACATATTCTTTTTCAATAAACATGGGTTCGATTCGCTTTTATTTAGAAGTTGCAAGCATTAAAAAAATATTTATATCTCCATGTTTTAACAAAAGTAGGCTAATGAATAAATAAAATGCCAGTTGTCATAAGACGATAATTAATTTTTGAGTCGTTTTAATTATTTGTTTGACACATATACAGGGTGTCCCACGACATGGACTGTCATAGCTTAAGGGTAGGTGTAGTTTTTCAAGGCGATTCAGGATCTGGTTTTGAAATTTTCCTGAGGCCCTTCGTTTCGATTATACAGGGTGATTTATCCAGTTCACCCAGTTGCTGTATACACAGTCTAGCTCTTCTTAGTATTGAAATGGTAGCTTTGCCAAGAGTCGCGGGATCAGCACGAATAGTTTCTGCGGCATTTTAAATGGTTTTTAGAATTATTCCAAGGTCAAGGAAATGTGTTGAGTGGTGTCCTTGACCATTAGCTGCACTGAATTGTAGTTTTTCTTCCCAACATTTGTGTTGATATTTTTCTTCCTGTTTCGTTTATGTGGATACTTATTTGTCTATGTGGTAATGTGTTAAATTCTGTTATTTATTTTGCTGTTAAAACTTATTCTTAGCTCGAAACAATCTGTAGAAGGATCCCCAATCTTGGCTAAATCTGTAGATTAAGTAAACTTACTTGAAGTAACTACAAAATACGCAAGTTTTAAAAAACCACATTTGATTTTTCTTAAATTATTAACAACACATGAATCGAAATCCCGAATAAAAAACTAAAAAACTGAATTTTCTTCTCGATTCAGTTTAATGATGCCAAGTATTTTTTTACCACAATTGTAGCATTTTTCACGTAGTTTTAGAAAATGGCACCAAACTTTGAATAAAATGCGCATACAGGGTGAACTTTTCGACAAAACCGAAAGATAACAAAAAAATAAGTACGGCCCTGCAGTTTTCGGATCGGTGAAAAATGCGGGTATTAAGTGTCATTAGTAGAGCATATTTACCAAATTTCGTTAAATTCGATCAATTCGTTCAAAAGATATCGCTCATCAAAGATTTCGGTAAATTGCACAAATCATCCTGTATAATCGAAACGAAGGGCCTCAGGAAAATTTCAAAACCAGATCCTGAATCGCCTTGAAAAACTACACCTACCCTTAAGCTATGGCAGTCATGTCGTGGGATATCCTGTATAGAGTGAAAGTTTTGCATTAAAAATGCATTTATGTATTCTGAACTGAGGAATATACCTACACGTAATCCAGTTTTAAAAATGCGTTAAATTCGGGGAATGATAGAGAATCAAAAAATAATAAATAATAAATGAGTTTCTTGCCTCGGAGTTTGCTTTATGAACTATATCCAGGAAATAATGAAATAATTATGCTTCGTTGAGAAAATACAGTGGAAAAAATTCTTATTTTTTAAATATTATTTTTACTCATACCTACCTACATATTATTTTTCGATTTACTATCGTTCCCTGAATTCAACGCGTTTAAAACGTGACCAAAAATTAATTATTGTCATAATTATGTCAACTGATGACAATTTTTATTCAACGTACTCTCTGTTGCTAAAATATAGAATTTTTTTTAATACTTACTTACAACATCTAATCTAAACAGAAGCGAATCAAACACATACTATGTTTATAAAGAAAAAAATGTTTAAAATTAAGTTACCTGCTATCAGCAAAATTTTGTCATAGAAGCTTATAGAACACACCTGTATATCAAGTAAGTTGAACTGTAATAAATTAAAACCACAGTGGTTTACACTCGGGTTTACATTATAGTCTCCATTACCTAAATATTTGATTCTTGACCTTAAATTCTTACACAAAAATGTAAAAATTCGCAAAGCAAAAAAATAACAGTGAAGCAGGACAAAAATATTGCATATTGACTAACGTAATTATTGTTGTTATTTTTCAATTAAACGTTAAATGTGTATTAACCATTTTAAGTTAAAAAAAATTTATAAGTATGAGTATGCAATATTTTTGTTTGTTGACTGTATAAAAATACCTATACCGATACCGAGTGGCTGACAATACTAGTATACCTACCTATAATGTAGGTAGGTATAAAGGACATTGCCTAATTCATAATCCAAAATATTTTTAATGTTAACGAAATTAATTTTGTTACCCATTGTCAAAGTAGATATTTTGACGTAGGTTGTTATTAATATTAATTATATTATTATAGCTAGTGTTCTATGAACAGGAGTATGGTCAGTCACCCGGCACATTGTTTTATTCTGTGCACCCGGTATGTAGATACGATTAAAAAATATTATAAGTAATAAAAGTTAATAGGTACTTAACTTACCTGCTCATTTATTTCTAAAAAATGATTAGTTAATATCGATGTCGGATTTTTACTGATAACACAATAACGAACCACTTCTTAGTCTTACTTCACACTTCACAGAAGAATAAAGAATAACAATAATAAACAATTTCCAATTTCTTTTCAACTTATCTACATCCTCTACTTACTAGTTCTAGTTCTAGTTCTAGTCTCTAGTCAGTCTAGTCTGAGTAGTCTGTCTGTCTAGTTTAGTTTTTAGTTCCTTTTCCCCATCCTACCCTAACTGCTCCTGCTAGCACTGCTCGCCAGTGTTCAGTGTTGCCAGGTTAAATTTATTCTACTCACTAATCATCAATGATTTTCTACAAAAAATTCTATTAGATTAAATTTTTACAGGCAAATCCCATCGCGAGGTGATGGGGGGGGGTATTGGAAGGAGTCCCCCCCAGAAACAGTGTTTTTTTAACAATTCAAGGTCACACATTTTCCCCAGGTATATTAAAATTTATGCACATGGAAAAAATAAAAAATGTTCCAACATTCAAGGTCATGAATTTTGCCAGCACATGAAAATTTACGCACACGAATAAAATGAAAACTTGAAAACAACTTAGGATCCCTCAACTCTATTAATAAAAATAAACACCCAACCCAGTCCAAATCCAAACTACAAAAAAGTATTCATTTATTCAGGAGCTCAGGACACGGCAAGGTAAAATATATTCGGCGGGAGATTTGAATTTTTGAATTTCAAACTGGCAAAACTAAAAGATTCCTTATTACCACTCTGTAACGTTATAGTACGGGCCTGGTAGATGCGATGATTACATACGTCGAGTTTGGGAAGTAACCACTTGAGGACAATGCCAAGCGCTTTGAAACGTATACAGTCACGTATTCGCATTATATCCGCTTTTTCATATCGTGAAAAGACGACAGGGAATGATGTTACGATTTTTGGAATATAAATGCAAAATAAATGTAAAATTCAAAATAAAAATCGTGCTACTGTTAATCTCGAAGATTTTCCTTGCCCTGAAAGTGAAAAAAATAGAAATTTGACCGTAGTGCCAAAGAGGCCTTAGTTGTGACCTTAATATTAGTTTGCAATGGCTGTTTTTAGCTTCTTACCCACCCAGCATCCCTATATCGCTCCTCGGTCCCGAAAAAATTAATGAAACTTAGGAGCCGCGGATGTATATAATTACCTTTTGTTTTAACTTCAGCCCAAGAATATTTAACACATGATTTATTTGACGTCATTATTATTTCAATATTGACATACAATTATTATTATTAAACTATTAAAATAATTATTGTATATATACAGGGTGTTCAGCTAAGGGTACGGAGCGGCCATATCTCGGGAACTGTTGGTCCTAGCCTCAAAATAAAAATTTTCCGAACATAAGTGACCAAGAAAAATTCATTGAAAATATTTTCAAGATGGTCGCACTTCCGTAAATACCAGAAGTCGACAGCTACTTTGTTATTTTACGGCGGATACCCAGTATATTATATATTTTTTAAAATTCTCTGAAAAAATCGAAAGCAAGTGGTTCTAGAATGGCCGCTACGTACCCTTAGCTGATGAACACCCTGTATTGTGTGATTTAAACGCAAGTTTTCTATAATAAGTTGCACCCCTGAGAAGTTATAGGAGTTGAAAGTGGGGTTTCAAATTTCGAAAAAAATTAATGTCAGTTGTACCTGAACTTTAGAAAAACCAAATTTGGTACACGTTGTGAGTGTACAAAGAGCATTCATTGACAATAAGTAGAGTTAAATTTTAGCATTTAAAGGGTTGATAAGAGATGATGCACCCTTAAAATGTTACATAATTTAATTTTTTAACCCGTTGGCCGATTTGCGAAATTGTTACTTTATTTTAATGAGAATTAATTCTAAAACTTTCATTTCTCTTAATATTTTCCAATAAAGTTTGTAATTTTCCACAAAAACTCGAAAAACTAAAAAATATATATAGCAGCTATGTAACCTACCTAATAATCCAATCATCAAAAATTTAAAAAAATGTTTTATTCTCAAACGTTTTCTCTTCTTATTTAAATTTTTTTTTGTCATTTTCAACTTTTTTCCTGATCGTCAACTTTGACATTCAATTTAAAAAACCAACTATTGAATTTTTGATGATATTATATTGAGACCTATACATAACCTAATTTTTTTTGTTTTTAGGATTTTTTTCGAAAGATACAAAGTTTTTTGGAAAATAATAAGAAAAATCAAAGTTTTAGAATTAAATTCTTCATAAGACAAAGTAACAATTTCTTAAATCGTCCAACGGGTTAAGAAATTTTTTTTACATTTAGGCTGAATCATTATCCCTTATCAACCCTTTAAAATGCTACAATTTAACTCTGCTTATTTCAAATTAATGCTCTTGGTACACTCACAACGTGTACCCAATTTTTTTTTTTTTTTTTAAGTTCAGGTTCAGCTGAGATATTAATTTTATTTCGAAATTTGAAACCCCACTTTCAAACCCGATAACTTCTTAGGTGTGCAACTTATTAGTGCAGAGATAAGTTGAGTTAAATCATCATATTTTGGGTTTTCCTACACGCTTCTGCTCTGTGTCGGTTCTTATACTAAACAGCCTGTATAATAATGATTTATTTAATTATTATATTATTAATAATAATTTCAATGTAATGTTGATTTACAAAAGTTGCGCAAACGTTTTTTGTACAATATTTTACAAACCTGACAATTATTACAGCCCAGCAATTTTTGAATGGTACCTCACTTAAATGTTATAAAGTGTAATGATGCCTGAACCAGTTTTCCCGTAATGTTGCTTTGTAAGCTTGCTGTTATGTTGGAACAACATTTACGTGAAATATTCAGCAGAACCAACAAAAATCACATCCCCGCAATGTTATTATTTCAACGTTGTTTCAATATTTCAAATCGAAAGTTGCCTCAACCAACGTTATTCAAATATTGCTTAGTAAGCTTGCTGTTATGTTGCAACAACATATACGTGAAATATTCAACAGAACTGACAAAAATCACATCCCCGCAATGTTATTATTGCAACGTTGTTTTAATATTCAAAATCTAATGTTGCCTCAATCAACTTGATTCAAATATTGCTTTGTAAGCTTGCCGTTATGTTGCAACAACATTTACGTGAAATATTCAACAGAACCGACAAAAATCACATTCCGGCAACGTTATTATGGCAAAGTTGTTTCAATATTCAAACTCTAATGTTGCCTCAATCAACGTTATTCAAATATTGCGTTGTAAGGTTCTAAAAACATTGCAGTAACTTATTTACACAACTTTCGACATAACTCAAAATTGTAATGTTACTGTAACATTTTGTAATGTTCCTTGCTCAGTGGGTGGTTTGGTAGTCGTGGCATGGTACAATCGGTAAAAGTGTAATTGAATTCTTCAATCGCTTTAACCTGAACTCAGAAATAATTAATGAAATGTCTGAACAAATTTTAATAGATTCCATCAGAATCATAAACAAACACATTTATTCCTCAAATTAATTAATGTTCTTTAATTATTATTTATGTTACAATTTTTAATATTTATGTCATTTTTTTGATTGATCGATATGCTGTGTATTAATGCTGTGATATATTGTCATGCGTGGCAACGCCGCACAGTCAAGTCCTGGTATTGACATGGCCACGTACACGTTGGCTTCCCGAATTGTAATAATTGTTAATTATACTATTTAAAACTGATTATAATAATCTACAACGTTTTGATGTAATAACCTAGTAAATTAATAATCAATCACAAGTTGTGTTATTTCTATTCTTGCAAGTTAAACAAGAATATTACATGGTGGCAGCGGTAAAGCGACTGGGTTATGGCTATGGTTATGCGATAAGTCGAGGTTAAAAAACAGAAAAAAAAGGTGAACCAGCAGTGATAAGCATAAGTACTAGTGGTTGAAATTTTGGAAATCAATAATAAATTCATAACTAGTTGGTAGACATCGTGAAACTGAATGGTGTTGGGCGATTAACTGCTGATAGCTGATTAATAGTCGTTATTAATAAATTACCAGGAGTAATAATTATTATTCTGAGGCATAATAATAGCCAAGAAAAACTTAATACGTAGTTCACGTGTACGCGTATATGTATACCTACCTACCAGTGAAGTGATACCAGAGTAGTGATAGTCTTCTATGTCTATGATACCTACGTAATTGCTGGGAAAGAAGAAACCAAAGAAACTTTTCTGAAGTATAATAATAATACTGATAAACGACGATGACTAGTCAAGGTCGTGCACCAGAAAATTTTAGTTTTACAGGAAATAATATTTCCAACAACTGGAAGCTTTGGAAGCAAAAATTTCAATTCTACATTCTAGCCAGTGATAGTTCAAAAAAAACTGATGATGTAAAGATTGCAATCCTATTAAATCTACTAGGAGATGAAGGTATACAAATATATAATACTTTTGAATACTCGGACAACGAGGATCCCATACAGCACAAGAATGTTCTATTCACATTCATAGAATATTCTCCAAGAATATTTGAATGTTCTAAGAATGTACTCAAATGATGATTGGAATATTCTAGGAACGTTCTATGAACATGCAAAGTAGACTGTTTTAGATATTCTTAGAACGTTCTCAGAACATAACAAAGAATGTTCATAGAATATTTTGAGCACATAAAAAGAATGTTCATAGAATATTTTGAGAACATAAAAAGAATGTTCAATTGTATATTCTGGGTATATTCTAAAATCTGTAAAAATGCATTTGGATATTAGGTTAAATTAATTACAGATTTAGCTTGAAAAACAAGTTCACAATGTATTAATTTTATTTTAAAGTAACATCAACATAGGTATAACATAAACATAATATTATTCATCCATCATGCTCGTTTTGCACTTCTTCTAACTTTGGTCTTGACCACGTAAATTTTATATAGGTATAAGTCAACTTCTACATCTGCTATGGTTTGGCTCTTTTGTATTTTTGCTACTGCGCCTGTAAAGAATAAAGTTTTTGATGAGAATCTCAACCGGGATTCTGGTAATGCGATGTACAATGTCAACAACACAACAACTACTATTGATGATTTATTAACCTCAATAACTTTGTGGTAACAAAGACACTTTTAGATGCATGTATAGATACTTACCAATAATTCTCTTATTGTTTCTGTTTGATGGATCAGAATGAACACATTCAGATTACAAAAACACAATACATACACACACAAAAAACTAAATTATTATAGTATTATTGTCACAATGCTGTTCGTCGTCTGGCAGCAGTTTGCATTGCCCATGTCCCTTATTGTCACATGTTGCCAACCTCAACAAAGGAACTATTCATCCTAACCTGAGCACATTCTGTGAATGTTCTAAGAATATTTTTAAAGAATATTCTTAAGTTGGTATATTTGTCACTTATAGAATATTCTCATTCGTTTGTTAATATGCTATGAATATTCTAAGAATATTCTGGTAGAATATTCTTAAATTGGTATATTTGTACCTAAATAGAATATTCTCAGAATGTTTTGTGCTGTATGGGATAAAACAAAGTTGGCAACAATTATCACAAAGTTTGATCAGTATTGTAGTCCCTTGAAAAATATAATTTATGAACATTTCAAGTTCTTTAAAAGAGACCAACTGCCAAACGAAACAATCGATCAGTTTGTAACTGCTCTTAAACAGTTAGCGACGTCCTGTGAATTCAAAGAGAGAGACGTGTTGATTCTGGATATAATTGTATTGGGTGTCAATGACCCGAGAATTCAAGAGAAATTGCTACAAACTCCGGGATTAAAACTGCAAGAAGCAATTGATACATGCAGATCAATGGAAAGCAGTGTGTCAACCCAACGAGAGATAGCAAAGGAATCTATCAATGTCAGTTCTATTAGACAAGGAGGTTATGGAGGATACCAATACCAACAGCGAGGAAACCAAGTTAACTATAACCAAAATAAACGAGGTCAGTTTGGTGATCAACAGCAAGGTAAAATCAAGTGTGGCTGTTGTGGACTGCAGCATCCGAAAGGTAAGTGTCCAGCTACTCGTAGCGTTTGCTCTGCTTGCAAAAAAATTGGGCACTACCGCAAGGTCTGTCGCAATAGGAAAGTTTACGAAGTCCTAGAAGACAGTAAATCAACTGTGGCTGATGATGATGTATACCTGCTAGTGCTAGTACCTCCAGTGATTATAACCAAAATGTTGTGTGGTCGGTTAATCATGAAATGAACTCTGTAGATTCCGTTGAGTGGTTTGAAAAATTTAAAATTGAAAATGTCATAATTGATCTAAAGGTGGACACCGGTAGTCAAGTTAATATTCTTAACCTTAGTGATTTTAATAAATTAAAAATAGATTGTCATGAACTTAAAACTGCAACAGCTTCTTTATCTAGTTATATAGGGCATAAAGTTAATGTAAAAGGACAAATTGTTTTGAACTGTTCCTTTAACAATTGTAATAGGAAACTTTTGTTCTATATTTTAGATGCTAATATGTCAAAATCAATATTAGGACTTGAGGCAGCCAAAGAATTTCATTTAATCTCTGAAAATAAATCGATTGATTTTGTTAATAATGAAAATAAGGAGATCACACAGGCAAATTTAAAGCAGATTTTGAGTACATACAGGTCAGTTTTTGCAGGCATAGGTAAAGTCGATAAAGAATGTAAAATTACTTTAAGCGAAGATGCTGTACCGTGTATTAGCGGTACTAGGAAAATTCCTATTGCACTGAAGGAGAAGGTTAAAAGAAAGCTAGACGAAATGGTGTTAAAAAATATTATTGTACCGGTTACAGAACCTACGGATTGGGTTAATCCTATTGTAGTAGTACCTAAAAATCAGGGAACAGATATTCGTATATGTATTGATCCTGTCAATTTAAACAAATATATAAAACGTGAACATTTTCACATTCCAACGCAAGATACTTTATTTTCAGAACTGTCAGGTGCGAAAATATTTTCAAAATTGGATGCATCGTCAGCGTTCTTGCAACTTCCGTTGGATTATAAGAGTTCCTTATTGTGTACAATTACCACAATTTTTGGAAGATACAGATATCTACGATTACCTTACGGTTTGACATGTTCCCCTGAAATTTTTCAGCGTTTTATATATGAATTATTAGATAACGTGCCCGGTACTGTAGCTTACTTTGATGATATCTTAGTATATGGTTCAACAATCGAAGAACATAATAGAAATTTAAAAACTGTATTGGACAAAATTCAAAAAAGTGGTTTAACTTTAAATTTAGAAAAATCCATATTTTCGGTTGACAAAATCAAGTTTCTTGGTCATGAGATAACTAATAAAGGCATAATACCTGATAAGAATAAAACTGAAGCTATTTCAAAAATGAGTGTACCTAAAAATAAAAAGGATCTTCAAAGATTCCTTGGCATGGTTGTCTATTTATCAAAGTTTATACCAAATTTATCGCAAGAAACTGCACCATTGAGAAAATTGTTAAGCGAAAAAAATGAGTGGATTTGGACTGAAACGGAACAAAAATGTTTCGATAAAATAAAGCAGCTTGTATCTTCGGATGTTATACTGTCTTTTTTCAATCCAAGAAAAAAGATTAAGTTATCTGTAGATGCTAGTCCTTTTGGGTTGGGTGCAATGATATCGCAAGATGGCAAACCTCTGGAATTTGCATCTGTCTCGCTAACACCCACACAAAAGAGATACAATCACATTGAAAAAGAATTAATGGGTCTTGTTTTTGGATGTGAGCGGTTTTCATATTATCTTTTTGGTAATCAATTTATTGCAGAAACCGATCATAGACCACTTTTAGGTTTGTTAAAAAAACCCCTAGACGAATTGTCGCCAAGACTTCAACGTCTCGCAATGAAACTACTGAGATTTCGGTTTGATTTAGTATACGTCCCTGGTAAAAATTTGAAAATACCAGATACTCTCAGTCGTGACCCGTTAAGTGAAACTATTAACACAGATTATTTAGAGAATAACCTGAGAGTTTATTCAGTCATAACGACTAGTAAAGAGAATGAATTACGAATTCAGCAAGAAATAGAAAAAGATTCTGTTTTACAAACAGTCAAATTTTATTCTATAAACGGTTGGCCCAAACACAAAAATTTTTTTTTTTTTTTTTTTTTTTAAAAAAGGAGGGAGCATCGGTCTTAACTATGTAGGTAAGACAAAGTCGCTCCACTCCCGTAACACGGGATTTCGAGTATCTTACTCATTCACCCAGCCTCAAGTATGCCTTTTATAAATTTAAACGTTCGGTCGCTTGTTGTATTTTTCACATACATTCGAAAATGCAAACACAAAAATTCTGTTCCAAAAAATGTCAAACAGTACTGGCCGTACAAAGACGATATTTATGTGCATAAAAATGTATTGTTTTATCATAAACGTCTGATAATTCCTGAAAAATTAAAAGAAGAATTCCTAAATATTATTCATCAAAGTCATCAAGGAATTGTTTCTTGTAAAAAGAAAGCTCAAGAAGCTAGCTTTTACCCAGGGTTATCATCTGATATTGAGAAATTAATTTCACAATGTCACACATGTCAGTGTTACTCTAGAAGTAATGTTAGAGAACCATTAATCCCCCACGATGTACCAGAGTTGCCATGGGAAAAAATTGGCATCGATTTTATGCACATCGGAAATGAAAATTTCTTAGTGATGGTAGATTATTTCAGTAAATTTTGTGTGGTAAATAAACTGTCAAATAAAACAGGTCAAAGTGTGATATCGAGTCTTAAAAATATATTCTCACTATATGGACTCCCTTCCCTAATTTTCTCAGACAATGGACCTCCATTCAATAGTTTGGAATTGTCCAATTTTGCAAAAAAATATAAAATTGATTTGAAGACATCCAGTCCACTGTATGCTCAAAGTAATGGTTTGGTGGAGCACACTATACAAACAGCGAAAGGGTTGTTTTTGAAAGCTTATCAGAGCAATCAGGATCCATTTTTGGCTATACTTGATTATAATACAACTCCAAAAATTGATGCACCCGCTCCATGCATGTTGTTACTGGGGAGAAAACTCCGAACAGCATTACCCTTGAAAACTGAACTATTGAAACCAAAATATCCACTAAAAGGAATTAAGACTAAATTAGTGGATAATAAGCTTCGACAAAAAATGTATTACGATAGATCCTCGAAGAAATTGCCAAATCTTAAAGAAGGAGAAAAGGTTCTAGTTCAACAAAAAGTTAGAAATTGGCAACCAGGTATTATAACAAGACTAAATGGTCCTAGAGACTATACCGTCAGGGTTAATGATGCAGAATATAGGCGTAACAGACATTTTATAATGCCTTATAAAACTCCACCTAATGTAATCGAAACTCAGGTACCACCTGAAAATATACCTATAGAAGAAAAGTCTTCTGTTGCCAAGTCTCCAAATAAAAATAAATCTCCAGATAAAAATAAAGAGTGTCAGCTAAGCATTGAACCCGTGGCTGAGCCAAACGTTAATAGCTATGATAATAGTCCAATAAGAACACGCTCTGGTAGAACGGTAAAGCCTCCTGCTAGGCTTGACCTGTAGTTAATTTTTTATGTTTCCCTTAGGTGATACTTTTGCCTGTGGAATCTGGGTTTGTGTTTTTCTTTTTTTTAAAAAGGGGCGTGTGATATATTGTCATGCGTGGCAACGCCGCACAGTCAAGTCCTGGTATTGACATGGCCACGTACACGTTGGCTTCCCGAATTGTAATAATTGTTAATTATACTATTTAAAACTGATTATAATAATTGTTATGATTGTGAACAGGGTATATATTGAAATGGTCATGAACGGATTATATATGTATACGTCAATGATTGATTACAAGAAAATGGCGGTGAAGCTGCCGACGTTTGTATTGCAATTATTGTATTATTGGGTTTGATGATGTACTTATGGGAATATTAAACGTCGAATGGGGATCTGTGTGCTTTAATAAATTCCTTGCGAATCCCTGTTGCTATCCCAAGACAATAAACAACAATAATCTACAACGTTTTGATGTAATAACCTAGTAAATTAATAATCAATCACAAGTTGTGTTATTTCTATTCTTGCAAGTTAAACAAGAATATTACAAATGCAACCCAAGTTAAATGAGCAGTCCACTTTATTCAATTAAAGTTTTTCTCTCTCTAGATACATAAATTATTATTAACTGCTCAAGAAATAATAATTATAAATTTGAATTGTTTATTATTTGTTTTCTTTAGATTCTTTACGTACTTTCCTTTCTTTACATTCTTTATCTCGAAAAAAATCCATGTAAAGAATGAATTCTTTTCCCGTAAATAATCGCGTAAAGAATAGAGGTAAAGAATACGGCACATCACTGGTGAGTGGTGATCAGTCCAGTGACCACTGACCAGCACTGATGAGTTGTGAGTTGTGACTGATGTGAATGTGCCGTCGCCGTGTGCGTGTGCCGTATTTCATATTCTTTTTTATGTCTACTCTTTACGCCAATCTTTACGGGTAAGCAATTTATTCTTTACATGGATTTTTTTTGAAGGTAAAGAATATAAAGAACGTAAAGAACGTAAAGAATGTAAACAAAACAAACAATAAACAATGCAAATTTATGCTTATTATTGCTTATACAGTTAATATTAGTTTTTCTACTCCCAACCTTTAATCTGCATATTAAGTATGAATCACCAGTGCTTTAATGGGTCTCATTAAGATACAAATTTTCATTAAAGCACTGGTCAAGCTATCCAATAGCAGAGGAGCATTTGCAATCGAATCGGGTCCTTTTCGCTCACAATCGGGTCGGCAAACCAACCGAAGTCACAGAGTTGTCATACTCACGACAAAAATTGCCTTGTGATATAAGTTCTGTATTTCTGAAAAAAAATTCTGAACGTTTATTTAATTTAGAACATAAGTAACATTCAAAGAAAATTTATCAAGATTTTATGTTACCTTAATTAATTTGATAGGTAGGTATATCGTGTAAAAGATAGGAAGCTAAAGTATTATATCATTCGTAGCGCTCCGTGATAGTTCAAAGCGGCAACGCTGCGACCGTCGCGTGCGCAGGCAAACAATATCGTAATTAATGGCAGTCAATGTTATTAAAATTATTAGTTAATCTGAAAATCAAATCGTAAAATTCGGAATTCGAACTTCGCGTAATAAAAATTACGCAGTAGTGAGTAGTGCCCTTCAACTTGATACTAAAACATGTCTCAGAAGAATCTTAGCGACGAAGAGAAAATTTGGTACCTAATATGCGTAAGCAAATAGCAACCTATCTTAACCTCAATGATCCGCAATTGTACACGGGTAATTGTTAAAATATATAATTTTTCAATCTTTTCTATGAAATAAAAAAGGGTCGTAGAAAAAATAGTGTATGGAACTCGCAGATAATGGCAACTAATACGCTTTTATGATGGTTAAGACACTCGCCTACGGCTCGTATCTTAACCATCATACTCGCGTATTAATAGCCTTCATTATAAGCTCGTTGCATAATATACTTATGTATCTAAATCATTATCATTAAATGATAAGAAATAATGTATGTCTCATTATTTATTGATTGAATGAGTATTATTATTATTGGTAACCCTAATCCTACATTTTAGATTACCTACCTATTTATTTTGAATTTTATTGTGATTATCTGGACTGAAATTAATGTTAAATATAGTTTAGTAAGGAACTAAAAAAACAGGTTTTCTTGGTTTATTTATTTAACTCAATTACACTATTTGTATTCAGTATTCCTCACTATAATTACATAGTTACCATTTTTTAAATCAATTTTGTCTCCTCTTTCTACAGCATGCATCAACCCATGCACTGTTTCATCATATTTTCCTCTGCTGGAAATCTAAAGTATTTAATTGGACTGCCTTTAGTCACGTAATAATTGTTCTTGCAGTTCGAAATTGCACAACAAGGTATGTTTATCAGATGTAATAACACTTTTAACACATTGATAAAACAGTAATACTCATAACAATGTAATATATAATATTTTATAGCTCCAGCACAAAGAAAAACACAAACAACCATCAACCAAGAAAGGAAGCATTAAAATTTGACGTTTTAAACCATCTCGTCGAGTTTAAACCACATGACGTCATTGCGCAGTAGTTGACCAAAATAGAAACCGCTATCGGCATACCGTGTATATGTGTATCGTGATTATAACGAGACCGCTCTGGAAAAATTATATTCGTATTGTGAAGAACTCCTAGCCCACCATTTCATTTGTTTACATTCTTTTTTTTATACTGAGTTAGTCAATGACATGTTCGCGACAGTTCCAGTCACATGTCATGTGACACATTGACGGACAGTGTTGGTTCTGTGGATTTCTGGAGTGGTCTCGCCGAACAATCTGACATTTCCAGAATCCACGAATCGACGGCCGGTGCGCCGGTACAACCTTCGAGAAGGTACCTAACTGTTTCGCTGACACGTCGGGGGAACTATATAAGGACAGCCGTGCGGCTGCGTGAGTAGTGGTAGTCCGGACGTGTAGTGAAGCTGAAGACAGAGCAGTAGTAACTAGTGAAGGCTGAAGTATAGACAGAGCAGTGTAGTGAAGTGAAGTGTGAAGTAAGGAAGCCAGTAGTGACAGTATAGCGAATTATAAAGAATAGACAAGTTGGTGTTGATGTAGTACAAGTAGTAGTGTAGTCAGCTGTGTGTGTTTGTTAGAATTAGAGGTTATAACTTGGATTAGTCAATAAAGTAATTTGCAAGACTTTTAAGTAGTGGATTTATTATTGAGCCTTGAACCCGTAACAATATGATGGATTGCTAGATCCATATTATTTGATGATGATATGCCAGAGCTAGTCTCGCCAGATCAGAAAGGGGTCTAGCGAGACTATATAGCAGATGGCGACTGCAGTGAAACGTCAAATGACGTGTTCTATGTCGGTGGTGCTGGTGATGGTAAAAACTTGAAGCAAAACCCTAAATTAAATAAATATAATCAGTACTTCACTCATTTTTTTTATAATTGAAAGTTTCAAACATACTTCATCAACCTGCTCTGTTTCCAGCTTCGACATCAAGGTACCAGTGTTGTCAAGAAAAAATTTCTTCACAAAATACTTCTCTAGGTGGTTCTCAGGTTCTGAAGAAATATATTCGTAACTTATTGTATTAATTCCCTCTTCCAAGCTTGACTCACAAATTGGCAGTGGTACGATAGGTAAGAATGATCGGAATGATTCATTATCAGAACGAATTTTGATTTTCGCTGTCCAATGTTCATGTTTTTGAATTGTTCCTTCTGATAAATAATTACTACTCGAAGTAGTGGGAATTAAATATGCTCTGGTTCAGGACCACCTCAGGCCTCAGGTATTATTCCTTATTCCTAAAATGTGGGAAAATGATGCTTGAAGTGAAGTGCGAATAAAAATGAACACCTGAATATAAGTACAAAATAATATATCTCACTCAGCAACGACTTGAGTTTAACTTACCTATTATTATGTTATGTGCCTTTAATCTAGAAACTGTAGTATTAGCAAGGTATTTCTCACATATTCGCATGTTCCACAACACATAAAGCAGCATACCTAATTTTTATTGTTATCTATTATAATTTCGGTGAACTGGAGCTCAGAATATTCCTGGAGTTTTGACTTCTGCCAACCATCGTAATCTATTGTGTGTGGTAGTATGATTCCATGAAAATTAATAATAATAAAATAACATAATAATAATTTGTTATCAAAAAATCAAAACAAACATAGAAAATAATCTTGCTTTTCCAATTTCAATTGTTTTCATTCTTTACCTATTCTTTACGTATTGTTTACGTATTCTTTACATTCTTTACGTCGAACGTAGAGGATGAATTCTTTACGCGTAAAGGCACATCACTGATCGTAGCCCAGAAGATCGATTCTTTTGGGAATCGATTTAAATCGCACATCCCTATTGTGACTCGTGATTCCGATTCGTGAATTCGAATCGTGACTAGACTTCACATACACAAAATGGTAGTGGCACTTAGGCAGGCACGTTTTTTCAAGAACTTCCATTCCATGTCTTCATTTCTGTGCAGTTAGGTACATTATTAACTAATTAAATTGCAAATCAAGCGCAATTGACTTTTAGCTACAGTACAGATGTCCAGTAAGTAGGTACATGTACATACATACTTCCAAATTACTCCGGAGCATACAAGGGAGGTCATAACCTAGTTTATTGTGATTTATAATAAAGCCTAGCTCATGCTTATTTCAAAATTTATCTTCTTGTGTCTCATTATAATGATTTACATAATATAGTTTTTTACAGCTACCATAAGAGATAATTTAAGCCGTCTAGTGATGCCCAACGTATTCCCGGGGGTAAGGTATACATGCATGAGTGTAATCCCTTATTGCTGATAAAATTAAATTTTAGAAATCACTCATCACTCGTCTATTACCCCTCACTCCGCCAGATGATTGGAAGATCACCTGCATCCACGACCGAAACTGGGTAAACTATAGGCTAAGGTACAACTTACAAGGCGAGAGGATGGTAGTTCACTCTCCCCAATTGTGTGAGTATAATTTATCCAAGATAAGTGTAAAATCATCACCTTTTTGGTACATATAGCCTAATTACCTGTTTAATCATAGCTCTATTGTATTGTAGTAACTAAATAGTGGGCTATTTGCCATTTTCGCAGGTGGTCATCAGAAAAAACAGAACAGTAGCAAGTATCTATAGTCTATGTGGATTCACAGGTTATCTTAGAACATGGTCATTTACATCACTGTCCAGATAGTCTGACACAGTATAGGGTTCCAAGCTGTATAATATTTATTTGCAACAGTGTTTTTTTTATCAAGCTGAAATTTCCACAAGTTTTGAGTCGTAAGTAAATATTTAAAAAATTTAATACACAAGTATAGAGTCTATTTTCCTATACAAGAGAGACGGTGATAGGGAAAACTGTAATTAACTATGTTTCTGTTTCTAGTACTATAACTATGAGTTGATCTATAGGGCTCAAAATATTGTCGTGCTTGAAAAGAAATTTGACGCATTCATAGATGTATAACTTCCCGTAAGGTAGCGGCTCTCTCGATGAAGGTGGTATCATCAACAAACAGGCATGTGGCGTCAGACTGTACATTGCTCGCAAGGTCATTTAAATAAATTTTTAAAAGTATAGGTCCTAGGATCGACCCCTGAGGAACTCCATATTTTATCTCCTCCCATTGAGATCTTTGGTTTCTTATGCACACTTGCTGCATTCTTCTTGTTAGATAGGAACTGAGTGGCTGATGAGGAATTCCTCTAACTCCATAGTAGAATAGCTCTTGTTTGAGCACTTCATGTGATATGCTATCGAAAGCCTTACTTAGAGTGAGTACCGTAACTCGTCAGTACTAACCGTTAAAATAGTGAAGGTGCCTGTGGGTTACTCAAATTATTGAATTTTAGAAAATTAAATCTGCCGATTAGAGATCCTGTCGGCCGAAATTCAGGTTTCTCGTACAAATATTTATAATTTAGTGGAATTCCTACCTTGACAGAATTATACGTTTTAAACGATTTCCTTATTTTTTGGATGTATAATTTCTACTGTGTACTCTCCTTGTCTATTGTCATTTAAAAAGTTTAGTAAATCTTCTGACTTTATTGTAGTTGTAAATCTTGAAACAAAAAACCATACTTTTCGTGGTGAAGTTACTGTTAAATAATTTTTTCTTTCAGATCCAATGAAGTGATTGTTTTTAGATTTTATTTCTTCATTTTTTTAGAGGTTTTGGTTTTCTTTCCGCTTGATCATCAATCATTATTACTTTCAAATCTTGGTCTTTATTATTCTGTTTTTAGTACGTTTGGTTGTTGAATTAGTAAAAACATTACGTTTAAGGCAATAATTGTTTCAACATCCATTCCAATAGATGGTTTTCGTTTAATTTTTTTATTGTTATTCATGTTTGTTAACAAATGGATCAAGTTTATGTTTGATTCTTTCAACACTTCAATTTGTTTCTTCAATTCCAAAATATTTTCATTTAGTAATTTATGTTCTTCACTGATATTTGAAACTTCTTTTTGTAAAATTATTGTGTAGATAGTAGTTTTGAAACTTTTACCGTTGAATATTTTCAATAATTCATTATATTATGTAAATAACTTTCCTGTCATTTTGGGAACGGGTATTTTGTGACATTTTTCTGAAACTTCAAAACTTCTTCCTCAAAATCGATTAATTTTTTGTTTTTCTGAAAAAATACTTTATTCCAGTATTCTTCTATGATGATGAAGGAACTACTAAAGGTTGAAGAGCATATTATTTCGTGAAAAAATTTAATATTTATACAAAAAATACGTAAAATTGGTCAGACAGAGTAAAGCTTTGACTGACCAGGTTGATAACAAATGAATATTATGAATATGAGTTACAATCTTATTAACTTCTATCATGAATGTCTCATGAATATCTCAAATCTGTTCTTTAGCTCTTACAAGATTTATAAAAAAAGTGATCCAAATTATTAGGAAATTCGCATCAAAGAGCCGTCGATTTCTTTTTTGTGTTATGGTGGCTCTCCAGCTTTAGAAAAAAGCACTTCTGACGGTACTGATGTCGGTGTCGCCACAATCGTGAGATAAACTTTAGCTTGTTTGTACAATTCAACGAAAACCTCTTTTTTCTCAGGGAAAGGGGGCAAAAAATTAGCACCTCTTTTTATGTATAAAAAAAATTTGGGGCGCCAACTTTACATGGATGCTATTTACCCGGTCTGTTTTTCATGGTGCATTTGATGGCCAAAGAAAATATTTTTCTACCATGATCAAATGATGGTATTCCATCAGTTTGAAATAACTATATTATCGCATCTGTGAAAGTTTCATTAAAGTAATTCATAATTTATGCTTTCAGATGAAGATCAAAATACCGCATCGAAATGGAGCTTTTTCGAGCACCGGAAAGGGAAACTAGGTTATGGAAGATGACAGCATCGATCCGGTGAAAGTCTCCGAAAGTGAATTAGAAAGAAACTGCTGTTAGCAAACTAGTGTTCGTTGATTGGCCAGAAGTCTGCGATGAACAGAAAATGAAGCGAAAAGATCAAAATTGGAGAGGAGTCAGGTGAAGTGATTCGACCGGCAAAAGAAGGTGAGCGATTATTCGTTAATCTAGACTAGAAGCTTAATCAAATTGGTGGAAATTTGAGAATAATAATAAAAATAATTCTGCACTGCTAAGCTGAAATGTCCTATCTGAATTAATACAAGTTTATTTGTATAAGCTAATTTGCATTCACTTTTAAGTTCGAACATTTAACATTTTTAGAAGTTGATGAAATTTCACTTATAGACTATTAATAAGAAGTAGATTTAGGTGGATATCTTTTTAAGTTTGATTTTTGTAACATTTTACGTTTACTCTTAAAATGAGATAGGACTTATACTGTTAAAATCACTTTATTGTTTAAATAGTAGGTAAACAGAAAAGGCAGGTATACATTATCAACTTAGAAGCTACTGAACAAAAACTTTATTTTACAGTATCACAGCAAAGCAGCACAGGCAGTTTTTTAGCTTATGTCTTCTTTGCGCAATTACTAAGCTCAAATGTCCAATATAGCACATAGGACAAACTATTTAGTAATATTACAAATTAATGTGTATAATTGCAATAGTAAATGTCCGATTCTGACAGTTAGGACTCTTTATGCATTAGATTGGTACTTTGCAGCATAAATAGGACCATTTTGGCTAGAAAAATAGGTAGATTAACATGTTGTGACCTAGAAAATGTGTTTATCGCATAATACAAAATTTTGTCAAATTTTGTTCAGCTTCCCAGAGCAGAATTATTATTATTATTACAATAATAATAACAGTCTTTATTTATGCTCATACAGATCAATGAATAATATAATAATACTAATATAATAGTTTATGTAGGTAAATTTTGTTTGAATAACGACTCAATTGCGTTTCTCTGTAAATTAAAGTTTTTATTAACCTTTAAGTGGTAACGCGGTGTCTCTCAGACACTGACACATTTTCAATGTGCTATATTTTTGTTATTACTTTTGAAATAATTTTTTCCGTTCGTGTATTCTTTCACTGTAAACTAAAGCCAAAATTTCATCATTTTTGTGCACACAGGAAGCGAGTAATAAATTTTTTAAGTATAGCATGTCCTGTTCTGTGTCTGGCAGACACCGGGTTACCGTAAAGAATACTTAAAAAATATATAATCAAATATTATTTGATTATATTTTATTGCCACCTGTTGACTAGGAATTTTAACTTAATTTTTTGAGATTGTTATTTTAAAAGTGAACTTTTTTATTTTTTGTACAATAAAAAATAATTAAACACAAATGTATCCGATTATTATAGGTTCAAAAAATTAAATAACAAGCATATATTAACACAAAAATATTGCATAACCCCCCAATGATGCATTAATGTCTTCCGTGCCTGTGAGACACTGCGTTGGCGTAAGAGTAAGTCGTTCCACCTTACCACTTAAAGGTTAATATTTTGCGTTGTAAATAATATAAAGTTGTTTCAATGTTACCTGTAAATTAAAGAAACAACATTTAAAGTAGTGATGAAACCTGTACACCTGTAAACATGTACAGGGTGATTCATTATAATGTCGCCCCCCTTTAACTTTGTTATTTCATGTGTCCCAAAAAAATTAAAAGTGGGGTTATGTAGGTGCTAAAAAAGACTTTTTTAGACGTGTAACAAAAATTTGAAAGTAGATCAATATACAGGGAAAACCAAAATTTTTTATTTTTTTCAATGTATCACCCTATATATGAATTTATTTTTCGATTCCTCGTAAAATTCTAAGCATAACTTATATAACATACCGTATACCTAAATTCAAAGGCTTCTGAAATATTCGCATTTGAAACATCATCAAATATTTTATAAAACACCTGTTGCAAATCAAGAAATCTAACAATAAAATGCTCTACTGGGCCTCCATTTTTTTCAACACATTTTATAAGGGTTTATAAGGGTTGTTCGCATTTTCTCCAATGAATCTGTTATGAATAATTCTGGGTTATTTTAATTTAAATTATTAATTTTAATCCGTATCAAATCTTTTAGATGATCGAGGTTTTCAATTTGGTAGTTATACACACGGTTTTTTAAATAGTTTCAAATGCGAATATTTCAGAAACTATTGAATTTAGGTATACGGTATGTTAAATAAATTATGCTTAGAATTTTACGAGGAATCGAAAAATATATTCATATATAGGGTGTTCCATTGAAAAAAAAATTAAATTTTTGGTTTTCCCTGTATACTGATCTATTTTCAAATTTTTGTTATACGTATAAAAAAGTCTTTTTTAGCACCTACATAACCCTACTTTTAATTTTTTTGAGACACATGAAATAACAAAGTTAAAGGGGGGCGACATTATAATGAATCACCCTGTACAGGTAATGACCATACTAAACCTTTAAAAAAATTAGACCCCCCTGTATCTATTAATAGGAAAAAATCAATTTCCTTTGCCTGAAACCCCTAAAATAAATCCAAAATGACAGAAATCGAATTACCTATAAGACTTTAGTAAATTAATGAGGAAGGTATTTATTTAAACTTTCTGGTTTCATCATAAAAAACCGGTTTTCATCTGAGAGTTCCTTGTAATAGTTGCACCTGCAAATCCTGCAATGTTGTTGCTTTGTGTCCCTACTGAGCAGAGGGTAGTTAAATGATGTGAAATGATGCTTTTTATGATTGTCTGGAACTCCAAGGAGTGTTATTTTATTTTACTGGTACTAGTGTTGGGATTGTTGGGGATTACCAACAACTGATTTCAATAAAAAATAATTAAAAATTTCAATTCCTGTATTTTGTTCTTTTATTCATTTGTTCTCTAAAGTCTTAAAAAGGCTTACTGTTATTATTGTTTGTCTACAATATGCTTTTAATGAAAATTTAAAAACTCCATCACAACTAGGGATTGCAATACCGGTATACCGGAATACCAAACACCGGTATTTTTCCAGAAAATCCAATACCGAAATGCCGGTATTTATATCCGGAAAATACCGGTATTTGGGTATTTCCGACGCACAATTTCCTTACAATTCCACCGACTAGTGTACAGTCTGAGAGGGCATTTTCGGCAGCAGGAGCAGTTTGTACAAAAATACGTTCTAATCTTAACGATGACACCATCGATGCATTATGTTTTTTGAAATCACATTTTTTAAACAATGTATAAGCAATGTCTAATTAATTAGTAACAACAAATGTTTAATTTTGAAGTCCATGAAAGTCAAGCATACAACAATATTATGTATATTTTTTTAAAAACCTGAATACGGAATTTTCTTTTTAATTTTTAAATTTATGTTTGTTTTACTTTTAGTTTGTTGTTGTTATCTTATTTCATGACTTAGTAATTGAACCCTATGCTGCAACAACGTTGTAAGTGCCAAAAGTAAATTTTGCGGGAAGTCGGAATAAACATTTTTTTGTGAACCAATATAATATATCAGCTTACAAACATTAATATATTCATGTTAATTAATGAAAATAATTAATAAATATATTAATGTTTGTTAGCTGATATATTATATTGGTTCACAAAAAAATGTTTATTCCGACTTCCCGCAAAATTTACTTTTGGCACTTACAACGTTGTTGCAGCATAGGGTTCAATTGTTAAGAAAAGAGATAGTTATTGTTTTGTTTTATAAATAAACATCCATAAATTGATTAATTGTACTGAAATTCGAATTTTGCATTTCTTCAAAATAACCGGTATAATATCGGTATACCGGTATTATTACAAATAAATACCGAAATACCGGTATTCTGATTATCCTTCGGTATTGCAATCCCTAATCACAACTCCCTGTGATAATGAAAGGCAATAAATTGGTGAAGGTCAAGTCACATTAGGGCTAGCAGGAAGGAGGAAGGACGGATAACTACTGCTATGCAGCGCCATGGGTGCTCCACAAGGAGCCCACCTACTTGAATTATTTTATGAACATTAATTCGAAATTGATACTTTCAACAAGTTTTTCTATCTAATCATCCTCCTTTCTTTATATTTCGTCCGCATATTAGGACAATCTGTATCTGAAGTTCACATTCCTATTAACTGTTTACAACTGGTTAACCTATTAACCATCATTTCCCTATCTAAGAATACTGAATGGTTATTTTCATGCAACTATTAAAGAAACGTGTACAGGTTTATAAACGTTTAGTGTTGACCGTTTAGTGTTGACCCTTACACCTTTAATTTATTACACGCTTTTTTTCATCACTAATTTAAAGCCTTTATTTAACAAATTTTCTTCCCTTATTCTAATAGTTACTTCTAATAATAATTACTTCACAATTAAACAATAAAAATAACTAACAAAAATTAACAATAAATTTCTCGACTTGTCCATCTGAACGTCTACCTATATCTGCCTGCCATCGCATCGAACCGGTCGTCGTGCGCGGAAGATTTCAATATTATTAATTTTGACGTATCTAGTGAAGGGCAAGAAGTGTGGTGGTTGGTGAATTTTTGGTTAGCTAATACTGGGGGGGTGAGTTTTGTGACGTGAAAAAGGTTTGATTCCACCTTTCTGTGTCCAGTGTCTTCATACATAAAATAAACCGAAATTTTCCTTTGTATTTATACGTCCGATTCTTAGTAGTTCATCCAATTTTTTCCTATTTAATCGGTTTCCATTTTCTACATAAACTAGGTCCCCCACATTTAATTCATACTTCTTTCTATGTTTATCGAATTTTTTCTTCCCCCACATTTAATTCATACTTCTTTCTATGTTTATCGAATTTTTTCTTATTATAATCGTGTTGTGTTGTCTCAATTCATGCGGTAGAATGGCATTATTTTCGCCCTCCAATAAATATTCAGGAGAGAAATTTGTAACTGTATGCTCTGTTTTGTTATACATCTCTGTACAGTTTTGTGCTATCGTTGTCCAAGCTGTTCGTTTCTTTTCTTCATTTAATTTGCATCCTATTTTGTTGACTAAAGTTTGATTTAGTCTTTCGTTGAGGCCGTTTGAAAAAGGCGAGTCAACCGCAGCGAAGATTAATTTTATGTTCTTTTCATTTAGGAATCCTTTAAATTCTTTTGAGTTGATCCCCGGGTATTGATCAGCTAAGACTATTCCTATGTTATTATTTTGAGCTACCATTTTTGTCAATTTTATGAAATCATCAGAGGTTTGAGTTTTTGATGTTGTAATACATATAAGAATATCTTGTGAAGTGATCTACGAGTAGATGTAAGTACTTTTTTGTTGAACGAGAGCCGCCGAAGCCTCCGATTGTATCTATGGATACTATTTCAAACGGGTAGATTGCTCGCCCTAAGTGTGATAATAAACCAATTTTAGATTTTTTCCTTGATTTGTTCTTTATACATATTTCGCACTGATCACAAATGGTTTTTATGTTAGTCGTCATATTTTTTGCTGTGTAAAATGGTGTGATTTTGTTTTGCATCTAGGTTTTTCCTATGTGACAATACGTATTGTGTATAGTTCTTATCAACCTTTTACTAAAATCTTCCGAGAGACCAGGTGCTTTCCCGTTCTTCATGTTCTTCAGCGCATATTCTATTTCATCTGTTGTTATTTCTGGTCCGGTTTCTATATCATTTTCTGGGGGTAAGGGTCTATTTCTGTCATCTTTGAACAGCATTTCGATATATCTTTTCCATGTCTCAAGCTTTGATGTCAGCTCCACCACTATGTTCCCATTATCATCCACCAGTATATCTGCGCTCCTCTTTTTATAATTTCCAGTGATCTCCTTAACCTTTTTATGTATGTTAAAGGAGTCATGTACTTTTTGTAGTTTTTTAATTTCAGCTTACTTTTCACTCAACCACTGTTCTTTCGCCTCCTTCACCTTCCTTTGTATTTCCCGATGTATACTTTTGTATCTGTTGTTATCAGTGGCTTTAGCCTCTCTTCTTGTTCTGATTAACTCAATAATTTCATCAGTCATCCAATCGCTCATCTTTTTCTCATTCGCAGCGCTCAACTCTTTGTTTCCCACTTCAAGCACTGTGTTTTTAATTCTCTCCCATTCGGTGTTAATGTCTCCCTTATCTCCGCTGTGTGCTGTCTGCAACTCCTCTGCAAGTCGTTCCTCAACCCTTGATCTAGGTTCGCTGCTTCTTAATCTCGTGACGTCCATTTTGTTGCCCTTCTTGGACTGATTGATACGTTTTAAAGTTAGTTTGAATGTTGCAACTATAGGGTTATGATCCGATGCTATGTCTGCCCCTGGGTATGTTTTGGCTGAGAGTATGCTATTTCTGTATCGTTGATTAATCATGACATAGTCGATCTGGTTTCTTACTATTTTATCCTTTGTGTCCTGTGGTGATTTCCACGTGTATAATCTCCTTGGTGGTAGTTTGAATAAGGTGTTTGTCACTACTACATTTTTCTCCTGGACAAATTCAACCAGCCTCTCTCCTCTCTCGTTACGCTGTCCCAGTCTGTGCTCTCCAATGACATCTGTAACCCCTCCCCTGCCGATTTTGGCATTGAAATCTCCCATTACAACTGTCACTTTGCGTTTCTTGATGTTCTTCTATAATTGTTCTATTTGTCCGTAAAACTCATCGATTTCTCTGTATTCACTTTGTGCCGTTGGGGCGTATGCCTGAATTATATTTGTTCGTATCTTTGATGTTTCTAACTGTATCATCATTACTCTGTCTGAGAGGGGTACAAAACCTGTAACGGATTTACTCGTTTCTTTATCTACCAAAATTCCAACACCGTTCGGATGCCCCCGCTGATCGTCACTACCAGAGTGGTAAAATGTTCCTCCGTCAGTCACTCATTTACCACTACCGGGCCATCAGACTTCACTTATTCCGAATACATTAACTTTCAGTCTGTTCATTTCCAGTGTTAAGTTGCCTAATTTGCCAGCCTGGAAAAGGCTCCTAACATTCCACGTTCCAATTTTTAACTTCCTCCCGGGGATTCTTCGCACCCTTTGTCCATTGAAGGACTGCCGGGGACTAAGGGCCCTTGTTTCAAGTGTATTTGTCATGATGATTATACTAGGGAAATATAATGAGGTGGTTTCCCCTTGCCTTCCTCATCGCTGTTCAAACGCCTTTCTGTGGTTTTCACTCTGCCGTTTGATGTCTGATTCCTAACCGATGGAGTTTCTTCACTCCTCGCTCAGGGTCAGTTCTGAGCAGCCAGCTGCCGTTGCTCAGTGCTAGTTTTGGTCCGCCCCGGGTATTTAATTTTCCCGGTACCACCCATATCTGGGAGGCATTCCCCTATCCGCCACCTGGGGAGGCGCCACGATGGGGGACTAGCAACCCCACACGGGCAGAAGAGCAGAAGAGTTATTTTGTGGACATCAGTCAAGACATACAAAATATCTGTGACCGTTCCTGAAATATCCTGAAAAAACTGAAAAATCGATATTTCTTATTTTTTCCATATCTTTTTTATTATTGGAGATTTTTTGTGGGCTTACATAAGTCGGCATGAGCTACCCATCTGACATTTCTAAAATTTTCAAAGCCGACTAGCTAGCAGAGTTTTCATAGTCAGCTTTCGTTTTTCTTATAATAGCCACCATATTGTTTTTTTATGTTGTTCAGTATAAAAAATCATAATAATTAAAAATTGTTAAACTTCAAAAAATAAATTAAAAAATTTTTATGCTTCTTTTTTCTTTACAAATAAGACAACTTTTTAGACTGAATTTCGTAGATAATTAAAAAACTTAAGACAAGCACTATTTCGGCGTATTTTACAAATGTTGACGTTTTTGGACGATTTTTTTTTGGTTTTTCTTTGAAAAAAGAAGAATAAAAAATTTTAAAATGTTTTTTTGAAGTTTATTAATTTTTGGTTTCCATTATTTTTTTCATATCGAACGACATGAAAAATATTATGGCGGCCATAAGAAAAACGAAAGTTGACTGTGAAAACTCTTGCATCTGGTCCAATTTCCAATAATAAGAAAGATATGGTAAAAATAAGAAATCTAGATTTTCAGTTTTTTCAGGATATTTCAGGAGCAGTCACAGATATCTTGTATGTCTTGACGGATTCGAGATGGCCACAAAATGGCGCATCTTTTCTCTAATTTAACCGACCCTGTATCTCTTAGCGTTCAGGAGATAGCAATATAGAGAAGGATATATGGTGCACCCTGTATAAACAGTTCCACTTTATGGAAAGTAGTGTTGTTAGATTGTCCAACTTAACAACTCCGTAATCATTCAGTTATTTCAATAAATTTTCTAATAAAATTATCAACAACTCTGTACCACTCTCTCAATGTTGAAATACCCGGTAGCAGATTATCCCACTTATTCCTGACAAATCGATACGCCTTTGGTGAATAAAATGCAAGGTCGGGGCAAAACTCCTTAATTCCGGGGAATACTTTCCTCTACTTTTCAGTCTCCTTGTAAAAATTTCGCGCATTCTGTCCGTCATTTCACTCTACAACAAGAAATAAAAACATTAGTGTACGTTCCAAATGTTTTTTGACTCCAAATAGTACCTATTAATGTTTCATAAACTACCGCGAAAGAACACGTTTGCAATTTTTTTTTTTTTTTTCACGTTCAAATTTATGCTGTTCAAATCAAAATTTTTGTTCTAGACAAATTGTAGTGTTATTCTGTTCAATGTTTGATATTCACAAGGAATTACTGAAATTTTGAAGTTTCAAAAACGACGATTTCGATTTCGATTTCAAGGGGGACAAAAAATTAAAATATGCAATTCTTGCATATTTCAATTTGAATTATTTACTCACAAAATTAATAACCTTTCTAAAATTATAATATCAGTATCAATTGTGGACTGCAATTAACAAACTAATGGGAGTACAAGTTGTGCAAATTTGCAAATTTCAGGTAGGCGGAAATACGACCTCCTCCTATTTTTTTTATAAGAATGCTTCAAGGAAATTCACCAAAATCGTATTTTCTGCATCTTCAGAGATCATTCCTTTTTTTCTGATTGCTGACAATAGACCTTTCAATGAAGTCACACGTTTATGGAGACGTCGTTTTGTGGTCTGTAAAGTCTTTATTTTTGCAGTTTTTCTTCTCTCTGAAATGTATCGGGGATGAAAATATCGCCGTTTTTTCTCAGGAGTTTCAAATACCGAACAGGCTGTAATTAAAATTTACTCATAATTATTGAGCTCTAAATATACCTACAGTCTTTTGCTTTTGGTTTTCCTCTTTTGTCAATTGCTTTTCCTTATTTGTCAAATGATTTTCTTATTTTTCTATCTATCAATGATTATAGTCATTGATTTATCAATCAATTTTCTTTTATGTCAAATCGATTTCACTTTGTATCAATTGCTTTTCCTATTTACGTACAGTGACATTATAATAAACATTGGAAAAGCATTTGATATAAAAGGAATCGCATTTGACAAAAGAGGAATATCAATTGACAAATCACACTGACGTTTGATAAATGGGAAAAGCATTTGACAAATTAGGAAAAGCAATAATTGACAAAAGAGGAAAACCAAAAGCAAAAAAGACTGTAATGAATTTGTAGATTTCATTTCTATTCAATACTCAAATTTATTACCTTTTTCTGCTACTATTGTTGTATCCAATGTCCTTTTCGGAGTGCTGCAGCTGTCATGTGTCACAACATCTTTTTCAGCGGTTTCCGATAGGATGAGGAGTAGGGCCTTCTGTAATAGTTTGAACTCACTTAATAAAAATTATAAAACATAGCGCTTACAGTATTTTTTTAATAACTTTATACTCACACTACGGTACAGCTAAACAGTTACTCACACTACGGTACAGCTAAACAGTGTTGGTTATTTCAAGTGAACAAAAATTGTCGATAATTACTGCTGTCGAAAAAAGGTTCTTACCATCACTATTTTTTTTTGCTTTTGTTGCTGCAAAGCACCTTTCCGATTTTTAACATTGATGGATGGAACTGGTCATCGAACACATAATCTGTGATCTTATCATGTTCCTCAAAATGGCACAGGAACCGGGACCTAGCTAGTCCTTCACAATGGCAGAGAACGTGCTGCGCCGTTTCTTCGTCTTCTAAGCAGAAGCGGCATTCGCCGTCGTCTGCCCCTCCGACCCTGGTTAAGTGTTTGCGGTGTCGACAGTGTCCTGTGAGCAGGCCTACCGTTATCCTCAGTCTGGTAAGGCTGAGGCCTAGTAGGTTTGTCGTAACCGCGTTCTTTGATGAACTTCTTCGCATGCCTCTGCCCTATGGATCTGTTCCATTTGGCCAGAGTTTCTGAGAGTGTTTTATGGTGTTTTATGGACACTCTTTTATGGTGCTTCTCTTGAGGCTTTTTTTCACCCCGCAGTAGGGTTCGGGTCCAATGGGGGCAGTCTCTGATCCCTTGTGGGCCAGTGATCCACTTTCTCGTTACCCTCTGGCCCTGAGTGCCCTGATATCCATACCAGAGTGACGTTGTTGGTGTCAGATATGTCCTCCAGGGCATTCCTGCAGTCCATCACGGTCCGTGATATGATTAACCTTGCAGTGGGCGCGCCAATAATTTTAACACCAGTGAGCGCGCGCGGACTCACAGTCCGCATTTCTTTGTGAGCTTCATTTTGGTACACAGTAATAAACAACAATTGTTTCAAAAACAATAATAATCATGAAAACAATTATTGAAAAAATGTAGGTCTGTTTTATATAAAATACGTACTTAACCTTTTAAAAAAACACACGAGTAGTCGCGCGCGGACTGTCGGTCCGTAATTTCAAAAGTCGCCCAGTTACACTGCACCGATCGGCCTACAATTCGATACTAACACATATTCCCATGTATTATTGAGATACTGAAACCCACGTATATACGAAATACGGGGATTCCCAGTTACAGTTGAATAATGTTCACTGCGGACTCATACTCCGCGGCGCGCCAACTGCAAACCTTTAGTGAAAAACCACAACACACGAGTAGGCACGCGCGGACTGTCGGTCCGAAATTCAAAATTTTCCCAGTTGCACTGAACCGATCGGCGTAAAATTTGATACTAACACATATTCCCTGAAATTATGAAGATACTAGAACCCCCATCCCTAGGAAATAAGGGGATTCTAAGTTACAGCTAAATAATGTTTCCTGCGGACTCATACTCCACGGCGCGCCCACTGCAAGGTTAATGAGTTAATGACGAGGCCAGTGCCTTTAAGGCAGCTTGGCTGTCAGTACAGATCGCTATTCTTGTGTGAGTCAAGTTAAGCCCTCTGATTTCGTTAGCACAATGCTTGATAGCAACCGTCTCGGCCTGAAACACCGTGGCCTGTCGGCCAAGACTGATCACCATTTTAACTTGTTTTGATTTTTCGTATGCGCCGGCTCCAGTGCCTTGGGGCTTTCTTGAATCCTCCTTGTACCCGATCGAGTGAGCGAACACTGGGATCCCGTTTTTCCATTCCTTTCTGTCAGGGAAGAGTATGTGGAATTTTTTCTCTGAAGCAGAACTGAGGTGGTTGGATGGACTCTCTCAGTTATTGTTGGATAGATCCATGCCTCGGTATAACCGGTGGTTGTCCTGTCATAAGTCTGCAGATTGTCTGCTTCGCTGTACCTTGTACATATATGTGTAGCGGTGGAAGATTGAGTAAAACCTCTAGTGCTGCAGTTGGGGTTGTCCTCATTGCTCCTGTTATGCTCAGGCAGGCTAGCCGTTGAGTTTTTTCCAGGAGCTTTTGCGCTTGCAGCTGCGAGGTCTTCGTTCACCATACCACTGACCCGTAGGTTATCATCGGTCATACGACCTGAGTGTATAGCCGCTGGGTCATTTTAGGGTTCAATCCCCCACTTTTGCCACAGAGTCTTCTGAACCTGCCTGAGCTTATGGCAGCTCTCTGGGCCGTTCTAGTAAGGTGTTGATTCCATGGTCGAATATTACTACCAGATACTTCGCTTCTGTTGTGTATGGAATCTCCTCCCCGTTTAGTGACAGTCGATGTAGTCTGACGAGATTTGTCTTTTTGGTAAAGGGAATCACTATTATGGTTTTGGACGGGTTGATGGAGAGTCCTTCCTCAACGCACCATGCATTGCTTGATGATTTGATGCAGGCACTCTGGATGGTTTGAAAAAATTCCATCATCTAGCTGCTTTTGAGATAGCTTGGCGTGTAAACAAAACTGTAGCGTGGGAGTTAGATTATTTCCAACACCAGACCACTAATAAGTAATTCTCTTAGCAGCAGAATTGAATTTCCCAATATTTCCAATATTTTCAAAGACACCGCAAATCGGAAGTAAAAATTTATGTCAAAATAAGTGGGTTATTCCTCCTAATTTTTACAATAAGTAGTACTGTCGATTTTCTAATTTATTTCGCTATATAATCCAATTAATACAACACATGAAATCACATTTGAAGTTATAGATTTTTCGACGTGTAATATCTCGGTTTGCAGAATTCAGAAAATAATTGAAACAAAATTGTTGTCGGGATTTTTCTTATGTAATTGTAAAAGGTGTTGTTTTAAATTTCAGATTGAGAAGTGTCGCAGAAGCAATCCCACTGTTCTGTCTCAGCCTATAAAACATTTCAAGGATACCTGATACATGGAGGGCCTTTTCAGCGAGCAAGATACGGGGAGGCACCAGCTGTGGATGCAGGTCTGTATTTTACCGGCATGACCTGCTGGATGGCGATTTTTGGCTTTGAAAGTTGAATGATTTTTTTTAGCATGTCATCGAATATGGGGAACTGGTTCTTCAGTGTAGCAGATGGTCTTATGGTGTTCGGCAGGAAGACTGAAGCTTTCACAAATTAGTACTCGCCGTTCTCTGTATAAAGCATTCTGCCAGACGAGAAGATTTATTTCTACCTCTGAGCAAGAGGAGAAAGATAGGAAAGGCCTTTCTATATTTTAAGGTATGTTGTTTTGTAATATGATTATTATAGACCACATTATTTTGAATATGATTTAAGAGTGCAGTAGTGAGTAATATCTGCTTTATTTATCGATACAAGTACACACTACAGAAGAAAAACTGCCAAATCGTACACATAATGACATAGTTTCACAAAATATAACCAAGTATCAAACATAAGGTGTTGATACAATATTTAACAGCCTTAGGGAGTATCATCCTTATGATAACAAATACAGTAAAAGTTCGATTATCCGAAGTAATGTGGACCGGACCCTTTCAACCCCACTTGTGATAAAATGTTATTCCGGATAAAATACCAAAAAACTATTTTGCAAATTTAGCGATGTTAACTTTCCTGGCACTTGGGGCACCTAACTGTGTCACGGGAATGCTGACACTGCATCGCACAGTTGTTAAGTTTCATTATTTATATTTAGGGTAAAATAAAAATAAAATTATTATCAATTCAGTTTAAAAGTTTGAAATAAATTGATTTTTCATTACTGTTGCTGATGTTTAAATTTGAAGGAACTAGGTACCTACCTACCTACTACCTATAAAATTCTCATCCAAAGATGAAAGTGAGTCTGAATTAAATCCTGATTGTTGGGATTTATGACCCATTAGTGTCAAGCATTGAAGTTGAAACATTAACAGGGATGGGAAATGTATTCAAATGTTCACCACAAAATTATTTGGATTGTTGTTCTTCTCTTTCTGTGAAATAACAATGAATTATCCTGTTTTTTTCTAATGGGTAAAAACCTTATTATTTATCATTTCTCTCTATTCAGCATAATCCTGGATTTATAAAATGGTTAATTAGTTATACTGGGAAAACCAGTTTGTTCCTTGAGTTTCAAGTTCATAGGCCCTCTGTTCTTCGTTCATAGTTGTCTGACTGAATACTGTATTGTGACTAGAGAATATATCGGGTATCCAGGACCCGCTTAATATTCGCTTACCCGGATATTGAATAGGGTACCCGGGTCCGATATGATTTAAATATAATTACATACTTCCGAAGCTAATACATAATTACATTACTTACCCTACATGCATAGGATATTATGATAGAACTACTGGATGGAGTCTCCTTACACTAAACCGTGCTTGCAAGTGATGACAACATTAAAGAGAGATGGCAAAATTGAGAGGCCGAAACAGATGACAGAGATAGCTATTATTGTAGACAAAAAGGAGGAATTTAAAACGGACAGCATAGGGAAATGATGGGTTTTTTATTAATAAAAATTAAAAAATATATAAACGCAATTTATTTATTAAAGTCATTGTAAAAACAAAAAATAAGATAAAAGGAGATATAGGTATGCTTACATTTAAAATTTGTCTTTGTTATTAGTTGATAATTAGGAGAATATGATGATGTAGGTATCAATTAAGGTAATTTTTACACATTTTGTAATCTCAAAATTACACCGTTTTATAAGCAAAATACAATAAAAATTGGTGTTTTTGACAACAACCAGTATAATTTTGAGATTACAAAATGTGTAAATAGTTATTTAATAAACACTAGTGTAAAATTAAAACATTAAAGTCTCACACAGCGGGTATTATAAAGGCCCATTAAGTTAACGGGCAGATTTCTGTGGCCATTTCTGAAGAAGGTATCGAGTCCAAGTGGAAATTTTTTAAATTTATCTATTCTTGACATGAAAGTTATTACAGAAATGTTAATTAAAGTCATTTGACGTCGATATTAGCTTCAAAAACCAGCAGAGAAATCTGCCCGTTAGCCTAATGGGCCTTTACAATATTGGCTGTTAACCTTTAATAAAAAAATCTCAACCTTCAACTTTGTCGTATTATAGGTAGCGTCCTAAGCAACCGACAATCAATATTACATTTTCATAACTTGAGCCTGACGTGGCCTCGCGGTTAAGTAGCGAGAACTGCTTGATCGTTGGATCCGTCGGACTGAGTTCGATTCTCAGTGAAGGTTCTGGGTGTCTGTGTTGTTTCTACTATTTATTTGGTATACTTGAGGCTGGGTGTATGAGCAAGAGGCTCCAAACCCATATTACCGGTGTGGAGCGACTTTGTCTTACCTACATAGGGAAGACCGATGCTCCCCCTTTAAAAAAAAAAAATAAAAAAGTTCGTAACAACACCTGGTTGAACAATCTCATGAACTGTCAACTGAATAAAAAAATTTAATTTGACGTTTATTATTGGCTGCAACAACTCGTCGAATATTAATTACTTTGCGTGGGGTAGTGTAATACCGCTTCAAACAAGCCTACACAAAAATCATTCATTAACAGACAATTTTGCATTAATGAGGGTTTCACCGATGAACGATGATCATCAACGATTTTCTATGTACAGTAGAAGCTCGATTATCCGGAATAATGTGGGGCAGACCCATTCCGGATAAACGAAATTCCGGATAAACCAGAGGTTTTTTTTATGATAAGCGACTCACGATAGGTGTAACCAGTTACCCTATACATAATGCAACGCACCATCGTAGACGCTGCTAGGAAGGAACTGCTAAAATAATTTAAAACTGAAAACTTGTTGCTATGAATTTTTATTATTAAAAAGTGCATATGTTGTATGTATGATTGTTTTACTTTAGTCAGACGTTTTCTAGACGCATAGTCCCTCCACCTCTTTAAAAGAAATACCGATAATAATGACTACAGTATATAATAACCTTAATTTATCTATGTACTAGTGGCGAGCGATGGCGACTGGTTTAAGCACGTTATGAATCTCTTGCATTTTCATGAGAACAGGCAGGGTTTCACGGCACAACAAATGTGTTTGCTGTTTACTGTTTTTGTTGTTTCCGGATAAAACGGAGAACGCAAAAACGATAGTTCGTATAAAACGGAGGTATTAGGAAACTTGTTTGTTGCGGATAAAACGGAGTTCCGGATAACCAAGTTCCGGATAATCGAGCTTCTACTGTATTAAATATATATATATATAATCATCAAATATAGTATTAAACATATGTAGTTGTAAATATATTATGGTCGACGGAAAATTACATTAACTGATTCATCATCATCCCTGATTGTAAGTCTATAATTTAATGATGATGATGATGATTTAATTTAATTGAAAAGTAATGTTTGAAAATTAAATAAACTAACTGAATTAAATGATTGTTTATAGGAATTTGATGTTTAATATATTCAGCAAGACTTTGAAAACAAATTATGAAATTTACAAATAGTGTAGCCTGTAAAATCAACCTATACATTATATTATTGTCACTGAAATTATTATTGCCTCGAAACACATTTTCGATTACTCTGCATAATTTTATACCTTCAGGAGATGGTTTTACAAGCCCACCGTCTATTTTTTCGTGCTAACAATGAAGTAAAAATATCGATATTATTACTAGTCAAAGAATCAACACACGTCTCACATTGAATTTAGTGTTTTAGCTTCTTTACAATGAAACCTCCAATATATCCACATCCACAAAATAATTTTCTGAATTTCTTGGTAAATAAGAAATTTCACTTTCGCATTCCTCGTCACAATCGTATGATATCAAATCTAAATTATTATTAACACTTGCTATTTTTGTTGCACTACTAACTTTTAAAATACTTGTTTCATCTAAACTTACACAATTGGCAGCTTCAGAGCAGGACAATTCTGTATGTACCTACAAGTATCTTCGTATAAGCAGCTTCAAATTGCATTGCAGTCGGATTATTGGTGAAACCACCTCTAGATCTGATATTTGAAAAGAACTGATCCACTTAAACAACACTGAAACTAATGCACGTCTTATAGCAATTTATGAACTTTTGCCTACAATCAGCTGATCATACATATACATTTATATCTGTCTCTTGTTTGTGTTGTCACCAGTATTTCTCTTTCTAGGCTCCATCCAGTAGTTCTATTGTAAAATCTATGTTCTGTTCTGTTATAATGAATTACTGATAACTTCCATGACAACAAATACCGGGTGATTTTTAATGATTGAAATTTTTTTAAGTAAGTTGGTATTACTTAGTTACTAAATTAATGGTACGCATACTGTTTATTTTGAAGTCTCAAATTTGTTAGCTTGCTCTTACCTAGTGCTTCCTGAGGCAGACCTAACACGCAGCGCCATCCAGTCATCTCGAAGCTGTAGACAACGCTGTTTCGGTCTCTTTATGACCTCACTTATTTCTCGATGTGCTGTACTGATGAGGTCATAAAGAGACCGAAACAGCGTTGTCTACAGCTTCGAGATGACTGGATGGCTCTGTGTGCTAGGTCTGCCTCAGGAAGCCCTAGGTTAGAGCGTAAATAGCCCGGAAAGTTATTTATGAATTAAATATTAAATCCACCTATCAAACTCAGAATGTCAAAGAACTTGCAAAAAGAACCAAATGTGGGCACCGTTTTATGATAAAAAAAGATAAAAAAAAATATTCATCTTGTCTTATCAATTTAACAAGATACTTGAATCAAATTGCTATCTGTCAAAATTAAATCCAAAGCAAACGTCTCTTGTTTCCTAGGCAACCCTGCAGCTGTTTCCAAAGCATGCTTTGGTATTGTTGCAGAATGATCATAATTTATGGTGACCAATTTTAGTCCAAGCAAATCTTTAAAAACAGTTTTACTCGGAAACAGGTCATTTTATCGTGATACACAAAGAGGACCTTATCCGTACACTAGAGAAAAAATAATAAAAAATATTGATTTAAAAAAATGAACTTTGAAGGCTTATAACTTTCCTATTTTTGTGAGTGTTCCGAAAAAAATTTATAGATACTTTTGGCAATATTTTATCAAGTAGAATCACCCCCTAATTCCTTGCGCATAATTTCCGGACACCTGTATAGTCTAGTATCTAGTACCTAGTCGGGTACCTGGGTATCTTATTTTTAACATTTTTATAAATAAGCTCAGCATTTGTTTCTGTTGTACAGGGTGTCCGGGAAAATGTAGGAAATCTCAAGGAATCAGATAGAATATTGAAAAAAAAGATGGCAAGTGCCCGTAATTTTTTTTCTAGCGACCCTCCCTACGGAGATACGGCCTCCTAAAGGATGCCACTGGAAATTAAAATTTCTTGAATAACTTTTAAACTACTTGATTAAATTTAATGAAAATTAAAAATATTAAGCAGTAGTAAGGACCTCTTAAAATACTGCCCCTAAAACATAAATTAGCTTGTTTAGTTTACCAGGGGCGGACTAGGTTGTACATTTTAACGCTGACATATTTAACACCCTTTGAGCATGATGAGGAGTGAAAAAAAACAAATATGGATACCTTGAACATTAAGCTACAGAAAAGATACTGTTGTTCCTTGTCGATGAAATGAACCGTTTTCGAGAAAAAAAAAATAATAAAAGAATAATTAATGTTTTATTTCTATTAAATTGTAGAACCACGATTTCTAATTTTTTTGTCTGCAACAAAGTGTGATACGAAAGTCAGTGAAATAAAACTGTTGTCAGTATTAAAAAACGCATTGTTTTTACAATCATTACTAGGGTATTTACTAATTAATAATGTAAATATCTTGCATTGGCGTGTACCGGGTGGGCATCTAAGAATGAACAGCGGCCATATCTTGGGAAATATTGATCCTACAGTTTCAAAATGAAAATTTTCCAGACATAAGTGACTATGCGAAATACAATGAAAATATTTTCAAGATGGTCGCACTTCCGGAAATACCGGAAGTTGACACCTACTTCGTTATTTTAAAGGGGACACGCTTTATATTATTGTATTTTTAAATTGCCTGGCAAAATCGAATACAGGTGGTTTTCACAATTGGAATTTGGGTTGAGTAGTTTATGAGTTAAAAACAAGTGAAAATCGCAATTTTCAATTTTCAAAGCATCTCACATTGAAAACGGCTCAAAATATTGAAAAACGGCTTACATGTCCCTATCTTAACTTTTTTCAAGGTATCCTACCATGTGGTTTAAATTTTTATACAGGGTGATGAAAAATCTTTTAATTTTCATTTCAATTCATTTTAATTTTAAACTACTTAATAGGATACCTTGTAAAAAGTTAAGATAGGGACATGTAAGCCGTTTTTAAATATCTTGAGCCGTTTTCAATGTGAGATGCTTTGAATATTGAAAATTGCGATTTTCACTTGTTTATAACTCATAAACTACTCAACCTAAATTCCAATTGTGAAAACCACCTGTATTCGATTTTGCCAGGCAATTTAAAAATACAATAATATAAAGAGTGTCCCCTTTAAAATAACGAAGTAGGTGTCAACTTCCGGTATTTCCGGAAGTGCGACCATCTTGAAAATATTTTCATTGCATTTCACTCAGCATGTCTGGAAAATTTTCATTTTGAAACTGTAGGATCAATATTTCCCAAGATATGGCCGCTGTTCATTCTTAAATGCCCACCCGGTACATATTACTATAGGAACTGGAAATGAAAATCATAAAGGGAACAGTATCTTACTGAAGTGGAACTGTTATTCTTATTGGAAGTGAAGCAGGTAGGAAACAAACCAGTCGTTTATTGGGCAAGGTCTGCAAAATTCTAGCACCTCGCCAGTGAAAAATATTTTATTATTCCTGAGGAAATGCATACCTACATCTATGTATGAACAGTACATATACTTTATTTTTTATTTAGATGGATTCCACCAAGTCAAAATTCTAGGGGAACGATTGGCAACAAGACTGATTAGGTTGGTTATGGTGATAGTTGTTACTAAAATAGTCACTGGAATAGTTACTAAATTAATTTAGGTTATGACGATTAGTTTAAATGTCATTTTATTTCAAAATTTAAAATTCGAAAAACTATAAAAGCAACTTTTAGAGGTAAATTGTAAAATTTTAGAGACTTGTAAATGTAAGTACCTAGCTATTTACTCTTATAAATCTTATGTATATAGGATTAGACAATTCCTTCTTAGTTTTTTTAAAAATGTTGAAAATAGAAGATCTATTATTGACAAACAGAGGTACTTACATTATTTAATCATTTTTTAAGAATTTCTCAAGGAATCTGATTAAACTGTATTTTTGCCTAATCTGGAGAAACATCTTTCAATCGCTATTGTTTATAGCATTTGATTATTCATTCTTTTCTTTCTTTTGAAATAAATTTTAAACAAATTTCAATTCACCTGCCTCAGCATTTTATTAATTTTGAATTTGATATTTTGGTTTGTAATTTGACAACTTCAACTTTTCAAGTTTCTTTGCGTTTCGCTGTGACTAGAGTAACCGACTGAGGACCCAGACCTAGTTTTCGCAAAACGTCATTAGATATAGTCAATCAACAGTTAAATTTATCCTCAAAAATTAAATAACTATTAAAAAAGACTATTTTCAAAGAAAATAAAGTAATTTGAAGTTTTTTATTTGCGTTTTATGACAGTGCAACTTACAACAAGGAAGCATGTTTTGCAGGTGACGTCATAGCCTATACACGAATCGGGGAGTGTTGCCGTTACTTTAGTCACAAACCTAAATTTTTTCCAAGGTCAAGAAAACAGGCTACCATCCTACAATATGAAAATTACTGTTTACAGATTGCACAGGGTACCAACTTGACAGCTGTTTGACAAGTCCATCTAAATAAAAAATAGACTTTAGGTAGGTACTGTTATGGTTCGTAGGGTCTGTCTTTTATCTATTCTTTTTTGAAAATTTATTTTCCTCTTTGATTCTCTCTTACCATAAACAATTTATCTAGGGGGCCTTTCTTTTATAAAAACTAATAAAAGTTTAGTCTGTATGAGACCTCTTTGACTCAGAATGAGTTCAAGTTTTATTTTTTTTTTATTTAAATTTTGTTTATAACCTATAAATTCCTATTGAAACTCAAATTTAAATTTGTTTGGGTTTTATTACAATAAGAAATTTTCCCAACAATAATACTTACAACGAACTTAAAAATAACTTAAAATTACTCACAGTTTGTTCCCTTATTCTATTCCCTTGATGAATCTTCTTCGTCACCGACTTTCTGTCATCAGTTCTTGACAGAAGTCCCTCGTAGGTTAACGAAAGGAATAACCCACGGAATCAGCTGTTGAACAAAGCTTGAAGTCAACTCTAGTAGCCTGGCTGTTTGTATGTCAGCAATGTGGATCTCAGCGCGGCTATATCCAATTCCTGCTACGTTTTTCTATCTTCTATGTCAAAATCGCAGAATCCAAATCTCTGTGTGAGTTCAGATGACAGGGAGATTTTTTATATGGGATTATGACAAGATAACAATAATTTGCACTGGCAGAAGCATGTCTGCCAGTCTGTCAGATAAATTGCAAACTATTGATAGGTGTGTTCAGCTGCAATGAGCTCAGACATGACTGCAATAGCTATCTCTCTCTTCCAAGGCACTAGTTGATGAAAAATTTTGTGGATCACACGATACATCTTAAATGGATTAATAACAGTAGTAACTTAAGCGTGCATTTTTAGTATTTATTTATTTATTTACTATATGTATACCAACAGGGAAAATTCCCCAATTACAAGATACAAAAGTGTACAAACTCAGTAGATAAAAGTACAACAATTATTGTGTCAATTAGCGATCACATACTTCTCTAAATTTTGCACACAGCTTAAGCTTAAGCAACGCGGGTTGGGGAGGGGGGTAGGCAAACGGTTGCAAATCTTTTCATTAGCATTTTAATATCTCGGCTCTTTTTTATCCTGTGTCAAAAAGACGGTGCTTGCCTAGAGGATGCTCGATCGTTACAGGTTGCCACGTTACGACTTCCCAGCAAACATGAAATGGTTCAATAAAGTCTAATAATAAGCAAAATAGTACAAATCCAAAAAATGGAAGTGGAGAAAATAGTCTTCAAGTTTCTGCTTTATACAACAATCTGAGTGCTTACTAAAATTTAACTCTTTGCAATCAACATGCTAAGGTTGTACAATTCTTGTGCTATGTGCACATTTTCACAAAGTGTCCCAAATAATTTTTTAAATGCGCTTGCATCATTTTACCACCAAATGAAAGTGAAAATGTTTTACTCTGAATTTCTTTATTATAGAAAAGAAAAAAACTAAAAACATACTACAAAATATTATTATTAGTCATCATCATCATAATCACATATTAGCATTTCTCTTCCCTCTTCCCGTATTTTTTATTTTAAATTGCCATATTTTTCGAAAGAAATCTTTAAAGTATGTTTGTACCATTTCTCACCCAAATTGTCCATATTGAAGTTTGATCTTCCTTTTTTCCGCTTAGAGCAGTTTTCTGCGTAATAGGAAGCCCAGCATTCGTTTCTTGACAGCCTAAAGGAAAACTTAACTTTTTATAAGTGAGCCATAAATTATCGCGCCATCTGCAAGTCTAGTTCTCCTAATATTTTTTGGAATCTTTTATGTTGTCATGAAGATATTGGAATTACACAAAATCATCACTGTTCATGTAGCTGACAGTGAAATTTTTACTATTTTTGTAATAAGATCCACCCAATCATCTGGTGCATGAATGAACGGGTTGTTCTTCTTTCTATTCTCAATCTGTCTAAAGGGTCTATCGTGTTCCATGTAAGAATGACCGGATTCAAAGAATTTATGGTCGATTCTTTCCAGGTTGGTACATTGAACCAGATGAGTAGGCAATTAATAACTTCGTGGCAGCTGCTTAACATACTGAAAATATAAAACTGACGCGAGCTTGAAAAATAATTACAAAACTGGACCAAATTTCCTGAGAGCCTCGTGAAGCTGTTATTTCACACCAGATATACATGTAAGATTTCCCAGATATCACTTCATGAATGCAGAAATGATACGTCCACAGTTGCCTTTAGTAGTTGACTTTGTTAGTCATGAGTAGAGGTGTGGCAAGTGTTTTTTCTAAGTTAAAGAGTATCAGGCGAGTAGATGCGGAGTTATCCGTGCAATATTCAATGTCTCTCTTTTTAGCCTGTTTGACACTATCTACAACTCAGTGATGTTTTTCCAATTCTGTTTTACTTTTTGTGATTACCTATTATTCAGTGCAACCATTTTTTATTAGATTATTCAAGTGATCACATGTATGACATGTATCAGAATGAGGTTTGTGGAATTTCAGATTGAACTGAGAGCAAAAAATGTATCTATAGTATGATTCTTTCACTGGGGACTTGTCCAATTATTATTCTAAGCACTATTCACGATAAAGAGAGTACATCTTTTTGATATTTAAATCTAGAGATAGGCATCGAGAAGAAGAATTTTGTGATCTGGAATAATGGCTCCATACAGTGAGTTTCTTTTTCAATGCAACATCAACATAGGAATTTACATGTAAAAATTTTACCTCGTGTTAATGGTTTCCCTGGAGTAAATTTGATAATTTTTTTACGCTGGATCGAAATACACATTATTCTACAAGACATTTTGAAGGTCTGGTGTCAATGGAAGGATACTTTTTTAAATAAAATGAAAAAAGTGGAACGATTTCTACCGATTTAAATACCTACAAGTTAGCTGTATTTGTTCAGTGATGTCTATCAAATCTATGACATTTAATTGTTTAGATTAGTTTTAAATTTTGACCTAAGACTGCCTTTTTTATAATTATTACTAAAATTAAGAGAAGAATACACAACCTGTATAAAGCAATTTATTAATAAGACAAGAAGTAAAGCAAAGGTTCAACTGTCGCCCAGAAGCTGCTAAACAATGATCCAATCGTTCATGAAAATTCTGCTGAACATTCTGTATAATAACTGTCTAATATCTATTGTGTTGGAAGCTTCAATAATTCGATTCTTCTAAAGTATTTGGTCTTTCTCTAATGTTGTCAAATACTTTGTTGGCCATAGTATCCCCAATTAAAAAAAAAAACAAGAGGTGTCCAATCCGGGCTTCTAGGTGGCTATTTCAATGGCCCAAACCGGCCAATCCATTCGACACCCTGATTGCTTAAGCAATGGGTAACTTCCAAAATTCGCGGAATTCCATTTTCGGATAAAATGTTAAATTTTATTAAACTGCTCTTTCTAAAAGTTCCTGTAATTTATGGACTTTGTTGCTTTTAAATTTTTCCAATATCTTTACTGAAAACTTCGGTTACAACTGTTGTTCTTGGTTTTTATGCTAGTGTTTAAATTATTTAAGAAACTATTGAAATACCTCAAAATACTAAAGATAGGCCTGCTAGGAAATTTAACAGCAAAATTATCACGAACTTCGCCACATGATAGACCGTATGTGAGAAATCACCATACCTATACCTTTTCTTCAGTAGGTAATTTGTAAACTAATAATAATAAATAATAAAGGTAGGTCGTTTTGAGTATAAAGCACATACAGTGCATTTACTAGCCTGCTAGGTGGGGTCGGAGAATGCTGGCAGTGCCAGCATGACAACTGTTATGGGCGATGGAGTAATTCTCCGACCCCACCTAGCAGGCTAGTAAATGCACTGTATGTGCTTTATACTCAAAACAACCTACCTTTATTATTTATTATTATTAACTAATCGTTGGGTATACCTGCCTTTTTTCTCTTCATTTATAAACTTCTGTTATTTTTTTCTGTTCTATTTTGATTAATCATATTACAGTTCACAATTATTTATAAACAACTGATTTAAATAATCATGTATTGTTGAAATGTCAAAGATGTGATAGACGTCAGTGGATAAACATTATCTAACTAGTTTTGAAAATCAGTAGAAATTGTTTTTTTTCGTTTTATTTAAAAAAGTATTGCTTCCATTGGCCCCAGACCTTCAAAATGTCGTGTAGAATAATGTGTATTTCTATCCAGCGTAAAAATTCACAAATGTACTCCAGGGAAACCATTAACACGAGGTAAAATTTTTACATGTAAATCTCTATGTTGCGTTGAAAAAAAAAACTCACTGTATGTAACATCATTATGCCTTTGTTTACTTATTATATTTGCTGGAGAATGTTTACCACGTGGATCTGTTTGCACAAAGTTTTGGAAATAAAAATTAGAACCACTTTATTGCATGTCCCCAGAAAACATAAAAAAAAACTATGCAGAAGCTATGCAAAGAAACTAGCAAAGCTGGGGATGTGTCTGTTATTTTTTTTTAACGGCTTGCAGTATTTTTTATAACAATTTCTAAACTTAGAATAGACTTGATATGCAACAAATTTACAGGTACCTACATCCCAGCTTTTCTGGTTCCATAGTTTTTTATGTTGTCTGGGGACATGCAATAAAGTAGTTCTAATTTTTTATTTCAAAAACGAAGCAAGAGATAAAAAAAAATAATAGACAGCAAAGTTGTACTTGTAGTTGCTTAATCTGAGCAAAAAAATTTAAAAAGCCTTTGGCGTCTTTTTTTGTCAAGTTTTTTTCAAAACAATATTCATTGAGGTTCTTACCGAGACTCCACTGGACTTAATAATTTTAATCTATTTAGGGCTAAATTAGCCCCTTGCTTACAGCAAATGCAACTATAAAATTTCAACAATATTACGTGAAGTATACATATTTCAGATATTTACTAAAAATGAGATTTTTAACTAAAAGTATAACACCCTGTAAGGTGAAAAAGATGCATTTCCGGACTTTTGTTTATATGAACTTTTCTACTTGTAATTACCCATTTTTCTACTAATGACCCCTTGAATATTTCCCCCTCTTCCTAAAACATCCTGTATTTGAATTTGTACTATTGTTAGCTAACTATTTTCACTGCTAGAAAGCGGTCAAAATCTCAAGTTGATCTATATGTAAAACCTTTTCCTTGTTTGTCCAGAGCCCTCTAGTTTTTATTCCTTTGCAAAAGGCAACCCCAACTTGACTTAGAAGCATCAGAGAGTATCTCAAATTAAAATTCATGAGGATTAGATAGTTTTGAGGTAACTATATTCTGCGCCCTCCATTTTAAGTCAGCATAAAGCAAATGTTCAAAATGCTGGCCATTGTTTGCTACACAAAATTGACACCCTTTCAAGATACTATTACTTACTTTAGCTAATGTGCGACTGTTAATACTCTTCAACGCTTCTTGAACAGATTCCCGTAATTATTGAATATTATTATAATTGAAATTACAACCGTCTAGTTTGTATTTGATGGTACGTACCCCTCATAGAAAGAAGTCCAATGGTGTTAAGTCTACTAGCTGATCTAGGTGCCCATTTGATAGGTTTATTATTAGTAGCTATTACATGGTTATTAAAATGATTATTTAAACAATTAATAACATTTCTGGCATTGGGAGCGGGAACACCATCTTGTTGCTGCCACAAGGCAAAGTTTTGTGCGAAGGGAAAGTTTTCCAAAAACCCTTCTGATGTTGTTTCCAGTATTTCTAGATAGCGTGTCATAGTTTGAGTTCGGTCAAATACTATAGGACCTATCAAACGATTCCCCAGTATCCCGCAAAAACATTATATCCTAAACGGATCTGGTTTCGCCTTGATATAATTATGTGAGGATTTTCTTGGCTATAATGGTGTTCATTGTGGCGATTGAACACATCACAGTTCCTAAAAGAAGATTCGTCAGTCCAAAGAATCATTCATCTACAAAATGTTATTCTATGCTGACAGTCATTTGACTGTAATATGGGCGACATGCAGTTTATAAGGAATAAACCTTATAATAATATAATATAAGAATAATATTATTATAATAAATATCGTATAATATCGGGTGATCCACAAAATTTTTCATCAACTAGTGCCTTGGAAAAAATGAAGCATGTCTGCCAGTCTGTCAGATAAAATGCAAATTGCAAACTATTGATAGGTGTGCTCAGGTGCAATGAGCTCAGACATGACTGCAATAGCTATCTCTCTCTTCCAAGGCACTAGTTGATAAAAAATTTTGTGGATCACATGATAGTATTATACAGGGTGGCCCAGCGAAAAGGTACCAGGCCTAATACTTGAAAACTGAAGATGTACGCGAAAAACGCCGAAACAGGTAGATTTCGTTATCGAGGGGGACATATTTTCGTAACAAATTTAACTACCCAAGTTCACCCCCTTGGCAGGGGTAGCTATCCCTTTGCTTATCATCATAGGGAACAGACATCGAGTGACATCATTTGAAAGCTACTTGAATTCTCTTTACAACGATATCCAACATTTTGGGTTTCGCTTACATACAGGCTGGCCCAACGAATAGATCTTCAACTTTTTCCATCGAACTACTTAATTTCAGGATCGAATGTATTATTAGTATTATTTTGCTGGGACCAGGTACAATATAATGATATGCTTATTATTGAATTTTGCCAAAGCTTCGTCCGTCATAACTTCTAGTTTAGACATTTGCTTCAATATTTTGTTCTGGTTTTCTAATAATACTGATGAAATGTCAAAACTATTGTATACTTCTACTTATGGGCACCTCTTCAGTTAAATCATGATTTTGATAAATTATGATTGACTTTTTTGTCGATCCAAGGTTTTTGCACTTTGTGGACAATGCTAGTTTTGATGGCACCATTTAAAATCATGATGGCACCATTTAAAATCATGATGGCATCCAAGACCATTTAAAATCAAACCAATTTTAATTCATCTAAATAAAAAAAATCAATTAGCTTATATACTTGAGAGAGACATGACTCTTTACTCTGGAAAGTTGAGCTTGGAGACGAAAAAGCACGTTCATGATGGAATCTAACAGAAGGCTTAAATTTGCATAAATTGAAAAGGATTTCCTACAAACCTCGCCAAACAAAAGTTGGATGAAAAGATGAAAACTTTTTTAAGATTAATCCTCGTTCAGGAAATATTTCCAAAATTGTTGTTCAGTTACTGAATAAAATAGGATTTTTATTGCAACCTTAGTTTTACATTTTTGAAATATTCCTAAACGAGACCTAATCTTGAAAAGAGTTATTCTCTTTTATGCTTAAAATATGATTCTATGCATGACGTTCTATTTAGGCTGTCCTACCAAACACCCTGTATACAGGCTGCTTATTTAAAATTAGTGGCTTATTTGCATTCTTTCATTGATACCTTTTATTATTAAATTAGTTGGTAAATTTATCAATTTTATTTTCAGATTCTCCTTGAGCTGGTTACAAGGTGCGGGACGACAAGTGCCAAAAGGTCAAGATGATAAGAAATTCACACCGACGAACATGATTTGCCTGAGGGGGCACATGCGTGATCACTTTGACTTCTCATTGTCATAATTAATATTAAATTGTCTTTATAATCATCAGTTTGAAGTAATCAAAGTTTAGGTACACTGTAGGTATGTATGTGTTACTTTAGCATTGGAACGCTCGCTTCATCAGCCACAGACTTTTGGAATGTGAGACACGAGGTTAGATAAAGGCACATCTATCAAAAAAAACCTGACTATTTTTTATATAGTTGGTGAAGAGTTAGGCTCACTTACAAAGAAAACTACAAACATTTATAAAGTTGCTACATCCTATGCAGAGGTGACATTGTAGGTACCCGAAAAGCAAGGGTATGAAGTTTGGAATTGATTTGAATGTCCCCATATAGGACGATTGTAAAGTGCTTGTAAACAATTTTAAGAACAAAAGCGGTAAAAGTAAGCTTTTGCAAGATTCTTGGTTACAGTTGTAGACTTCAAAGCAAAGTACCTTGCGATCTGGGTGTCTGTTTTTTTTTTTTTTTAATTTTTTTTATCTACATCTGAGGAAATGTAATATCGAATTATAGAGACATAGCAGAATAACAGTAAAATCAAGTGTTTTATGAATAAAAAATTTATGGACTATTTTTTTTTTGTGTTTGGACAAGTGTTCAAACAGATGGTTGAATCACTTATGTTTACACGAAATGTTAGGTGGTGCTACTGACTTCACAATTAAAATTAAGGTTATCGCATCTGTGCGAAAATAATATTCATTGGTACTACAGGTGAATGGATGTCATCTGGCATTGATTTCCTTCTTGAGACGTTTGTCTCTCGATTGTTTGAAATTTCCTATGCTTGTCAGTTTAATTGAAAACATAATAATAGTGGAAATCATTCCTTATCATTAATTAACGATAGTAAGCTTGTGGGCCTCTTTACGAGAGGCAGATTACTGTTGAACTCGGATATATCGTGATTTTCTGACGTGTTGTGCCCACTGCAACTAGTGTTGTAAAAATAAATAAACTATTGATATAAATGCTAAGCTTTGGGCTTCCTTATAAATTATGGGGTAGTTAGTGCACATATGTTAAAAAGTGTACTTACACATTTGTGCACAGAATAATTAAATTCTATACAATAAAACATTTGTGTAAAATTTGAGGATGGGGCTCATTTTAATACCAAATGAATAATTTTAGAGTACAGTAACGTGGATATACAATTTGTTCAATATGGATAAATATTGTAAATGGATATACAATAAAGGGGGAGATTTCCCAATCGCTAATTAGCGATTATTGAATAAGCCTCTTAAAAAGAGCCGGTTAACGTAAGACTCGGACATACTTCGTGTTCTAACACATTGGGTCCATTGCGATTTGGGTTCCAAAGCTTTATTAATACGATCTCTGTATGCTTGAAATGATGCTACTCCTAATCAACACAAGGCAACTCAGAAGCTGCCATTCAAGAACTTATCAAGTGATGATGTCCTGCAATGTTAGAGAGAAAAAGTGACGACTGTTTATGGTACGTCTTGTTCAATTCCTAACAAAATTACTCACATGTTCTATTACCAGGAACTGAGATAATAGTAAGAAGATTGCAAACAGAAAACGATTCAAGGTTTCACCGATCCAGAACCAACAAAACAAACAAATGGGCACTGCTAACAGAAATCTTAAGTCTTAAGAAGAATTGATAATCATAGATAGTCCATGCAGATTTCATAGCAGAAGATCATCCAAATCCTGCCAAATCGATAATTTACTGCTAGCAACAAAAGTTGATTCAAAGTTCCACTGGATAGAGATTGATTGACAATTGAAGACTAATCAGAGTTTACTCGATAAAAAATTGGCAGCAGAGTATTCTTATCCTGAAAAAGTTCAAAGTAACAGAATCGTCTGAACAGAAGACGTTCCATATCTACGAGATCCAAACGATTCAAAGCATATTGGTTTACTGAATCAGCATTAACAGCAGAAGATTATTCAAATATACCAGATCAAAGGTTGACACCAAACGATGAAAATATATTGGTCTACTGCATCGAAATTGACAGTAGAAGGCGATTCAAAGTCTTCCAAATCAAAGTCTGAACCCAATGTTGGCAACGAATGTCCGAGTCTTAATAAAAACTTAATAACATTGTTTTTAGGTGCGTGGTATTTGAATATCTAAGCAAAAACGTTGTTGTTATTTGTTTATATTGTCACCTGGGTAAGGGGGGTGGATGATTGGAGGGTAGAGGAGGTCCTTCTTGTTCTCTTGAAAAAATTGTCTGAAGAGCAGCAAGTTCTATTACCACACATTAAACTATTCTGTATGAGTAGGTACCTACTTTCGTGAAATTTCCCACCTACGATCAGCTGCCAAAAGAATACGCTAAAATTGGTAACATTTTCATGTCGATCGAGGAGTTTTTAGAAGTTAAATTTAAACAAAATAGTAAAAAATTAAAAATCAAGTTTTTAAATACATGTCTTGCAAAACATCCGATTTCGTCGGATAAAGTTTTGAAACAGCGTCAGTGTTATGGACCTATGAGTATACTTCTTGTCATATGTTTTTTTTTTTTGAAGAAAACAGCCGCCACTTGTAGAAATAAATTCTCTTTTATATGTTTAAAAATTTTAGCCAGGGTAGATATTTTGAAATAAATCTCAAATCTGGCTACACTTAGGCCAAGGAAGACCTAAAACTTCAATTATTGTAACTTGTGTTTCGGTATAATCCAATTGATTTCTTTCTTTGGACATTTATTTCCTCATTGGTTGGGGTTTCTGCATTCACCTCAACAATTCCATTGGAAGTGACTTGCGTGGCCTAGTGGTACTCCGCTGGCTCACGAAGCCATAGATCGCGGGTTCGAAACTCACCTCGGCCCGCTTTACTTTTCAGATTCATTTTCGAATGTCTGTGAAAAGTAAAACAAGCGATCGTAGGTTTTAAAGGCAAATATAATTTAAAAGTGTGTGTGGCTAAAGAGTTCGTGCTCAAAGCCAATTTACCAGAGTGGAGCGACTATGTCTTACCTACACAGTTAAGACCGATGCTCCCTCTTTAAAAAAAAAAAAAAAAATCCATTGGAATTATATAAAGGGGGAGATTTCCCAATCGCTAATTAGCGATTATTAAATAAGTCTCTTAAAAAGAGCCGGTTAACGTAAGACTCGGACATACTTCGTTGTTCTAACATATTTGGTCCATTGCGATTTGGGTTCCAAAGCTTTATTAATACGATCTCTGTATGCTCGAAATAATGCCACTTCTAATCAACACAACAACTCAGAAGCTGCCATTCACGAACAAGCGATGATGTTCTGCAACGTTAGAGAGAAAAAGTGACAACTGTTTTTGGTACGTCTTGTTCAATTCCCAACAGAATTACTCACATGTTTCATTACCAGGAACTGAGCTAATAGTAAGAAGATTGCAAACAGAAGACGATTCAAATTATAACCGATCCAGAACCAACAAAACAAATGTAAACTGCTAACAACAGAAAGCTTAAGAAGAATTAGTAAACATATTATGTAGTCCATCTAAACATCCATGCAGATTTCACGGCAGAAGATCATCCAAATCCTGCCAAATCAATAATTTACTGCTAGCAACAAAAGTTAATTCAACTTCCCACTGGATAGAGATTGATTGGAAATTGAAGACTAATCAGAGTTTACTAGATAAAAATTGGCAGTAGTGTATTCTTATCCTGAATAAGTTCAAAGTATCAGAATCGATAGCAGAAGACGGTACCAGATAAAAAGTGAGAATAGAAGTCCGAATCAGTAATTAACAATAACAGAAGACAATTCCATGTCTACGAGATCAAACGTTCACACCAAGCGATTCAAAGCATATTGGTCTACTGAATCAGCATTAACAATATTTACCAGCAACGCCGAATAACAAAGTCTACCAGGTCAAATGTTAACATCATACTATCAGAAGTATTATATTGGTCTACTGAATCAAAATTAACAACAGAAGATTATTCAAATATACGGAATGAAAGGTTGACAGCAATCGATTGAGAGTATATTGGTCTACTGGATCGAAATTGACAGTAGAAGACGATTCAAAGTCTTCCAAATCAAAGTCTGAACCTAATGTTGGCACCGAATGTCCGAGTCTTAATAAAAATTTCATAACATTGTTTTCAGGTGCGTTGTATTTAAATATCTAAGCAAAAACGTTGTTGCTATTTGTTTATATTGTCACCTAGGTAAAGGGGAGGGGATGACTGGAGGGTATATAGAGTAGGTCCTTCTTGTTCTCTTCTGTTGAAAAAATTGTCTGAAGAGCAGCAAGTTCTATTACCACACATTAAACTATTCTGCTATGAGTAGGTACCTACTTTCGTGAAATTCCTACCTACGATCAGCTGCCAAAAGAATACACTAAAATTGGTAACATTTTCATGTCGATCCAGGAGTTTTTAGAAGTTGAGTTAAACAAAATAGCAAAAAAAAAAATTTTTAAATACATGTCTTGCCAAACATATCCGATTACCTCGGACTAGTGAGTAAGTGAAATTGCACTAGCAAAGAAGAAAAAATTGGGGGGGGGGGGACACTTACGAGAGAATATGCAAGCAACGTGCTATTATAAGATATTGTTACAGCATATTTTTCATTTGCCAAAAAAATCTTGTTTCAGTTGCTTTCTTTCGCTCAGCCTCTTCCCGCTAGTTGCGATTATGATCACCGAATCCGAATATAATAAATTCGTTCATGTATAATGACAAGGGAACAACAAATGAAGACTTTCCCATATCAGGTTTGCAGGTTGGGCCTGGTTACTTGATTTAAAAATGAAAAATAATAATTGTTGTAGCCCAATATTCTTGATAACACGGTTTGATAATATCATTCCTATGGTACCAAAATAAAGATTTATTTAAGATGAATCCTGTTCAGTTAAAATAACAGTTATGGAGTGTTGAGACCTGGGAGCGTTGTAAGCCTGACTTTTGCTTATCAACTGCAAGTGTAGAGTAGAGCTGTAAAGTTTTGAAACAGCGTCAGTGTTATGGACCTTTGAGTATACTTCTTGTCATCTGTTTTTTTTTTTTTAAGAGAACAGCCACCACTTGTAGAAATAAGTTGTCTTTTATAGGTTTAAAAATTCTAGCCAGGGTAGATATTTTGAAATAAATCTCAAATCTGGGTACAATTAGGCCAAGGAAGACCTAAAACTCCAATTATTGTAACTTGTGTTTCGATATAATCCATTATTGATTTCTTCCTTTAGACATTTTTTTCCTCATTGGTTGGGGTTTCTGCATTCACCTCAACAATTTCATTGGAATGATATAAAGGGGAGATTTCCCAATCGCTAATTAGCGATTATTAGATAAGCCTCTTAAAAAGAGCCGGTTAACGTAAGACTCGGATATACTTTGTTGTTCTAACACATTGGGTCCATTGCGATTTGGGTTCCAAAGCTTTATTAATACGATCTCGGTATGCTTGAAATGATGCCACTCCTAATCAACACAAGGCAACTTAGAAGCTGCCTTTCAAGAACTTATCAAGTGATGATGTCCTGCAATGTTAGAGAGAAAAAGTGACAACTGTTTTTGGTATGTCTTGTTCAATTCCTAACAGAATTACTCACATGTTCTATTACCAGGAAATGAGCTAATAGTAAGAAGATTGCAAACAGAAGACGATTCAAATTATAACCGATCAAGAACCAACCAACAAATGTAACAGAAACCTTAAGAAGAATTAATAAACATACGTAGTCCATCTAAACATCCATGCAGAGTTCATGGCAGAAGATCATCCAAATCCTGCTAAATTAATAATTTACTGCTATCAACAACAGTTGATTCAAAATCCCACTGGATAGAGATTGATTGTCAATTGAAGACTAATCAGAGTTTACTCGACAAGTAAGAATCATTGGCAGCAGAGTATCTTATCCTGAAAAAGTTCAAAGTATCAGAATCGATAGCAGAAGACGGTACCAGATAAAAAGTGAGAATAGAAGCCCGAATCAGTAATTGACAATAACAGAAGACGATTCCATGTCTACGAGATCAAACGTTCACACCAAACGATTCAAAGCATATTGGTCTACGGAATCAGCATTAACAATATCTACCAGCAACGCCGAATAACCAAGTATACCAGGTCAAATGTTAACATCATACTATCAAAAGTATTATATTGGTCTACTGAATCAAAATTAACAGTCGAAGATTATTCAAATATACAAGATCAAAGGTTGACAGCCAGCGATTAAGAGTATATTGGTCTACTGAATCGAAATTGACAACAGAAGATGATTCAAAGTCTTCCAAATCAAAAATTTACAACAAGCGATTCAAAGTCTGTCGGATCTAAGAATTGATCATGTGTCAGAAGTATTGAGAGAGAAGTATTGTCAGAAGCATCATTTATGTAGCAAGCTGTAAACTCTGAACCCAATGTTGGCACCGAATGTCCGAGTCTTACTAAAAACTTCATAACATTGTTTTTAGGCAATTGATATTTAAATATCAGTTAAGCTACGTTTTCCTAGCTGCGTATATCGCACTGCGTACGACGTACGCGTAACACGCCCAACACTGCTCTTGTATGGTTTAAATCGGACCGTTTTCCTACAGTGCGTGTTCCGCAGCATTGGACGGTGTGCGCTCGCGTGAAACGTCGGGTGTGCCTCGAGAGCAGTCAAATCACGCGACGCAGTGCGTAAGTTATAAGTTTTTTTGATTTTAATATTGAATACATCAGGTAAAGAACCTCAACCAAGATTTTCTGCAGCTGAAGATGAACTGTTGTTTGAACTGGTGGCTGGATTACTCATAATATACGATGTAAAATTAAAAGACTACAAAAATAAGGATTTAAAAGACACAAAATCGAATTAAATTCACTAGGTTCGTCTTTTTTCAACAAAGTTCTCTATAACAAGGAATTATAAATACTTCTTCATCGTAATGAGATCTAGAAGAACTCCTTTTCTCATAATATTATTACCAAAATAAATAATACGTCTTAATTTGAACTGATTTGCGCAAGTTGGAAAACACTGTTCACGCAACCCACACTGCGTGAATCGCCCTGCGTGTACCGCAGGCGTTTTGCGCTCGCGTTTGACGCAGCTAGGAAAACGTAGCTTTAATGATGATACGAACTGCGTTGTTTGCTGAGCTCATGACGTTCTGATTTAGACCTTATGGTTTCCAATTACAACTTTACCTAAGCAAAAACGTTGTTGCTATTTGTTTATATTGTCACCTGGGTAAGAAGGCGGAGGGGGGGTGTTACTGGAGGGTAGAGAAGATCCTCTTTGTTCTCTTCTCTTGAAAAAATTGTCTGGTTCGGCGGCTTTATTTTTTTAAGAGATTCTAGCCGGATGTCTTAAGGTGCACTACAATGCTTGAAAGTAAATAGCTTAGTGAAAAATATTATATTAGATGATGTGCAAGCAGAGCTAACATAACCATGAGTCGACAGTTAACGCATGTGGGTAGGTACTCTATGTACCAAAAAACATTTAGGTTATAGTGGGTGGGAAATTATTATTCCATATATCTATAAAGGGTTAATTGAAGCACAACTCCATTTTAAGTACACGAGGGAAAATATTTTCCAATCGCTAATTAGCGATTATTAAATAAGTCTCTGAAAAAGAGCCGGTTAACGTAAGACTCGGACATACTTCGTTGTTTTACCACATTGGGTCCATTGCGATTTGGGTTCCAAAGCCTTATTAATACGAGCTCGGCATGCTCTAAATCAGGGTTTCCCAAACTTATTTATGTCACGCCCCCTTTCGAAAATAATAAAAATCTACGCGCCCTCCCATTACAGATGATTTTAGGATGAGATCGACTTAAAAAAAAGAAAACTGTTTAACATCAAAAATTTTTATAATTTTTATAAAAGTAACACGGAAATCATATAAAAAAACTACTTATAGTTATCTAGGAAAGTTAATTAATTGTTTCAATGTGATGGATGAGCCTGCATGGTTTTCACGAGGTTTCCAATTCTTGGCTTGACATTAGAAATCGCACAGCGTAAATCGCTAGCAATATTCAGCTTATTCCGGTACTTAGTTATTATAGCTACAACAGCAGAAAATGCCTTTTCGCACAAATAAGTAGGTACTGGAAAAAGGTAAATACAATTCAAGAGATTTCTCTGCTATTTGGGGATAAATTTTTAAATATTTGACCCAAAATAACGTTTTATCCATTTTTTCAAAATCGTATTTGGCAGCAGAACAATTTTTAATTTCCAAGGCTTGCTCTTGAAACGTTTCTGGCAGGGCATCTACGTCAACATGGAATGGATCAGTCGCCAATCGATAAACGTTATCATCACATGAGTTAGGGAAGTAGCGGTTAAACTCATCAATAAGACTGATATCAAAAATGATTTGATATTTTTCTCTTGGTTTCCACGTTTTCAAAAACCTCCTTAAATTGCTTTTCTTCAGAAATACTGAATAATTTGGGAAAACACGAGTAATTACATGGCTCTGCTATAACCTTCCGATCCCAAAGTTGCAACTTTTCGGTAAAAGCCTTTGAGTTTCCACCTTGCAGTTTCATGTTTACCGAGTTCAACGAATCAAATATATCGGATAAATAAGCCAACGCGACTTGGATACTTTGGAATTCGCTCAGCAGCTCGCTCTGGTTTTCTAAAAATTGAATTACTTCATTGCGAAGTTCGAATAATCTCGCCAGCATATTACTCTTCGAGAGCCAGCGCACTTCTGTGTGGAATAACAGTGTTTTATGCTCGGTGCCCAAATCTTCACAAAGCGCCTTAAAAAGTCGAGTATTTAATGCAATCTTTTTTATTGAATTGACAACTTCGATGCATAGTTTCAGCACGTCATTTAGTTCACTGGGGAGAGTCTTTGCTGCCAATGCTTGGCGATGAATAAAATAGTGTACCGCTGTTATTTTGGGATTTTTTCCTTAACCAGTTGTACAGATCCTGAGCGAGATCCAAGCATGGCTGGAGCATCATCTGTACACACGCCTATCACTTTTAGCCACAAGAGCTCATGTTTGGCGAAGAATTCAGAAACTGCAGCCATCACATCGACTGCTTTTGTTGTTCTAGTTAACTGAGTAGAAAAGAGCAGCTCGTCTTGAGTCATTTCATTTTTAATATAACGTACGAAAACTAACAATTGAGAGCATTGTACAACATCTGTGCTCTCATCCAACTGTATTGTAAAAAAGGGGGGATTGTTTCACGTCGTTTACAACTTGTTTTTCTATGTCCTCGGCCATATCGTCAATGCGCCATTTCACAGTGTTGTCAGCAAGTTGGATTTGTTGCAATTTTCGCTTTCTGGCCCAAGAATTATCTCAGCTGCTTTCAATACACACGGCTTGATGAGTGTTTCTCCAATAATATGGCTTTTTTTCTTTTGCGATGAGCAACGATAACTCATAGGAAGCTTCAAGCGCTTTGTGGTTTGACTCGGCAAAAGAACCACTGTTTTCTAATTTCTAATTAGTAATGTTTATATTACTTTTTATATGATAAAAAGTTATATTACTTTTTATATGATAAAAAGTAAGTCAATGGGTTTTCCTCTAAATTGAAAAGGTCTTCAGCGAATCCTAATATACTCACCATTGTTAGAATAAAGCCAAGAGCAAATGTCATAGGGCCGTTTTTTCAATCATAGTTTAAACCTAGTTTATCTTTAAACTAAGTTTAAACGTAAATGTCACTTTTTCATTGCTAGTTTAAGGTTAACTCTAGTTTTAACTCGAGTTTAAACCCTACATTCGTAAACTGAGATTTTTTGTGGTTTAAAGGTAGTTTAAGGGTAAATTTTTTATTTATAACCTATGTTATTGAGATTCTATTTTTCTATCTGTTTGTTCACTGTTCCTGTTCTGGTTTGTGTTTCGGCTTTGCTGAATACTTGTGAATAAAGAAGTGTACCTAGATAAAATGGAAGAATATAATATTGAAGTAGATTCAGATGAGGAGAATGCTAATTTAAATGAAATTTTAAATCCACAAAGACGCCCAAGAGTAGTTCGTCCAAGAAGGCAGCATTTTGAGGAATGGGATGAACAAGACTTCTTATATAGATTTCGTTTGAGAAAAAATACAGTGAGGCAAATTGTGGAAATGATAAGAGAGCATATTATTTCTCCAACTGATAGGTATGTATGCGTAAATATGTAAGCCATTCGACCTGATTAGTTCATATGTTCATATTATCTGGATTAAATTATTATAAGATACCGCCCTAGACCTATGCCGCTGATGTAAATAATCATCTGTTTTTTTTTTTAGGAACAACGCTCTTTCAGCTGAAGAGAAGGTTCTCTTAACACTGCGATTTTATGCCACAGGAAGTTTCCTAGTAGTTTGTGGTGAACTACTGGGAGTCCATTACTCTACCGCTAGCAAAGTAATTCATCAAGTATCCAGATGCATTGCTCGTCTAGCCAGGACGAGGCAAATAATTAAGATGCCCGACACCCTCGATGAAGTGACAGAAGTTGCACAAGGTTTTTATAGGATCGCTAAGTTTCCTAGGTGCATTGGGGCTATCGACTGCACACACATTAAGATACAGTCTCCTGGTGGTAACGAAGCAGAAAACTATCGTAACCGCAAAAACTATTTTTCCCTAAATGTGCAAACTGTTTGTGATGCCAACTTGAAGATCAGAGATATCGTTGCAAGGTGGCAAGGATCAGCACACGATTCAAGAATATTTTCAAATTCGGCATTGTGTACGCGATTTAGAAATGGGGAATTTATAAACAAATGGCTAGTGGGTGATAGTGGGTATGCTGTCAAGTCATATATGATGACACCATTAAGAAATCCCCAAACACCCGCAGAGCGTTTGTACCAGGAATCCCAGGTGCGCACAAGAAACCCAGTGGAAAGATGCTATGGTGTATGGAAGCGAAGGTTTCCAGTACTATCCATGGGCATCAGATTGAAATTAGACAGGATCGAAGCAGTAATCGTTGCAACAGCTGTACTACACAACTTGGCAGTCAATGAGCGTGACCCTTTGCCAGCAGTACAAGAACCAGATTTAGAAGTTGAAGAGATTGGGGATGCAGAAGTCGGTGATATTAATCATAATAATGATGACTTCGCAAGAAGGATGTTAATTGAAAATCATTTTCAAAGATTACTCAATAATTAGTTCTTAGATGTTCGTTTGTTGTTTATTATTTCTCCTATTTACCAAGTTGTATTATAGGAAATCACATTACAACAAAAGTGGATGAGAATCAGGCCTATGATGTATCGTTTATGTAATGTCACTTTCTCTAATGTCTTTTATAAAGAATTAACTAGAAAATAAGGTACCTATTTATTAAATGTGATATCTTTTAATTTTTTTAGGTAATTATAAATCTTTTGTTATAGAATATAGATAATTAATTATTCTTGTGGAAACATATTGTAAATAAAACTTTAATTTTTTTAGAGAAACGTAATTACGTCTTTGTTTCAAAAATCCCAAATAAAAACAGAAAATGTAAATATCATTATTTATTGATGCAAAATTTAATTTATACAAATGAAATCATCTTTCTTTTTTTAAATTCAATATCGAGTTCCAGCTCTTTCATTTTCATATCGCTTTCTTTCCTCATCAGCTCCATTTTTAGGTCATGCTCTGCTTGAGCATGCTTCATTTGCAGATCGACCAGGTCAATTTTTTTTCTCGCCAGTTCCGTCCATGCCTCATTGCTAACGTTTTTCGCTTTAGCCTGAAACAATAAATAGGAATAGTTTTATGATTTGTTCCTACAATATACTATGACCTCATACCTTTTTCTTATTACTTGTTACTAATGCAGCAGACTTCCTTTTTCGCAAAACGTCCCAGTCGTTTGACAGACCTTTATTAGGAGTAACAATAGTTTCCACAAACTGCTCCTCAGGTATAATAGGCGCAGGATCTTCCAAACAGGAATCGTCCTTGCAATTGTCATCTTCACATGACGATGAATCATATACAACTAAATAAAATAGAAATATATTAGGTTTAAATACTTTATAACAATTATGGGTAATCCTGTGGTTTGGTCTTGCAAAACACCCCTCACATGCCCATTCCACTTTTTCCACTCGCGTCGCTCACAGGGTTGCTGCATTAAATCAGGTCTTTGGTCAGGGTAGGTTTTTTTTTCATTTAAATGTCCCTAAAATTAAAAAAAAAAACTACCCTGACCAAAGACCTGATTGGTGAATATCTAGATGAGCGGCATGAGTATAGGGCGAAATGGCTTATACTATCGGATAGCTCGTGTCTCTAGGAGTATCAAGGTACCATTGCATTTTTGCGCCGGCAAGTAATAGTCGAGATATAAGGCCTTAAAGTTTCATCCTTGCCCTAATACGTGTATTCGAACATTATACGCGCGAACAGGCAGTTCGCTTATCCGTCGGAAACACGACGATAGAGCGTTTCCTGTTCGAGCGCAATCATATGACGAATACACGTATTAGGGCAAGGATGACACTTTAAGGCCTTATATCTCGACTATTACTTGCCGGCGCAAAAATTCAATGGTACCTTGATACTCCTAGAGACACGAGCTATCCGATAGTATAAGCCATTTCGCCCTATACCCATGCCGCTCATCTAGATATTCACCACCTGATTTAATGCAGCAACACTGTGACTGCTGTGAGAGACGCGAGTGGAAAAAGTGGAATGGGCATGTGAGGGGTGTTTTGGAAGACTAAACAACAGGATAACCCAATTATGGATATTGAAATTACCATGAATTGTCTCAACATCCGTATGCGTAGAATCAGCATCGTTATCAAACTCTGATGGCATGCCATCCAGTTGTTTTCCAACCAGATCTCTGACCTTCGCTTCGACTGGATCTATTTTTATTGTTTCACCTTGCCCCCCGCCAGTTAGCCGAAATGTTTCCTTTTCTAATGAGAATTTCTTTTTTGTTGTTTTCTTCAGATTCTCATATTTATTTTTCAGAGTTTTCTCATCTCTGAAGCCATTTGTCGAGATCGAATTGAAAACGTCGCGAATCTCTTCCCAAGCTGCCTTTTTTAGCTTACTGGTGACTGCGTTCGTTTTTTTGTTTTCTATGATGTGTTTAAATTGTTTCACACAGTCCACCAGTATTTCAATTTCTTCCATTGAAAAGTTAGTGTTTCTTTTAACTTGCGTAATTTCCATTATTGATTAGTATAATTCTACACTAAATTAACAATTAACTACAGTCTACACTATTAGCACTCGTCACAAGAAAAGAGCGATGTGTATCTTACCATAAGGTATTTTTGCAGGTTAAGAAAATCAGACTTGACGCTGTGACACTGAACTTTGACATGATGATTTGGCATTTGACAGTCTCATAGTACAATAAAGGTAGTCGCACACTCAAAATTGTAACATAAACGTAGTTTAGCTAAACTCAGTTCAAAGTTGGATTGAAAAAGCCAAACTAACTTGAACTCGGTTTAAATGTTAAACTCCGCTTAACTAAACTTAAGTTTAAACCACTATTGAAAAAACGGCCCTTACGCATATGTTTTAAATAACGGAATGCCATCAATTTTCAACGTTCCTAAATAATCCGTCGTCTTTGCGAAAATATCTTTGAAGTACTCCAAAGTGTTTGGCCTAATAGGTGCCTTATATCCTTTCCAAATGGATTCCTTCAATTTAAAATGTAAAAATTCTATCTACAGGGTGTCCCAGACTTAATTGACCAGGCCATATCTCATATACAGGTTGAGATAATCGAGCCGAATAAAAGGCATATTATTATAATTTTTCAAGCTGTATAACATGACAGCATGAAAACAACCCCCATTCCAACATCCCCTTAGTTACAGCCCCCATCCTTAAAATAATGAATAGCACCCTGTATATATTTCTGTATATTCAAAACCAGTATTCGATTCTCTATTCAGATGATTTTTCAGATTCAAAATTGGTTGAGAAATAACCAAGAAAAGGTTCATCAAGGTGGTCATGACTTTTTATCTGAACTTTCTCTGAATGACTTTAGCTGTCAAAATTTATCAATATTTTGATCATAGTTTTTAATTAGCAGATCACAGTCATCATTTAGGTTCATGATAAAGTGCTTTGTCTCTTGTTTTATTTTTTTTTTAATTTCCCAATAAATCAGAATTATTAAATAAATTGTTTGGACTTTAATTATAATAATAACTATCAAACCTGTTGAAAAAACTATGACTAAATATTGATAAACTTTGACAGCAAAAGTCATCCAGAGAAAGTTAAGATAAAAAGTCATGACCACTTTGATGAACTTTTTCTTGGTTATTTCTCAACCAATTTTGAATCTGAAAAATCATCTGAATTGATAATCAAATACTGATTTTGAATATACAAAAATATATACAGGGTGCTATTCATTGTTTTAAGGGTGAGGGCTGTAACTTAGGGGATGTTGAAGTGGGGGTTGTTTTCATGCTGTCATGTTATACAGCTTGAAAAATTATAATAATATGCCTTTTATTCGGCTCGATTATCTCAACCTGTATATGAGATATGGCCTGGTCAATTAAGTCTGGGACACCCGGTATAATACGTAGGAATTCCACAGTTACATAAGTTTGTTCAAAACCATCAAATTTAGTTTTGTCTAGATATTCAATGGCATCTGCTACACTACTACTTACGGTTTGAGCAGCCAGCCGCACATTCATAATTTTATTTCTGTAATTTACATGATTTACATTGCCAATGTTAATTTTTCTGCAGTTTGAATATCATCTAATGCTTTGATATAACTCCAGGAAAATTCTGCATGGCTGTAGGTGCTGGAATCAGTAATAAGCATCAAAAGGTGATTTCTATCTTGAAATTTAGCATTAGGTAGGTACTTACACAAAGTCCTTGACTTCAATCTTCCTTATAGCGCCTGGCTTGAACATTCTGAAGCGAAAATAGTGTGAAGAAACTCGGATATGATGAACACAAATTAAGTTAAACGTTAAACAACGAGTGACTGTACAAATATTCAACAATCAAAACGTATTACTTGAATTCGTTTTTGCTTTGCACAATGCAGCATGTAAAAAGTAGCAAGGCAAAGGCAAGAACAAAGAGATTTTCCCTGAGTTGGAAGTTAGATTTCTTTCGGAAAAGCAGTTTCTGGCCAATTTCAACATATGGCAAACGTCTAAAGTATAGAATCAACACGTCCTTGACTTCAATCTTCCTTATAGCGCCTGGCTTGAACATTCTGAAGCGAAAATAGTCTGAAGAAACTCGGATATGATGAACACAAATTAAGTTAAACGTTAAACAACGAGTGACTGTACAAATATTCAACAATCAAAAGGTATTACTTGAATTCGTTTTTGCTTTGCACAATGCAGCATGTAAAAAGTAGCAAGGCAAAGGCAAGAACAAAGAGATTTTCCCTGAGTTGGAAGTTAAGTTTCTTTCGGAAAAGCAGTTTCTGGCCAATTTCAACATATGGCAAACGTCTAAAGTATAGAATCAACACGTCCTTGACTTCAATCTTCCTTATAGCGCCTGGCTTGAACATTCTGAAGCGAAAATAGTGTGAAGAAACTCGGATATGATGAACACATATTATGTTAAACGTTAAACAACGAGTGACTGTACAAATATTCAACAATCAAAAGGTATTACTTGAATTCGTTTTTGCTTTGCACAATGCAGCATGTAAAAAGTAGCAAGGCAAAGGCAAGAACAAAGAGATTTTCCCTGAGTTGGAAGTTAGGTTTCTTTCGGAAAAGCAGTTTCTGGCCAATTTCAACATATGGCAAACGTCTAAAGTATAGAATCAACACGTCCTTGACTTCAATCTTCCTTATAGCGCCTGGCTTGAACATTCTGAAACGAAAATAGTGTGAAGAAACTCGGATATGATGAACACAAATTAAGTTAAACGTTAAACAACGAGTGACTGTACAAATATTCAACAATCAAAAGGTATTACTTGAATTCGTTTTTGCTTTGCACAATGCAGCATGTAAAAAGTAGCAAGGCAAAGGCAAGAACAAAGAGATTTTCCCTGAGTTGGAAGTTAGATTTCTTTCGGAAAAGCAGTTTCTGGCCAATTTCAACATATTTTTTTTTAATAATAATAATATTTATTTACGCCATAAAGCATTTCACAATGATAGCAAATACAATGCTTCGCCTAATGCGAATCTGAAATGAATAAGCTAATAAAGAAAATTTCTAATAGATTTCTTAATCTTAACGGGAGTAAAAGATAGATCCAAACATTCACTGCAAGAATTAACTGCTATACAACATTTGTCAACAGGACAATTGGAGCCATAGTAGGTTCTATGGTAGTTCACATGCAGGATAGCTCTCCCACGCACAACACGAGTGGGAACATGTAATGAAAATAGCGATAAGAGCTCCACACATCGTGTGTCACCAGACAGCACCCTGCAAGCGAAGCAAACAGAAAAATAAATATGTCTCGTTGATAGAGAGCTCAATCCGAAATATACCAATAGATGACTATATAAATCCCCAATGAACCTTATATTCATCTCAAAACATAAAAACTTAACTAAGTTTCTCTGAACCCTCTCCAATCTATCAATGTAAGTACAAAAGTAAGGAAACCATATAATATTACAATAGTCACAACACTTCTTACAAGAGAATTGTATAGCAACATAATAGATTTTATATTGAAGTGTTTCGTTGTAATCCTCTTCACAAATCCCAGCCTCTTATTAGCCTTCGATATAACCATATTGATATGTGCACCAAAATTTAACTGTGAGTCCATTACGACGCCCAAGTCAGATATAAGATTCTCAGTTTTCAATGCGACATTATTGATAAAGTAGGTATAGTTTAAATTGTGTATTTTCTTTGAAAAACGCATAGAGCTACATTTACTGATATTCAGATGTAAATCATTTTGTTCACACCATTGAAATATACGATCAACGTCTGACTGGAGGTAGTCAGAATCATTGGCGGATTTAACCTCAATGAAGACCTTCATATCATCGGCATACAGTAAAAATTTAGAGTGATGTATCACATTTCCAATGTCATTTATAAAAATTAGAAACAACAGGGGGCCCAGGTGGGAGCCCTGGGGAACACCTGATGTAACTGGAAAAGATTCAGAAAAATAGTTACCTATTTTAACAGTCTGAGTACGGTTTTTAATAAAACAGCTTATCCAAGAAGACAGAGGTTCACCTATGCCATAAGATCTTAACTTCCCTAACAATATGGAGTGATTGACGCTGTCAAACGTTTTACTAAAGTCAGTGTAGACAGCGTCAACCACGCATCCCTGTTCCAATGAATTTAATATAAAATTTGTGAATATAAACAAATTGGTTGTTGTGGATTTACCCTCCAGGAAACCATGCTGTTCATCGATAATAACATTTCTAAATATATATGAGAGTTTGTGAGCAACAATCTTATCTAAAAGCTTAGAGATGCAAGACTGCATACTGATTGCTCATCAACATATGGCAAACGTCTAAAGTATAGAATAAACACGTCCTTGACTTCAATCTTCCTTATAGCGCCTGGCTTGAACATTCTGAAGCGAAAATAGTGTGAAGAAACTCGGATATGATGAACACAAATTAAGTTAAACGTTAAACAACGAGTGACTGTACAAATATTCAACAATCAAAAGGTATTACTTGAATTCGTTTTTGCTTTGCACAATGCAGCATGTAAAAAGTAGCAAGGCAAAGGCAAGAACAAAGAGATTTTCCCTGAGTTGGAAGTTAAGTTTCTTTCGGAAAAGCAGTTTCTGGCCAATTTCAACATATGGCAAACGTCTAAAGTATAGAATCAACACGTCCTTGACTTCAATCTTCCTTATAGCGCCTGGCTTGAACATTCTGAAGCGAAAATAGTGTGAAGAAACTCGGATATGATGAACACAAATTAAGTTAAACGTTAAACAACGAGTGACTACAAATATTCAACAATCAAAAGGTATTACTTGAATTCGTTTTTGCTTTGCACAATGCAGCATGTAAAAAGTAGCAAGGCAAAGGCAAGAACAAAGAGATTTTCCCTGAGTTGGAAGTTAGGTTTCTTTCGGAAAAGCAGTTTTTGGCCAATTTCAACATATGGCAAACGTCTAAAGTATACAATAAACACGTCCTTGACTTCAATCTTCCTTATAGCGCCTGGCTTGAACATTCTGAAGCGAAAATAGTGCGAAGAAACTCGGATATGATGAACACAAATTATGTTAAACGTTAAACAACGAGTGACTGTACAAATATTCAACAATCAGAAGGTATTACTTGAATTCGTTTTTGCTTTGCACAATGCAGCATGTAAAAAGTAGCAAGGCAAAGGCAATAACAAAGAGATTTTCCCTGAGTTGGAAGTTAGGTTTCTTTCGGAAAAGCAGTTTCTGGCCAATTTCAAAATATGGCAAACGTCTAAAGTATAGAATCAACACGTCCTTGACTTCAATCTTCCTTATAGCGCCTGGCTTGAACATTCTGAAACGAAAATAGTGTGAAGAAACTCGGATATGATGAACACAAATTAAGTTAAACGTTAAACAACGAGTGACTGTACAAATATTCAACAATCAAAAGGTATTACTTGAATTCGTTTTTGCTTTGCACAATGCAGCATGTAAAAAGTAGCAAGGCAAAGGTAAGAACAAAGAGATTTTCCCTGAGTTGGAAGTTAGATTTCTTTCGGAAAAGCAGTTTCTGGCCAATTTCAACATATGGCAAACGTCTAAAGTATAGAATAAACACGTCCTTGACTTCAATCTTCCTTATAGCGCCTGGCTTGAACATTCTGAAGCGAAAATAGTGTGAAGAAACTCGGATATGATGAACACAAATTAAGTTAAACGTTAAACAACGAGTGACTGTACAAATATTCAACAATCAAAAGGTATTACTTGAATTCGTTTTTGCTTTGCACAATGCAGCATGTAAAAAGTAGCAAGGCAAAGGCAAGAACAAAGAGATTTTCCCTGAGTTGGAAGTTAGGTTTCTTTCGGAAAAGCAGTTTCTGGCCAATTTCAACATATGGCAAACGTCTAAAGTATAGAATCAACACGTCCTTTACTTCAATCTTCCTTATAGCGCCTGGCTTGAACATTCTGAAGCGAAAATAGTGTGAAGAAACTCGGATATGATGAACACAAATTAAGTTAAACGTTAAACAACGAGTGACTGTACAAATATTCAACAATCAAAAGGTATTACTTGAATTCGTTTTTGCTTTGCACAATGCAGCATGTAAAAAGTAGCAAGGCAAAGGCAAGAACAAAGAGATTTTCCCTGAGTTGAAAGTTAGGTTTCTTTCGGAAAAGCAGTTTCTGGCCAATTTCAACATATGGCAAACGTCTAAAGTATAGAATCAACACGTCCTTGACTTCAATCTTCCTTATAGCGCCTGGCTTGAACATTCTGAAGCGAAAATAGTGTGAAGAAACTCGGATATGATGAACACAAATTAAGTTAAACGTTAAACAACGAGTGACTACAAATATTCAACAATCAAAAGGTATTACTTGAATTCGTTTTTGCTTTGCACAATGCAGCATGTAAAAAGTAGCAAGGCAAAGGCAAGAACAAAGAGATTTTCCCTGAGTTGGAAGTTAGGTTTCTTTCGGAAAAGCAGTTTCTGGCCAATTTCAACATATGGCAAACGTCTAAAGTATACAATGAACACGTCCTTGACTTCAATCTTCCTTATAGCGCCTGGCTTGAACATTCTGAAGCGAAAATAGTGTGAAGAAACTCGGATATGATGAACACAAATTATGTTAAACGTTAAACAACGAGTGACTGTACAAATATTCAACAATCAAAAGGTATTACTTGAATTCGTTTTTGCTTTGCACAATGCAGCATGTAAAAAGTAGCAAGGCAAAGGCAAGAACAAAGAGATTTTCCCTGAGTTGGAAGTTAGGTTTCTTTCGGAAAAGCAGTTTCTGGCCAATTTCAACATATGGCAAACGTCTAAAGTATAGAATCAACACGTCCTTGACTTCAATCTTCCTTATAGCGCCTGGCTTGAACATTCTGAAACGAAAATAGTGTGAAGAAACTCGGATATGATGAACACAAATTAAGTTAAACGTTAAACAACGAGTGACTGTACAAATATTCAACAATCAAAAGGTATTACTTGAATTCGTTTTTGCTTTGCACAATGCAGCATGTAAAAAGTAGCAAGGCAAAGGCAAGAACAAAGAGATTTTCCCTGAGTTGGAAGTTAGATTTCTTTCGGAAAAGCAGTTTCTGGCCAATTTCAACATATTTTTTTTTTAATAATAATAATATTTATTTACGCCATAAAGCATTTCACAATGATAGCAAATACAATGCTTCGCCTAATGCGAATCTGAAATGAATAAGCTAATAAAGAAAATTTCTAATAGATTTCTTAATCTTAACGGGAGTAAAAGATAGATCCAAACATTCACTGCAAGAATTAACTGCTATACAACATTTGTCAACAGGACAATTGGAGCCATAGTAGGTTCTATGGTAGTTCACATGCAGGATAGCTCTCCCACGCACAACACGAGTGGGAACATGTAATGAAAATAGCGATAAGAGCTCCACACATCGTGTGTCACCAGACAGCACCCTGCAAGCGAAGCAAACAGAAAAATAAATATGTCTCGTTGATAGAGAGCTCAATCCGAAATATACCAATAGATGACTATATAAATCCCCAATGAACCTTATATTCATCTCAAAACATAAAAACTTAACTAAGTTTCTCTGAACCCTCTCCAATCTATCAATGTAAGTACAAAAGTAAGGAAACCATATAATATTACAATAGTCACAACACTTCTTACAAGAGAATTGTATAGCAACATAATAGATTTTATATTGAAGTGTTTCGTTGTAATCCTCTTCACAAATCCCAGCCTCTTATTAGCCTTCGATATAACCATATTGATATGTGCACCAAAATTTAACTGTGAGTCCATTACGACGCCCAAGTCAGATATAAGATTCTCAGTTTTCAATGCGACATTATTGATAAAGTAGGTATAGTTTAAATTGTGTATTTTCTTTGAAAAACGCATAGAGCTACATTTACTGATATTCAGATGTAAATCATTTTGTTCACACCATTGAAATATACGATCAACGTCTGACTGGAGGTAGTCAGAATCATTGGCGGATTTAACCTCAATGAAGACCTTCATATCATCGGCATACAGTAAAAATTTAGAGTGATGTATCACATTTCCAATGTCATTTATAAAAATTAGAAACAACAGGGGGCCCAGGTGGGAGCCCTGGGGAACACCTGATGTAACTGGAAAAGATTCAGAAAAATAGTTACCTATTTTAACAGTCTGAGTACGGTTTTTAATAAAACAGCTTATCCAAGAAGACAGAGGTTCACCTATGCCATAAGATCTTAACTTCCCTAACAATATGGAGTGATTGACGCTGTCAAACGTTTTACTAAAGTCAGTGTAGACAGCGTCAACCACGCATCCCTGTTCCAATGAATTTAATATAAAATTTGTGAATATAAACAAATTGGTTGTTGTGGATTTACCCTCCAGGAAACCATGCTGTTCATCGATAATAACATTTCTAAATATATATGAGAGTTTGTGAGCAACAATCTTATCTAAAAGCTTAGAGATGCAAGACTGCATACTGATTGCTCATCAACATATGGCAAACGTCTAAAGTATAGAATAAACACGTCCTTGACTTCAATCTTCCTTATAGCGCCTGGCTTGAACATTCTGAAGCGAAAATAGTGTGAAGAAACTCGGATATGATGAACACAAATTAAGTTAAACGTTAAACAACGAGTGACTGTACAAATATTCAACAATCAAAAGGTATTACTTGAATTCGTTTTTGCTTTGCACAATGCAGCATGTAAAAAGTAGCAAGGCAAAGGCAAGAACAAAGAGATTTTCCCTGAGTTGGAAGTTAAGTTTCTTTCGGAAAAGCAGTTTCTGGCCAATTTCAACATATGGCAAACGTCTAAAGTATAGAATCAACACGTCCTTGACTTCAATCTTCCTTATAGCGCCTGGCTTGAACATTCTGAAGCGAAAATAGTGTGAAGAAACTCGGATATGATGAACACAAATTAAGTTAAACGTTAAACAACGAGTGACTACAAATATTCAACAATCAAAAGGTATTACTTGAATTCGTTTTTGCTTTGCACAATGCAGCATGTAAAAAGTAGCAAGGCAAAGGCAAGAACAAAGAGATTTTCCCTGAGTTGGAAGTTAGGTTTCTTTCGGAAAAGCAGTTTTTGGCCAATTTCAACATATGGCAAACGTCTAAAGTATACAATAAACACGTCCTTGACTTCAATCTTCCTTATAGCGCCTGGCTTGAACATTCTGAAGCGAAAATAGTGCGAAGAAACTCGGATATGATGAACACAAATTATGTTAAACGTTAAACAACGAGTGACTGTACAAATATTCAACAATCAAAAGGTATTACTTGAATTCGTTTTTGCTTTGCACAATGCAGCATGTAAAAAGTAGCAAGGCAAAGGCAATAACAAAGAGATTTTCCCTGAGTTGGAAGTTAGGTTTCTTTCGGAAAAGCAGTTTCTGGCCAATTTCAAAATATGGCAAACGTCTAAAGTATAGAATCAACACGTCCTTGACTTCAATCTTCCTTATAGCGCCTGGCTTGAACATTCTGAAACGAAAATAGTGTGAAGAAACTCGGATATGATGAACACAAATTAAGTTAAACGTTAAACAACGAGTGACTGTACAAATATTCAACAATCAAAAGGTATTACTTGAATTCGTTTTTGCTTTGCACAATGCAGCATGTAAAAAGTAGCAAGGCAAAGGTAAGAACAAAGAGATTTTCCCTGAGTTGGAAGTTAGATTTCTTTCGGAAAAGCAGTTTCTGGCCAATTTCAACATATGGCAAACGTCTAAAGTATAGAATAAACACGTCCTTGACTTCAATCTTCCTTATAGCGCCTGGCTTGAACATTCTGAAGCGAAAATAGTGTGAAGAAACTCGGATATGATGAACACAAATTAAGTTAAACGTTAAACAACGAGTGACTGTACAAATATTCAACAATCAAAAGGTATTACTTGAATTCGTTTTTGCTTTGCACAATGCAGCATGTAAAAAGTAGCAAGGCAAAGGCAAGAACAAAGAGATTTTCCCTGAGTTGGAAGTTAGGTTTCTTTCGGAAAAGCAGTTTCTGGCCAATTTCAACATATGGCAAACGTCTAAAGTATAGAATCAACACGTCCTTTACTTCAATCTTCCTTATAGCGCCTGGCTTGAACATTCTGAAGCGAAAATAGTGTGAAGAAACTCGGATATGATGAACACAAATTAAGTTAAACGTTAAACAACGAGTGACTGTACAAATATTCAACAATCAAAAGGTATTACTTGAATTCGTTTTTGCTTTGCACAATGCAGCATGTAAAAAGTAGCAAGGCAAAGGCAAGAACAAAGAGATTTTCCCTGAGTTGAAAGTTAGGTTTCTTTCGGAAAAGCAGTTTCTGGCCAATTTCAACATATGGCAAACGTCTAAAGTATAGAATCAACACGTCCTTGACTTCAATCTTCCTTATAGCGCCTGGCTTGAACATTCTGAAGCGAAAATAGTGTGAAGAAACTCGGATATGATGAACACAAATTAAGTTAAACGTTAAACAACGAGTGACTGTACAAATATTCAACAATCAAAAGGTATTACTTGAATTCGTTTTTGCTTTGCACAATGCAGCATGTAAAAAGTAGCAAGGCAAAGGCAAGAACAAAGAGATTTTCCCTGAGTTGGAAGTTAGGTTTCTTTCGGAAAAGCAGTTTCTGGCCAATTTCAACATATGGCAAACGTCTAAAGTATAGAATCAACACGTCCTTGACTTCAATCTTCCTTATAGCGCCTGGCTTGAACATTCTGAAGCGAAAATAGTGTGAAGAAACTCGGATGTGATGAACACAAATTAAGTTAAACGTTAAACAACGAGTGACTGTACAAATATTCAACAATCAAAAGGTATTACTTGAATTCGTTTTTGCTTTGCACAATGCAGCATGTAAAAAGTAGCAAGGCAAAGGCAAGAACAAAGAGATTTTCCCTGAGTTGGAAGTTAGATTTCTTTCGGAAAAGCAGTTTCTGGCCAATTTCAACATATGGCAAACGTCTAAAGTATACAATAACCACGAATTGCGCTATTAATAGGATGAGCAAAATAAGGTTTTAGTTTGCCATACTCAATATTGCAACCGAATTTGTTGTATGAAGATATTGACACTTGGCCCATCTGAAGTTATGGAGCTTTGGACGTATCTTTTCCATCAACTGATCTTCATCCATATCCTCATTAGTTATGGCTTCAGCCACAGCATGGAGCTCATCTTCGGTGAGATATTTTGAGAAACGATAATTAAAACGTTATATTTCTTATGTTTGACAAGTTTAAGTTACTTTTGTGAAGGGTAAAACGGCCGGAGTAGTGTTATATTACAAATACGCCATAAAAAAATGAACTATTGACAAAAATGTAGGTACTTACATAACTAGGCGCGTGGTGTATTTTGTGCTCCGTACGGAGCCGCCGCAAATTTGTACGAAAATTGTCGCATTACTGGCACAGAGATCGTATCGACACTGACAGTGCGGGTAAACAACACTTCACCAAGGTTAGATAGCCACCCCGAGTGCGCATGAAGTATTAAACAAAAATGGACGCCACCATAGGGTGTACAAAATACACCAGCGCGAGTAATTAAAAGTTAATCTCCTTTATAACAATTCTGAATGTGCCTATTATTAACCTATTGATTAACCCTTTTTAAAGTGACTCACATTCAAGAAATGAGATGAAAAAGACAGCAGCTATGTGAAATAAATATAGGTAATTTACTGATAATGATAATCACAATACACATGTTGCATTTTTGTACACCCATTAGATATAAATAAATAAATTAAAAACTAAATAAATAAACGTAGATATATGGGTAGGGTAGATTGCCCAGTGAATGAAGATTTAAGGACAGGTTTTCCTTTGCACCTCAATGGTAGCTTTTATTTATGGTTTATTAGATCGCAGAATTTTTTTATGTAAGCCAAGTTACATACATTTTGATATAAATAAATAAAAATGACACTTACTAGTTAGTAATATTTAATAAAAATAAATTATTCGAAAAGATCCTAAAAACTAGTAAATGAACATTGTATTCAAAATACATAAACTAGGTAGGTAGGTGTATCATAAAAAAACAAAAAACCTATTAGTTGCATAAACTAAGGTAGGATATTGTCATAATTTAAAAACAAAGTATACAGGCCTTATAATCTGAGTTTTGTGATACCAAATCTGATCATTAGATTTTGGTCATTTCCATTTTTTATTTAAAGTTTCCTCCATCACATTTATTTCGTAATCCGGCTATCAATTGCCTTAATCAGTCCCGGATATTGTTTGTTGTCATAGTCCACTATAACATAATCTCCTATATTTAGAGTCTCTGGAGTTTAAGCTGGGTCTTAGTCGCTTAAAACCTCGTGTTCATGGCAGTTCTCATTGTTTTCCTATAGGTATTTATTCCTTTTTTGTTATTTCAGAGTTATCTTGTTTTTCTTCTCTTTTAATCTTTCTAAGTTGAATTTTCTCTTTTTTAACATCATCTCCCATAACTGGAGTTTCTGCTGGACCCTGTTCGCTGAAAAGTTCATAGGTATGGCAGTTTTCAATGTCGCGTTTTCTTTTATTCACTTTCTTTTTGGTTGCTTCAGTGTTTTGTTTTTTTCTTCTCTTTTAACCTTTCTGAGTTTTATGCCACCTTCCTTCTCTTTTTTGACTTTTTCTTGTTGTTTGTAATAATTCACCCATTTGGATGCAGTGATTGCAAAAGGCATTTTTTGTTTGAGAAATTTATATTTTTTTTAAGATTTTTCGTCGTGGTGTGGCCAGTGTAGATGTTTTTCCCAAATTTCATTTTCGTTGGTTATTTTTGACCTTATCAAAATGTTTGAATGAACTTGAATCTTGTTATTGGTGGTGTCTATCTCAGTTAATTTTTCAGGCCTTTCAATGATGTTAATGACGTAATCCAAAATAATTAAATCCATTATTTCGTGGCACATAAGTACTTTTTCTTCTAAAATTTTGTCTTTTTCAAAAAATAATTCAGTAGATACAACAATATTTTCAATATCACAGCCTGAAACATCGATTTGGATCTTTTCAGTTTTAAAAGCCAAGTCACTGTCGACTGCAGAATATAAAACACCATCTTTCGAGGGGTAAGTCATTTGTAAACAATTCTGAAAATTTCGGAATTTCATTATCAAATTCATTTTCTACTAATGGACTGTCAACAATTTCTACTGGACTGTCTACCGACAGGTTGGACTTACAAAATTCCCATAGGGCATAAGTACTGTTCTTATCTGTTGCTATTTACGTTTTGGGCCCTTTGAAATATGTTTTTTTTTAAATTATAAAACAATAAAAAGGCGAAAAACTTCAATTATGAGAATTACAACTCTTCCAAGCAATGTTAAAACTACGGAATCCAGCGTAAGACTGAATTGTCTTATTATTACAAAATTATATTTCTACGACAATAATTGTTTATATTTTAAAGTTCACTCCTCTAGAAGCTAAGGTTACACTTTCCTGTGGGAAAGTAGAATATAGAAGATTTCCATCTACCAAGGTATTTCTAGAAATGCATATTTGCATTGTTTCAGAGTTGAAAGAACGTTATTATAATATGTCCAACAACGGGATGTCAAAGAATTAAGTAATAAAATTTGGATTCCAAATTTCGTATAGCATGTGTGGTTTGGATCTGACTGATATGATATGCTGATGAGTCCATAATAAGGACGAAACGGTACCGTCCATGTCTTCAGTCTTCTCCTCGCATGCTGTACGAAAGTTTTCTAATTTGTTCTGTAAAGAATCTTTAGTGGCAAATTTAAATTAGAACCTAAAATCCCAATAAAATTCATCAAATATTATATAATCTTGATGATAACGGTATATATTGTAACAAACTATTTTTCCCGGTTGAGGAAAACTATTTTTCCCGGTTGAGGAAAAAAATAGTTGTTTTGTGAGCTATCTCAGCCGAGAATAAAACACTCGATAATTTTAACAATTTTAACAATTTCTCAGGTTCTCTCTCAGGGGTGTTTGGAGAATAGTGGAGAGCAGAAGCATAAATGCAATAATCACACACACACATGGTACTAATTAACCCGTTTATTATAAAAAAATTAAAAGTGAATTAATTAAATGAATGATTCTATGGCTTACAAATTTGGATTGATTAAATTATGATAGAATGACACATTTAGTTAAGGTAAGCTGGGGCCACTGGGCCCAGGGGGTAAGTGGGCCATGAGTCTGTCATTTTCTAATCTGCTGCCACGAACATATTCAAACAGTTGGCTACGGTGTATCAGCCTGTTAACTTGTCAGAACAATGAATATCAACATTACAACACCTCTAAGTAGAGTAAATTGAAATAAAATCTGAAATTTTTGACATGGTACCAAACATTGACACAAATTAAAACAGACCCAGATACCTCGGATTGAATTCAATTATCTTGCCTACAAAATAGACAAAGCAGGTCCAGTTGCCCCACTCTACTGAGGTAACTGGACCCAGGAGCGCGAAAAAAATAAAAAAATAATTTTAATTATTTTACTTATTACCATAATGCATGATAAATTTAAGGTACGCGGATCTCTTACAGGTAGACTTGTTTAAGATCCCTACACATTCACAAGTTCATTTTAACAAATCTTATTCGAATTAAATAAGTTCAAATTCATCAACCACATCAGCTGTTGTAAAATCATGACCCAGTTGCCCCAGCTTACCTTATGTTACGTTACTGCCATTTAGCATTTCTCGGGCGTGACAAAACAGTTGACAGAGCTGAGTTATTAACCAGAAAAAACTTATCTTTCAATCTTTCACGAAACTTGATAGGACTTCGGATCCGTGTTTCTGTAGTTAGTAGGTGAGCTTGACTAGACGGTCCTTACATTCTTTCTACAGGAGGCTTGATAGCATGGACTGCCCTGGTTATTAGGAATGGTGGCAATGGCGTCGGGTTTTTTGTCCTGTTCTTGTATCCGGGAAGTCGACTATGGAAATGCACATTTTTTAGTTCATGTCACCGGAATGGAAAATAGCTCCGAGGAAAGATTTTGAAAAAAGTTGTGATTCTTACTGGATGCTAGCTGGCTAGTGAGCTCACTGAAAAAAGGTTGATATCATGATTCAGGTTGTTTTCGGCAAAATAAATAGTATGGCAATTCAGGTCTGTCATTGTTAAAAAAGGCTCTTGATGTTTATCTTCCTCCAAAAAAAAAAAAAAAATTGAGAACAATTGTTTGTATTCAAAACCTTTCATGAAATACATATAGGAAAACATGTAATTTAGATAAAATTTTGGAAAAAAAAATTCATGTTTGAGATTAAAATAATTATTGTGATTCAACAGGCTAGGCTGTCTAAATTATGATTTCAGTTTCATAAACGACAATCTTATTCTCGGATACAGAAACTGTAACATTTAAGTATGCATTATAGGATTACGGGAAATTGTTACCGTTCCAATGGCAGACTAAAATTTCCAAGTCCCTCATTTCGCCGAAGATAAGTTCCATCATGATTTCCACCTTTTTCCATTCCAGCTTATCTAGCCCGCATGCAATAGTTGGAATTGCAATTTTTTCACCTTCTTACTTTCCAAATGATCTCTCATTGACATTAAAGATCTACAGAGATTTTTGTACGTAGGTTTTCCCGATGAGACTTCCTTTGTGACGAGATAATAGATGTATCTTGTACCTTCCTGCAAAACTGCCACTCCACCAGTTTTCTGATTTTGTGCTTTCAGAAAGTCCACACATCCGAGCTGCTGCTTGAAATCAATAGCTATGCCTGCTCCCATGGAGAAATCTTCGGCCACACAATCGGCCAAAGAGTACTCTCAGGAAACTTTGAATAGATCCCTGTTTGTGTGTTTTAAACAAGTAATTTCGATTTGAAAATTTCGAAGTAATGCGACTGTAAGTTTGTTGTACACTTCTTGTACTCGACTTTCAAATGAATTTAAATTGGACATTGTGTTATGACTGTTTGTATACATACACCACGAATAAAGAAAAATAATTTTTCTTATAATTTTCGGTAATATTTAATATGGATGTATTGTCTTGAGCTAAACAATTGGCACTGTTTGGGGAAATTATTTCGCTATGAACTAATAGGCGTTTAAAGGCGTTTTCAAACTGCCATGCCGATGGGTTGTTTGAAAAGCCACCCCTTCGTCGTACTGCAGAGAAAAACATTTCCAAGTGATCTTGGCTTAATTTATACGATAGTAGAAACTGTAAAACATCTGTTTTTACTAAGTCATTAAAAATACCTTGCAAACTCAATAAACATACAATTAAGCCAAGAAATCCAGTTTTCCTATTAGTACATAAAATATTGGTTCCTGTAGGTCCTTTCAAAGAACTTAAATAATTCACAAAATGGTCGACAGATTTTTTAAAGAAACTTTCACTTCCTTTAAATAGTGGTCTTTTATAGGACAGTTTACTGAAGGCATTTCGAGTGTTTAACAGGTCAAAAATGTTGTTGATATTTTTACAAAATTCAACCGTCCCTTCACTTTCTTGAAATGCTGATATATTTAAATCCGTGTCACAATATTCTAATGCATCAGCTACACTTAAGCTAAATGTTTGAACCGCAAGTTTTACCTTCATTTTTTCTTTAGAATACTGGATATGCCTGGAGCGTATTCTTGTAGCACAGTGAAGGCCAGACTCATTTTGTAATTCCCTAAACAATGACCATTTAATTACCCTGCCCTCACCGTCATATAGATTACCCCAGTCACCCAAAGCATTCCGAATTAACTTTACCATATGGCAAGCATCAAGGATAATATACAGGTGGTCCCTCTAACTGGAATAAATTCTGTAACTCGAAGGGGTGGAATTCAAAAAAATTATCTTCATACACATTCATTGTAACTTTTTCCAAGCTTCATTCTGAGGGTAACTATTTTTCCATATACCAACCCCCTAGGGGTGAAACCACCCCTAACTTTTTTTTTCTGAATATAAGGGTAGGTCAAGTGACACGTATTTGAAAAGCTTATGTGAAAAGGAATACGACACACTATTTATTTGCTGAAAAATTCTGAACATATCTTATTAAAATCAACTTTTAAGATAATAAACAAATAAACTTATTTTCTTGTCAAAGAAAGTTTCATGTCCCAAATTTTTGGAAAGTAACCGACAATTTAATTATTTTTTTTGTTCAAAAAGAGGATATGCTAATGGGGTACACTCATATTCTAACGAATATGTTCAAAATGATGCCCAATTCTTTCTTGGCAAAGAGCCAATCTGTCGTAAAACCCATTTCTAACGTTTCGAAATACTTCGGGTGAAATATTTCTAGCTTCAAGGGTAATTCTGTCCCTCAAATCCTGAAGATTGGTTGGTGGTGTAACATAAACCTTGTTTTTTAAATATCCCCACAAGAAAAAGTCCATAGGATTGAGATCCGGGGATCTTGGAGGCCATTCAAGTGCACCTCTTCGACCAATCCACCTATTTGGAAAAATTTGATCTAAGTAGTTGCGAACTGGCAATGCATAGTGCGCTGGAGCGCCATCTTGTTGGTACCAAATTCTGTTGTCAAATTCATTTTGATTTGCGGTTGGAAATTGATGACGCAAATGTGGGACGAGCTCATCCCGGAGCAGTGAAAGATATGATGGCCCATCAAGATTATTATCTATAAAAAAAGGTCCGACAACTTGGTCTCCAATAATCCCAGCCCATACATTTAATTTTTGTGGACGTTGAGTGTGGGTTTCTCGCATCCAATGGGGGTTGTTATCAGACCAATAACGGCAGTTATGATGATTCACTTCACCATGCAAAGTAAACGTGCATTCATCCGAAAAGAGTATCCAGTTCAGTTGCATCTGATCGCGGTCAATGAAGTCCATCATTTGCTCACAAAACTCATTTCGGCGATCTGGATCTTCATCAGACAACTCTTGAAGCATCTGCATCTTGTAAGGGTGCATCTTTCCAGTTTTCAAAATCTTTAAAACTGTTTGATGACTGATCTCGTTATCGCGAGCCAATTGCCGAGCTGGAGTTATGGGGTTTTCTTGGAGAGCCAACAAAACGTCAAGTTTTGTATTGTCGTCCACTACAGGCGCTCTTTTTCTTGGCACGTCCCTTACAGAACCGAATTCTCTATAGCGCTTTTCTATTTTGCTAACTGTGCCTTGAGAAAGACGCGGCAAATCGGGATGGTTTGCTTGAAATAATTCAGCTACCTCAGCTTGAGTGCGACTTCGTTCACCGTATCCAATCATCATTAATATTTCAATGCGAAGGGCTTCCGTTAGGTGACGCATGTTAAATTATTTACTACGATGATGTACAGATTGGAACACTTCACTAGAGTCACTAGAGATAGAGAAACTAAGTACCTTTTGAATAAACGAGCAAAGAGAATTGCAAGGAACAATTAATCAAAATTTACCAACGTTGACGGTGTAACAAATCTACCACACAACTGACAATCGGATCTAAAACAGAGAAGATGAAAAAGTTTTTTCATCGATGATAAGATTAGACTTTCTGCGATAATAAATGCACGTTATCCGTTTAGTACATTTTTTGCTACCGGTCATTCATATATTGTGTCTTTATTTACGGGATTTAAAAAATAAGGTGTAATTTTTGGAAAGTGCAAGTTAGCCCCTAATAAATGACACATAGCTATATTTGAAGCACATCCATCAAAAGTCAAACTCTTGATGGAAATTCCAGTGCCCCCAAGTTGTTGAAGACAACCTTTTACCAAGTTTGCCTTTTCTTCACCAGACAATGAATTTATCAAAAAATAAGCTACTGGTACTTTCCACCTACAGTTGTATCCAACCACCATAAAAACCAACACATTTTTAGCTCTAGGTAAAACATCGCTTTCCTACAAACCTGTACCAAAGTTTATATACCCAACATGTCTACTTCCTGTCCACTGAACATGCTCTCGAATAGACATTTCATCTATAATCAAACCAGCTACTAATTTTTTGCCATTTTGTTCTTCTAGCTGAACTTTATTTTTAATAGCATTTAATGCTTGATAACTATATCCTGGTGACCCGTCAATGCAGCTATTATACCATTTCGACAGAGTTCTAGCATGTGGTAAAGACTTGACACCAAATATACGACGCACATACTCGTATGCTGATGAAGAATAGAAATTCAGGGTTGGAGCAAATGATCTTAATTCTGGAGTGTATTTTGCACATAATCCTTTTTTTAGCTGTCTAAACAATATTTCCTTGATGGGACCAGGAATACTTTCCTAAAAAAAGTTAGTTATTTTAAAAAGTGCCCAAAATCATGCAATATGACTCTATATCTGCACAAAAAAAAAGGTTTCTCATAAAAATAATATTCTACATAAAGCATGCACTATGTACTACAAAAATACCCAAATTTGTTTAGGTATCTACCTTCAATATAAACGACTGGTCTGATGATAATTTTTTGCTTCTGGATAATTCATCAATTAGTGCATTTAGGTTTTTTATTTTCTTATTAAGTCGACTGATTCTACCCTGGTAATATTTATTCATTTTCCTGTATCTACATACAGTGGCATTTGAAATTTTCCAAAATTTCTTCCTCCTTTCTGGAATTTCTAAGTCGCTCTCCTTGAAATCTCCGAAGACTATTGGATCTCGTTTATTTCTAAAAATAGACAATATCAATAAGAAATATTTTTTTAAATTTGTCAATAACTTAATAGCTATTTACGTTATAAGGACATAAAGTAGAGCTTCATGGGGGCACTTTTTTTAACGATTGATCGAGCTTGGGAGCGGGGCTCTATAATCAACTGTCCATAGAATTCGTAGCATATAAATCTTTATTATTTTTCCTTACCTCAAAAAAGGTTTTTGTTCCACACTAGGAAATGATTTTATTTTGGTAGGTATTGTATTATTTACTTGATTTTCGGGCTCTTTTACTTCTGGTACTTCTAAATCAACTTCCATTAACTGCACTTCAGGAAGTACGTCAGCCTTTCCTAAAAATGTATAGGTAGGTACTTATCAAGGAGGTATACTTATTATTTATATTGAAACTTATAAGCAAGTAAGTGGTAATTCTAAATATGTAATATTTGTTTTAAAGTGATATTTATATGATTTAAAACCCACCTTTATCATGGTTTACATCGAGTCTTCTAATGGGTTTTCGCTTCTTGATAACTTTGATGAGATGAGCAGGAAAGTCAAATTGTGATGGAACTGCTTGCTTTTTCAAGACTCGATTTCCATGGACATTGACCTCATAGTCATCCTCACTGAAATGCTTCTCACAAATAACAGCTGTATTGCCTGGATTATAATTGACCCTTCTAACAGCGTGTAACCATAACTTTTTCAAATTAGCATCTTTTGGGAATCTAAAAAACATTGAAGTACAGAGTAATATATACATGCAGCTGTTTTATTACTGGGGGTATTTAAAATAATATTGTTCATACATAAGGCCCCCCTCACACAGATAATATACCATTGAGTTTACAATACTACGATAATATACCTAAATCTAACCTATATTAAATTAATTACCTGTGAAATTTCATTTTTTCGCCTTTTTTCGACCTCGTAGTACAATTAATAGCAGAACACGATCTCATTTTAAAACGAGTCTCTCAAAAATATACGAGAAATAACAATAATATCTGATGAAGCACGCAAAATAGCACGCAAACGCACCAAGAACACGTGCACCAGGGAAGATGTTTTGCCACAACTAGCGCTTGCCTTTCCACCTTTCTCTCTTCCACTCCGTTGGCATAGATTCTTCAGCCGTTCGGCGAGTCCATTTCTATTTTCTAGTATGATACGTCAGTGGCTCATCGGTTGTTTATTATAAACTGAATGAAGCTACAGCGTTGCCACATGTTTAAATATTAGTGCCTGTCTATAAAACACTAAAGTGTCTCAGCGGTATGCATTTTTAAATGGGTTTTCAACTCTTAGGAATTTTTGAACATTGTTGAGACATATATGTCCCTACAGGAGTGGAAGGGTTACCAAGGTTTAGAGTCATCATTACTGTAACCATAGTGATTAAAACTATCATCGACTACTTTAACCAAGTTTAGAGTTACCAAAACTACTTTAACAAGGTTTAGAGTCGTTCCCAACTTGGTAGGCAAATTGGGTTCTAGGACCAATTTATTCCATGTTGTTGAAACATCAGCTTGAACGCGGAGTAGATTTGCTATAAATTGCATATACCTCTCCACTTGACCATAATGGTCAAGTTTGGTCAAGAAAGGTTGCATGTTACAAATACTTAAAAATGAGAAAAACGACATTGAAATTTTTTATCTGCCTATATGGGATCTTATAAATTTTTTTTGAAACGGATTGTATTGAGAAGTTTATTGTAATATATTGAATTGTTGTTGAATAATTGAAAAATAAAAGTTAAGAAATGTTTATTTTATTGACAAAAAAAAAAAAATCATACACACAATCATGTTTTTCTTTGGTAAAAATGAAATATAACAAAAATGTGTCATACACCTAAATAATAAATCAACTTTAATCTTTCTAAGCACAGATAAAACAGTATTATAACCATAAATTCTAATATACTAAACGAAATGACGATTTCATGTCATACATAAATTATCAAAAGTAACAAAATCGTATTTTCTGAATATATCAACTACGTAAAAAATATATAAAATTAAAGCGTCTTTTTGAACATAATTCAAAAGTTAGGTACAATTAACATAATATAGTTTATCCTATTATTGTAACTTCTGAACAAATAGTTACACTTATTTCTTAGGCTTAGTAGAAATTTTACTGAAAAGATTTTCATAATATTGCTTGTCCGCCTCTGGCATCCACGGATACATCGACTTCAGAGCATCTATCTTACTTTGAGGTAAAGTATGTTTGGTGTCAGTTTTCTTAATTATTGTAATTACCGGCATTGATTCTTCTGATCCAAGAGTTTTTTTTCGAATATTGCGAGTTTTGATTAAGCTAACTGTTTTATAATCACTTTCTGAAAATGATGTTTTATATTTACACGAACTTTTGTTAAATTCCAGTGCAACAACTTTTGAATAAGGTACTAGGCTATAATTCATTTTCACTGTGTAACAGCTGAAGTCCAGAAAATCATGATCCTGCATTTGCAAGACCTTAATAAGGTTTTCTTGAATTTATCTTAAGCAAAACTCGTAGAAGTGAAATAGGAGAGAAATATTCTACCTTTCTTAGGCTTCGTTAAATCACACTATGAACAGATTCAACTTCTTGTATGCATGAATGACCTTTTACCGAGAACTTCATTGTAATTTTTTTCAGATTTTGACTTTTTTGCTAAATATTGGCAATACCGTAGCTCATTAGACGGTTGCGGTTCTGAGGTACACATCACTCCAAAGTATAAGCTCTTCCAACAAAGGATTATCTTCTACAATTTTCTTAAAAATTTTGTAGACTGCACTGGCTATGTTATTACCACTTCGTCCTTGCATTGCCTCACACCAAATTGCACAATAAACATCTTTCTCAACAATTTTCTGCAAGTTATTGCAATTTCTAGAAGTGCAGTCTGAACAACATCTCTACCCTTCTTTTATACAAACACAAAATCATCTTTACTTAATTCAACTGCCTTTATTATGTTTAATAATCCCTTTTCAGTTGGGTTATTAACAATTGTGTCTTTTGAGCAATCACAAAGATGTCCACAAATCAAACTAAATTATTATTGTCTTCCATTTTCAAGTGATTGAACTACTAAATTGTTACTTTAGCTTAGCGGATTGGCTAAAAATCTATTGAAGTGTTCAGTATAAACTTATTTACCGAACTTTTTCGTAATTATAAAATTGATACGTTTCTTTGTAACTATTATTAAACACACTACAATAAGTTTTAAAACAATAAATACAATCACTACCACGTGCAACTACCACTTTCAGTACGAACCGCAAGTTCTGTGTATAATATTATTATAACGCTCAGCATAGGTAGTAGTGCGCTATCGCGTTAATCCCATTCCGAGAACCATTTTAAAAAATCGGTTTCTCGGAAACTATGAGACCTAACTCACTGCATCTTTTTTCAAAAACTTTTCTATAATGTTTTCTTCATTCAAGTCCGTACATATAGACATCTATTCCCAATAATTCACATAGCTACCCGCATGATGAAGTTTTCAATGCTCGGTTTTACTTGTGCCGACTTTACGGCCAATTATCTCAAAAAGTCCTTAACTTTTCGAACTTTGCTGAGTTCCACTAGAAGCGCTCTTGTTTTTTGAGTATATGCCGAAAAATTCATTACCGTAGCTCAAACCGTTGCTTTATGAGCGCGATGGATGTTTTAAAAAGCACAAATTTCTAATAATTTCTCGGGACCAGAAAATTCGATTTTTCAAAATTCGTTACTACTAAAAAAAGTTGTCACATTCCATTTCGGATGGACAAAATCATTCTCTACAAGATAGTGAAGGTATCATCTGGTTATACCTTCATAAAAAAACTACTAGAAATAAGCGAGATAGAGCAGCGATTTTACTCCACTAAAGATCATCACTCTTCACTTGAACTTTTACGAACAATTGTTCCACATTTCTTGATGCTGTTGACAACAAGCAATTTCTTAGGTTATTTATTACTCACCGCTACAATATCTTACAGGATGTCACCTACACGAATTAAAGAATGACAGAAAAGTAGCTCTCAACTTACCAAAAAGACTGTATCTTCGTAATGCCGTTTTATCTACAACAGAAGAAGAGTCTGTCCATTAGATAAATACTGGTGTCCTATGTGGGGTGGATGGTGGATGTTCACTGTATTCTACCCCCTGTTCACACTCTTTTGTTACTTGAAAACCTTAGAAGAAAGAATGCAAAACTTTTATTATTCCTAGTAAGTCCTTATAGGTATTTTTATTCACTTACCGTTTATTTCCAAATAGATTTTATATGAACAGGTGTATTTAATCCCACTTGACAAATAAGTAATAACTATTTACTATACTAATAAAATGTTGACTCCTTTTAATAATTTAAATTTGTCTTAATAATAATAATTAGTAATGAAAAAAACTAATTCTTATAAAAACTGATGCATAGATAAGTGAAAGTGAAATAGCTTCCCTTTCTACGTTTGCGTTACAAAATGGCGATCGGCGGCTAATAAGCAAGCGTTTCACAGTTACCGACAGTAGAATGACAGTTAACCAACCTGCGCAGAGAGCTGTAACCAAGAGGATTTTTGGTTGCGCGGTTGCCACGTCCTCGCGAATTTCTACAATTTGTGTTGAACAATAATTTAAAACACATTTCGGGCATTTAATTGAAATCAACTTCTCATTACGAATAATTGAGCTTTGCTTAAGAGGTACCTTCGGCCCAATAATGGTACGAGGTTGTCTAGGGACGACAGTATGATTTTTTTTAATTCTAAAGACACGAGCTTTGAATTCACAATTTTAGTGTCTTCCGAGCAATTAATTTGAAATAAACTTCGCATTCGACCTTCACTTTAGATGTGCCAAATTAAATGATCAAAAAACACTCAAATTACGCATTCAACGCTTTGCGTCTGTAAAATAACAACTGCCAAGGTCACATAAAATTTCAGCATTGATGTCAGATCTCGAATTTTGTAGGTGCAATGAGGATGAGGAATCACAGAATAAATATTAACTATAAAAATGTTCACATATTAACAGATTATACATAATGATGTCAATTAATTTACATAATATTATATCAGTATAAAAGCATAACAACTATATAACAATAATAATAATAACAATTAATACGAAAATATTGGTATTCCAGCTCCATCAGAAAAATCCCTAATTGAGCGCCATCGTTTACGACTTCTTCTAATGCACATACTGCTCGCTCTAATAATTGTAGCACATCCTATTTTTACTCTCAGCCAATTCATAATAATGCTATAAGGAATATGCCATTTTTCAACTAGTTGTTCTGCAATTCTTCTGAATAAAGTCTGAAATTCATTTCCAAGAAAACCATCAACCGAAGTAACTAGTGGGGTAAATGAAGCATGTCGTCTTTGGCTTGCCAATGTATATTTTTTCTTTTTTTCGGATTCGGCTCGATTTATAATGCACTCGGGAGAGAGAGAACTGTAAGATGGGGCATCAGTGTCTACAACACGAATATCAAACAACGCCTCAACTTGCGGCTCCCAGACTCCTCGGCATCCCAAATCAGCTTTTAGTGCAGGTTCATCATTTTTTTTTCCATTATCTTCAATCATAGGTTCTCGAATACAATTTCCCCATGCCATTTCCATTAAGTCACCTAAAGCATCTCTAATCTCATTATGTCTTCTAATTATTAAACCGCCCAAGCGGCAGTTTAAATAGAATAGACATAATTTATTACATCAACAATTTTTGTTTATTTGAAAGTAAAAAGAATTAACTCACTTATACCTGAAGCATGAAATAATTGAATAAACACAAATTTTCGCTTATAATATGTTTTATTGAAACTAAATAAACATTTCTAGAGAACTAACAAAATAAAAAAAAATTGTAGGAGCTAAAAAAATGGGGTCCTATACAGGGTATACCTTTGGGAGATGATACCATTTGTATAGGCTAAACTGTCAGTGGTGTTGTGCCGAAAATATTTTTAAAATGTTGTGTTTTTTCTATAATACAGATATGCAAAAAATTAGAACTGTCAGACTGACAGTTTAGCCTATACAAATGGTATCATCTCCCAAAGGTATACCCTGTATATAGGACGTTAGGTTCATGCACTACTATTGTTTATGATAATCCACAAAACATTTTACATGGAACTCCATTGTTGCATTTTTTACACCTTGTCGTTGTTTTCATGTGACAATGCGGCATCTCGTCTGCTTATCTTGTGGAATCTAGTGATACAATTCATCAAATCGAGAATCCAATATTTTCTCTTTGACTGGGTCTTCCGACTGATGATGTTCTGCTCCTAGCATTGGTTTGCAATATGGAAGTGGCAATACGTCTGCGGAATGCCAAATGAACTAAAGTTCTTTTATTATTTCGATGTAATTGCCATGCATTATGCATTGCCATGTCAATACATTGAGTGAATAAAAAAAAATACCATTTCTTGCCCCTAATACCTGTTCTATGAAGGCTCACATTTTGATCACATCTATCCACCCCTCCCATGTTTTGATTGTAGAGTTTGATCATATGAGGTTGTGACACTAATATATTTCTTTTTCTATTACGGAGTACCTCTTGACCATGCGTATCGGGCTAACGCCAGCTCCATTGGAACAAAAGAGACTATAGTATTATCATTGTGAGTCTTTTATCAGCTTCAATTTCGTAGTCATGGCTACCTCTTGACCTCTTCTTCATTTCCTGAGACGTTTTCAGAGGATTCTTTGGTATTCTATTACTCCTTATAGTACCAGTTCCATTCATATTTCTTGCAGATAGATGATCAAAAACAGCGGTAAATTAGTGAATTAATTGTCGAAGAACAAATGAAATTTTTCTCTATCCCATCTGGATCTCAAAGCATCAACATAAGTTAGTACCACACCCGCACCCGCGCCGATATCCTTATATTGAGGTGATATATGTGTTGATGCTCCTTGGTATGGTTCAAACCAATTAACATATCATTTATTAGTGCAACCAACCTAGAGTTTGTAGCCCCATCTTATAGGTTTCCCCTTGATAAATTGTTTACATCCATGACGCTCGAAATAGGGCACCGTGGTCTCATCTACACTATGGGTGTGTTCAAGTTTTGCATATTTAGAAAATTTTTGTTCAACAAGGGCCAAACTTTCGCAAATTTGTCACTATTGTCTAAATTGTCATTATCGGCCATGTGGAACACACTCATGATATAATCAAACCTGTCTCTCGAAAGTGCATCGGAAACTAGTTGATGATTAGTATCTGGGTCTTTTTCCCAGGACATCTTCCTTTGCGGGTAACTCACATAACCGCAAAGAATCAAAATTCCAACAAAAGATTTCATTTCTTGCTCAGTTACAAACTTCACAGATTTATTCTTCTGGTTGGCATATCTATTTGTTTCGGCAGTAAGTAGTTCGAACAAATTTTGATCGAATAATTCAAAGAACAAAGCTACTGGGCTATCTTCTTCATCCTCTGGGTCAATTGGTTCATTAGACAAGTCTTCCTCTGGTGGATAATCTAGGTAACCATCAGTCAATGGCAAAGCTTTTGAACTTTTTGCCCTTTATTTTTATCCTTAATACACCTTATCAATGGTAGATCATCTTCGGAATCATATTCTTCTTTGTTAGCACGAACATGATCTTTGTTGGCACCAACTTGATCTTCATTAGCACGAACATGATCTTCGTTAGCACGAACATGATCTTTGTTGTTTTTAATTTCAATTGCAGCTGCGGATCTGAGTTGGCTTGAAGGTAAATTATCAGGCGTCACACTGCCTTCTTCTCCGGAATCTTCATCTGTATCGATGCCATTATTTGCTGGTGGTAGAAGTATCAGATCAGTTTGTGAATTAATTTCACGCTGAAACTCTTCATCCTCTATTATAGCTAAAGCATCATGTAAGAAAAGGCCCCTAAAATAAATAAATTATTGAATTATTGTGATATTATTACAAGCCATTCAAAAATGACCTATATTCGAGTACATGTTTACAAGACAGGCTATACCCCTAATGTTTTTATTTTTATTTCATTGCATTCTGCTCACGGGATCCGTGATCTAAACTGTGCTGTGTGTTGGTAGATACATTGTACTGAAGAGTCCCAAACAGGACGAAACACGTGTCTACAATTTCCGCCTCTGCTCACAGCGCAACATCAATGGATGGCATGTTGTCTGACAACATGTCATTCATCTTTTGTCTATACCCCTAATGTCCTTTATATGGGACGGTAAGATTCACCAATCACTCTTTAAATTTAACTGTATTTTCTTATTCCACATAACAAATATAACTTCTATGTTGTTTATGGCTTTCAACATGTTAGTATAACTTAATTTCATTAAGTCTTTATTTGGCGATACTTACGAAAACGATATTTTATTTTAATTAAACGACGTAACAAAAGGTAACAATAATCAATCACAAAACAGCAACACAAGAATGAGAAATGAAGTTTTATATTTCAATGATAAATTTTTTTAACAAATGAATCTTTGTTATTTCTACTGAGTTATTTCTTCCCCTTTGGCTTCCGTGTCCTCCTCGACCCGTGACCACCCCCTTGTCCCTGGTTTTTGTGACCACCCCCTTATCATTGGTCTTCCTCATATTTTCTTCAGTTTCATTTTCTTTTGCAACAGGTATAGTTCGAATGATTGTTTCGCTTAACAAATCAACTTGTCCCGTCATTTCGGCACATAGTTTCGCCGTCTCCCTTTGTTGATCTTCTAATTTTTTCATTGCTTGCAAGCTTTCATTCTAAAACAAAAAATAATCATAATAATATTAATGACGATCTACGAATCATTATAAAGAAATGTTCGTTCGCGTTGATATTTTCTAATAGGTTGAAGTTCTTGCTTATGGCAATAACGACCTTTGGTAGTCTTAATTTTATTTGACAGGTCTTTATCGACTCCAACATGTTTATAAAGTGGCAAAGTTTTATTACGAGGTAAAGCAGATAAAAGTGCATCGAGAGTATTGACCTTCGGATGATCTTGTCGTTTTAGATTTTCCTTGTCAATAGTTTTACTTTTGACCTCTTTAGTTTTCTCATAGACGTGCGAATATAATGATTTAATTCTTGTCTGAAATTCATCTAAAACATGAATTATATTGATTTTTTGATTTTATGTCCAAAATGTCTCTATTGTCTAAGTGTCCAAATATAAGCTCAGTAGGCCTACAATTTGTCGTGCTATGAATTGTTCTGTTGTAAACAATTGTTGCGTTTTCGAGTAAATTTTGTTTCACAACAAATTTTGAGACATATGCTTAATGATTGCTGTTTGAAGCGTAACTGAATAAAATATCATAATTTTTGAAAATGCTTAGAAATGCTTAGATGCGTTTTCCTTGAAAACGATACATTTTCTCGACATGAAATAGGTATAACTTTTTTATGTAAAAATAACGTACGCTCCATAAAGTTTACCGATATTAACGAAAATTATTGATAATAAAAAAATATGATAAAAGACACACAGAAAAATTTTGCCGACAGCGCCATCTGCATTATGCTACAAGATTGTGATGCTAATATCGTTTGACTGCCTCTGAAACAGACGTATACCACTTTTCAGCTTGATCGCTACTTTGGTTACCGAAATATACACAATTTTAAATTTCAAATTGTCTTCTTCGAGGTGCCATAACTTCTTGAGGAAGCACTTTTGTACTAAGATATGTTTCATTTAATCGCTTTTCCTTGAGGTCGCAAAGCTGTAGCTGAGCTATGTTCCATTAATTTACGGACACCCTGTATTCAACAATCATAAAAATTTTTACCTCTTTGGAGAACAAATAATATTTAAACAGGGAAGATATTATAAAAATGAAATGTAAAAAGAATGGACTCACTTTGTTCTGCTTATGAATATTTTCTGCAGCTGAAGTTGAGTGAAGTAGATTCTTTTGTCTCGGGTTTACGTAGTTTTCCTTCTGGTTGCGAAGAGACCTCGTTGTATGTCACAGGGTTGCTCGTTCCGTCTTCTGGGTAGGTTTGGTTCTTAGATTCTCGCAATCTTTACTACAGGGCTGTTGAACACTATACACTGAACCTCACACTAAGTTTTTTGAAAACGAAAATCCTACTGACTGCGCCAGTAATAAAGTGCAGGGTTGAAATTATCTTTTTAAAAGAAATTATAAAGATTTTATTCTACCCGTTTATTACACTTTTGACTAATGGTACACATACTGATCGGGAGGTTACAATTTACAATAGAAATGCACTACCGGTCCGAACGATGCAAGTAACAATAGTGAGTCTTGGACCGATCAAAAAAATTAGTCTGCTATAAACTTACAAAAGTAACATGATATTATGTTATGTCTATTCAGCCTAAACAGTGGTTAATATTACAATGTTAGCTACATAGCTCACGTACCGTTCAAGGTTCCAGCAAATAAAACTATTAATAAGATATTCGGACGCCGCTAGATAAGTATAGATAGGTATACAGGTAAGCGTGCGGTCGTCTTGAAGGTCCGCCAAGAAAGGAAGACTTCCAAGATCGGAGAAATGATGGATGGTGGGGAAATAAATTTATCTGATGTAGAATGCAACTGGGTATACAGTGCTTAAGTATGACGGGTTGCCTATAATGAGGCTCATAAACGGAATTTAATTTAATGAAGGATATAATACATATACGGTATGAGAGTTATGGAAGGAACAAACGAGATCGTTAATATGTGAATTCTCTTCAATATTTATTAAGTAACTGATTGCTTAAATCCAAATATTGTTGCCTACTCATGAGAACAGTTACATTTCCTTTGTCAGCCCTGAGGACGAGCAAGTCTCTATGATTATTTAAAAATCTTTTAGTCTTATTAAAAACTGTTCTCCATTGACTCCCACTCATTCCAGAGCAGTTGACATAATTAGTGATGCAATTAGTGGCTCTAGCAGTAATTATGTTTCTAGATTTGGAGTCAGTGACTCTGCTAAATGAAGATTCACAGTCTGCCAACAAGGTCTGTACCAATTTGTTATCTATTACAGGAGGAAGACTAAATTTTGGCCCCAAGGCAAGTAGGTCAAGAACATATCCGGGAACAGTTTGGTTGGTCAAATTTTTAACCCAGTTGGGTTTAGGTTTAATTTTAGGAATCTGAGAATTTATAAGTTGTCTAAGTTTGATTCTGGCTCTATCACTGTAATCATGAAATACTTTATTATAGCTGATAGTTTGACGTCTTTTAAATTCGTAAACTGTGTGCAACTGTACAGGGTGTCCCAACACTAGTGTCCACCCTCTAAATAGAGCTTAATTTTAAAGATAAAAAATTGAAACTTTGAGGATTTGTGTACTTGATATAGGACCACGGAATGGCATAATCAGTTCAATTAAAAGAAAATTAGTTCGGGCGCCAGCGATAAAAAACTGTAATATGGTGGTAAATTGTCGAAAAAAAAATCGATTTTTTTCAATACATAGGTAGAAATCGATTAATAAAATCAAAATCGCTTGAAAAAAATGTGAAAACACTAATTATAAGGCTTTAATTAAATAAAATATAATTATATAGCAATGACAGGTAGAGATTTGATTTATGATGTGCAATAGAATGATCAATATAAACTGAAAACGTAGATGCAATAAAATTTTATGACAAAGTAAATAAGGCCTAAATAAATAGAAAGACGATCTTGCTGGACTAGCCCACACACTGAACCTGCATTGGACAGTGTCGTATTATGGAGTCCTGAAAAAGGTGCATTATTAAAAATCTAAAATAAATATAATTATTTCAAATTTATAGGCTCTTATTTTTAACTTATGTAATATTACATTAACGTGATTTTAGGAACATATATTATGATAATCATAAAACATTACAGAATTACAGATAGGTAGGTATACTCAAGGTATGTGAGATATTATTCATCAACTAGGTATAATTCTTTCGACAACCTAATACTATTTGATTATTTTGTTTATTAATCTCTTAACAATTATTATAAATAAAATATGGATAAATGTTACACCTAAAGCAAATATCCACTTTAACAACACTCAGATGCGCACGATAATTTGACAATTAAACACAAAGCTGAAAGGTTTGGATTCGTACAAGACCTTTCTTGTTTCAAAGTAAAACTTTGACTAAACTATATAGGACATAATAATAGTAAGTAGGTACCTACCTACAAACACCATAAACTCCTGAAAGGCATTCTGCTACGCATGAGTATGGGCAAGAAATGTCAACAATACTTAAGTTTGGTATTAGGGAATTCCAGGAATAAACCTATTAGTGAATTCCAGAAGGAAACCTTCTACTTTGCGAGATTTTTAAAATCCTTTTAGGTACGGTATGTTTTCCAAGCTGCATAATTTAAATATTTCTTACCTATCAACAGACATCTATTTTCATTGTCCTTCTAAAGTTGCATTAATGACCTGTCCGGTTAAACAGGTTGTAAAGTTGAGGAACACAAGAAAAATTTTCACTCTAAGAATATTTTAAGCCCCCTTGGGCCTGCTGATCTTTAACAAATTTCTGCTGATCTTTTATGCTTAAATACGATTTTTACATGACGTTTTATTCGGTTGTCCACTTACCAAACAGCCTGTTAAATATGAGTTTTATTTGATATTAAAATCTCCTCATTTTTTCATCCATTTTGATATTACCTATTAATCCATTTCTACAGATTTATGCGAAAAATTGAATTTTTTTTTACCACTTTATTATAAAATTGCATTTTTATCACTGTTGCCTGAAAAAAAAAATTAAACTGATCAAGCCATTCCGCGGTCCTAATCAAAACACAAATCCTCAAAGTTTCATTTTTTTACCTATAAAATTAATCTCAAATTTGGAGGTGGATATTTGTTTAGGTGAGCCATTTATTCATATTTTATTTATAATTGTTAAGAGATTAATAAACAAAATAATTAAATAGTATTAAGTTGTCGGAACAATTACCTAGTTGATGAATAATATCTCACATACCTTGATTACCTACCTATCTGGAATTCTGTAATGTTTTATGATTATTGATTACACAATTTAAAGGATAAGAGTTCATAAATTTGAAATAATTATATTTATTTTACATTTTTAATAATCACCTTTTTCAGGACTCCATAATACGACACTGCGTCCAGTGCTCCAGGTTCACAGCATGTTCCCTTAGTCCAGAAAGAGCCATTCTTCTATATTTATTTAGGGCTTGTTTACTTTGTAATAAAACTTTATTGGGCCTACTATTATATTGATGACTCTATTGCACATCATAAATCAAATCTCTACCTGTCATTGCTATATAATTATATTTTATTTAACTAAAGCCTTATAATTAGTTTTTTCACATTTTTTTCAAGCGATTTTGATTTTATTAATCGATTTCTACCTATGTATTGAAAAAAAACGATTTTTTTTTCGACAATTTACCACCATATTACAGTTTTTTATCGCTGGCGCCCGAACTAATTTTCTTTTAATTGAACTGATTATGCCATTCCGTGGTCCTATATCAAGTACACAAATCCTCAAAGTTTCAATTTTTTATCTTTAAAATTAAGCTCTATTTAGGGGGTGGACACTAGTGTTGGGACACCCTGTACTGATCCCGTGATGAACTCAATCACTCTGCCCAGTTCTTTTCTAAAATTATTGATATTAATAAAAGTAATTTCGATTTCGAAAGAGAGAGTTTTATTTTCCAACCTGGATGTTCGGCCGTCAGTGACATCTAGGGTTCTTTGTAGACCGATTGTTGTGTCCACCATGTGGTTTGGAATGACTCCTTCTCTTCTGCATTTGATTAGGAAATCCCTCCTGCTGTCAAGTCTCGCTACTTTGTTGTTCAACTTTGCCCATCTGCGGAAACATCTCGCCACTTCCGCGCCGTAAGTCCTTTGGATGTTCTCGTAAAAACCCATTTACTTCTGTAAATAGAATTGGTGGAAGCACGACAGTACTTGTTGGAGCAAAACAATGGTATGGTAGAACTGGGGATTCTGTCGTTGACTTGGGGGCTTTAAATAAGAATACTCTTTTTGCTACACCGAGCTTTCGAAAATATTTATTTTCTTCATCAGGGCTGGAAACTACTGTCGTGCTTCCACCAATTCTATTTAGTTCCAACCCTGTATAATACTAGCGAGCGCGGTTTGAATCTTCATTTTCCGTTGAGTTCAAGGGAACATCTGTTTGAGTTTTTGCTGCCATATTAGAAGCAAGCAAATCTCTGATCAAGTCCACTTTCATCTAAAGAACCTGTTTCAACAGTACTGGTTGGGTTCCTTCTTCTTGTCCTTAAGTTCGTCGTTTCTTTTCTAACAGAACTCATAACATAAAATCTCAAATTGGTCATGCTAGTTAATTTAAACATTTCTTCCACTGTTGAAGTTTCGGCTACTTCTTGACACTGAAAGTCGCACAATTTAAAGCTGAAGTCTGAAATATGTCCTTTCTTTGAAAGTTTTATCTGTAAAAAATAGCTTTTTTCATATTTCTAAAATTCCTTTAGGTGTTGTATTCAATTGAACAGATACTCATTGTGAAAGCATATTTGAAATTGTTAATTTTAAATTTGGGCGCATCTCGACAGGATGCGAGAGCGAATCAATATGAGACCATTGTACCGGGTGGTCCATCACTTATGTCCACCCCCGCAATAGAGGTTAATTTTAAAGATGAAAAATTGAAACATTGGGGATTTGTGTAATTAATATAGGACCATATAATGACATAATCAGTTTAATTATTTTGTTTTTAGTTGAGCCATCAGCGATAAAAAACTGTAATTTGGTGTTAATGTGACCAAAATAAATACGATTTTTCTTTAATACATCGATAGAAATCGATTAATAAAATCAAAATCGATGAAAATAAATATCAAAAACCAATTACAAGCCTTTAATTAAATAAAATACTTAAAATATGGAAATGACAGGTAAAATGATTGATATATGGTAGTGTAATAAAACTGACAAATCTAATGAGGGTAGGTACCTACCATGAATAATCTTCAAAGCAGTCAGAAGAATGTGCCATTGAACTCGAATGGGGTTTCTTTTATGAATGTTTACTTAGGATATGTTTACTTAACAATTGTGCTATACCAGCCGTTCAAAATGCTGATAGTTTTATTGCTTCCATAAATCAATCATTCTAGCTGTCATTTCCATATTTTAAGTATTTTATTTAATTAAAGGCTTGTAATTAGTTTTTTGGTATTTCTTTTAAGCGATTTTGATTTTCTTAATCGATTTCTATCGATGTATTAAAGAAAAATCGAATATTTTTTGGTCACATTAACACCAAATTACAGTTTTTTATCGCTGATGGCTCAACTAAGAAAAAATAATTAAACTGATTATGTCATTATACTGGGTGATCCCGAAATGGCGGACACGGATACCACCACAGCATCCATTGTGGATTAAAGATTCTAAGTTCACTTATACTTTTTTCTCCAGTATGGCCCCCTTAAGAACATATGACCAATTTTGTGGACAAAAAAGTCACAACACTGCACTACCCTTCTTCAGGCAGGAAAATAATGTCTAGGTCTACAATAATACCCAGATATAGATGTTACCATGGAAACATATGAAATGGCAAATCCAACAAAGTTAAAAACAATAATCGTGGCGCGGATACATATTCGACGATATTATTCAAAATTTATTTTAGTTGCTTTGTTGAGCTCGAATTTGAACAATGCCACATTGAAAAATTGTTTTGAACTCAAGGAATAGGTAAACTTTTAATGCCTGTAATTCCGTTCCCGATAATAAAAATAATAAAAAGCAAACACTATCGTTATAGTTATGTAAAACCATGTGCTATGCCAGTGTAGGTTGTTTAAAGTTGACTGCCATTTTGATTTAAATTTTCGAAAAAGGACACCCTATATCTCGGTAACGAAGCCGAGGAAACCATGTTTGTTTTAAATTTACAGTCTTTCTGAACATCCTCTACAACACCCTGTATACCGTGTCCGCCATTTCGGGATCACCCTGTATGGTCCTATATTAATTATACAAATCCTCAAAGTTTCAATTTTCTATCTTTAAAATTAACCTCTATTTCGGGGATGGACATAAGTGATAGACCACCCTGTACATTGAGAAGCCGAGATGAGAGGTTCCTAATTTTTCCATAATAAAATTATTAGCAGTACCCGATTTCTTTATTCTCATACAATCAAAAATTCAATAAATACACTTCAACACTCATGGTGTTCTTCCTCCTTGCTTGCTCCGAACTTGGGTCAACATATAATAATAATAACAATATCGTTCTCTGAATGTAACCACCCTATGTCAATAATTACTCTTGTTGGTTTTGTAACTGGCGCTTGTTGGTTTTTTCTTAGGCTTAGCTCCAATTTCAGTTTGTTGCCTAGTTTTGAACGAAGCTTTTCTATCAAGCTTCCCTTTCTTTTGGTTCGACTTACGATCTTCATACAAAAATCTAGAACTGCCATTCGATCGCCCATCTTAGGTATGATCTGCTCCAAGCTTTGTATACGTCCATCAGCTTTATAGTTTCCATGGTAATCTAAACGATTAATAAGTCATGATTAAATTAAAATTATAGAAACACGAAAAAAATAGTCACACACAAAATTAATTAAATTAAATTAATTTTTTGAAAAACTTTTACTTTTCCAAGTTGCAAAATTTTTAACCTCTTGAGTATCTTGGTATAATATGTGGCAACATGGTGACTGAACAGTTGGGAACTAATGATCCTCCTGCAAATAAGTGTATAAAGTGCGGTAGTAAAGTGAAAAATGGACCCAAATGCATAAATTGTGATGTCATAATGCACCCTGTCTGCAGTAAAATATATATATTAAAAGTCAAAAAGTGGAATATGTTAATAAAAACTTAATTCAGTTTTGTGGATATGGGGACGACATTGTTGACTCTGATAAGGAAGACAGCTTCACTAGCAAAAGTACTGTAAACGGTAACAGAAGAACTTCCTACCATCATGCTTTTCAGTGTTACAATAAACAAACATAATGATATGTGGAAGTAACCTCGCAATCTCCATTATACTGATCTTGAAAAAGGAACAATATCATATACTTCACTCGTTTGTTTTTAGTTAGGAAAGAAGGCTGAACTGTACAGATTTTTTAAGTCTTCTTCAGAATGTAAACATTGATGGATATATCATTCTGTTTCTCAAATCGAGGAATTTGATTTGAAGTCATAGGGAAATGGAGTCCCCACGCAAAACACAAATTATCGTCATTGCGCACATTAACACACGCATGTTTCTTCTAAACTTGAGGTGGTAGCGCTACATATGATGACCCAAGTGGTGGCGTGAATTTATTTATATTGACTTGCAAATTTATTATTCTAGACAATGCCCACCCGGTGTCTCTTTCCTGTAATTCTTCAAGATTTTTCAAGACAGGTTGATTGATAACCTAATTGAACTATTTTTATTATTTGTTTTTTGTATTTCTGAATGAATTAATAATTATCAATACACAGTCTATTATTGTTAAAGTTTTATGATCGATTTATCCATGACTTTAATTTTTTTATTATTGTTTTATTAACGCAAAATAAATTTGTATTGCTGACACGTAATATTTTTTATCTTGTGTTAGAACATCTTGGTCACTTCGAGCCGGATTAGAGCAGGTTTATTAGTAATTTGTAAAAATCTAGATATGATTTTGCTACGGATTATCATTTTTCCGCACGACGAAGACGTAACGTGATTTGGTGTCTCGACGAAGACTCAAGAAGCAGTAGCAGTCAGGTGCGGTATACAGTTTAGGTTGCAGTCAACAGCATAACTTGGCAGTGGCAGAAGAGACATAGAGAAATCCTGTGAGACTGTTCAGTTTCGTTTCTATTTCTATTGACAGACAAAACTTATATAGGTACAATATTTTACGACATGGAACAATTAAAATTTAAAAGGAGTCAATGTCAGGCAGCTCTGACGAGGTTTGTTACCTATTTTGACTCAGTTGACAAAAAAAGTCTTGACTAAGGTACCATTTCACAATTAAATCATAGATTTGACAAACTAGACCAGAATTTTAAAGAATTTCCAGACATACAGACAGATATTGAATATACTCTTGAATTCGATGGTGAAACCTCGATGGACGTTAAATTAAAGGAAATTCTAGAGCGAGATAAGTATGAACAAATTTATTATAACTTGGCAGCAAAAGTAGATACTTTCACCAACAAATTTGAAACATGCTGCTACATGGTTATGATTCTTGGGATTAACTTACGGCAATGGTGCGACGCCTTCCATCTCCGGCCTTGGGTGGTGCGCTCGGATCACCCTGCCATTGTTCAATAATTGGAAGCGGTACTATGCTCATCCTAATCCTTGTGCATATTTCTAATAATTATCTGGTTTTCGATCTCTCCCAAATATGCCTTGAGAGAAGCCGGATTGAAAGTGGGATCTGTTTCCCTCACCAAGAGATGTTTTGGTGTTGTTCGTACAGACTTTTTAATTCAGATAAAGTCAACTTCTGTAATTTCTGGAAATACATTTTGTTTTTCATACTATCTGTGAGGACTAAAAGTGAGGACCTCCTCTTTGTCAGTGTTGAGAACACCGCACCAACTGGCCCCTTCGTACGATTGATCCTGATCCATTAGCTTATCCTGGTCCCTGATCGGGCGCCAGTTGTAACGTCTCTCCTTTTTTCGAGAGGACGTATTAATTATTTTTGTTAATTAGATAATTACAAATACTTTCAGACTAGATATTGGGTGGACTTACACAACATTAAAATATAAAACATAAATTTATTGTCTCCATAAAATAACATAATTGAAATCAATCATTTTACTTTGCTCGGGATATTTAAATTCGTGAACGCATTATATACAGGCACTCCCTGGCCCCAGCATCCAGCAAAAAAGGTCTAATAAATCTACCGCTAGATGATCAGTTCCCGGTCATTTACCTTTCCAGCCGTTGGTAGTAAGTCAAGTCATCAGAATTGGTTATATAAAAATCTGTTCTGTGATTACGTCGACATTGAATTTCAGTTTCCAAATACCTGTCTTCGATGTTGATTACATGCTCGCAGTATGTTTTCCAGTTTTCAACTGTCACTGCGAAAAATTCTTGCTCTACTAATCGTTTGACGTCATCCAATTTGAATGAAACGTTCTTCTTTGCCACTTTGTTTTTAAACAGAGCCCAAATCATCTATCAACAGTAGCCTCAGTGCAATATGCCCATATTGTTTCAAGAGATTACCAAACTTATAAATTATGTGCTGTTTTTCATGTTGTTTAATTATCTCATATAATTATTGTGGTTTTAAGAAATTTGTGCTAAAACTATATTCCTGGCGGCCAACCAGTCTACCATATCACTTTTTCTTGAATTGCTTGCCGGTGCTTTATGAATCGGTATATTGTGATACGGAGCATTGTCCATGATAATTACAGAACGTGGAGGTAAATTTGGAATTAACTTCTCGCTGAGCCATTTTTCATAATTTTCGAGTTCATATATCATCGTGATAATCCCCCGATTTTGACCCAGATTTGAATATCAAGAGACAATTAGATATTAACCCCGTTTCTCCTCCCGCGTGTGCAATGATGAGACGATTACCTTTCGAGATGTTTTTCTTCAAGCCATTACTGCTACCATCTGACCAACTCTTGGACATGGTGTGACCAGCGTGAATGTATGACTCGTCTAAAAATACGATTGGTCTACTTTCACTCCGATAATATTTTATTGAATTGAGATATTTCAGTCTAAGTGCGCGGATGTCGTTTTTTTTTCTATTAGCAGCTGCCGATTGTCCATAGTTTTTTTCCACGTGAATCCTAAACTTTTTACAACTTTATTAAGTGAGGAACGCTCGCCGGTTTAGTCATATTCGCTAGAGCGTTTTTGTTGCAGATTCGAAAGAGTTACACGACAATTTTCGGTTTTGTGGAAATTATATCATATTTCTTATATCGTATTTTTCCCAGTCCTGCAAATTTGTTACGGTATAGCCTTCCCTTCGCGTTTTTTAGGGGAGGTTAACTCAACCACATCACTATTTTCTTTTGAAACAGAACTGATACCTTCTTGAATTATTATTATCTCGATCGTTCTTAGAGAACTGTGGCTTCAACTACACGATTTTTATTTGTCCTTTATTTTCGTCGGGAAAAATCAACTTTAAATAATTGTACATTTTGTGAACAATATTTTTGCTTTGAGAGCTAAATTCTTTTCTTGCACTTTTCATCGCCATTGCAGTAAATGTAAAAAAAAACAGGCTACACAAAAGTCAATAAACAACTTATACATACATTAACACTGATCTAAATAAAAATTAGAAAGTGCAACACTAAATTTCACAATTTAGCTTTGAAGGCATGCCAATATAAACGTATTGTGTTCCTGTCCCGTAATCACGCGACAACTTGACCGTACTACGCCTCTTACTCTACTGCCGTACTAGGCCACTGGATTAAGGGTTGGATATTATGAATGCCTTCTTTAATTTATACAATTAAATGGACGCGGGCCACAGGTCAAAAATGCCAATGTCCAGAATACTGGACAGTAGCCCTCAAAGTGTTTGCGGTGCCTTTGTGTTGTCACTCACATCTCTCAACACCCTACCAGTTGTGTTGGCGGTCTCCCGTTGTGATGATGATGTCAGATCATGAGGGTCTGGGGACAGCCAGCGCGCCACATGCGTTCGCTGCATCGACTCGGGCTTCTCCGGCGTCGAATGGCCCACCGGTACCGGTTCCAATACGGCGACGAAATTTCTCCAGCGATGACCTCACCGGCGGTGGGAACATACAGAACGGTAGCGCCGCACGCCCAACCGTCTTCTAGGTGGTCGTACTCCTCGTCTCGTTTCAATTCCGGCGCCACGGCACCTTCGGTACCCGCTCGCAGCAACCAGCCCCTGGGAGCCAAGAGCGCACTCCACGGCCAAATCGAAATCACCCAGTTTCGCCGTCACGTGGGAACCCCCAACCTCATAACAGGACGTTTTGCGGTTTGACGTCCCTGTGAATGATTCCCTGGCGGTGATAGTGGTCCAGAGCTCGCATCAACTGAATCCCCAAAACGGCGAGGGTTGCATCGTGACCGCGCCTTCTATGTCTGCCTCTTTTTTTGTTCCTCAGTTGTCCATAGAGCACCATCAAAAACAATAATTCTTTATTCGATAGTTCACCTGTCGCGGATCATTCAGGTATTGAATAAAATGATATAACATCGAATAACAGCCCGCTTCAAAAATTTTAACTGGACTAAATCTTGAATAGCCGCCTGGGTGAACAAAGTCGAGTTGCTCTGGTGAATTGATGCTCAATTACATTTTGTTAAATTTAAGCATCACTGCCTACGGCTCCGTTCAAGCGTTGCATCCAGATCATCTAAAACCTTTTAACCTTTAACAGATCTGTTCTATAACTACGTTTTCTCCAGCGATGACCTCACCGGCGGTGGCAGCATACAGAAGGGTGGCGCCGCACGACCAACCGTCTTCTAGGTGGTCGTACTCCTCGTCTCGGTTCAATTCCGGCGCCACGGCACCTTCGGTACCCGCTCGCCGCAACCAGCCCCTGGGAGCCAAGAGCGCACTCCACGGCCAAATCGAAATCACCCAGTTTCGCCGTCACGTGGGAACCCCCAACCTCATAACAGGACGTTTTGCAGTTTGACGTCCCTGTGAATGATTCCCTGGCGGTGATAGTGGTCCAGAGCTCGCATCAACTGAACCCCCAAAACGGCGAGGGTTGCATCGTGACCGCGCCTTCTATGTCTGCCTCTTTTTTTGTTCCTCAGTTGTCCATAGAGCACCATCAAAAACAATAATTCTTTATTCGATAGTTCACCTGTCGCGGATCATTCAGGTATTAAATAAAATGATATAACATCGAATAACAGCCCGCTTCAAAAATTTTAACTGGACTAAATCTTGAATAGCCGCCTGGGTGAACAAACTCGAGTTGCTCTGGTGAATTGATGCTCAATTACATTTTGTTAAATTTAAGCATCACTGGCTACGGCTTCGTTCAAGCGTTGCATCCAGATCATCTAAAACCTTTTAACCTTTAACAGATCTGTTCTATAACTACGTTTTCTCCAGCGATGACCTCACCGGCGGTGGCAGCATACAGAACGGTGGCGCCGCACGACCGACCGTCTTCTAGGTGGTCGTACTCCTCGTCTCGTTTCAATTCCGGCGCCACGGCACCTTCGGTACCCGCTCGCCGCAACCAGCCCCTGGGATCCAAGAGCGCACTCCACGGCCAAATCGAAATCACCCAGTTTCGCCGTCACGTGGGAACCCCCAACCTCATAACAGGACGTTTTGCAGTTTGACGTCCCTGTGAATGATTCCCTGGCGGTGATAGTGGTCCAGAGCTCGCATCAACTGAACCCCCAAAACGGCGAGGGTTGCATCGTGACCGCGCCTTCTATGTCTGCCTCTTTTTTTGTTCCTCAGTTGTCCATAGAGCACCAGCAAAAACAATAATTCTTCTTTCGATAATTCACCTGTCGCGGATCATTCAGGTAGTAAATAAAATGATATAACATCGAATAATAGCCCGCTTTAAAAATTTTAACTGGACTAAATCTTGAATAGAGCCGCCTGGGTGAACAAACTCGAGCTGCTCTGGTGAATTGATGCTCAATTACATTTTGTTAAATTTAAGCATCACTGACTACGGCTCCGTTCAAGCGTTGCATCCAGATCATCTAAAACCTTTTAACCTTTAACAGATCTGTTCTACAACTACGTTCACCGTTCTAAACGGAGTATAGCTGAAATCCAACTTATCGTAACAGTCCAGTAAGACGTCATCGTCGATTATCACAAGATTATGTACGTTGATCGACGGCTCCGACAATAACTGAAACAGTTTCGCAGGATTATAACGGATGTCTGCGTAAGATTTTCCCCAGAAGCTGTTCAATTGCAGTTTTTCTATACAGGTTGAGTCATTTCAATTTTCGGGCCCGGATATCTCTGTTGCTAAGCCAGATACAAAAAAAGTGTGCAGACAAAAGTTGTTCAAGACATTGGGGGTCATCTGACTTTGCTGATGACTTTGACCTTGTGGATCAATTTCATGGTCATTTGAAGGTGAAGTTTGTTTTTTGAATAGACACCTTGTATATTTTTGTTTTTTAATTTTTAAATTTAAACATTGTTTGGGAGTAAGATTGAGGTGCCGATCGATTGTTTGACAGCAACTGGCACTGAAAATTAATAATGAGCCTGTTGAATTCGTGGTTATTGAACGTTAAACTTATGCCCGTATTCATAAACATATAATCGATCGATAATAGCCTTCGTAATAATTACGGGCCCGTAAAAGCATAAAATAATTACATTTAATCGATCCGTAATAGCTATTACGATCGTAATTATTACGAATCGATTAAATGCTATTACGGACCGATTACAGCAAAAATGGAATTCACAAACACCAAAAGTGGCCATATTGTTCGATTATATGAAAATTTAATCGATGCAAATTTAATTACTCACATTGGACCAATTATATCATATTACGAGAGCTTTTACGAACGAACTGTCAGAAAATTTTTACAATTTTTGCAGAATTTTCATTTAAAAAGGTAATTATTTGCAAAAATACTGCTCAAACATTAAAACATGACATGTTTCACAATTTCTGGAATTGTTTTATAGAAGCTAAATACAAAAATTGAATAAAATCCAAAACTGCAAATTTTTTATCAGAACGAAACCTCAAAATCATTTTACGGATCCGTTTATTGAGAATGTTCATTAGAAAGAGATCAGTTTTAAAATAGCTGCCTTATTTATACGTATTTATAAAATTTTCAATTGATGAGCAGTTTAGTTTTGAGAAATATTGCACTTCAGGTAAGTATAAATAATTAATTATTAGTTCTAAATTTCATAATATTTCATTCCCTCATCAGAGTACTCTGATAAAAAAAATAGCTCCAGTTGCAAAAGGTTATGAGAAGTTTATATTACGGAAAAATTATTTATTATTACTGCTAAAATATAATACATAATTTCACTTCCAGCTCTGGACCATTACTTTATGTCAGAGGACTGAATATTGTAGTATTACTATTAATTGCTATACATATGCCCGTATACATCCAACGTAAGTAAACGTGAAATAACTATACATACAAAAACAAAACACTATATTAAAATATAAATTATTCTAGTTTTGTAAACAATGTCAGATTCATCCTCGATGGATTCGATGTCGTCTTCGTCTGATGAGGAGGAAAGACCACGAAGAATCAGAACTATCAGGGATCGGAATGATCCCTTCACAATCTATGACGACATAGATTTCAGGATGCGTTTTAGATTCAGGAAGGAAGTTGTGATAAGGATTTTAAATCGCTTTGGTCATCGCATTAGACCGTTCACCAATAGAAATAAATCAATAGATTCCTTAACACAACTGTTAGTCACATTAAGGTTCTTTGCCACTGGTGCTTTCCAGACCTGTGTTGGAGACCATATTAACATCTCGCAGTCATCTGTGTGTCGCATCATCAGACGGGTGTCATTTCATTTGGCTGCCTTAGGTCGCACCATGATAAAAATGCCCCGAGGACAGGAAATATTGGGGGTCTGTGCTGACTTCTATAGAATTAGGAATTTTCCCCATGTTGTGGGTGCCGTAGACTGTACCCACATTAAAATAACATCTCCAGGTGGACAGAATGCAGAAAGCTTCCGAAATCGCAAAGGATATTTCTCTTTGAATGTGCAGGCTGTCTGTGATTCTAAGCTGAAGATCCGCCATATAATTGCTCGGTGGCCAGGATCGGTTCACGATGCAACCATATTTAACGATGGTCCATTGAGTGTGCAGTTTGAGAGGGGAGATTTTGGCTTACATAATTTCTTACTTGGAGACAGTGGATATCCGTGTAAGTCATATCTGTTAACTCCAGTGCAGAATCCACGAAACCCTGCCGAGGAAGAATACAATCGGGCACACATTTCCACTAGAAACACGATTGAGAGGTGTTTTGGTGTACTGAAGCGAAGATTTCCATGTCTAGCAGTAGGATTGCGAACCAAACTGGAAACTACAATGGCAATCATTGTAGCATGTTCTGTATTACATAACATTGCCATTGATTTGGGAGATGTTTATGATGACCCAGCTGAATATGAACAGGTGCTTGAAGAGAATGAACATGTCCACATCCGGGATGGTAATACAGCTATGAGGAGTCACATTATCAATACAGTCTTTGGAAGGCAACGGCTTGTTCCATAAGGAGAGAGTCACACCATCCTACTGAAAATAAAAACAACTTTTAGTTTGAGGTGACTTTTTCTTATCTGCTTATTAGAATTAAAATTAATTATTGTTTTCTTGTGTTAGCAACATTAGTGAAAGTTAATAATATTATAGGTTATAGATATAGGTTAAAATATTTGAATTATGAATTATTGATGTATGTAGGCTTTCACGGCTGGCTTCAAACAGAATCATAATCAATTCCGCACTGTTTTGCTGTGGTCAGAAGGTTGGCTCCATTGCAAAACAGCCAGGTATCAATTATTATGATTTTATTTGAATTATATTTAAGGCAAATTTATGTTTATTAACTGTAAATTGAAAACGTTTATGTACAAGTTATTTTTTAGGTTATGTTATTATTAGTGTTAGGATACACGTCACTGAGGATATCTTGGCCCTTAGTTTTGAGAACTGATTAGATGACGAATGAAGTTAAAAATGCATTAGATTTGTCATTATACATGACAATAACAAGTGCCTGGTACAGTGATACTGTGTAACACAGCAGTACAAAAACAAATAAAAAGTTGGTGTTAGCGTTTTCTCTCTTTCTTTCCTAGGGCTCACACTTCCACACCAAAAAAGTCCAAGATATTCTTGTCGAAGTGTATTTCGTTATATTTGTTTTGGAAAAAATTTTAGTTACTATTTATTTGATTTTTCAGTATCTTGTAGTAAAGAAAATATGCATATACCTTGTGAGTCAAACCATAAACCAAATTAATTTAAATTTAACATCGCAAGCTGTTTCTTTTTGATTTCAATGTCGAGATCTATTGCTCGCTCTTGCTTAACAGCATTTAAATATTTTTGGCGGAAATATTTTTGCCTCCAATTTAATATTGGGCGGACTTTTTCTTTTTTTTTAATTATAGGTCTTTTTTTAAAGACACGAGGAGGCTTTTTGGCTTCAACTACTACAGGGCTTGGAGTGGGAACAGGAGTGGGTGCACGGCCATCGGGAACGGGAGTGCAACTGATATCATCTGAAACAGAAGATAAAAAATTTATATCAAGCAACAATAATTGTTCCAACACATGACTCTGAGTGGTTCAGAACCATTAAAAACAAGGAGTGAATAAAGTGTCTACCTAATGAGAGCTCAAATCAAAAGTGAAACTACATTGACGGAATATTTTTACTAGTTCCCTCGCTAGTTCCCAACTGTTTGAAATCGTGTGTTGGAACAAACCTAATATAACTTAAATTTGCTACTATATACATACTACAAATTTACAGAAAATTATAGATAAGTTCTAATATGCAAGAAAAGGATAGAAGCGCACTGTGACAAAGCAATCGCGATGTGTCTATCCCAACAGTTTAGTATCTGCCACTTGAAAAAATGCATTTAGACTTCTATTAAATCAATAACCATTACCTCCGTGATATGAAGCAGCCGAATCAAACGGACTATCTAGAGGAACAACTGTGTCCCCTAGAATAGACAGCACAATCTGGCTAGTTCCGCTTATGCTGGCAGCCTCATTTGATCCTCCTCCTGTTTTGAAGATTTCAGTCTGCAAATGAACATTTCAACAATTATTATAACCAATAAATTGTATACAGACAAAGAAGAAATATAAACTGTAAATTGCAATATTACAAATGTTGCAATTTACATAGACTTTGCAATATTGCATTTACATTATTGCAAATCATATTATCATACCGCTTATTGGAAAACCAAAGAAATTCACTTCTAGAATTTTATAGAAAATGACATGAGCAAATTAAAAAAGTATGTATTCATTTGCTTTTCGAAAACAGTTTGAAAACTGACAAATATGAAGGAAATATGAAACGTTCTTTTTTAAAGTAATTTTTTAATAAATTGCAAGTGCATTTACTAGGTTCAGTAAGAAAGCTCTGCTATAACATGCATAAACATCTAAATTAAAAGCCATAATACAAATAATATTTTATAATAATTATAACTGTGTATAGATACTTACTTTTCTGAGTTTTTCTTCTGATTTTGCCCTCTGGATGACGGCGTCAATTTGTCCCATCCCTTCTACCGGGTACAAATCAATAGCCTCAGCTATCTGAGCATATCTAGATTTCTGTAATATCAAAATAATTTGTTGTCATTCATTGCAAAATATAATAAGCTGATCTGCTATAGATGTTAATTACGTTAATATACTCACATTTTGTTCTGCGACCTGCTTCTTCACCATCCTCTTCTGGTTGTCGTAGAATGTGCGCAGCTGCTTCATACTTCTGCTGCCAGAGTGAGCAGAAGCGTTGAATTCTACGACAACCTCCTCCCATGCCTTCGCCTTCTTCTTGATGGAGTCAGCCCCAGTAACTCGGCACTCAATTGCTTGCTTCTTTCTGAGTGGACAAAGTAAAGACAGGAATATGAGGAGAGGAGTAATGGATAAGTGACTAAATAGGAGTGATGTATTTTGTAGGAAAGTCAACCTACCTACCTACCTATTCTTGACACAAGAAAATTCTAAATTTCAACTAGATAAGTGTACTAAGACACACCGAAGTTGCAAGTTGCATTTTCAGTTCAACGAACAGTAGTAATACTTTCTTTATAACAAAGATCATTGTTTTTCAATACCTTGTTATGCCTTTTTAGGCGCATCAACAAATCATTTTAGATGTTTAAATTAATTATAATTTTCTACTTATAAAAAATTTGCAGCTACTTACGATTCTATAATCGCCAACAACAGGGACTTCTCCGTCTCGGAAAAGTTCTTCCCCTTAGCCCGTTTACTCTCTCTTTCCGACGACGACGACGAAGTCTGCATCGTTGAAGAGGCTACAATATTGAAAAGAAAAGTGTAATTATGTCCTTTAAATTTACGCAACTGCGGGTAATACAGACGTGAAAAACTATTATCCTAGTATGAATGATGGTTGCAACGCGCCACAATATTACAATAAGTAATTAAAGTTATAACGGTAATGGTGCTGTTTGATGCCCTGACTTCTCCTTCACTAATAAGTCAGGTTCATTGGTCAGAGTACGTTTTTTCCCTTAAAATTTCAAGAAAATGAAACAAAAGTAAAATGTAAAATATAGAAGATAAAGAAAAAGCCGAGTAAAGGCCGTAAATTTTAAGGGAAAAAAACCTACCCTGACCAATTATCTTACTTTGCTAGTGGAGGGAAGTCAGGGCGTCAAACAGCACCATTGACCATTACCGTAAACCGTAATAATAAATAACACAAAGAAGTACCTACTTGGCTACTTGTTCTTCTTACTAATAAAACACCACAGAATTTATACAGTCAATCACTAATAAGTTCCACTGAGTCCTCTGCTCCTCACTTCAAGTTCAAACTTCACAATAATAACACAATAACACAAAACGAAATTAACGAAAACCAATAGCGAAAACACAACAAATTAATATTCCAGCCGGACCGGAATGCGGAATGGCGAATGGCGGGAATGGTGCTCGTACTGCTCGTTCCGTCGTAGCGTAGCTGCGATAGTGCGATATGCGATATAAAAATGACGTTGTTGACATTCGGAGATCGCTAGAATGTGATTACTACCATGTTGCCAAGCGTTGCGTTGATTAAATTTGACGGATTAATAATTACGTAATTATTTCATATAATCAATGCAATAGGCTTTCTGAATTCCGATTTCATTTTACAAATAATTATATTTAATTATTTAATTACGTAATTATCGCATTTTCATTTCTTTATGAATTCGGGCCTTACACTTTTGAATAAAACTTTCTGCTGCCAGCAATAAATTAATAACTGCCTGGGATGGTTTAAGAAGTCCTCCTACATTGCGGCAGTCCGTCAAAATAGAATCAGATAACACGTAACCGTGATCCATGTCAACTGAATATGGCGGTAAAATAAAATTTTTACAACTGTCACGTATATTTTCTTTAGAAATAATAAATTTTATGCAGCTCCCGGCTATACAGGGTGTCCCAGCTTATTCGAAGCGGTCTCTGTAGGCCAAACGATTGATTTTTTTCAAAAAAAATTTGCAAATTCAAATCCAGGATCACAATGGCCATAATTTAAAATTATTTTGGAGTATACAGAGTGTCCCATATGACAGTGGCATATCAAAGTTATGTTTTTTTAAATGGAATGCTCCTATGTTATTGCATTTTTAGATTGTCTGAGAAGAGAAAATAAGATTGGCTTTTATAGTTGGTATTTAAATTCAGAAGTTTTTGAGTTATAAACAAGTGAAAATCGTCATTTTTCAAGTTCAAGGCCCTGTACAACGAGAACGGCTAAAGATAGAGAAAAACGGCTTACATGTCCCTATTTTAACTTTTCATGTACTATCCTATGATGTAGATGAAATGTTTATACAGGGTGATAAAAAATTTGAAAAATTCTGAGATTTCTCCACGCGTCGCCAAATAAAAAAATCAAAGAAAGCACAAATGTTTCTACACCATAGGATAGTACATAAAAAGTTAAAATAGGGACATGTAAGCCGTTTTTCTCTATCTTCAGCCGTTCTCGTTGTACAGGGCCTTGAACTTGAAAAATGACGATTTTCACTTGTCTATAACGCAAAAACTTCTGAATTTAAACACCAACTGTAAAAGCCAATCTTATTTTCTCTTCTCAGACAGTCTTAACATGCAATAACATAGGAGCATTCCATTTAAAAAAACATAACTTTGATATGTCACTCTCATATGGGACACTCTGTATACTCCAAAATAATTTTAAATTATGGCCATTGTGATTCTGTACTTGAATTTTCAAAAAGTTTTTTGAAAAAGTCCATCGTTTAGCCTACAGAGACCGCTTCGAATAAGCTGGGACACCCTGTATAATAAATCTTTCTTAATTATTAAATTATATAATACAGGGTGTCCCAGCTTATTCGAAGCGGTCTCTGTAGACCAAACGATGGATTTTTTTCCAAAAAAAAATTGCAAATTCAAGTACAGGATCACAATGGCCAAAATTAAAAATTATTTTGGAGTATACAGAGTGTCCCATATGACAGTGGCATATCAAAGTTATGTTTTTTTAAATGGAATGCTCCTATGTTATTGCATTTTAAGATTGCCTGAGAAGAGAAAATAGGATTGGTTTTTACAGTTGGTGTTTAAATTCAGAAGTTTATGAGTTATAAACAAGTGAAAATCGTAATTTTTCAAGTTCAAGGCCCTGTACAACGAAAACGGCTAAAGATAAAGAAAAACGGCTTACATGTCCCTATTTTAACTTTTTATGTATTATCCTATGGTATAGAAACATTTGTACTTTCTTTGATTTTTTTATTTGGCGACGCGTGGAGAAATCTCAGAATTTTTCAAATTTTTTATCACCCTGTATAAACATTTCATCCGCATCATAGGATAGTACATGAAAAGTTAAAATAGGGACATGTAAGCCGTTTTTCTCTATCTTTAGCCGTTTTCGTTGTACAGGGCCTTGAACTTGAAAAATGACGATTTTCACTTGTTTATAACTCAAAAACTTCTGAATTTAAACACCAACTATAAGAACCAATCCTATTTTCTCTTCTCAGGCAATTTAAAAATGCAATAACATAGGAGCATTCCATTTAAAAAAACATAACTTTGATATGCCGCTCTCATATGGGACACTCTATGTATATATCTACTGTATACTCCAAAATAATTTTAAATTATGGCGATTGTGATTCTGTACTTGAATTTTCAAATTTTTTTTTGAAAAAGTCCATCGTTTGGCCTACAGAGACCGCTTCGAATAAACTGGGACACCCTGTATATTTGATGAATTTTATTGGGATTTAGGTTCTAATTTAAATTTGCCACTAAAGATTCTTTACAGAACAAATTAGAAAAACTTTCGCACAGCATGCGAGGAGAAGACTGAAGACATGGACGGTACCGTTTCGTCCTTATTATGGACTCATCAGCATATCATATCAGTCAGCTCTAAACCACACATGCTATACGAAATTTGGAAGTTCTATCTATTCTAACTGGTGTTTTCGTTTTGTAGTGGCCTCTAATTTTCAAATGAGTGAGCAGGCAACCAGAGAAACGTGCGTGTCTTTATATAGTATTATCCTCGCTATAACAGTAGAGTTTTCATGGATTTATGAATTTTACACTACTAATGCAGAGGTTTCTATTAATTCAAGAAATACACATTTTTAGAGTTTTAAAGCTGACTGATATGATATGCTGATGAGTCCATACTAAGGACGAAACGGTACCGTCCATGTCTTCAGTCTTCTCCTCGCATGCTGTGCGAAAGTTTTTCTAATTTGTTCTGTAAAGAATCTTTAGTGGCAAATTTAAATTAGAACCTAAATCCCAATAAAATTCATCAAATAAATTATATAATCAAATAAGTGGTTCAATAAAAATAATTATAAATTTTATTATTAAAATTATCAATAGATATATTATGCTCAGTAAGAATATAATTTTCAACAGGATTTTCTGCAACCACAACCACAACGTAATCTAGTGACTCATCAGTATCGTTAATATTAGTACGAGTATTATCAATTTGCACAAGGTTTCCTGCAACCGCTTTATAATCCAGCAAAAAAAATCGCTGTCGGAACAATAATTTGTACTATTTATGTCAGAAATATACTGAGACAAACAAATTAATTTGACAGCTTTTTAATGTCAAAAAAACTTGAAACTATATTTTCAAGTCCATCCTGACTTAGCCGAGACCCTGAAAATTAGAAATTAAATTATATATATATATAAAAACTTTAATTAAAGTTGTGCTGCCTGTGTAACACAGGTTGCTAAAAACACAGCATAACAATCAATACAACAATAGTAAAAAAGTAATTAACGAGTAACAATAAATTAGGTAAAGAAAATAAAGTAACATTAAGTATATACAGGGTGTTACTGAATTGGTGTTACAAACTTAAAGGGCATGTAGGAAATGCAAAATTAGGCGATAAATTTCCTGTAGACATGAGTCGTTGGAGCTTTAGTTTTTGAGATACAGGGTGTTAAAGTTCTTCGAAAAATTTAATATTTTTTGAATATCTACAAACTGGCTGTTCAGAATAACTCGAATTTTTTGACAGCTGTTGTACTAATTGAAGTACATCATTTGATACTTCAGATGAAAAATTATTCAATCCAGTGGCAGAGATCTGGGTGTGTTGTTACCTTTTTTATGAAAAAATTTCTACGCCACTGACTTTTATGCAAATTTGGTATTTTTGGTAGATACCTCGTTTTGTTGAGAGGAGAAAAGTCATTCTACGTTTTGGTTGTAGGACGTACTGTTTTTAAGGTATTTCACAATGTGGGAACCCATGCAAGCTTTTTGTAATGTAACACGCTTCAATAACGATCACAAAAATGATTAATTTATGGAAAAACTCAATAGCATTGATTTTTGTGATATTTTACCTCATACGGGTTCCTCCATTGTGAAGGATCTCGGAAACAGTGCGTCCTAGGACAAAAACGTACGACGACTTTTCTCCTCTAAACAAAACAGGATATCTACCATAAATAACCAATTTACATTAAAGTCAGTGGCGTAGACATTATTTAATAAAAAAGGTAACAACATACCCAGATCTCTGCCACTGGAGTGAAGAATTTTTCATCGGAAGTATCAAATGATGTACTTCAATTAGTACAACAGCTGTCAAAAAATTCGAGTTATTCTGATCAGCCAGTTTGAAGATATTAATAAAAAAATAAATTTTTCGTAGAACTTTAACACCCTGTAACTCGAAAACTAAAGCTCCAACGACCCATGTCTACAGGAAATTTATCGCATATTTTTGCATTTCCTACATGCCCTTTAAGTTTGTAACACCTATTCAGTAACACCCTGTATATGTGTATGAATAATATGTAAAGTATCTAAGTAAATGGATTCTGCTATGTGACCAAGTAAAGTTTTGTCAAATTTGAAGTCTTCAAAAAATTTAATAACACTGGAATTAATTGTGCCACGAGATCCGAACCATAAACCTCGAACACTCCATTCTCTTTCGCCGTAAAGATCTAAATATTTTTCTAAATAATGAAAAACATATATCACCTTATCACCCAAAATTAATTTGTAGCCTCTATCAAGGCATGACTTCGCAACATTTAAAAAAGACAATGCACTTTGAATGCTTCCCGTTTTTAGTGGTTTTCATCCCTTCTTCATGACGGTGCCTTGAATTATATTTACAAAATTAATCAAAAATTTCTATTTGCTACCACAGTTTCTTGAAGTTACAGATGTACATCTTTTTCTAGAGTTAGTTAATTCAAACCACTTCACCAGAAGGCGTATAAATCAAGCAGTTGAAGATGCTTCTTTTGGCAAAAATTATGAACTATAGCAGTGTCTAGTGCTCCAGCCGTTTTAAGAGAAATATACTTCATGATTTTTCCTACATGCATTTTGGAAAATTGTGTAGGATTCAAAATATCACTAGATAAATGGTGTAGAGGCCTGAGATGGCTGTCTTGTTCAGACTCTACTTTGAAAAGATCAAGAACGTATTTACCATTTACTACATTAGTTGGTAAGTTTTCAGCTGCAACAATTTCATTGGGCAAATAATTGTCAGAGGAAAGCAGAGCAAATTTCCAATTCTTTAAGAGATTAGGAACATCTGTCATGACATTTATATCTTCACCGGACGCATGAAAATCACATTTTCCCTCCAACTTGGACACTTTTACGTTAAGCTCTGCCCAAAGCGTTTTGTTATTGCCACCCATGTCAGAAACAACTGAGCTCACATGAAGACCAGCCGCCATTGTCACGGCTCAGTCACTCCTATAAATAAATTCTTCATGTCGGTTCCGGTTGTAGAAGGACCTGTGACATGAAAAGCCACCACTTGGTTCCAGGAAGTATTTAACCCTATCAGAGTCACGACAGTTGAATAATTTCCCCTTTTACATCTATCACCCAAAGTTACTTTCTCCTGAAATCTTCATCTCGTCGATCATCAGAAAGCAATCCTTTCCAACCCGGCTGATTGAAGAGATTTTGTATTTCAGTAATTCAATGATTGGTTTCAAAATACCAAAATCAACATGCTGAACTCTTTTATTGAGTTTGAAATCTGAAGGCAATGGATAACCTGTGCCATGTAAATAAGTATATCCATTTTTGACTAAAGCAAATCTCATTTTCAGACCCATTATTATGCCCTCCTTGCTCCATTTGGTAATAAACTTTGGTCCCAGAAGTACTTTTTTTCTGTTCGTTGCTTAAAAATTTGGTGTAAAGATTTGGGTAATTTCGTAAAAATAAATGAAAAAATGGCTATATAATTAATTCCTCAGAGACCCCCTACAAAGATATTAGCTGTTGAAGTTGAGGGTTGAAAATCAATTTTTTCAAATAACTTTTTTATTTCTTGGCCGATTTTGATAATTTTTGGGTTTACGTATTATTTTGGACTGTTTAGAATAGTGTTTCATAATCTTTGGTAGCACATAGATAGACCTCGGGATGGCATAACTCCTTCATTCACTTGAAAGAAATAAAAATAATAATTTTACAGATTTTTAAAGTTAATTTTCTTTTTATTTGATATTTTTTACATAAAAAATGTATCCTGATTTATTTCGATAGATAGAACCGTTATCGAGATAAACGTTCTTCTAATAGGTAATGCGTCGCAGGAACTTTCTAAATTTCAAGTAAATTTTAACAAGATGGCTGACCTTTGACAGTAAATTGAGCAGGTTAACGACTTATTATATGCGAAACTGGGCGAAATCTTACAGCTTTCTGGTTTACAGCATCTCCAAACTAACGTTCAGGCGACTCTGATATATTTATTCAGATTCAAACTCATCCAAATCACTTCTAGAAAGCTCAAAAGCAATCTAAGACTAACTAATGATTTTAAAACAGGTTTTCCATAATCAGTTTCTATAAAGACACACCAAAATGAATATTCGATTGAAATGTGTTGATCCAGTTTTCCCATTACAAACATATTTTTGGACAAATATCTCTCATGGAATATCGTGATTTGTTGGTGAAGGAAAGATTTTCCCTAATCTACCATCACGGCTTAAATAGGGTGTTAGTTTTCTCGGCGTGATCTGGAGACTTCCAAACCCTTGGAAGTGTGTGATTGTAAGGCATCAGGAAAAATGGTTCAGTTCCTACCGATCTACGTAAAGTGGTCACAGATGGAACTCCAGTACGCTGAGAAAACCAACTACTCTCGCACATTGTTTTACGTTAGCGAATTCATTCATTTCTCTGTCAACCATATTGTACTTGCGTTCAGCGATGAAGAGGTACATGTTTTTTTGTAGGTAAAGCCACTGCAGTATTTATATAGGGGGGTAGGGGACCTTCAGTTTCTGGAAACAGCTAACATTAGTAATTTGTATCAATTAGGCCCGTATTCATCAATAAATATAACCCCGGGATTATATTTTGGAACATGTCATTGGTTCAAAATTCGTAGCGTTCGTAGGGTTTGAGCATTAGACCAATCAGCTGTCAGAAAATTCAAAATATAACCCCAGAGTTATATTTTGAAGTTTGATGAATACGGACATTAGTGGAGTGATTTCCACTTTGGAGTGATTCACCCTAAAGCGTTGTCCGAACGCCAGATTTACCATAGGTATAATTTTATTATACACATCTGTATTCTGAAAATTTATTCTGAAAAATAACTGAAAATTTTCGATATCACACGCATTAAAATTTCCCAACACCTCTATCATCGACAATCATTTCTGCAAGTCAATTATTCTCAAAACAATTGAAGCGTTGAAATATCAAAGGGACCAAGTGCCAAAAATAAGAAATGAAATAATTTAAAGAAAACTATTTAATTTATTTTTTTCTTAAGATACATGTTCACAGAATTAAAATAAGGTATATTAAAAAAAGTAAACAAAAATTTCATAATAAACAAAAAAAAATAATTTTCCAAAAAGTATTAGGAAAGGAGCTATATGCCTTAATTACAGTCTTTTGCTTTTGGTTTTCCTCTTTTGTCAATTGCTTTTCCTTATTTGTCAAATGATTTGCTTATTTTTCTATCTATCAATGATTATAGTCATTGATTTAGCAATCAATTTCCTTTTATGTCAAATCAATTTCACTTTATGTCAATTGCTTTTCCCATTTACATACAGTGACAGTAATATAAACATTGGAAAAGCATTTGATATAAAAGGAATCTCATTTGACAAAAGAGGAATTTGAATTGAAAAATCAAAGTGACGTTTAATAAATGGGGGAAACTCATTTGACAAATAAGGAAAAGCAATTGACAAAAGAGGAAAACCAATAGAAAAAGACTGTAATATCAAGCAGTTTCTTATAAAATAATTTATGCTCTTCTTTTTCTAAATAAGGTATCATTGACTCCAAATGTTTTTTTTTATTATCTCCTATTTTGTTTTGATTTTGTAACATAATAATACTCATATTCTTCAGGTCACGTGTTTTTTTCCCTTTTTCAAAATATAAGTCTCCTTCCAAGGTGCAACTTCACTAAAAGATTCCTTTGAAAAGAGTATGCCTGGATGATTTTTGTCAAGTTTCAAGTGACTGCCTTACTTATATTTGCGTTCTTCAAGTTCAATATGGAATCAGTGGAAGACTGAATATCAAAAAATTTGTTATCAGTCAGGTCAACAACTTCAAAACGACCTGTATGTGTGCTAGATGTTATAACCTGATGTAGATCATGAGGAACCATTGCTTTTGTTTTTCTTTTGCGCTTTTCAATAAGTGCAAAGTCACGATCGCATTGTAAGAAGCTATGTCCGCTGACCAGGAATTTGTGTTCTATTGTTTCAAAAAGACCACAACTTATCAGAAAACAATACACAAAAATCATCATGCGATTCTTATTCTGGACTGCGCAGTTATCACTCCAAGTTATAAGTTTCTTCTTTTCTGTTATTTTCATATTAAAAACACGAAGAAACATGAAGAAACTTCGTTGCCGCCTCTACCAGAAACACCCTCATGCCAAACACACATGTAAGATTGCTTATTTGCTAAATTTATGCATAGATTATAGCAAGACAAGTGACTTAAGTAGAACATTTCCGAGTGTGTTAAAGTCGGAACAAATAAGACTTGTTCTAAATCCATGGACATCACACTTATACTGCTACCTGGCTCTTGTGACAGTAAAATATCTTGTTTCATTGACGTTGTAGCGGCCTCAGTTTTTCTATGATGTAGCTCAAGCTCTTGTTTTGCTATGGGACTTCTTTCGTTCTTAGCCTGAATTTCACAATGTAGACGATCGCAAGTTTTACAGGTGTCAGTGCGGGGTCTTTTGAAAGAAAGATGTGGAAAGTCCTTTTGGAAAACACTGCGATAAAATCGGTAAGTTATTAAACTATCTGGGTACAACTCCTTAAAAGCTTTATGAAGTCTGTTGACATTCAAATCAGGACTTAAGAATTCCTAACTAGATTTGGCTCTTGTGTAATGGGACACATCCCGTGGCCCTGACTAATAATCTATCATTCTGTGTAAACTTTGATGAACAAGTGCGTCTCCTTTTGTCAGTAAAAGTTGTTTCACCCAGTTTTTTCTTGTTTACAATGGTATATAGTTTTTTTCTACTTACACCAAAAATATCCATAAATGTATTTTTGCAAACTTCCATAACATCACCAGTCCCATCAGGAACGGTGTAATGAATAGTAGACTGCCTATGACTTTCATCGGGATTATTATATTGTCCATGTCTACGTCTTTTCACTCGTCCAATGTGAACAAGTCCCATAAGATATGTTCCTTGAGTGGAGGAACTTGTGGAATAAAATTTATTGAATAACCTGAGCCGTGTCTCGTAGAACAGACTTTTGCATCCAAATTGGCACCTACATAACACCTAAAATACGTACGCAATAATATAAATGATAATGTTCTTACTAAAAATAAACAAGATCCTACTTACATCTAGGTTAGGTTTTTGTTTGGCGGAAACATGTTTGTTTTTGCGAGTCAGATATGCCTTGCCAGCGGCTTTCTACTTTTTTTGAGCCTCAGCTACTGACCCAGAACCAGCTTTTCTCCTTTCTTTATTCATTTTTTAAATTTTAATACAAATCAAGAAAAAACCATACACTGTGAAAACAGTTTGGTTGACATAACGCATACTGTGTAATTATTAATATAAAATTTGTTTAATAGTGGAGGAATAAACGCATGTTTATGGCCACTATACAGGTGTCCCAAGATTTCTTTATCAAGGGATATCCGCGTTATTTCAAAAAATAGACAAATGAAATTCGGGAAATTTCAACCATACCCCTAAGGCTTTGCAGCTGCACCCTCAATGCCCCTTTACGCCTTTCCACCCCTAAGTAATCATCCCCTACTTTATTTTTCAAATGACACCCCCATATTTTTTTTGCTCGACAGGATTGTTGACTTCTTTCTGAACACAATGTCACACGATTTTTTTAAATCGGGACATATCTGGCACGCTAAAAACAATACAATATCATAACAAACGAGGGTTGTCAAGGAATAACAATTAACATTTAATATGACATTAAAATCACAGAAGCAATTATTATTATTAACGCCTAATCCAGTAACACCGGTATTACTAGTTAAGGTGGTTAGAGGAAACATTAACACAAAAAACAAGCAATTGCAACTCCTTGACGATCCTCGTTTGTTATGATATTCTATTGTTTTCGGCGTGCTAGATATGTCTCGATTTAAAAAAATCGTATGACATTGTATTCAGAAAGAAGTCAACAATCCTACCGAGCAAAAAAAATATGGGGGTGTCATTTGAAAAAAAAAAGTAGGGGATGATTACTTGGGGTGGAAAGGCGCAAAGGGGCATTGAGGGTGCAGCTGCAAAGCCTTAGGGGTATGGTTGAAATTTCCCGAATTTCATTTCTTTATTTTTTGAAATAACGTGGATATCCCTTGATAAAGAAATCTTGGAACACCCTGTATACTTGCTGATATTTTTCACTAATATACATCATTAAAGAATAAAAAACTTTGTTTCAGCTTAACCTTGATTTGTATTACAAGTGAAAAAGCATTGTATATTTATTAATCCACTATACAGGGTGTTCTACAAGCTCTATGACAAACTTTGACAGATGGTAGGTTGCTTGATTTTAAACATATTTTTTTAATAAACATGGGTCCGATTCGTTTTTGTTTAGAAGTTACAAGCATTTAAAGAATCGTAATTTTTTCAGTCAATCAGGAAGTGACACTAAGTCGCTATGTCACTAAGACACTATGTCAACCAATGTACACTTATAAAATATACACTTAATTCAATGAAAAACGTAGGCTGATAAATAGAAATATCGGTTGTTATGACAATAATAATTGTTAGTGTCATTTTAATTATTTATTAGATATTTCGTGTGAAAGTTATAAAAAATGCATTTATTCTCGACTGAGGAATATGCAGATATTGTGTTTGTATATGGGTATTTCAATGGTAACGCCAGACAAGCTGCTCAAGAATACCGACGCAGGTATCCAAATAGTTTTAAATAATAAAAATAGTGTTTAGTTAATAAATTAATTAATAAATTAATAAATTTAGTTGATTGTTAATAAAGGTTAAATGCTTGTAACTTCTAAACAAAAACGAATCGGACCCATGTTTATTAAAAAAAATATGTTTAAAATCAAGCAACCTACCATCTGTCAAAGTTTGTCATAGAGCTTGTAGAACACCCTCTATTATTGGCAAATGATAATAAAGTTGTTACTAAATAATATTTCTTAATAAATACCAAACATTTTATGAATGATAATAAAATTAACAATTATGTGTTTTGTGGTTAAATTTGCTTTATTTACTATTAATATTGGGTTATGTTGCATTAAATTTTTGTAGTTTGACTGTAAATATAGGATTTTAAAAAATTAATATAGGGTATTGTAACTAGGAATATAAATTGTTTTACTTTAAATTTATAATTTACTTATTATTATAGGGTAACATACATATCACTTTATGTACTTTTATTGTTATTTTAAGGTATATTAGTGGTTAATAATGATACACATTTATATATGTAGCAAAATTTTATTAAAAAAAAATAACAAAACATTCAGTTCTATGTATACTTCTTATACATACATATATAATATATAATAATATCAAAATAAAAAATTTTCCACGAGAAATACCAGACTTCTTTTCTTTAGAAAAACGCTTCCGGATTGGAAGTGTATTATATACCTCCCTGGATTCGGTGGGAAATATTTCAACTAGGGTAAGTCTGGTATAGTTGGACCACTTTTATAAATCGCCCTGCCATTCATTCAAAATTATTAGCAAAAGTCTAAATATTTGTTATAGTATTTATTATAAAAATGTGTGTAATTTGATCATTACAAAACTTAAATATATCAGTCTCAAAAAAATATATACTGAAAAAACTCAAAATTATATTCTTGGGTGAGATGGACCTCTTCTGGGTTAGTTGGACCACTTGTACCCAGGCCTTGAAAACAGGTTCTCAAGTAATAATAACATAATTATGATAACATAAAATAAAATAAAAAACAAACAAAACAAAAACGACACTATAAGGGAACATATAATTAACATTTTTTATCGATCCAGAAAATTTTTATTTTTTTTTGCCGCTATTTTGGCACAGTCGTTGCATATGTTGGTATAACCGGTACACCCTTCATGAATCCAACGTTCGCAAATAATGCAGCAGAGCCATTCATCTTTACGTTTTGTTTTCAAATACTCTTCTCCACAGCCTACGCACTCAGCATTATTTTCTGCTTCATCGTCACTACTCTTATCATCAAGTTCAAGGCTGTCTGAATCTGAGGAATCGGAGATAGGAGCTTTTGATGTCTTTAATTTCGTTTTCAGAGGTAATTTACCTTTTTGCATTGCCGCTGTTGCTTTGGTTAGTGGACGTTTCCTTTTCTTGATAACCTCGATGTTTTCAGGAGTATTGAGAACTTCAGCAAGTTCGCGTCTCTTAGCCTTTTGTACACAAGTAGAAACAGGAACTGGTGATATCTCCTCTAGTAGCTTTCCAGGTGTAACTTTTTTTATAGACGCAGGCATATTAATAACCTTGTCAACGTGATGAGAACAACTTGGTCGAGGACTATCTGCGATGGATGACAAATTGTTGTGGATGAAATCAGTACTACGTGGCAGTGAGGAAGCCTCCATATTGTTTTCTGCAGAAGCAGTGTTAATGTTTGTCTCTGTAGCAAGGTAAGCGTATTCTGGTATTGAGTCTGGCCAAAATGGAAAAATACCCGTTGCTCTAAATCCGGATACACCATTGTGTACCGTGGCCGCTTTACTCCAAGAACATCCCAACAATTCACCAAACTAAAGTCTGCTCAATTTTCTTGCAGGATTTGCTTTCATAAAGCTATTGCAGGCTGAGTAATAGTACGTTTTCAATGACTTGAAAAAAGATCGATCCAACGGTTGTAGAAAACAGCAGAACTTTCCCATTCGGTTTTCGGGGCAGGAAATGCGTTTTCAACCAATGAAGAAATATATCAGCATTTATATATGCAGACTTTTCTGACATGGCAACACATGAACCAGGGGGCATTCCGTTTGAGAATTCGTCCTTTCTATTCTTGCCCTTAAAAATGCAATACGGAGGCAGAAAAATACCTTCTGCGTTGCAACAGGCGACTATAGATATCGTTTCTCCTCTTTCTGTTGATGTGATGTTTGCGACGCATTTTGATCCCTTTTTAGCTAGTACGTGACCTGGTTTGTTGTTTAATTGTAGACCGGTCTCGTCTACATTAAATATATTGCCCGGTTTATCATTCAAATCATTGTCATCCAAGACTTGCCCTAATAAAGCGAAATACTCTCTTACATTTTCCTTGCACAAACCTGTTGCCCTTGAGTAGGAAATTCCTTCGGCTTTTCGAACTGAAATCTCCGGGTGACCATTTAGAAATAATTTGAGCCAATCATAACCTGCTTTACCCTTATCGCTGTTAAAGGTATGCTTTATTTTGAGTTTCTCTGCTAGCTCATAAGCCATTTTTCTAACGGTATCTCTATCAGGTGCAAACCCATGTTTCTGTAACTTAAGAATGTGATTCACTAATTTCTTTTCCGCTTCATCACCTAAATGAGATTGTGGTCCAAGACGATTACTTTTTGTTTTATTACTAGACTTAAGTCTTCGTTTTAATGTTGTTTTGGGTATCCCAAACTCCCTAGCTGCCGCATTAACCCCCATTTCACCCTTTGTCACAGCGTCCATTGCGTGAAGTAGAGACTCCCTTGTCCATTCTCCTCGTTTTGCTGTACCTTTGCGTCTATATATACTCGGCATGACTCTGTAAATAAAATGAAAGAAGGGAAACTATATAAATTGACACAATATAATGTTATTCGGCAATATCATATATGGTCCATCTCACCCTAAAATACGTGGTCCGTCTAGCCCAAAGTTATGGGACAGATGGACCAGTGATTATTCGTATTAAACCGTTATGCTATACCTATCACTAGTTTTTAGGTTAGAATAATCTACATGGACCCTATATTCTATCTTATGCACAGATCATTCGCGCAAACCTACCTTGAGTTAATTATTTATCACACTATAAAACACACCGAAAATTTTCTATGTAGTGTTAAACTTGAATCGCTCTCAAATATTTATCAAGCACTTATTCAACGTCCACCTTCTCATTACCAATACAGTAGAGCTTGCCTATAATGGAATGAGGACTTCTGGCGACATCTGCTAGCCACTTTTACAAATACACACCGTGGTCCGTCTCTCCCGCTGGTCCAACTATACCGGACTTACACTATAATAGCACTGGCCAATTCTGCGAAAACGTCGTTGGTTAGCCTTCTGCAATTAAGTATACACACATATTTTTAATATAGTTTGAAAGAAAATAAAAATAAAGAGATTTACCTAAACGATTGGTTGTTTAGGAAATATTCCATGTCACAGATGTAACTCTGGCACCTAGAATCCAGTTCTTTTTTCTGGTGATATATCAATTTAATTGCCCTGCCGGTGGTGGAGTTGTCTAATAGATTGTCTACATTGAAAGCTGTTATGTTCTTGGTCTTTGTATTCTCTTAATTTTGTATTCTGTTTTTCAATATTGAAAACTTTTTGTGGAATAACTTCCAAAAATTCACCTGGTTCATCATCTGTTGGTAATGGTCTAAAATGAAAGAAAATGGGTCAAAAAGTGTAATATTATATTATTCTTAATTAGATATACAGTAAGGATGTTTATGTAGCCCCCACGTTTATAGGGGTACTATAAACGTTTTCACTAAACTATTACATTGTGTCTCTGACTTCAAATGTCAACCTCAATAACTTTTTTATTTTTCATGAATTTAAAAGAAAACTTTTTTTGTAGGTATATAAAACTTTCAAAATTTTCTTAAATGGATTAACTATATTATACATTGAAGCCGTTGCAAAGAACTAGCCTAACGCATCTGATCAAAAATAAACTCTAAGAATTGCGAAAAAATATAGGAACTTTTTAAGAAATTTCATTTAAAAAAGTTGTTTAAATCACCTCAAACCCCCCGAGTCCTGTGTTTGGTTAAAAAGCAAAAAACAAAAATAAAAAAAAAATTAACCCAAAAGTAAACATTTTTTTGGATTTTTTTTTCAAGAAAAATGTTTGAAATCACCTCAAACCTCCAAATCATGAGTTTGGTAAAAAACAAAATATTATGGCAATCATGTGAAAATAAAAAAGAAATGCAGGAAGTATTATATGTTTTATTTTATATAAAGACATACATTTTACTTAGTACATTATTTATTAATGACTCTGCCATACAAGAACACAAGAGAATGCCGCCATCATCCTCACCCTGCCTATTCTAGATACAATTGCGGGTACCCCTCTATGTGTGAATACAACTGTCATGTCACACCATTTACTATAGGCAGCTTTACTCACGACAGGAAGAATAACGTTGATTTAGATTTGTATTCATAAAACACCTATATAGTAATAGGTAGGTACATACTATCACTATCAGAATCGTCGAAATTTATAATAGGGCACAAGTTATGTCTACTTTTTCCAAAAATATCATGCAGGATTGATAAACAATACTATTTCCTCAATAATAAAGTAGCCAAGTTTTTGTCTGAACAAATAAGCAGGTACTCGACCGAAGTCGTAATTATTCATTTCGTTTCCATGATTGTACTCATATCTAATAACAATTCATATAGGTAGGTATCTAATTATACAATAAAATGTAATCCAACTTACCTTTACATATTATAATCTCCTCATCTAATAAATCAGTTTGTTCAAATAATTCTAATAAATTTTCGATTTTGAACACAGCGACAGCACTCAACGACGCTACAACCGAACACGAATACCTTACTACAAAAACTCCTGTTTGGACACGATTACAAATTCTATCAAATCGCAATACCTAAATACGCAGTTGCAATGCTGAAGGGTCTGCAAACACGCTTTGGTAGCTACAAATTTAGGTTTGTTAATAACGAACAAGCGTTTGTTGCGGACAAAAAAGTATCGCGTTACCTTCACTGAGACGTTTCTTAACATAAAATGCTGATACCTTATATGCCTCAAACGTACTTAATTTATAATTACCAAATATAATTTTATCCTTAAAATACTGTAGATAATTATTACAATTCACACATATTTTGAAACCCGGAAATAATTATATTTTCACGGACACCTAATTTCATTTGAGGTGAAACAACCACCATGTTAAACCACTAATACATGCTAAATTCTCTAGCAATGTAAGGTAAATGTACCAAATTCTGACACTTTAAGGAGAGTGGCAGGTTGCTTTATTTAGATATAAATATGATGTAATAGTTTTTTAACCAAAAATACAAGTATTACACATTAACTACCTCTCTATGATGTCGTGACACTTTGCATATGCTTTATATTTAATATTTTTATAAATAATTTAATTATTCATAGAATAGTGTAGTCGAACCTAATTTTGACACTCCAAAATATTTTTCGGCCATAAATCTGACACCATTTGGTCCTATATTTTGACCCTGTCCCCAATTCTGACTTTTGTAGTACCAAATTCTGATTACTTTATTTATAATAATCACAACGTCCAAATTCATAGGTAGTTAAGAAAAAAAAACATTTATTCAAATTTAAACAAAACAAAAATTAACATAATAATTTTTCAAAAATAAATTCAATAACAATTATTTTAAATTAACAACTAAAAAAAAAACATTCTTGATAATTGAAAAATCGTAAAATTTTTACTTAAGTGTAGGTAGGTTAGGTACCCATTAGGTACTTACGAAAGTTTACTGATATTTTTTTATCTCAGGAATATTGAAAATTCCCCTGCTGTTACTTTGATTTGGTTCTTCAATCTTCTCAGATATTTCCTCCAAATCATACCATATTATGTACTTTTTTGCAGGCCACTTCCAGTTAGCTCCACTAGGTGTCATAACACTAACAAGAACTTGCGACAAACCAACTTCCTTAACAATACCAGGATATTTTGTTCCTATAAAATCTACTATTACATAATCACTTTCCTTAACTTCAATTTTCTTCTCAACTGGATTGCTCTTATTGGATTTCTCAGGTGTTTCTCCAGGTAGTTTATGTTTCGTCTTGCCAACCATTTCTTTTTTAGACTTTTTAGTCTTCTCATTATTTACTTTGCTCTCAGCTTTTTCTTGTCGTTGCCGTTTTCTATTTTCTTTCTCTTCTTCTCTTTGTAGTTTTGCTTCTTCTTTTTTTCTATAGTATTCTTTCCATTGGTCAGAGCTGGCCATACTGGGAAGTTTGAATGTAACTTTCTTCTTTGATTGATTTGCCTTAATACTTGGCCAAAATTTCATATCTTTGAAAGGGGAGGGTATAAGTGAGTTATTTAGTTTACCACTGACAATCTCTATCTCTTTTAAATTTGTTTGATCAATTTCTGTGGGCTCTACCCATTCTTTTATAACGTCTGCTTCTGTTCTTGTTTCGTCTATTTTTTTCTCTATTTGAGCATCTAGTTTTTTTGTTCGGTTTTTTTCTGTGGTTTTAGTCTTTCTTCTGTTTCTAGGTCTTTTTCAGCGTCCACATTTGTGATTTGATCTATTTTTGTTAATGGCAATACTTCCGAAATTATATCTGCTTCTGTGGTAACTCCAGTTTTGTCTATTTCTATCTCATCGAATTCGATTGTACCTATCACTTTTGGGTCTAATTCACTTTCTTTATCTACTTCTAATATAGTAGAAGCAGTTGGAACCTACTTAGCAAATTAGGAACTACTAATCAAATAAAACAGCAAAAATATAATATTTCACCTAATTCTATTTCTTCTAGAATAGTGAAAGTTTCTAATTCTGTTTTAGTATCCAAAGAAGAACAGAAAAACATTAAAAATAAATTAAGAAAACAAAGAAAAAATGCCATTAATTCTGACACATTGTCTAAACCATTTGAATTAAAAGAACTTAAAGCAGCAATAAATTCCATGAAAAATCGAAAATCACCTGGTTTCGATGGTATTTTAACTGAATTCTTAAAAAATCTGGGGAGTTTTTCATTAAAATGGCTACTTTCTTTTTTTAATAACATTCTGGTTTCAGGTCGACTACCTGAAGATTTCAAAAAAGCAAAAATTAGCGCAATTCTAAAGCCTGGGAAACCAAATGATGACTCTTCAAGCTACAGACCTATTGCTTTGCTTAGTATCACTTATAAAGTACTGGAAAAACTTTTATACAATCGTCTATTACCAATTGTTGATGAAAAATTACTTATTGAACAAGGTGGATTTCGGCCAAACAGAAATACATGTGACCAAGTTTTGGCGTTGACAACCCACATTGAATGTGGCTTTCAAAGAAAATTAAAAACAGGAGCAGTCTTCCTAGATCTATCTGCAGCATACGACACTGTGTGGAAAGAAGGTCTCTTACATAAATTATATAAAACCATTGGTTGTAAGACGATTATGAATCTATTGGAAAATATGCTATCAGACCGAAAAATAAAAGTTTTCGTAAACGAAAAGAGCAGTAAATACAGAATCTTAAATAATGGTCTCCCACAAGGTTCTGTTTTATCTCCACTGCTATTCAATATTTACATTAGTGATTTGCCTGCAACCAAATCTAGAAAATTCATATATGCCGATGACATTATTTTAACTTACCAAAACAGCGAATTTAATTTATTAGAAGAAACGCTGTGCTCTGATTTGAAAATCATGAATGATTACTTTAAGAAATGGCGTCTTTGCTTAAACTCTTCAAAAACAGAAGTTACATGTTTCCATCTCAATAACCACCAAAAATCTAAAAAGCTAAATATAACTTTCAACGGATCGTCACTGAATCATAATTTCAATCCAAAATATCTTGGTGTGACTTTGGATATATCTTTAACCTATAATCAACACTTAGAAAAAGTGAAACAAAAATTAAAAACAAGGAATAATATTCTATACAAACTTGCTGGAACAACTTGGGGAGCCAATGCAAAAACAATTCGCACATCAGCTCTTGCACTTGTTTATTCAACAGCGGAATATTGTGCACCCGTATGGCTCAACAGTGTACATCAATCAAAAGTGGATATTCAACTGAACCAAACATTACGAATTATTACTGGAACAATTTCCTCAACTCCGATCCCTTGGTTACCTGTTTTGTCAAATATTGCTCCATCTAATCTCCGAAGACAACAAGCAACACATAAAATCATGAATAAATACCGAACATTTCCAGATGATTTTTCAATAACATCGGACCTGAATAATCTTCCAACAACGAGATTAAAATCAAGAAGACCTGTGTGGCTAGAAACATACCTGGATCGACCATTTAAAATTGAAGATGAATGGAGAAATGATTGGCGAAATAAAAGTGTTTCTTTATTCAACAACACTTTAATCGAAGATCCTTCATCAGTAGTCAACGGTTTTGAAATAAAAAGGAAAGTCTGGGTACAAGTAAATCGCTTAAGAACAGGACACGGTAGATGTAATTCAATGTTACATAAATGGAATTTAATACCAAGCGCTTCCTGTATTTGCGGACATCCTGAAGAATCCATCAATCACATTGTCAATGAATGTCCTTTAACCAAATTTTCTGGAGGTTTTCAAGCAATTCATAAAATTTCCACCGAAACAATAGACTGGTTACAGAATTTGAAGCTCTTGTAAACAAAATCTACATTAACAGCCAGATAACCTCAGAAGGGCAAAATGATTGGAATACTTCAAACCAATCTCAACAGGATGGTGTGTCTAGGTTTTTTAATGGGGTTTTCCCTAGACTATATCTCTCAAAGCAAATGCTTCACCATGATGTCAACATCGCATCAGAATATCCTACAGATCGTTCTTTTCCCCATGATCGACGAAACCAATCATATGTAATTTAATAAACTAAACAACATGTTAATCGTAAGACTGCAATTTGTAATTTCAAACGAATATATATATAATATGAATACTTCTGATGTCAAATCACAGCTTTCTTCTGCAGCAGTACACTCCTTTAATAACTCTTTTTCGGCCCGTTCAGCTTCCAAAATAATTTCATCGTCATTTAAATAATAACTATTATCGTTCGAATTTTCATAAATATTCTCATTTGAACTGTGATTTTCGTTGCCAAGAACTAGCTCTTCAGTAATGATTATTCTGGCATTCTCTTTGTTTCCAACATGCGTTTTAAGTTGTTTCCACAAATCAAATAAATTTCTATCTTCTATAAGTAATTTATTCATCATATCTTGACTTAAGGCAAACTTGAATGTATTTATTTTATCATTTCCTATTAAATTTTCTATGAATGCCAAGTGTTTAGCAGTAAAATCACATGATACTACTTCATCTACAGAGTCATTTAAATTTGTACTGATACTGGTTATTAGTTTTTCATAATAATGGCGTTTGGTTCAAATGGGCAAAGCCCACATGTTTTAAATGCATTTTTGACCATCACAGGATTCATAACTTCTTTAATAACTTCATCTAATAAAGGGGCAAAGTTTTCTTTTCTGAGTTTTTCCTTATATCTTTCTGCTTTGAATTTTTCTACTGCCTTTTTCCACCCATTTTTTAATGGTCTAAAAACTCCTACGTCTAATGGCTGACACATATGGGTGGTATTTGCTAATAGTGATACCAAAATTATTCCATTTTGAGAGCAAAACTCGCTAAGAGGTAACGTTAGATGGGACTTATGACCATCCACATAAAATATAACAGGTCTGGTAATATTATTTTTTGTGAGCCAAGGGTGAAAAATGTTGCTCATATATTCGAAAAATGTTTCTCCTGTCATCCATCCAGAATCTGACTTTCCCAGGCCCCAACCAGTTGGTAATAATTGAACAATGCTTTGTGGAATTCTTTCATATGCGAAAATTACCATTGGAGGTGGTATGTTACCAGCAGCATTAACTGTAACTAAAACCGTCAGACAATCTTTGTCGTTATTGTTGCTGTAATTGTAAACTGTTTTACTCCCTTTCAATGCAAGTACCTTACCCCCTTTTGGAGAAAGGAAAAAGGCACTTTCGTCAGCATTGAAAACTCTCTCAGGATCATTAATAATTTCAGTCATATCATTTGATAAGAAGTATTGGTATACCTCAGAAAACCAGTCTCTAATGGATCCTTTTGTAACGACAGCCTTAGAATTTATAAGATTCTGGGACATTCTGCTTGAAAGTTCTGGATGTCGACGTAAGAAACCCTCATACCAATGCCTTCCTGGTCTGTTATTTTTAAAAGGGTTTGGCCTTTTCTTGTTTTTTAAATGCATGGAGATGCTTTCCAATAAGTGTTCCTTTGTCACTGGGAATCCTGCTTTTCCAACGTGGATTATCCATTTAACAATGGTAGCTTTCTCTTCTACAGATAGTACTGTAGGTGCACCAGCTGAACATTCTAAAGCATATTTACCGACTTTTTTGTAGTGGAGGGTCGTTTTAGGAATATTATACTCCCGACTTGCTGTTTTTACAGGCATGCCTGAGTTGATAGCCTCCAAAGCTCGTTGTAGAGTTTGTAGCTCGTACTGACAATTTTTCTTTCCGGACATTGTTGAGATACCTAATGAGAAAATAAACAAAAAATATAAGCGATGGTAGTCGTTTAAGCACTATGATTATTGTAAGGTACCAACTTAAAGTAAGCGAGTAACTGTTACTTTTAATAAAAAAAACAAGGTGTCACATTTAGGACATTTGTGAATCATATATGCACCTAAATGTGACACCCCATGTCAGAATTTGCTCAACAGATTTAAACCTCTGTGATATTGATATTAGAAAAAGATAGAAGATTATTGAAGGTGTTGAAATAAGAAGAAGGCGTCTCTCTTTTGTAGATAGGAACCTAATTGTGACACCCAAGGGTCAGAATTAGGGACAACACTACTTCTTTGTACATAATTATGACACCTATTTAATTTTTTAGGTTATTAATAAAAGTATCAACTATTTCTTTGAAAACATTAAATACAGGGTGTCCCAATATTCCATGGACATGGAGCAACCACAGATTACTGAGGTAAAAAAAGTCGCTCGGACCAAACTTATCTCTATACCAAAGTGCTTCGTTTGTCCGTTAGAGGGCTTCAAAGTCTTTTGAAAATTTTAGTTTTTTTGAAATAGCTCAAAGTCGGCTCATTCCAATTCGATGAAATTTGGTAGGTAAATTTCTTATTAAAAGTACTAACTTCTGATGTACATGATAGTTTGACGAAAACCCGGGAAGGGGTGAAACTACCCCTACCCTCCAATAAAATCGATCGTAATTGTTGATAGGGTAGCAGGAACGCTGTTCATGTTTTTTTGTTTGAAAGATACATCCTTTTTGGCCCATTTTTGGTCTCCTACAAAAATCTGTATCTTTCCGAAGTGCTATGTGATAAAATAAATTAGTCGATGATACCTTACCAAAATTTTATTTCATTCTTTTAATTTGAAATCAAATTTTCAATTGTCAGGTGATTATTTGATCTAATCTCATAGAAGATGTTTAGTATGGTTCGGTTTTTTTTTCAGGTGTTTGCAAACGGTTTTTTTCAAACGCAGTAAACAGTTTGCAAAACGACGAGGTTCCAAGAAAAATTAAAAACATTTTTTTGCGCAGGATGGAACTTTCTAGGGTCCAAACCGGCGCCCACATCGAGCATCTTTTATGAGATTGTATAAAATAATCACCTGACAATTGAAAATTTGATTTCAAATTAAAAGAATGAAATAAAAATTTAGTTATCATCGACTAATTTATTTTATCACATAGCACCTCGGAAAGATACAGATTTTTGTAGGAGACCAAAAATGGGCTAAAACGATGTATCTTTCAAACAAAAAAACATGAACAGCGTTCCTGCTACCCTATCAACAATTACGATCGATTTTAATGGAGGGTAGGGGTAGTTTCACCCCTTCCCGGGTTTCCGTCAAATTATCATGTACATCAGAAATTAGTACTTTTAATAAGAAATTTACCTACCAAATTTCATCGAATTGGAATCAGCCGACTTTGAGCTATTTCAAAAAAACTAAAATTTTCAAAAGACTTTGAAGTCCTCTAACGGACAAACGAAGCACTTTGGTATAGAGATAAGTTTGGTCCGAGCGACTTTTTTTTACCTCAGTAATCTGTGGTTGCTCCATGTCCATGGTATATTGGGACACCCTGTATGTAACATACTTGGGTGTATCAACTCATTAGTCTGCTTATAACAAATAATTTCATGCATAAATACTTACTTTCAAAAAATCTTTAATCACTGTTTCTTATAGAAAACTTTCGCAAAGTGTAGACGCATTTACAAGGCTTCACTAAAACGATCACCAAAATTTTCAAGATATCTACCCTTGCTTGCGCGTGCTCCGAAACATAGCCAATACGGTTCAGGTAAATATAACTGTCAGAATTAGGGAATTTTCCAATTATAATACTTATTATTAAGGTTATTGTAAAAAGTGTCAGAGTTTGGGACAGTGTCACAATTCCGTACATTTACCTTATGTATTTCAAGACATTGTTTAATAACTACATTATTTATTCGTAATTATTTTACTTCATTATGTGAAAACAAATATGTCTCAACTGTAGGGTTTGTTAATAAAAAGAATGAGATTTTTCTCAGTGCACGCATACTGTGCGAACAAAACTTTGTATTAGAATATTGGCACTTAGCACCTTTGAAACTACTGTGGCACTTACACGGGCTGACATCTATTAGTCAGTCTAAAAACATAATACAAGCTCGTGGCACTTAGCTCCTTGGTAAGGTTGTGCCCGCTGGCATTTTGCACCTTTCTATGGAAAAAACTCAAATTTTGTCATAAATGGCACTTAGCACCTTTGATATTTCAACGCTTCAATTGCTGATTCCTTCTGCATACGTTTAAAATAAACAAAAAGGATTCTAGAGGCACCTTCATCAAAGAATCTTCGGATCGATATCAATTTTCTACTAATCATTGGATCCCAAAATTCGACGCCTCACTGCGCTTCATGATGTTTCTCTAGAGACTCTCAATAACCCGGAACTAGTTCAAATTGTCTATTTTCAATTTGTCAAATTTAGCGTGAGCAAAGTACTGGTGTATATTTGGGTAACTTCCGAGGAACGCCCGGAAAATTACAAATAGAGTAGTCGAGAGTGGGGTTTCACGAACTTTAAAGATCTCAGGAATCTTTATAGTTTGGTCTCGTTACGGGTCCCCTGGAAATTAATCCAAACAGAACGTGTGGGCTCTTTAGATTCAAAATTAAACAGCAAGCTCTAAACTCAAAAGAAAACCAATATTTTAACAAATAAACAAAACAAACTTGATTTTCCGCCGAAGGCGATACCATCCTGAGGGATGAAGAAATTCAAACGCTGGACCTAGGCTACCTGAGGGATCAAGGAATTAATAGCGCCGGACCTAGGCCACGGTGTAGAGGTGGAGAACTATCGATAGTGACGAGTTTAGATTAATGGATACTGAACTTGTGAAGCTATCGATATTATCGATAGTACTATCGATAGTGAATAAAAAATTTGCAGACAAAACTGACAGTAATAATATTGATCTAGAGCCGGCGGTGGCCTCGCGGCTTAGAGTGCAGATTGTTAAACCGTTGGCGGTTGGACTCTCGGACTGAGTTCGATTCTCTCTCAGTCGAGCTCTGGTTCTGTCGTCTATTCCACTATTTAATTGGCATATTAAATTTGATGTATTTACCACTAGAACGGTATTCCTTCTTGCACAACAAACAGCAAATGGTCTTCTGAGTTCATCTTTTTGAAAAAACTCCCAAACATTCGATTTGGATCTTTTCTTAGACTTTTCTTTTTTCCAGACATTTTTTAATTTTCATAGTACATATTTAGTTTTAAATTTACATTACAATTTTTTAGGTTAGGTACTTTGGTGGGAACTTCAGTTAAGAGGTACCTAACCTCTGCACATACCTCATTATACATTTCTGTGCATCAAGCATACATAAATTATTAATGGTCCCTTCATGTACCTACACAGCCGAACATTGAATTCATCTGTTATTCAATGCAGCCGAATAGTAAGTTTTTCCTTTAAACACTAGATGGAGCTGACTATCGATATTTCGATAGTTGCCATTTTTAATAAACTATCGATACTATCGATAGTTGCCATCGATAGTTATCCACCTCTACTACGGTGTACTCTTTCTGCCCGGCGTAGCATTGTGTTCTATAAAAGTCCGGCGAGACTGCAGCTGTCAATACCGAAGTGAAACCTTAATTTTCCTACCCAAAACCTTTAACAACGAATGATTCGCTAACTAATCAAGAGAGAGGGAAAGTTTGAACACCAATACAATAAACAAATTATCAACAACAATTTACTATTCCTCCAAGTGAGATGTTATAACAATTTATCAACAACAATCTATTATTCCTCAGATTGTGATGTTATATTCTGTTTTACTGAACTAATCATAAAATCATCTCCGCATATGTGAACTCTTACTGTTCAGAGGTTCTTTCCATTTATAGCTCAGTATTCAGAAGGGACCAGTTTTCCTTGGGAAACACTACCAAACTACCCAAGCAACATTTGTAGGCACATTTCAGCAACAAATAGACACAAACTAGAAGTTTCGAAACATAACCGAATAATATTAAGCTGCTTGTGTCAGTTAAAAAAGTTTTGAAACATTTTCGAAACAAATTCAACACACTATGATTCGAAGCAATAATTGCTTCGACACTTTTTCGTAACAACTGTGACAATTATGACTTGAATCCAACGTTTCGTAACAAAAACGAAACAAATGTGATTATTTTTGTTTTGAAACAAATGTTTCGGTAGAGTTTTCAAAGCAACAGTTACATATTTTGATCGAACCAATTATTATTGTTTTGCAAAAAATACGAAAATATTTTGAAACAATTGCAGCGTTGCCGTTCCAAAGGGGGTAAATATGAAAATTTGAAAAATACGTATTTGTACATCATTAGCTTGTCAATACCATCGCTGCATGTTCCACAGGGAATAAGTGCGACAAAGTTCAGGGGGTGATTCTACAAGAAAAAATAATAGCAGTTTGCTATGTAAACGCTATGGAAAACGCAAATACTTCGTTTTCCAGATACGGGATGTTATAGATTTTCTTAAAAACTGACGATTTATTTATTTGCTCTGAAACCGGTCGAGATATGCAAATGAAATTTGGTGGGTTTTAGGAGGAAGTTATTACGCATTTTTTGACATGAAATTAAGAATTTTATGTTCATCAGTGACGCGCATACATCAATTTTTTTAAAGAGAAAAATAATACACCACAGAGATTTTTTTATAGCAAACTGTCATTATTTTTTTATGCAAAATCATCCCCTGAAGTGTGGCTCACTTATTTACTAATACCTTGTATAAAAAAATGATAAGTGAATAGCTCTTGCATATATTATTATGCAAACATAAGGACGTGAACTAGACGGTTGAAAAAAACAATAAAAATAATAATTACGATAGGTATATTTGTTAGGTTTGAGAAAATAATAACAATTTGGGAAAAAAACTGAAAACTTAAAATAAAAAAACTTAAAAAACTGAAACTAAAAATAAATATTGTGTGTAAAAAAAAAATAACTTTCATAAGCACTAGTAAAAATTTATCAAAAAACAAACTATCCTGCTTAAAAAAATAACATAGCAATTATTATAGCCAATTAAAAAAACATTTCATTAAAAAAAACATTGCACAATTTATTCTTTGGCAACTTTTTCATATGAACACTAGTAAAGGTAGCCAATTTTTAAAAAAATAATTATTCTATAAAAAAAATTACACAAAACATTCTTATTCTTTGCAAACGCATCTTATTGGAAACAACAAAAACACTTCTGCTTGTTTAGAATGTTTACATTAAAAATTACTGATAAAGTTAACATTCTTGTTACCTATTCTACTAAAAAAAAAACAACATTGCTCATTATTTACATCCTTAATTTATTTGTCGGCATCGCCATCACTCTCGCCATCGCTCTCGGCGTTATTTGGAACGATCTCGTTAGATGTTATGTTAAATCTTCTGTTGAGCTGCTGCAATTAGAGAAAATTTATATATAAAAAAAACTAACTTAGGCATCAATTATTTTTAAACCATACCTTTTGTCCTTAAAAATACTCTGGTTTAAGCAACGAAAAACCTTGTTTTGCAAGGTAGATCGCAGTTTTTCGTCGCTGAACGATTTTTGACTTATCTGCTATTACTAAAAGTTGAAAACGGTGGCAATTTCTGTCCTTTTCCTTTGAAGGTGAATTTCCTTAAACACTTCAAAGTAAACAACATGTACACAATTTTTTTTACCAGCTTTACGGGTTCACTGACATCTTGTAAATTTATAAATTAAATTTTATAATCACAAACTTCAATAATCTTACCATTTTTTCTGTTGTACTCTGAATACACTAGTTGTTTTTCAAGTTCATATACATCTTTTTGGTCCTCGATAGAGAATTTAAATTTACACCAAGTCGTGATGTCATTTCCATCATGTAATAATTGTAGATTATTCCCATTTGTTGACAATTCTCTCCTTGTCATCTGGTCGTTCAACTTGCAAATGAGTCGATTTATTTCCTCAAATTGAGTGTTGAATTCATCGAATTTTTTGTCGATGTGCATTTTCAATTCATTTCTAAAAAAAAATTTATTGTAACTATTTTATGTACCAAAAACTATAATATAGGGTAAAAACTTACCATAGACATATTTTTCTTAATTTCTAGTAAGTCATTACGTCCTCATCATCCAAAGATCTCTATAAAAAGCCATTGCTATCAGCAAAAAGAACAGAGGGACTCTTTGTAATTGCAACGTTATTTGAATTAGTAGGAGCCACGACTTCCTCTATTTCTGCTGTTGAAAAGGTGAAGTTAGAGCTTCCAAGCGTAACTACTGTTGTATTAAGTCTTTGAGAATCTTTACTTTTCTTTTTGTTTGCTCTCTTTGGAAGTGGTGACTAGTTTAAGTTGGTGAAAAATAAATTAATATGGAATGAAGTTTATTGACACAACATAAACACAACGAATTTTCATAAAAATAACGCAGTTATTACAATAGTTGCTCAAAATTTCCACCGTGGTTTTGAATACATAGGTTGATTCTCTGTGTTACGTGATCAACTGCTTTTTGAAGAGTGCCTTGCTGTACTGATTCGAATGCTGCTAATATTTTCAGACGTAGATGATCAATATTGTTTGTTGGAGTCGAATACACTACATCTTTCATGTGACCCTATAAGTAATAGTCAAGAGGACTCAATGATGGTGACCTTGGGGGCCAACGCACCGGGCCGAAAGTGCCCTTCCAAGAATTTGGAAATCGAGTATCTAAATAATCCCGAACCACTCTGGCATTATGTGGTCCACAACCGTCTTGCTGGAACCACTCTAAATTACGATAATTTTTTAAGGATACGTTGTCTAAAGCTTCTTCTACATCAGTTTGTAGAAGGTTGAGGTACCTTTGACCAGTTAAAACATTATCCAGAAAAAAAGGACCAACGATAACATTATTAAGAACCCAAACGTTCAAAGAAAATCTGTTTTGTAGCCTAGTTTGCCGATATAAACGCGGATTTTCTGTAGCATAGTAGTGTAAATTTCTTATTGAAAATTCCGGAACTAGTGAATAATGATTCGTCGGTTCATAAAACTTTTCTTGGGAAATGATTATCTTCATTAAGTATTTGTCTGAACCAGTTATAATATTCTAGTCTTCGGTTTAAATCCCCTTGATGTAGGATATTAATTTTTTTAAAATTTATAGTCGTGAAATTGGTGTTTTTTAATTATTTGTCTGACCTGCGAATCGCTGATACCACATTCTATAGCAATTTTTCTGCTGGAATTTTCCGGATTATACTTAAGTTGAGCCAACACATTAATTTCACTCACGTTATCATTTCTAATTAGATAGGGTCCTGCATGATTTCTTTGAAACGCATCGTTTTCCAATAAGGTTGTAGACAGCCTTGCAAACGTTTACTGAAAAATATTCGCTGCTTGCATTGTATTTCGACCATTTTGTAAGTAAATACTATAATACAGGTCATGTTTTTCTTCTGCAGAGAATATAATTTTTTGCATTAATGATTAGAGGACACCTAACAAACAAACAAAAAAGTGAAAAAGACCTAGGGGAGACCGGGGCGGAATGGGGACCCTAACATTTATTTTTTTTAAAGGGTAAATGACATAATAAAAATAAAAAATAAATACAAGGCAGTTTATTAAGGTATTGGAAACTACAAAATAAAACAAAAATGAAAAAAAAGACAACAGTTTCATTTTGTTTAAACAAACTAAAAAAAGTGTAATTTACGCCTCCGGGGCAGGATGGGATACCCGCTGTTGTCGGGCTTACACACTTCACATACAAGAACTGAGTCATCATCATCACTGTCAATTCCCGCACAAAAGATATTATGAGCCCACTTTTTACATTGAAAACATGAAACCCAACCTTCAGTTGAAATTGAATATTGATCATTGCAGTATAAACACAAAACGTCTTCTTCCTCTTCAGACTCCTCAGAACTTTTTCTGTTATCTTCTGCCTTTTTTGCTTAGGCATCTTGTTCTCTGTTTCCTTCTTCTGTTTCTGACCTGACAGATTTTTTTTCATTTTGTTTTTTTTGTGATTTGTTAGCCTTTATTGTTTTCTGCATTGCTTCAGTCAATTCAGCTTTATAAGGAGAATCGGTAAGAATAGCGGTTTTGCCTCTCTTTCTCTGCACTCGTTTAAAGCCGGACTTTAGTTTTGGTATTGGTATTAGAACTTCAGGAGAAATGGCCGGAAAACTGGATGGGCGAGGTTTTTTTAATGGCGCATTAGGAGTGTCAGGCATCCATGAACATTGAGGTTGGGGATTATGTTTTTCGTTAATTTCCGTAAGGGATTTGCGAGGTGGTGTTGATGGATTTTTGAATGAATCATTGTTTTCTGGAGTATCATCGACTAGAGCAGGACAGTGTTGTTTTTCAGCAATTGGAATATTAGTTACTTCCGATGGTAAAAAGTCATCATCAGTGAAGATACCCTCATTTGTTGGCCAAATGCCGGTTTTCTCAAATCCTTTTAGCGCGTTTTTCATGTTCGCAGCATCGACAAAAGCTTGTCCAAATAACGCTGATATTTGAAATAATGTGACCACTTTACCTGGATTCGACCGTAACCATTTTTGCACTTCGTCTTCGTAATATAGACTCAAAGGTCTCATAAAGGCTACGTCTAGAGGCTGGAGCCTGTGCGAGCAGTGGGGTGGGAAGCATAGTAAAATAACACCTTTTTCACGAGCTAAATCTATGACTTCGAGGTTTTTCGTATGAGATGCATGCCCATCAAGGAACAAAAGGACTGGGGTTTCTTTTTTTGCATTAGAAAATTCAATGAACTTTTTGAACCACTTCAAAAACACTTCTATGGTCATCCACCCAGATTCATTAACCTCAGCCCAACCACCAGTAGGCAAACCCAACTCAAATTCCTGTTGTTTCTTTTTTCGAGGAAAAATCAACATTGGTGGCATGAAATTTCCTACAGCAGAACAACAAACTTCGGCGGTTACCGTATTACCACGCTCAGCAGAAGTCAATACGCCCACCTGACGTTGTCCTTTATTTGCAATTACTCTTGAATGCTGTTTCGGAAATACCGTAATCCCGGTCTCGTCACAATTGTAAATTCTTTCACCAGTAATTTTCTTTTCTGTAAGAACTTGATTAAGTAAAGTGAAAAACTTCGCGACTGCTACTCTGTTAAACCCCATCGCACGTGCTCCGGATGTTGCCTCAGGCTTTCTCAAACTTAATTTTGGATTACGTCTCATAAATGACTTGGCCCAGTCTTCCCCCGCCATTTCCGTGTGTTCGTTAAAGGGATTTTTACAACCGTTTCGAACTGCTAGTTGATATGCTAGCCCTCTTAATTCTTTAACTGTTAAACCAAAAAGTCTCTTTTGCATATCCTTTAAACATGTAACCAGTTCTAGCTCTTGCTCTTTAGTAAAAACACACTGATATTTACCAGATGTTTTGTCAACCACAGAATCTGGATCGTCTTTACGTTTTTTTACATATCTTTCTAATGTAGTTTGTGGAAGTTCGAACTGAAGTGATGCTTTCTTGCAACCCATTGCGCCACTAATTACCGCTTCTAGTGCTTGTTCCATGGTTTCAGTATTCCACTGTTGTCTAACGGTCTTTCTTACATATTTGCGAACCATCTAAAAGTAATACAAAACTCAAAATCAGATAGGTAAATAAAATCGGGGCGGAATAGGGCCCACTCCGTTCTGCCCCACCCCATTCTGCCCCACATCTACTTAATATCAAAACATAACCTACGAGCAGAGACGCCTTAACTAATATCTTCACGTATCCATGTCGAAAAATACTTAAAAACATGCCGTTTACTGTAACATGAACAGCAAGTCCCAAAACAAATAAATAATTAACGTACCTTGTATTAAAAATGCCAAAAAAGTCCACCAACATTCAATATTTCACCACGTTGCGTCGAAAACACTTTGAACTATTTACAATAGCCTGTTTGTGGTTGCCAGCTGAAGCGTGGCGTTCTAGTGAATGATCATAGAGGGCGACAGTGGTCTCCACTATTTTTAGTGGCAAATATGAGACCCACTCCGTTCTACCCCGGTACCCCGTTCCGCCCCGGTCTCCCCTACTCATTAAAATTTTGTTTTTCAAGAAAAATTTGTCAGAGCATAACAATCATAGGTTCAAAGTACATGCTTCTATGAATAATTTTTTTAAAGGAGAGTACTCAGTTTCTATTTATCATGTCCTACTTACGCAATAGTCTTTTCCATTTTAACCGCTTGATTGTAACAAGGGTTCGTAGCACTAACTGAACAGTCCATTAATTGCCGGTTATTGACCTCAGGTATTGAGTCGGGGTTTTGAATTAAATGCTCCAACTTGTTGTTTTCTAGGTGAGATGGCCAATACACTTTTGAATTATTGCGAAAGCCACCTTGATGGCACAGTTGTTATGCAAGTTTGACCATCTTCTTTTGTGTAAATAACAGAAAACATCATGGAAAATTGTAGCATCAAACTACCTGCTTAGATGTGAAGATGTTGTAAAAACAAACTATAAAACAAAACTATTTTATACCTCTCAGTTTTTGTGCCCAAGTCAGTCAGTAATAAAATAAAACAGCAATAACACATGAGTAGATAGATACTTACTTGTTGTATTGCGCGAATATGTTGTAGTTGTAGTCAGAGACAGAGACCTGCTACAACTCTTTGGTTGTAGTTAAATAGTAGTTAAATTGTAGTTTACTCCGACGGCCGACGCAGAATTCACAGAACAAGGTAACAAAGCACAAACAAAACAAAGCGGGAAAAAATTTATATTATCATTATTATAGCATAACCGAAATTTACCAAACCAGTCTTCACTGCGCAAACGCTTCGACTGCGCCAGGCAGCCAGGCTCCACGACAATTATTAGTGCGACCCTATGTTGCCAAATCTTCTTTATTACTTATCAAAAAATGTAATGTGATGTGAGTTGTGAAATTAGATTACCTTATTTTGTATTTTGTGTTCTAAAATAGGAAAAACAAAAGACGATTACAAACAAAGCAAGCATCTTTACAAAATGTAGAAAATATAGGTTGTAGCTACATTCTTGTTTTGTTGAATTCTTGCTTTATATTTTATATCTACCTAACTTTATATTTTGTTGTACATAAAAGTTTATTATGGTATTATTATTCGAAATTCATTATTATTTTTGAAACAGAATCCAGAGAAATACAAAACATGGGATCTCTTTCTACAATAAATACAGACACGAAAGCAGCTCATAATGCAACAATTAGGTTCGTAAAAGTAGCTGTCAGTTACTGTTTTGTATATCGTTATACATTATGCAAAAGCTTGATTACGCCAACGCCGGTAATGATACTTAAATGAACGAAACGTTTTTGCAAATAGAAGGCCAAAGTGCCGCTTGTAAAACTATTTACAGGTATACAGGTGGCCCAATTTCGCATGCCATACAACTGTAGAGCCACTCTTAGAATTTTTTTTATTGAAAATGCACATGCACTGCAGGGAAATCCCTATGACGCTCTGGAAGCGGTGCATGAGCGAAGATATCGATTCACGTTGGCCTTGAATCTCTGTAGGTTGTATACTTCGGAAAACACGCCCTTTGGAATGCTATTCCAAAGTGATGCGGTTCTATACATAAAAGAAGTCTGAAATAGGGTGGTACGAGGTGTAACGAGCTGAACCTGATACGGATGAGCGTCTGCGGCTCGACGTGTATTTCTGCCCGGTCTTGTTCTTGGTGGGATCAAGCGGGCCACGTCTTTTGAACACTTTTATCTGTAAAACAGACTCAGGTCAGCTACTCTTCTTCGATGTTCAAGAGTGTCTAAATTTTTTGTCAAATCTGGGTCCCCAATCAAGCGGATGGCTCTTTTCTGAATAGAGTCGAGTAGTCTCAGCGTATGCTTAGGAGCCGAGCTACAAACATGAGAGCAGTACTCCAAGGATGGTCGGATTTGAGCCTTGTATAAGAGGAGAAGCTGTTGTGGTGTATACAATTTCTTCGTGCGGAAGAGTGTTCCAAGTTTTTGAGAAGCACTCGTCGCCAGACCTGCAACATGATCATGCCAAGACATGTTCGTCCGAGACTCACTCCAAGTAAACGAAGAGATGACGCTGGAGTAAGAGAGTGTCCCGCCATCACCATATCTGGCTCCAAAACGTTGGCCTTTTTGAAGAAGAAGAACTGGGTTTTCCGCTTGGGTTTTAATTTACGCATGAGACGCCTTTACAGCGTAAGTATTTCATTAGTGGGCTCATAAGTTTAGTAAAAGTGTACGGGGCGCATGCCAGTCCGAACGGCAGGCATGTAAACTCATATAATTTGTTGTTGTAAAAACGTAAGTATTTTCTATCTTCCTCACTTATCGGGACCATATATTATGCTTCCGATAAGTCAATTGAAGCAGCATAGGAGCCCTTATGCATGAGTTTCATTGCTGTTCTGGCATCCTCCATCTTAAAGTGGGGGGCATCCAGAAATACATTTAGTTCCTTAAGATTCAAAATAAAACGTTTTTTGCCGTTAGATTCATCGGCCAAGAATATTCTAGAGAGAAACTGGCCAGGTTGAGAGTTGCACCTCTCTCTATGACACCTAATTTAGCCAACCGTCCCACCTCTTCGGTAATAAACTTGGTGTTCGAGAGTGAATGTTTACTTATTGGATACCGCCTTTGAATAATGATATTGGTAAAAGGAAGCTTGTATTCCTGCACCCAGTTTAAATTTACGGAGTTTGAAGTTATTTTCAACCACTCATCATAAAAGAATCGAAGGCGACCTGCATAATTTTTTTAAATAATCACCGGTTCACACTCTCCTCCGATAAGAGTTCTTGTGACTGGGGGGTTTCTGGTTCTCCCTGGCATTCCCCCAGCGAGGTGTTCTCTGGGGCTGCCCTTTGGGTGGTCTCGTCTCGCTCCCTCGACGGACCGGGCGTTGAAAGTTTAACGCGGGAAGAGTCTCTGTTGACTACTTCCCCCCCCATTTGAATGATTTCCGAACTGGCAAAGAAGTACCAGGTTTTGGTAACCTTAAGTCCTTTCCCACTGTTTCCATATTTTTTGCCGTTCGTATTTTCTCCCCAAATCCGAACCGAATAAAAACTCGGACGGTAAACATTTATCTATCTGAGTTGTAATATTTTTGTTCAGCGAAGGATTTATTAGATTCCTGCTTGTAACAGAAACTCGATGGAATAAATTTGATAAAATTCTCCCTGAATCTGACAGGTATGAAAGCAGCTCGCCGTTAATGTCGGCAGGCATACATTCGAAATTATTTAAAACCAAACTTAAGCCTTTACCAAGGGCGCAAATACCTTTTCCCAGCTGATTCAGAACCTCGACATAAGATCCATCCCTCGTAAGACATTGCTTGTCTAAAATAGTGGTGATTTCGGGATTCAATTTTGGGGGACTTAAATCTGTTGTTAAGTTACCAGATATTTCGTATTTATTCAAGAGATCGGAAGTCTCTTCTTTTGGGAGACCATTCGCTAAAGTGTGGCGCCATCTAGGCGCTAAAGCATCATGTAAAAGAGATAAATTGGCCTTGCTTTTTTCCGGGTTGTCCCCTAGAATTTTTAAAGCATCGTCAGGCAGAACTTCGTCATTATCAATGATTAATACATCCTCAGGTTGATGTTCTCTAACGTCGACACCTTCTGCTACGATGTCGTTAGAATTAATGGATTCTGAATTATTATTAATAACAGAACTAGAATATGATTTCTTGGTATCTCTTATTACATCCGTCCGGTACTGGGACCGGACCGGTGATCGAGAGCGAGAACGAGACCGGCTGCACGCCCGGTGTCGATTTCCAGATAAACTGTATTTTCCAACGTCGACTGCATTTTTGTACTATTCCCTGCTGCACGCATGAAATATGTCGACGTCGGTGACCGGCTACGAGTCTGGTCCGGAGAGTTGTGCGTAACCGTTGCAATCGGTTCCCTGTTAATGTGATCCGTCGATGAGGATCGAGAAGGCCATCTGTTTCGTTGGTGGCGACGTTCACTTGCACTCGGCTGCTTGCTCTCCGCTGCACGGGGAGAGAGAGCTGGCGTAAGGGTCTCGCGTGAACGAGACCGAGACAGAGTTCGACTATGACCCGGAACAGGATCCCGTCTGTGACGAGGAACGCTTCGCAGCCTTACACAGTGCGAAGAAGCGATCCGTCTCTCTTTTCTAAACCAATCTTTGCCGGACATTTTATTTTTGGTCCAGGTATCTGGAACACGTAGTCCGTTTTTTGATGGCGAATTCATAGGCAAATTGCTTCGTCTGTTTTGGAGTGAGGCCATAAAACATCCCCGCACATTTGACGAGGTATCGAGCTAGAGTTTCTTTCATTTCAGTTGAAAACACTTGACTCTCATTAAAACCCGGACAAAAACGTATATCATTAACGCCTTTTTCTTTGGCTTTTTTGACATAATTTCCTGGCGCAGATTTTCTTACATTATTTCGTTCCGCACTTTTGCGTAGACTGATGTTATTTTCAATTACATCTCTAACGGCTTGTTCCATTGCTTCGGGGGAGAATACCCGGTCATTCACTTTTTTGTACAATCTAGGCATGTTTAGAACAATAATTAAACTCCTGAAATAATACTAATTTTTAAATATTGTACACCTGGAGGGAGACCATGGACAACAACGGGAGACTGTGGACAGTGTCCAAAGTCTCCCCTTTAGCATAGTCTTTATAAATGTGGCTTAAAAGCAAAACAAAACAAAGGAAGCCATCAACAGTACTATAACCTCAAAGGGAAATCTTCAATTTACATCTAACATCGACAGAACATGAAATAAGCAATTGAATTACGAAGTCTTACGTTATCCGTTTGAAAGCTTACATCAGAATGGCGAAAATATAAAAAAATGAAATAAAATCACTGTTTTAACCAAAACCACTTTCTCTACAAGGAAGCTGTATAAAACTAACTTGAAGCCCTCTGGCATTTGAATTTGATACACAAAGAAGCAAAAGTGCGCGAGATATCGTTGGTTTGGAAGAAGTCTGTCACAAGTCAAAAATCATGAATTTTCAGGAGAGCTGTTTTAAAATTATAATCTTGATACATTTTGATGTAATTTCTCTAGGATAAACATTTAGTAGAAAATCTTATGTATGTTCAAAGTACCCTTCATCTGCCTTAAATTAAAATAAAAAGCTAGTATTTGCTTTCACCTTTAAAGGGTATCACACCTGTAATCAGCATTATTTCACCTGTAATTCGCATTTGTGACAGTTTTTCCTAAAATTTCGTGAATAGGTACTTTGAATAAAATCTTTTGACACAAAATAAAAGAAACTGTATATTATGATCGAAAATAAAGTTTTATTTCAATGTAACATAACTAGAGAATGTAATACAAAACATTGTGAGTACAAAATCTAAAGTCTACTATAAAAATCTAAATAATATAGAGGGACAACCCGTTTTTCGGGTCTTTCATCAAACAGTGACAATAATGATTTCTTTTTTTTTCTCTGTTATACCAACTTTCTGCTTGTAGGCTTTTTTTAACTTCAGTGAAGAAAAATCTATTTGTTGGCGCCTCATAAATATACTGACTTCTGAAAACTCCTGTTCTTCGTAAGATGTTTTATAAAACAGCACTCCAGGAGACTCTTTTTTCACCATAAAAATTTTTAAGTCGGTTATTTTAACTGCTTCTCCTTCTGCATTTTTAATAAGACTTTCATGCCAAGCTGGGAAGAAAGATCCTTCAAATCAAAAATATCTTTATGACATATTTCACTAACAGAAAACGGTTTCCCTGTTTTTTTCGCCTGCCTGATAATTGTAGCGTACTGCTCAGGCATACAGATAGGTCCAGATTTGCGAGTTTTGGCAACTGCCTTTTCTATAACGGCATGCACATGATCTCCTTCATTCTGGGTGTGTCCAGTGATAAGGAATTTATGAGTTATAGACTGTACAGACTTTAAAGTTAAAACCGCATACATGTATAGAAAAATGATGAATCGATTTTTATTCTGTCCGGCACAATTATCGGTATAAAAAATTACATCTAAAACTTTAGATTTATCGTGTGAGTTTGAAACGCATTCTTGCAAATTTCGAAGATAGTACCACACGCATTACCCAATTTCATCGGCACCCCTTTTGGCTTCTGCCTCATGCCAGAGATAACAATTTGCTTGTTTTGTTTGTAATTCAAACAATGTTAAATTTAAAACATTCAATTTAGATACATAATAGAATCCTTTGGCATTACCGATCGGGCATGGTAACACAGCTTGGAGATCATACACAGTGACAACTTTATCTGAAGATTTATCAGCTAGTTTTTCGGATCGGGTAGGTCTTTCTCTTTAAGATGAGTGTCGTATTTATTTTGGATTTGTTTTTTTTCCTCTTGGCTGGCATTTTTATACGCAAGACATAGCTCACATGCATCCTTTTTGGGGCTAAAAAATGCAATGTTGAACTCTTGATTAAAAATGATGTAATACATTAAGTAGTTTGCGTACGGCTTATTGCTTTCTTCGCATGAGTCTTTGTAGTCTCTGTATAATTCGGCTACCGACTTATCACCTTCAATATACTCTTTTTTTGTTTTGTGAGCGACAATAATGACTGGGAATCCTCGAATTGAATTAATATGAGCTCTTATGCCTTCTTTTATCTCTTTGGACACAGAATTATGGTTAGCATGCTTTCCTCGCATTTCTTGTTTAAGGATTCCCTTGGTCAGAGTTTTGCTTTTCTATAACCGTTCTAATGATTCTGCTGTTTATTCCCAGCGTAGACATGAAAAACTGTTTGCAAACTCGGATATTTTGTCCATCAGAGTCGAAAAAGAAACTGGAATTTAGACGACGTCTACTATCGGCTTTCTGATACCTATATTTAGGCTTAATATCAAGCATTCGGCTCGATATAAATCCACGTTGTTTCATAAGATCCCCTAATTGCCAATATTCATCAAAAAAAATTTGCCTTTGGTCCTGGGAAATTTTGATAGAACATTTCAAGCGGCATTTTTCGCCACAAGGCTCAGACATCTTTCTTTCTTCACGCTTTACTTAAGTCGTTCGATACTTCCATCATTTTTCCTTATTTTTCGAATTGATTCATAACTTCCCCAGTGGAAAAAATATATTGGTGCTATATTGGCTGAATATTGGTCGATATTGGTTAAATATTGATAACCTATATTGGGCCAATATCGAAGTGTTAACATTTTACAATAATTAGCCAAGATTGTTTTGCAATATTGGGCCAATTTTTCAAACCAATATTGGATAATTATAGGATTTTTAATATTGGATACATATTGTACTGCCAATATTGGATAATTATAGGATTTTTAATATTGGATACATATTGTACTGTCAATATTGGATAACTATAGGACTTTAATATTGGATCCATATTTTACTGCCAATTTTGGATAAGATCCCCCCCAGAGAATCAACATTATAGACTAATAAAAACATAATACTGCGTATAAAATGATGCGCTTTAATCGTTAATAAATTTAGCATACCTAAGTTATAAGTACATTGTAATTATTATAAAAAAATAATTCCAAAATGTAGACACTATTCACAAAAACTAGACATTTTCTTCAGGGTGGGCCCTCTTTAACACTCTTTCTCTCCGTCCACCTTCTCGATCGCCAGCAGTAGAAAAGTCAAGCTAACTTCCACTGACTTAAAAATGTTGCATCTTGAAACTTAACTTCTGAAAGAATATCACATGCATTAATTCAGGACATAATATTCATATAAAAAAATGCCTACTTATGATACGTTTTCCCATATGGTTCGAGCTTTTTGGCGGGCACTGTATAATTTTTTATCAAATTATTTGATAAATTTAATATTTATTATAAATATCTAAAATTTATTGTAAAAATGATTCATTAAAATATAAAACTTGAAGTTAAATAAGATGTCAAAAAGTGTCATCAACGCTTCAGAAAATATAACAAGGGATAGGACCAACAGCTTGAAAAAAGAAAACATTCATTTATCAATAATTTTGAGCGTAAGTATAAAGTTAGCATCGACATGTTTAGTTATCAGTTAACAAGGGACGTGCTGCAATGTGGCAAGGTGATAACATGCTGCACTGCCTGATGCGTTTAGAAAAATAGTCCAGGGGCATGGTTTTTATGTAGCAACTTTTTCTAATATTAACTGTAATAAACATTTTTGCAATCTCTAAAGTTACCTACGACTTTATATAAAAAAATGTAGAAATGCATTGAACTCATGAAAACCAAACCCATGAACTCACGTAACTCGACCATTATTAATAACAGAATAATTAAAATAAATACTTACTTATAGTTCCAATTGGCACTGGATTCTTATTAGAATCTGCTCTCTAGTAGTTAACAAAAATATTATAACACAGTATCACAGTAACACAAGAAGTCTAACTGATTCACTGAACGAACTGAGACTGAAATATGAATATTATGCATAGAGTGCGTGAAACAGATTACCAGATGTTGAGTTGATCTTAATACCTACCTATATTAATAAAAATAAACTTCGTCTATTTTTAATGTCATTATTTAATAGCAAAAATGCCTTCATGTCAAATTTTTGTTGAAAAAAAATAAAGATTATATCTGGCCCACATATAGGTATACATACCTTTAAATTATGAATGTAGTAAAACACTTATAGGTATACATACCTATAAGCAAAAGTAATAATCGTTAAGAAATGAGGAATATTGAATAGAATTCAAAAATAATATTGGTCCAATTGAATGGTATTATTTATTTTAACAAATAAAAACTTTACCCTTTACCGTTTACTTTGCCCCCGACCTATAATAGCGAGTTTAGATGTTGCAAAATCAATATTGGGGCAAGATTGATTTGCCAATATACGTTACATATCTAGAGAAGTCCATATAGCACCAATATACAATTGCCAATATGGGCATCCAATTTCACTTTCTATATTGCGCCAATATAGTATAGAGATTGGTAATATTGGCCCAACCGATCAATATAGTATCAATATTTAGCCAATTTCTAGCCAATATTTATTTCTACTAGGGTTTGCCCTGTGTTCCTAAGATGTTTCGCTTTATTCAGTAGTGTGTTAGCAGCGGCACGATGCACATCGTTGCCGGACTGCGATATAGTCGTATAGTATGAACAAACCGAATAATTTAAGTAAATGTAAAAGGATAAAAATATTACTGAAATGAGTAGCAAGTGTAGTGTGTGTACAAAGGAGGTTGAAAGTGGAGAGCAAGGTTGGAATTGTGGATTATGTAGAAAACCAGTACACAAAGTGTGTATGAATATTTCAGACAATGAATGCAAGGTACTGAAGAAAAGTACTGCACTTTGGTTTATTTGTCAACCCTGTAGAAATGATTATAAAATTTACAAACAAAGGATTTTAGAAGGCGGATTGGACATGATAGTTCAATTCATTTACAAAATGGATGTAAAAATGCAAGAACAGGCGGCAGAACAAAAGGTATTAGCAAATAATATAGATAAGATAGTAAAAAAGTTGGAAGATGAAAAGGAGAAGATATCATATAAGGATGCAATTAAGGAAACAATCACACCTGTGATTATTAAACCTAAAAATGAGATAAATAAAAATGAAGTTAAAAAGGAACATGAAAAAATTGAAAAGGAATTGAGGGATACTGTTGATCCTGTCTCCAACAAAGTGAAAAGCATAAAGAAAACAAAAGGTGGTGCTATTATAGTAAATTGTGAAACAAAACAGGATGGCGAAAATCTCAAAGCAGAAGTTAGTAAGAAGATGACAGATTATAAAGCAGATATGATTGAGAAGGTAAAAAGAAGAATAAAAATATGTGGACTGAGTGAAGTAAATGAAGACGAAGAAATAATCAGTCAAATTAAACAACAGAACAACTATGTGAGTCAAATAAAGATAGTTAAATTGTTAGAAACAAAGAAAAAGAGATACTGGGACTTGATTGCAGAAGTGGATGAGTCATCGTTCAAGCAGATAATGGAGATGCAAAAAATTAACATTGGTTGGGATCGCTGTTATGTTTACGAGCACGTATATATAAAGCGATGCTTCAATTGTGGGGGATACAATCATAAAAAAGAAGAATGTAAAAATAGAATGGCGTGTTTTAGATGTAGCGGAGAACATTTATCAAAAGACTGCGAAAAAAAGAAGAAATGTATCAATTGTGTTGAGGTGAATAGAAAATTAAATTTGAATATGGATGTAAGTCATGATGTTTTTGATGTAAATTGTGGTGTATACAAGAAGAAAATAGAACAGAAAAAGAAGAAAATGGTGAATATTTGGTAGAAATCAATGGACAAGTGAAAGTAGGACACTATCAGATTGTTGCATTGTTGATAAACATTACACATAAGTATAGGTATGAAATGGATATTGTAAACAACAATAACGATAATAAAATTACTGACCACGCGATCTTAGACATAAACATAGGTATTGAGAATAAAAATAAAACATGATAGTGCAAAATAAGCAAAAAGTAATAATTAGCTAGTATAGGAAAATAATGTATACGAAAGTAGGTTGATTTAATGTAGATTTAATTAAGTATTATATTATAGTATTATAGTTATAAAGAATGTAATATTCTTCAAAAATAAACATTATTATTATTATTATTATTATTCTTTTGCCACTCATCTTGGACTCTTTTCCGTTTTCTGGTTTTCTTCTCTGCTTCATAAGGGTATTTTACTGAACGACGTTGTGCAATTATATTTTGGGGTGTATCTACTTCAGATGCAGTGGAAGATGAGGAGGATGACGTTTCAGTTTCAAAATCAGGATCGGCTTCTGAGTCACCTGAACCAAAAGGCTCTTCCTCAGAAGTGGTTGAATCTGAATCACTTGAAGAGCTAGTACTAGAGTTGTCTGTTCCAATTATTGGTTCATCAGGAAACACCTTGGAAGAGGTAGCCTCTGTAACAACAAATTAATCGTGTAAGTCAAAAATAAAAGAAGTACAGCAGTGAAATATCACCTGCTTCAATTAACTCCATGCTAGGAATATTAATGCATGTGATTTGTTCTGACTTATCCGCTTTAAGTAAATATCTATCATTTGCAGCTACACTTTGGGTTTCTTTGTTACTTGGAGAATTTTGATTTAAAAAATCTATAACAAAACGCAAACTACCTATTACTTCAATTATTAAAGTAGTAAAACTGTACAAACCTTCTTTGACTGTATCTTTATGAACTCCTTCGTCACTATTTGTATTGTTAATATTGTGTGAAACCTCCCATTTATTACCGGTATCTTGCTCTTCCTTGTTTAATTCTAGTTTGGTTCTTGCCAGCTTTAATATAAGCTGTGTCCGCTGGTTACTCATCATAGTAGACTGTAAAACAGTAGTAAGAATGTAGTGCTTAGGTATTTGTCTGGTTGCTTCATTTAAAAAAGGATGAAAAAACAAAATACCTCAGTATTAGTTTAACGTATTTAGACCTCCGAATTACCGCGAGTTTTGGCAGCACCTACCTACCTACCAATATTGCAGTGTCGAATGGAGAGAACTACGTGCAGAAACATGTTAATTATAAGAGTCCTGTAAATAATGAAGCGATGGAAATTGGAAGTATAGTAAAAATTCGATGTACAGCATTCAGCCGGCCGAAAGTGATGTGAATATCCTACAATAAATCGCGTCTGAGGTGAAGGAAAACTGGCACAAATCAAAATGAACCGTAATTTTGCTTATTACTTAATTGTATTTTATATAGAAAAAGGGCACAAATCAAAATAATTATACCAATTAATAAATTAACTTTCGAAATAAGTAAAATGTTTTAAAGAATACCGTCTTAAGTCAAAAAGTGACGGTATCGCATGAATTGATTTTATGTAGAAAACTGGTACAACTCAAAATAGTATACAAACTGATAAATTAATCTTTGATTTTGATATTATATTTTAAAGAATGAGTCAAAAAGTGACGATATCGCCCATAAGAAAATCGCTTAATCTCTACATTATGTTATGAGTGTGGGATCCGCGCCACTGGCAGCCCAGCTGGATGATGAGAGAAGCGAGGAAGGGTCCAGAGGAGAGGCAGTTCAACCGAGATCTTAGAGCCGGAAAGACGGTACATTATTTCATGAGTAAACATTCAATCATTTATCAATAACTCTGTTCTATTTTTATTTTAATCAATACATTATTATTAATCAAGTGTGTTTTAAGAAGGCCTCATAGTCAAAATCCTACATGAGGAATACTGACGGAAGTCAAAATGTGACTGTATTGCATTTAATATTAAACATAAAATACGTACCTTTTCAAAATGTGACACTTTTCTCGCAAAAATAATCACTGACTTCTGTAACGGCTCAAACACAACTGACTTATGACACTGTTACACAAAAGTGTGCACCCAAGTTTTACAAAGTAGTACTGTCATGAGTCGCCATCTAGCGGTAACAACATGAGTTTAACTTGTGACGCTTTTTCACATAACAAAGGGTAGGTACTATTTAGAGTTGGTTGGAAAGTAAAACAAAAAAATGACAATTTTTGACTTGTGACAGGCTTCTGCCAAACCAACGATATGAATCTGTCCATATCTCATGATTGGGCATGATTCTCCATCATTCCCAATATCCTAATACGGGGATGTAATTTGGAAACGACCTTGACTTCATGGCCTTCAGACATTGTAACTTGCGCAAGTCGTTTCGACCTACTGGACGTCAGAGGAATAGATAAACACCATGCCACCACCAGCCACATGCTTTACGCTAACAACATCCAGCTTCGATTTAACTGGATCACTGGAATGCAGAAGGTCGGTCTTGGTTGCAGATGCAGTCTGTTGTGGTTTTCTTGGTTTAATGACGACAGATGACTTTTCAGCTGTAATTCGACTGTATGAGAAAGATAAAGAGCCAAAGTGAAGATTTCCCTTTGGCAAAATATCTTGCAGGGATTTATTTTCTGATCTAAGAACTTGGAGGGTATGTCTAAATTATTAAGGTTAAATGAGTTTAAAGGTAAAAAAATCGATCATTTTGTCTTTAACAAGGCGCTCAATATCGCATCTAAAATTATTTATTCTTGATTGAATTTAAACGGTCACAGTAACTGAGTTCACATAAATAACTGAAGACCGTTTGATTAATTCTGTTCACCGAACAATTAGTTGGTTCTTTTCTTCGTGACTCCCACCTTGTCGCAATTTGTTAGAAATAAAATGGCTCTGGGAACCAGAATTAAGCACCGCTCTGCATTGTTGAACAAGCTCATCGATTCCTACAACATTAATCAGCGCAGTGAACAACAAAACTAAATTCCCCCCCCTTGACTCGCATAATCTGCGAATTTCGTCCTATTTTGTGACTCTGGATCTGAACTACTCGACTTACTAGAACCAAGACTGGAATTACGAACTTATAAGTCAACGCTAACTGCGCTACTCGATTCGTTTTTGACATGATCCTTTCGTAATACAGCACCCATGTGTAGTAAAGTATGATGCCTTCCGTTACATTTTTTACACGCAGACCTTGGACAATTAAATGCAGAATGTTAACTCCTAAGACAATTTGTACACAATTGCAACCTTTTTCGCTTCTTGAAAACCCTGTCGACTGTTCAATATTAGGAAATCCTTGCAACTATACAGACAATGAGGGCCCTTGCAATAATAACATTGAATTTTGTCCATTGCCAAAAGTTAACCGTGACATTGGGTTTGGTTGCAGGTACTTGAAGTTTCTTTTCACCTTGACTACCAAAGAGAGATTATAAGAGTCTGCATTTTTGCTTTAAGAACTCAGATAATTGCTTATATTGTACCCGTGCAATTATTCTTTAATTCTTTTCTTACCTCGGCTTTAAATTGAACATGAGACTCTTGTGTTTCAGCGTGTTTTGCTTTAACTCAGGCAAATGGGCTTATTTGGTAGATTCCTCCCAAAGAAAACGATACCCTTTGGATATAGTCAATTTTTTAAGGTTAAACAGAAAATGCCGTTCGTTAAAATTTCTAAACTAACAAATTATTCAAAATTGACATAATTACTTAAAATTGAATAAGAAATTAGCTTTCGCCACGATCAATATTTATGGTCTTTGGACATCTCACCACAACACACAATACAGCTTACAGACATTTAAATACACCTAGATTAATAACCTCGGTAGAGGTTAAATCAAAGCTCGGTAAAGGAATACTCAGCAGTATGCCTAGAAAATTTTTGAGTAACAGCTACTACTGCTACGCTTCTCGATCCCATTTATACGAATAGCTCATATTCTCTGTGTAAGTGTTTCACCTTGAACACTGGTTCTCTATCTGACCATAAGATCACTGGGTGTGAGTTGGAGATTCTACGCCTTAGGTCCAAACAGAGGTACATTACAGTTCGTGACTTTTCTGGCTTGGATGACCATGAATTCACTAATGACTTAGGATCGGCTGGTTTGGATAGCATCTTTTATAAGCATAATATAGATGAGAAAGTCGAACATCTGACTAATGCGCTTGTGTATGTTTTCGACAAAAATGCACCGGTAAGGAATATTCGGGTAAGCAAGCCACCTGCTCCCTTGGCTCACTTTTGCTCTAAAACAAATCTTGAAAAAAAACAGGGCCTACTGTAAATATAGAAAAAAAAGACAACGGAAAATCTGAATCACTTTCAGAAAATGAGAAACGTTTCTCTGGCGTCGATCAGAAGAGAAAAAGCTGCCTATTTGTCCAGTTCAGACTCTAACAGAAATGCAAAGAAGTTTTGGTCGGCTATAAGTAGTATGCGGTTAAAGCAATCTAGTAAGTTGTCACTTCACAATGGGTCTTTTGATGCTACTATGGTAAATGATTACTTTTCTTCAGTCTACAGAGATGATGATCCCTCGGGCGACGCTGTTACGTTTTACAAAAATAATAAATTTGAAGGAAAAGATGAGTTCACCTTTCAGGTCCTTGATACGAGTGAGGTGCTGAGGGTGGTTAGAAATATTGCATCAAATTCTGCGGGTGTGGATGGTCTGAACCTTATGATGATCAAAATGAGTTTGCATGTTATTCTTCCACATTTAGTTAATATAATAAATGACTGTTTGTTGCAAGGGTATTTTCCTCGTCTTTGGAGGAGAGCTGTCATCCTCCCCCTTCCCAAGCTTTCATGTCCAAGGGTATTGTCTGATCTTAGAGCAATAAGTTTGCTTCCCGTTTTGTCCAAGGTGTTGGAGAGAGTGGTTTTGTCTCAGATTGTCAGATATCTAGATGATAATTCTATTCTTCCAAAAAATCAGTCCGGCTTTAGAAAGGGCCACAGCATCGTCACAGCATTGTTAAACTTATTGGATATAATTAGAGCAACTGATGGGAAGCGGTGTGCACTACTGCTTTCTCTTGATTATTTTAATAGAGTAAGATCCCAGAGCGATCAGACATAACTTATTTTCACATAGATGAAACCTTATGTTCTCAGTAACGTCACATGTGCTTAGAATACCTGCGTGCATGTGGAGATTTCCGCGTGACACCTGGGCAGGTACCAGGTGTGAAAGGTACCAGGTGAAAGCTGAAAATAATGGTTATTTAACTTAAATTTACATGGCTAATTTTTATATATATATTGTAGAATATTATTGTAAAGTCGTATCATAAGCGTCAGACACTTTTCATGGGCCAAAACTTTTGTCAGACGCTTTAAAGCTCCACAAAAAATAACTTAACTTTACTTATTTTTACATGTCTGATTTTTAAATATGTTGTTAAGACAATTATTATTAAGCTGTGTTTAATTAGTCAGACAAAACTGAGTGACCAAATACCCCTTAAATATAAAAATTATGCAGCCGTGAGTATGAGTGCGAGAGCACTATGCGCATGCGCGTCAGAGTAAATAATTTAAATATATTAAGAATACTTACGGTACAGTTCTCAATTTAAGATTTTTGCATCTCCATTTCAATAAGATTAATTTCAACATTAAGGTAATTAGTAGTAAGTATTGAAGTAAAAATAATTCATTAAATATATTTGGGATAATTAATCTGTTCAGAGCTATTTATTTTAATAAAAATTTTTATTTCATTGTAACAAATATAGCTGTTGAATAATCATCGTAATCATCATCATAATCATTAGAATTTTCATCATTCACCCAATCATGATACTGTCCGTTCAAGTTATCATCTTTATCTTCATCATCTTCATCGTCATCAGTTATGTTGTTGCTGATAGCTTCTTCTGCAACAAACAATTAAAAAAATAAAATACATAAAATTACAAGTAGGTATAGTAACTTTTAATCTTGAACTCCAGTTATAGTACCTGATTGTTGAAGGAATTCACCAACGTTTGTTGGTAATTGGTCACTATCAAACCAATGAAAGTGATACTGGTTTTCTTCTAATCTCCACCCATTGTGTTCAGGAGTAAAAATGGTTGGTTGTTTTTCATTTGCATTATTCCATATGCTAGAAATATAATTAGCTCGGAGAAATTGTTGAAATAACTCAGTTTCACAAGGTGGTAAATTGCTTGCATCAAATTTTTTTAAATTTTTGCGATTGAATTCTTCGTTAATATTAGACACGCCGTAATTATTTAAAAACAGCTGAGCCGGGCGGCGTTAACGTCGAGTGTACCAGGAACACTATAAATTTCACAGAGAAATTTTTGGATTTTCTTGAAAATTTCTTCTTGTATGCACTCGTCGGTAAATAACTTTGGATCTCCAAACTGCATAAAAGCCCTCTGATATTCATGTTTCTTCATCAATATATTAAATGGTCTTTGTTTACCTTTTTTAAAAAAGGCGGGATTAAAGTCACATCCAGTTAATGCATGGAATCCTGGTAAACTTCTACACAAAGATGGTCCCAAGTACTCGTAAACCTTTGTCAAATGAATACATCTCTGGTTATTTCCAGTGACTGCGTTCAACCATACATTAGAATCATAATTTTTTAAATTATGCATATGTCCTAACATAATTATCGCAATATCGGTATCAGAACATCTTATGAACAAAAATCAGAACAAAATTTGCCTGAGCGTCAATATTACAAACATGAAAGACAATTTTAGTGTCTGCCTCTTCATGCTCTGTACACGATAAATTGTCATCTACATTTGACACAATTTTGTTATTATCAATTGTGTAAGAATGACATTGTTTGAAGTTAATAAATATCCGTTTATTCTTAACAAATGGTATCATTTCATCAGATGCCCAGTGTTGAATAAAAAACTCTACGAGGGCCTGTTTAAAATTTATATTTTTGAGTTCTTTTAAAAAATCTGATGGTCTAACTTGATCGGGGCCAGTAATGTTGAACTCCAGTTTAGTCGACTCTTGACGAAGATCTCTTTCGTAGTCTTTGATCGAAGGAGAGAAATATCTAGAGTTGGGACTCAGAGGTCCCGTTAGGACTAAAGAGCAAGGGTTGGTTAGTGCTGCGTATAATAAAAAACTTGTTAAAATTGTAGAAAATTCATGAAAACGGCACTATTTGAAAGAAAGTAATTTATTGTGAAATCTCATGATACAGTAAGAAACAATTTTTCAATTCGTTAACATACAAAAATACATTGCAGCTAGAACATTTTGAATGAGGGCGTGACTCAATACCCATAGATGAACATTTCTCACATCTGGTGGCCAGTGGGCACCTCTGTTGCCTAGTCTCATATCACTGGACACACTATAGTTATATTTTCTTCTTTTTTGGGAATTTGCAGGGCAACTATCTCTAGTATCAGACCGTGGAGTGGACGTTTCACTAGAAGAAGGACTGGGATTATCAGTTGTACGCTTCAGTGAATTTTTAGAGAAAAATTTGATTTCATCATTAGGCCACAGCTAACTCCTCTTCTAAATTCTAAAAGGGATATGTTGTCATCTGGATTCATTTCTTTATAAATTATATATGAATTTACAAAAGTAATATCGAAAAGGCCAAAAAGTAGCCGATGCCACCATTTTTTGGCGCGTTGGTCAATGCAATAAGCTTCGCGTAATCTGTCTGCTATATCCACTCCTCCCATAAAGTTATTATAATCAGGGACAATTTCGGGAGATGGTATTTGTTTTCTTGTACCATCTTTCTGCAGACGAGTAACATGCGATTGTTGATTTCCATGAAAATTGGGTTCATTTCCATGAAAATTGGACAAAAAATGGACGGCCTTATTATCGTACCACTTGAAGAAAATGATGTCTTGATTGGATACACGAAAGTCAAAATCTCCTCGTTTCATGTTTTTCTCGGGAATCAAGTCTTTTGGTAGTCCACGCCTGTTGCTTCTTACTGTTTTAAAATTTTGAAAATAAAATAAAAATAAACTCAACGGGAATTCTGTAAGAAAAATTAACCATGCAAAAAAGCGCATTTTCGTGCCTTAGTAAATAAAAAAATATAAACTCAAAATTTCTCTTACTGCTGAATGAGTACGTTTAAGGTGTCGGCAGTCCTATCAGGCACCTCGACTAGAAAACATTTTCCAGACCCCCTTTCAACTCCGCCAAATACCCAGTGTCACTCACGCCATTGACCACGATGGTATTTTCTATGAAAAAATTTACTCTCATCGATTTCAACTATTTTCGAAGCAAAGTTTTCATCCGAACCACCTATTATCGTTGGGTGGTCGATTAAGGACTGTTCGGACACTTCTCTGCAAAAGTTGCATCAATCAACTGTTGTTGGTGAAGCTTGCTCTCCAATTTGCGCTTCGTGCGCTATATCTTTTTGAGAAAAGTCCCTTGCCCAACAATATATTATTTAAAAAAAAAATTTTATAGAGAGGTTGCTCCTACTAAAAAACGATCCATGCCGAACACTTGCAGCTGTACCACATAGCCTACATTTCCATCGGTAAGCATCCTGGAGTTGACCCCGCTGAACGAAAGACATGGGTATTTGGCAAACTTGACATTGAAACGAATTGTGTAGGAGGCGTCTTTTGACTGCCCATTGGATAGCCTCTAATGGAGTTCTAAAAGCGAAACTTTCCAAAGTTAAGTTTTCAGCTAAAATCTGAATGCCATTAATCAGTTCATTTTCTTGGACTATACTTATAGGTGCTCGTCCCGCCATTATCCCTCTAGTATGTGGTATGTACACTTCACCTTACACTTCTAAAAAACTTTTCACATTAACTAAACACTGCTCAACATTAACATACACGCTACACGGACACAACAAACACTCTATAAATTAATATTAAATAGTTTTTATCTTTAACATTAAAAAAATACAGGAAACAGGAATATAATTTTAGAAAGGCGATGTAAGAAAAAAGCCCGCTAAAACAACACAAATCTGTGTAAGATACATCTGACAGCAGTGCAGACAAATTGCACATTGCCCTGACATGGACTTGCCATCTTACATATAAGCGCACACTTACAAATATGAATAAAATAAACTAAACTAAACCAAACTAAAACCAAAATACAAGTATAAATAAATAAATAAATAAAACAACTAGTACTATATCATGAACATAGCATGAGATTTGTCATCCGTATAGAGAGGTCTTCAAGGCCACCCTGAAAGATCTAAGACTCAGATTCCGCATTTGTGATCTCAGGTTATGAAGCAGGTCTATTGATTTAACCAATAAAATTCTTCGCGTGTGCTAACCCAATGGCGATAATTTTATTCATTCACCAAATATGGCCACCCAAATGTATAAATTTAGTTACAATAAGTACGTATCATATATACTAAATATATTACGGGCTCTATATGATGATGTATAAATAATGTTAATCTCCCGTAAAATGGTGAATATATCACGGAGTTTCAATTTTAAATATTCCCCCCAGTAATAGTGCAACCTAAACGTATGAATGCTATTGGTCCGTTAAACTGTAAATGCTTGAAGTCAGGTCAATGCGAATCGCAACTCCTTCCACTTTTAACGCAAGCGCATGACCTAGATATCTCAGGTCCCTATTCTTAAACATTACCTTCTCTCATTTCACGCGAAGCTACGTTTACAAAATGCTTTTCTCTGTGAATTTTAATGTATCTAGCGCCAAATGCGCATGATAGTTAATCTTTTTTTGCCTGCATAGACACGTCATCCAGTCTCATTTTTGGAAAAACAGTCTCCCTCAAACAAGCGTCAACTTTGAAAGTCCCTGTAAGTAAGTTATGTGCATTAGATTGAGCGTTACTTGCATCTTTGATCGCCCTGCACTTATTTCTATGACGCCAAAGCTGCTTATATGAATATAATCCCAAGCAGTTGTCACAGGGCAATAATTTTTCCGCCACTTGTGGTTTCTTTATAGCTTTACATATACGAGTACTATTGCTGTTTAAGTAGTTTCCTTTTTTCCTTAATAATCCTAATAGTTTTTCCTTTCTTTACTACCAGTTTGTAAAAGCGAAATTCGTTGAACTTCTGGCTCTTGAGAATGGTTTCTGTTGAAATGTCGAGCGGTGTTAAGCACGAGTGTTTCACAATAATAAAAAAAGTCCATTTTCTTTTTACCTTTTCTGATGTTGCCATCTAATTTAAAAATTCCCAGTTCATTATTGTTCGTGATAGTACGAGTTTCAATTTCTATTGGTATCTCTTCCACCGTTTTCACTTCCTCCTCTCCCTCTTTGACTTGAATTTCCATTTCCATTTACATTTTCCATGGATGCCACAGCAGGTGGTGACGGCACCCACACTGTTGTTGAGCCACTAGGTGTGGCATGACAACTACTACTAGGACCAGGGCCAGGATCATTGATTGAGGAGGTGGTTGCCTGTTCCGGTACGGTATTATTACTATTGCTGCTCATTAGGGAGGAGATAAACCTTAGGCCGGTACTCATAGTCGATTCTCAAACTCATACTTGAGGTGTTCTCCGCGAAGTAATACTCAGCCGAGTAAAGCAGCTGCCATGCCAGAGACATGCCTCAAGCAATACTCAGGCGAGTAGAGGCTCGAGTATTAGTTTCTAGTAAATTTAATATTTTCGAGGTTGCCGCACTGAACGAAGGCTAAAATTCTGCTAAAATAAAATAAAAAAGAAGAACATAACGAGCTAACCTCCGTATTTTGCCATTTTGTGTAGTTGGTTTGTTTTGGTTATTAGCAGAGATGTTTATACATAATTTGTATATCATTAAAACATTATTAGTGTATCATTAAAGGATAATTAGTGTATCATAAAAGGATAATAATTATTCGTATAAGTATCTATCATTTGAGCATAGGTAATTAGTTCAAAAGTATGCAGATCACTGAATTGGACTCTGCATAAGTAGGTATATCATTAAAACATAATTAGTATATCATTAAAACATAATTATTAGTATAAGTAGCTATCATTTGAGCATAGGTAATGAGTATTAAAAGTATGTAGATCACTGAACTGGACTCTGTGAACGTGTTTTCCGTATTATATATATGTAGATTCATTCCATTATTCTATTTCCATTTGCTACAGTGCTAGGAAGGAAGAAGGAACGAACTCACCGGCTGTGCATTTATTTATTAAAAATGGATCCTGAAAATTTGGAATTTCTCGAATTTGCGGAAATTGTTTTCAATGAAGACGAAATTGAAGAAATACCAGCAGTTCGTGTTCAAAAACGTTATATTCGCGATGCTGAAAACCCACTGGAATTTTACGACGAGAGACAATTTCGTCGCCGATATAGATTTACTAAAAATGTTGTAAATGATGTGATTTTGGCCCTGGTAGCACCTGCGTTGGCGAAAGTAAATAATCGTGGCTTACCATTCCCACCTGTCCTGCAACTATTGGTCGCATTAAGATATTACGCTACTGGTAATTTTCAGGTAAGCATCTAACAAGTATTTTATTAGTATTCGCATTGATTTTTTAAATAGAAATTCACAATTTGTATAAAAATCATAAAATCATTTTTATTAAAGGTTGTTGCTGGTGACCTTAGGGGTATTAGCCAGCAATCGGTCAGTCGCATAATTAGGACGTTGAGCGAAATAATCGCAAGTCATCTTGAAGACTATGTTGTAATTCGCAGAGAGGACAATGCACAAACAACAAATATGACCCGATTTTGGAACATCGCACAATTTCCAGGAGTTGCGGCATGTGTGGATTGCACCCACATTCCAATTGTGAATCCTGGAGGAGCAAACGCGGAAGTGTTTCGAAATCGGAAGGGATGTTTCTCGTTAAATGTACAGGTAGATAATAATAATTATAAAAAAATGTTTTTGTGTAGCATTTTCTTATAATAATTATTTTGTTTAGGTGGCTGTGGATTCGTACATGAAAATTGTAGATATTGTTGTGCGACACCCAGGATCCACTCACGACAGCGTTATATTTGACCGGAGTGCGTTGCGAGTGAGGTTTGAAGAGCGCCATGTTCGTGGTTTACTTTTAGGGGACAATGGCTATCCCTGTAGACCATATTTGTTGACGCCAGTCATACACCCAGGTTTGTATTTTAAATTCTTTAAATGTAATTGAAATCTATCTAATTTTGAATAATTTACAGGAAATGTTCAAGAAGAGCGATACAACTTCGCTCACAAAAGAACAAGAGGTATCGTGGAAAGGGTGTTTGGTGTATGGAAGAGGCGATTCCCGTGTCTCCATAGAGGTATCTCAACCAAGCTGGAGACCGCTCAAGCTATAATATGTGCTGCGGCGGTGTTATATAATATATCAATATTGCATGACAATGGTGATATTGAAGGTGAAGATATGGAGGACCCCGACAATGCAGGAAACGCGCAAAATGACAATGAAGGCGCTAACAGAATAGGGTTAATTTTTAGGACCAATTTTATAAATGAACATTTTTTAAATGTGTGACTTATATATATATATCATTATTTATTTATGTAGTTCATATTAAATAAAATAAATGAACTTTTTTAAATATGTATACATACTTTGTGTTTTATTATGTGAAAACTTTTATTACTTTTAAGTAGTGCGGTGAATCGGATTATTACACAAGTAGTGCGGGGGCACTACTTTATTAATTTATTTATTTATTATAGCGTTTCCCAGGCGCTCTACTATTTTATGCAAGATATCGTTTATGTTTTGAGTATATTAGCTTTTGTGTTATAGATATTATATTATGTCTTTTTTAACCAAAATTATATAATTTTATTTAAAATTACATAGGTATTATTATATTTAATTACAATTATGGTCAAGCGTATTATTTAAAAGTATATGAAGTGGGCTATACTACATATTTATATTGATTTATTCTCATTTATTATGCCCTTACAAAAAAAAACTCAATGAAAACTATTGAAATACCAAAATTTGTGTAAAAAAAGTAAAAAGTAAAATAAATGCATTATCTACATAGACTTTTATTATTAGATACGTAGGTATACATACAAAGCATCATCGTAAGTACCTACTATGTACATTTTGAAACACTAAAAACAGTTTTTCCCAAAAAAAAACCTCATAAGATAATAAATATGTAGTGGAAAATATGAGAAAACACTAAATGACAAAAAAAAATATAGAAAGCTCTACTCTCTTCTTGAAAAAAAAAGAAGTAATAATAATACTCATAGTCAAGGTATTGGATAGCAACGCAAGCAGATGTGTATAATAAAGTTTTCTGAACAAAAATTCTTTTTAATTCATAATAAAATTTATTGAACCACAAAAAAAAATATAAATTATTTGTTTTTTTAAAGGCTTCCAGCTCGAGTCTGGCCTTCTCCGCTTCATACTCTGCTTTTTGTTGCTGAGCAATTGCAGCCTTTAACTGGGCCTGTTCTATTTTCAACTTTATTGCATGGAGTTCTTCGTCCCGTGCCTGCTGGTCCTCGACTCTCTTGACCCTTAAGTCAGCTTCTGATTTGACTTTCTTGGTTTTTGACTCGCCTGTAAATGATAAATGTCAACAGTTTAAAAAGTGTTTCTTCATCCATTATATTATTATCAAGCACACCATAGGTGCATGTTTAAAAAGCGAAAAGAGGTTCAAAAAAACTCACTTTGCTTCGTAGTCATACGTGGGCTAGGGCTACTCGAGGCTTCCTCTTCAAATGTCAAATTCCTCTCTTTTTCTAAAATCGCTGTGCTGTCCCACCTGTTTGGGAGGGTCACATCCACAAATGGAGCAGCCGAGGCAACTGCTTCCATTATAGGGTCACCATCGTCCTCGGGTTCTGACCCACCGCCTGTTAATAGCCTAAGATGTTTTATTTCTGTTGTCGCTTTTCTCTTTCTGTAAAATAAACATATGTCAGATTCTTATTTAACTATATTTCATATTAATTGCCATACGCAACAGAACACTTCAATTTATATCCAAACCACACATATGAACTATAATAAGAAACCAGATACCTACCTTTGTTTTAAATTATTCCACAATTTAATTAATTGTTTGGTGGTTCTTTTTGTTGAAATAATATCTGCTTGGGAATTATACAGATTGGTAACTTCTTCCCACTCTTTTTTTTTATTTGCAAGTGTATTCCCATCCGTCCTCTTATCTTCAATTATCTTATGATCATCAATTAGATTCGCAAGAAATAGCTTTTCCTGACTGGTGTAGGGTATGTTTGTACGTGTTTCCTCCATTCTAAAATGATACAGGATACTGGATTAATTTTAAATAAGTATATTTATATTTAATTTACAATTTACTACCAATCAAGGTTTGTAAACCAGTCGTCGAGCAACAGAGACCTTCCACAGAAACAGGATGTCTGTAGGTAGGTCCAAAAAAGATTAAAATTATAAATAAATTACATTAATTATACTTACTTATAAATTTTTGAACTGTGGGGAACTCCTTAAAAAATTATACACTACACAAATATGTTTTATTAATGCTATACTAATTATATTCTCTTACAGTCAGTTCACACATAACCTCACAAGGTAAACCCGAGCAATACTCAAGGTTGCTCAAACGGCGACTCGGCCAATACTCAGTTTAGCAGTTGATCACGCATGCGCCGAGTATTGCTTCAGGTTGAGTATTGACTGTGAGATGAAATATCGATACTTGAGAAATACTTCGCCCAAGTATTACTTAAGTATCGACTATGAGTACCGGCCTTAGTATCTCCTCTCTTAATGTAGTTTCATTTAATGTCTTGTTCATATGATATTTCTAAAACAAAACAAAATTATGCAGTTTTCTAGAAGTTGTGAACTCTTATAATAGTATAAAAATAAAATTATAGAATCGAACCCTCTTATAAAACCCTCTTATAAATAGGAAAACACGATTCGACCCAACACGACTCGAAACAGACTTGACTATATTAGTTTTTCTAGGCTCGTAACAAAAATGGCCCAAATTACTGAAAAATCATTCAAATCCTGTATTTAAAATAAAATGTTGATAAACATTAACAAAAATATGAAAAAATTGATCTGATTGCCCAAAAAGTTTTTCTTTCGTAGATAGGTATTTATCAGAGGCAAACCTAGTATGGTTTTCGATTAAGGGGGGGGGGGGGGGGAGGTAGGATTTTACTAATAAATAATTATACTTTTTCAAAAACTCATTCTAATTGATTGGTTCGTTTTTTTGAAATCAGAAAATTTTAATTTTTGCTTATGTTTAGGGGTGGGCAAGAATAGAGTACACTTTTTGATTTGTTGCAGCATGGTTTATTTGGTCAGTACTTGGATGGGTGACCAAACTTGATAGTGGTAAAAAAAGTTCCGTGACTGATCGTGCTCCGGGAGGTAGTTGAAAAGGGGTCCCGGCTGCTTCACAGCAGTCGTTAGGTTACGTCAGAGGCCCTTGAGGCTACTTGAAAACATTTAACAGTTGGGCTTTACCACACCCATACGATACTTATTTATTTTTTTTTTTACTTTTTGATTGGACAGCCGCCATATTGCATCTCGGCCAATAGAGATGTAGGAAAACGTATGAATGTGTGGCTAGGATACCTTATGTGGCTAGGTAAAATATAAACTTAAATTAATTAACTTGCCATCATTTAACCAAGATGCAATATATCGGGTGAGAGGAGTCTGGGCTTTATTGTTCACGCTGATATAAATTCAGTCGCTTTGTAGGATGCTATACAATTTCTAAGTATCATCATAATGATATACAGGTGATTCAGTAATGAGTACCATAAATGATACGGGGTGTACCTACTGTCAAAATAATACGAAAACCAAGAATAACTTTTTTTCCAAAAGTGCTTCCCTAACAAGATACAGGGTGTGAAAGGGTCGATTTGGAAAACACTTATTTGATCGTATCTTCTAACTGGGTTGAACTATTTAATTCATTTTTGGTAGACATCTACTACATAATAAGGACCGTAAACGGACAAAATTTTGTCGCATTTGAACAATCCAGTGGCGTAGAATTGGGGGTCATGTGACACTTTTTCCCCCAAAAAAAAGTTACTGTTGGGTTTTTTCCCATTTTTATTTGGTTTTTAGTATTATTGGTTCAAATACCACAAAAAAGGTACACTTGTTTCATTTGCCCAGAAGCGTCCGTTTCCGAGATATTCTGACTTGCGTGTAACTATGTGAAATACCAAGTTGCAAAATTATCACAGAAAAAGTTTTATTAACAACCAAATAAAATACTTAAAGTCGAATACATCTACCTACGTAAGTTTATAATTAACTGAAAAATAATAAAAATAAAATTAAAGTAAGTTTTCAAAGTGTCCTCCATTGGCACGAATGCATTGATGTAAACGATTTTCCAAATTAAAAATTATTCTACCAATACTTGGATTGTTTGTTAACTCTGCAAAGGCATTCACAACTCTGAGCCTGAGATCCTCTAAAGAATTTACCGGTGTTGCGTAGACTTTGGTTTTTAATTGCCCCCACACACTAAAATCCAACGGGTTCAAGTCCGGTGATCGAGCAGGCCAGTGAATGGGAGCATCAACTCCACGACCAATCCATCTATTTGGGAAGTTTTCATTAAGCCATTGCCTTGGCTGCCTGCCATAATGAGGCGGAGCACCATCGTGCATAAACCAGAGACTGCGCCTGGTTAACAGAGGAATGTCATCAAAAAAAGAAAAAAAAACTTCTTCCAAAAATTCCTGGTAATTGTTCGCGTTTAAATTTCCGGGGAAAAAATGAAATCCAATAATAATTGTATTTCCACGTGTAGCAGCCCAAACATTTAATTTAAATGTGTGTTGGTAATGGGTAACTTTGGTGGCTCTTGGGTTTTCTTCTGCCCAAACATGTGAATTTCTCATATTAAAAATGCCATTTCTTGTGAAAGTGGATTCATCCGTAAAAATTATGTTGGAAATAAAATTGCGGTCTTGGTTATGCATATTCAATAACTATCCACAAAACTCCACACGTGCAGCATAATCTTCAGGCAAAAGGTCTTGAACTTGCCTCAGATGGTAGGGATATAGCTGGTGTTCCCTTGCAATGCGCCAGGCACTGGCTTGCGAAATGTTTGTTTGGAGTGCCAAACGTCTTGTACTTACTGTTGGATCGTTTTCTAACAATTCCAAAACTTGTTCCTCGTTTCCAGCTGTGCGTGTGGTTCGTTGCTTACCGTTGTTTAAAAGTTTTGGTTTTACATTACCAGTTTCGCGACAACGCCGTTCCACTGACAAAAAAGTCCGCCGATTTGGCACTATTCTGTTGGGATACTTTTCGGAATATCGTCTAACTGCCGCATTCGAATTTCCAAAACATTCTCCTAATGTTAAGAGCATATCTGTGTACTCGCCATTAGAAAACCTTTCCATGTCTTTAGATTTTTTGATAATTTACTTTTTGACAAGTTAGTTTTTTAATTGTGAATTATTGATAAATAAGGCGCCTTGATAATTTTATTTGCAGTTTAATATTTCACATAGTTACACGCAAGTCAGAATATCTCGGAAACGGACGCTTCTGGGCAAATGAAACAAGTGTACCTTTTTTGTGGTATTTGAACCAATAATACTAAAAACCAAATAAAAATGGGAAAAAACCCAACAGCAACTTTTTTTTGGGGGGAAAAAGTGTCACATGACCCCCAATTCTACGCCACTGGATTGTTCAAATGCGACAAAATTTTGTCCGTTTACGATCCTTATTATGTAGTAGATGTCTACCAAAAATGAATTAAATAGTTCAACCCAGTTAGAAGATACGATCAAATAAGTGTTTTCCAAATCGACCCTTTCAGACCCTGTATCTTGTTAGGGAAGCACTTTTGGAAAAAAAGTTATTCTTGGTTTTCGTATTATTTTGACAGTAGGTACACCCCGTATCATTTATGGTACTCATTACTGAATCACCTTGTACAATGTTTCCAAGATAAGGAAGGTATAATATTAGGATAGTGAGAGATACCAGGTCGGTTAAATTAGAGAAAAATTCCTAAATTTTATACCTAATAAAACTCTGAAAAAAATTTGGATTGAAAATTAATTTTTTTTTTTAGGTTTACATTATGACATCGAAGGCTATCCATTTCACATTACAAAAATTTCCATAGCCAACTTTTGTTTTCTCATGGCCGCCATATCATTATGTCGTTTGGTATGAAAAAATCATTGAAACCAAAAAAATAGCATTCGAAAAAAAAACTAAAAAAATTTATTCGTATTTTTTTACCGAATTCTATCAATATGATGTAATATTACTTGCGTTATACCTAGGTTTTTAATTTTTCTGTGGTATTCGGTATAAAAAGTTGCTTTTTTATAACAAAAAAAAAAACGCTTGAAGTTTTCCTAAATTTTATTTCAGATCTTGATAAGCATAAAATTCGTATACTTCGGTTCACGTAAATCTGCCGCTTTCTCCTGTCATAAATTTAAAACTCAACCCTGTCCTTTTGTTGATGTTATTTGCACGGTAAACACCGTTTGAATGAATATCCCCATGCCTTTTCTATTGTTGCAGGTACTGCTACTTACAGCAGTTACCAAAATGTTCAAAGATGTAAAGGTATAGGTACTTGTAATTATTTATGGAGATGAAGCTACAATGCCTAGAAATTTCTAGTCAATGTTATCATTCATAATTATTTCATAAGGTAAATTACATATCAGCTTTCTTCAATCAATATACAGGGTGTGTCTGGTCAAGGTTGGTCACGGGTCATAACTTAAGGACTACACTAAAGCCCAAAAATTTTTCATTTGGTTTACATAAGATGTACCTAATTCTGTAAATAAATGTAATTTTTTGTAAAATTTTTGTAAAATCTAAAATAAAAACATCACAATTTTCGCGAAATTGCGACATTCACTTGTTTCTTACTTATATAAGCTACATTCGCTTCAAACTTCAACTATGAAAACCACGGTAATTCAATTTTCTCAGCCAACTTAAAAATATCAAAATATACAGGTTGTTCCCTTTAAAGGCTATAATCTAAAAGCAGCAGAGAGTTAATCCCTTTAGGTGTATCTAATCCCAAAAGTATGAGATCCTAATGATTATTGACTCTCTTTTCAGTTAATCTCCAGATCTTCAAATACATAATAGCAGCGAATACGGCAATATCCCATTACAGATCATTAGGTTTACCAAGAAAGGTGCGTTGTTTAAAATTTAGTATCCAATGTCCATGAAAATATTTCCCTTTTCTGTCATCTACAATAATAGGCTCGGTAACTCTTAAATGTAGAAATTATTAATTTTTAATTTATTCTAAACGGCGTAACATATTTTTCGCTTACACTATGGTTTTTTTATTTGCATCCCAGGTAGCTGTTCTCGTGAAATTATTAAAATGGTATTATCTAAAGCATATCAAATTAAGATTTGTCATACCGTAAAACATCCATTTCCAAATTTTTACGTTCGTGTATTTTCAATCTTTCAACTTATTCCGGAAAATAAATTTTAAAATGGTAACTTTGCCACCCTGAATCTTTTTAATTATTAATAATGTATTAGAGCAAGGAGCAATTTATGTCAGATCGTAATATTTCGAATCGAAGAATCTTTCCAATTCACCACCGACTTATGGAACATACTGTATTATTTAATTGATTTATCAGTTTTAATTTTTTGTATATTATGTGAAATGAAGACTAAAACTAGCAGATTTTTTTTTAATATAGTTATAATTTGTCAAATAAATGCCAAATTACTTTACAAATTTTACTGCAAAAACGTCAAAGTTTATAAGTTAGGGAAGAAGAAAATAAAAATAGAGAAAGCATAATAAGTTATCTACATTATAAAGGAGAAAATGTTTAGTGCCACTGGCACCTGTCAGGTCCTCTCAGCGTGTGTGGCAGCATGGATCCTCCTGGCAAAACCGGCAGATTTACGTGAACAAACCTATATCTCTTACCGTTTCCAATATACCAATCCCTTTCTTACCTTGGACACACTGTAAATTAATTATAACTTGCATGAAACAGACATAATATCTAGAACTTATGAAGCTGGTAATGAAACTGATAATAATAATCTATTTTAACAAAATTTATGGATACTTGGGATAAAAAATCTAAAAGGGTGAAGTATGAAGGCAATTTTTTTATTATTATTTTAACTTGAAAACAATTTAAATTCGTATTGTGTTTGAAAGACATTTTATAAAGATAGTGTACAGAAAATCATTGTAATCGTTTTTTGTTACCGATTATTAGGGCCAAAAATAAAAGATAATAATAATAAGGAAACAAAATAAAAGATTTTTACACAATGCTTGAAAAAAATTATGTTCACCAAGTATTATTATTAAATCATGAAATAAAAGCTTAAATTTGTAAAACAATAAATTTTTTAATTTATTAACGTTTTTGACGCGACAATGTATAGACGAGGGAGGACAATCCTTCGCGTAAGGAGAAGGTGACAAGACAACCCTAAATGGTTAGATACTACCTATAGGTAATGACATTAATCAGAATGAAAAAGTTGGCAATTTAAGCAACACAGTAGTAGGTAGGTAGGTATCTATATCTAATAGTACCTACCTATAGTACGATTAAGTTTAAAAAGTCATATTATGTATCGATTAAGAATACACATATCCTTCTGATAGTTCGATTTATTTTGTTTCATTCACGTGATTCTCATACAAACCGTCAAGATTGTCTAAACACTCTATCCCGCATAAATAAATATACGTCAACATTGGTTTTGAATGAGAATTAAATGCACAACACAGAGGATAGAATGTCATTACGTGAATAAATTTTATGTAGTTGTCAGTGGCTGTCAAACTGATTTGAACCATTCAATTCATTGTTTGAATGATGCCTTCAATAATTTACGCTCGTTCCCACCTTGATATTTAACTGTTTGACATTTTCTGGTGAAATGAAAAATCTTAATTCGGACAGTTAGTATTATGGCGTCACATATGACTTTTTAAACTTAATCGTACCATAGTGTAACTTTAGGTATGAATAAGGAAAACAAATGAGAAACAATCATTTTTAGATTAGAAGTTAACTTACCTTGCACCTTTGAAATTTAATCAGATAATGGATAGAGAACATTAATTAAATATTGACAATGATTAGAATTTTTGAGAAAGATATAATATGTGAAAACATTACTTACTTGTTTATTTTGGTCTCCCATAGTCACTCACTATCACTACTAAAGGTATTATATATACAATGTTATAATATAGCCAGCCAGAACTGTTACCCTGTCGATGTTACGATCACGATGTCCATGGGTTGAATGAATTTTAAGTTTGCCTTTGGATTTGTGTAACTGAGATGAAAATAGGGACACGGTTTGAAAATCGCGCATAAATAAAAAAAAAATGCAAGGTGGTCCTGTCCAGTTGCACAGGTGCAGGTACAATTTTGCTGGAAACTGGACTTCCAGTTAATTCTCCCCCACCTAATAAAATTTAAGTTCCCAATCTCCAACTCTCGCTCTGTCTAATCTTAAGTTCTTATTGATGAAAAATAAAACACAAAATGATGCTTTAGTTTTTAAATTTCACTATAAGTAACTACCTAGGTACAAAATATTTTGATAGCAACAAGGAATAATTTCAATTGTGATCTATACCTGATTTATTATTCAAATTATTTAAATCTGGTAACAGTTTTTATTGTCACCATACCTAATAGTAATCCCTACGACCTAGTTAAGTAGGTACCATAATGATAATTAGTGGCCATGGTATACCCAAGGATGAATGATTAAAAACGAAATTGTAGGTCAACGAGTATATAATTTTTATTAATAGTCGTTCTACCGGTTTCGGGCGAGGTCACCCATCATCGGGACAGCTGAAAGTAAGCTAAGGGAGATGGTAAATTTTTCTCAAACACTCCAAAGTGTATCGTCAATTAAATTTACCTGTGGTATTCACTTGTCAGCTTTACAAGACTTCCAAAATATACAGAGGTTGAGTATGGCATAAAAAACCATACTGTTAATTGCTATGTTAGTATTACGTCATATTACGGTCTTTTGCTTTTGGCTTTCCTCTTTTGTCACTTGCTTTTCCTAGTATGTCAAATGGTTTTCTTACAGCCAATATTATAAAGGCTCATTAAGTTAACGGGCAGATTTCTATGGCCATTTCTGAAGAAGGTAACGAGTCTAAGTGTAAATTTATTAAATTTATCTATTCTTGACATGAAAGTAATTACAAAAATGTTAATAAAAGTCATTTTGACGTCGATATTAGCTTCAAAAACGAGCACAGAAATCTGCCCGTTAGCCTAATGAGCCTTTATAATATTGGCTGTTAGTTTTCTATCTATGAATGATTATAGTCATTGATTTATCAATCAATTTACTTTTATCTCAAATCAGTTTCACTTTATGTCAATTGCTTTTCAATTGAATTTCAATTATTGAAAAATCACACTGACGTTTGATAAATGGGAAAAGCATTCTTAACAAATTAGGAAAAGAAATTGACAAAAAACGAAAACCAAAAGAAAAAGACTGTATAGTAGGTATGTAATAATTTTTATTTCATACTAATACATTATAACTCGATAAAACCTTGGTTATCGTAACTATAAACATATTCCTAACTCCCTTGGGAGTTATACTGGCCTGTTATTACTCCTTAACTCCCTCTAATGAATTAACAAAAAAAAAACGACAATTGTCGAATTTTCAACATCGTTTGTTTATTTCTGGTAACCAACAATATTTGGATTTCATATGTCATTTTTTATAAACTTTTCAGTTGATATATCCATAGTAATCATGCTTACTCAATTACTAAAAACATTCGTTTGATTTTAAAAACCAACAGATTTGGTTTTTATATTTCATTTTGTATGAAATAAAATTATTTATCTATCACGTGAGTTATTGTATGTTAATAACCTCGAGCAACTTAACAATCCCCCGGGACTTATTATTTATTACTTGTTATGTAAATGGAGATCAATAATTATTATACATATGCTATTTTGATTATCGTTATAAGTTCAAGTTCAAGTTCAAGTTCAAGTTTATTTACACCAATTAACAAGGATGATAACATAATATGTTAAGCATCTGCGTCTTTGGCAGGTCAAAATTTTACATTACTCAATCAATACAACAAATAGACAATACAATTGGTCAATTTCACAATAGTAAATATTAATAATCCAGAACACATTTTCAAAATTTACAAAACACAATAAAAGAAAACAATCACCGTATGTAGATATGTGCACATAACATAGCCTACACAACATGATCAGCATAACGACCAAGCAAGAACTCTTCAATGCTGTAAAATGCATGTTCACAGAGAAATTTTTTTAATTTAATTTTAAAAGCAGAATAGGTAAGTATCTTTATATCATTAGGTAATCTATTGTAGCATTTAATATTGACTTTATTTTTCTCAGAAGTGCATGTTCTTGAAAAGGGTTCTAGTAAAAGGGTGCACCCTCTAGTGTCATAGCCATGCACGTCTGCACGGGTGCGCAGCTCCCCAACCGATTTCCTCACATATAAACATGTTTCATAAATATACAGGGACGGCAAGGTAAGAATCCCAAGGGACCTGAAGTGCAACCTGCAATGATCTCTCGATCCCTTCCCAAGCATAATACGAACAGCCCTCTTCTGTACGGCAAAAGCCCTCATTGAACCCGATGATCCCCCCCAAAGCAAAACTGCATATGTTAGGTGAGACTGCACCAAAGCATAGTATGCCATCAACAGGGTATCCAAGCTCACAAGTGGGACCAAACATCTGAGAACATAAATGCCCCTAGATACCCTCGCACACACGGAATCTACATGCGCAGACCACGTTAGACGCTGATCAATTCTAATGCCCAACAGACAAATAGAATCCTGAGTGGGAACATTTTTATAAGTGGCTAGAGTAATTCTTTGCGTCTTGTCACAATTTAAGGACATTTTATTACGGACAAACCAGTTCGAAGCCTGATCAACTGCTCTATTAACATTCTCTCTAGCCCTCTCGGCGCTTCGGTGACTGCTATAAAAAGTCGTATCATCAGCGAACATTATAGAGGTTGCTCCCTTAACATTACTTGGTAGATCATTTATGTATAGTATAAAAAGGAGAGGGCCAAGAATCGATCCCTGTGGCACACCATGCAACTGCGGCAAGACGTCCGACTTCTCCTTATTGAGACATACCAACTGCCTCCTTCCTTCAAGATAAGACCGCATCAAATCAAGGCAAACACCCCTAATTTCATAGGCTTCCAGCTTATGCAGCAGGATGGAATGCGATACACAGTCGAACGCCTTCGTGAGGTCGCAGAGAGCCACCTCCGTACGGCGTCCAGAATCAAAGCCGTCAATCGCATCCCCCACAAGTCTCAACACCGCCTGGACCGTTGAACATCCACTCCTGAATCCGTGCTGTTCAGGACCCAATATCTTGTTACGATGAATAAAACCAAGAAAGCGGTTTTTTATAACCATCTCAAAAATTTTGGTTATCACGGAAGAAATAGCAATCGGTCGGAAATTTCCGACATCATTCAAGCTGCCTTTTTTGTGAACAGGCACAATCTTGCTAACCTTGAGACAATCAGGAAATACACCAGAGGTGATACACCTATTTATTATATCAGACAATGGAATAGATATCTCTTTGCTTACAAACTTGATCATTTTAGCATTCATACCATAGCAATCAAAACCGTTCTTACTCTTAAGATCTCGAATGTTACCCAAAATTTCAGGAACTGTTACAGGACCAAGAAAAATAGAAGCAGGGCTCCTCCGTATCAGATCTGATGTATCTGTGTTAAGTGAATTGGTGTTCGGTAAGCTGCTCAGTATTTTTTCAGCTATTCCACAGAAATACGAGTTAAAATCATTAGCCGATAAATGTGTTTTATTTAATGTCTGAGCTTTCTTAGAGTTCCTCTGTCCGTTTATTAATTTCCAACAACTTTTCTGCTTATTGTCAGAGTTCGAAATGTAACTACTATATGCAGCTCTCTTTGCCATTACAATATAAACAAAACAATACTTGTTTATATTTGTATGAAATACAATGTTAATATAAAGTGTTAAAAATGGTGTTAATTACTATAATATTTATAATTTGGAATAAACAAGTATGAGGTTGATTACCATAAATAGGGATGTTATGATCTTTAATAAGTACAAAATATGTGGATCCTCAGTTTTCTATACAGGGTGGGCCATCGAAAAGGTAACAAGCCTAATAATTTGGAAAGTGAAGAGTTATGCGAAAAACGCCGAAACAGGTCGATTTTGTTATCGAGGGGGACATATTTTCGTGACAAATTCAACTACCCAAGTTCACCCCCTTGGCAGGGGTGGCTACCCCTTTGCTTATCATCATAGGGAACAGCTATTGAGTGATACATCATGTGAAAGCTACTTGAATTCTCTTTACAACGATATCCAACACTTTGGGTTTCGCTTACATACAGGGTGGCCCAACGAAAACGTAACCAGCCCTAATAACTTGGAAACTGACCATGTACGCGAAAAACGCCGAAACAGGTCGATTTTGTTATCAAAGTAGGCATATTTTCGTGACAAATTTAAATACCCAAGTTCACCTCTTTGGCAGGGGTAGCTACCCCTTTGCTTATCCTCATAGATAACAGCTATCGAGTGATACATCATTTGAAAGCTAGTTGAATTCTCTTTACAATGATATCCAACATTTTGATTTTCGTTCACATACAGGGTGGCTTACATACAAATGATTAAGGCAAGTTACGTGTTCGTTGGGCCAGCCTGTATGTAAGCGAAAGTGATACATCATGTGAAAGCTACTTGAATTATCTTTACAACGATATCCAACATTTTGGGTTTCGCTTACATACAGGGTGCCCTACATACAAGTGATTAAGGCGAGTTACGTTTTCGTTGGGCCACCCTGTATGTGGGCGAAACCCAAAATGTTGGATTTCGTTGTAAAGAGAATTCAAGTAGCTTTCAAATGATGTATCACATGAGCTGTTCTCTATGATGATAAGCAAAGGGGTAGCTACCCCTGCCAAAGGGGTGAACTTGGGTATTTAAATTTGTCAAGTAAATATGCCTACTTTGATAACAAAATCGACCTGTTTCGGCGTTTTTCGCGTACATGGTCAGTTTCCAAGTTATTAGGGCTGGTTACGTTTTCGTTGGGCCACCCTGTATGTAAGCGAAACCCAAAATGTTGGATATCGTTGTAAAGAGAATTCAAGTAGCTTTCACATGATGTATCACTCGATAGCTGTTCCCTATGATGATAAGCAAAGGGGTAGCTACCCCTGCCAAGGGGGTGCACTTGGGTAGTTAAATTTGTTACGAACATATGTCCCCCTCGACAACAAAATCGACCTGGTTCGGCGTTTTTCGCGTACATCTTCACTTTCCAAGCTATTAGGCTTGTTACCTTTTCGATGGCCCACCCTGTATTATATACGATGATAGATTTTCATTAGCACATATCAGGCTACGTCATTGTTCGATAATAATCGACGCTAATAATATAGGGTGTTCGAAAACGAATCCGTTTTGGAGTAGGCACTGGCACAAAGAGGTTTGTCTTAGCTTAATCACTCTTTACAACTGACAGCTCTTGATTTTTTTAGGTTAGGTCAGTTGTCAAAACAACATACACATAAATAAAATCAACAAATAATTCATTCAAGGATTCTGCTGGACACATTTCAATACACGGTTTCTCGCACTACACTAAAGGCACTCTGTAATTGTTCGGATATCGGATAACTGCTAGGGTATCGGTATATTACGACAGATAGTCGATCTTCTCAAATCGTCAAAAATAAGCAAACCATGTAACTCCAAAATATAAAACTTTACAGGAGAACAATAAAACTGTCTTACAGTAAACTTTTACTTACTTAATTATTTTTTTTACTTAGGGTATGGTCGGGTATATCGTACCACTTTTTAAAACTTTGGTTATGAGGAATGTTCTAATTAAAATTACGGACAATAAAAAATGTCAATAGTCAGTATATTTATTTGTTTATAAAAATAATCTGAATTCTTTGGCGAATAACAATTGGAACATAAGAAAAACAATATATTGCACAACGCTGCAAAAGGTACGATTTGCCCAACTTGTCCGCTAAATCGTACCTAGGGGTGGTTAACTCGTACCTAGGTAAAAGGTAATATTTAGCTATGGAGATACAAATTTAAGGTACCTGTACCTATCAAACAAGGTTTCAAGTACTGCCAGAATGTTCCATCGCGCAGTACTTGTCTCATCCAAGTGCTCTTTATCATGAGTGGGATGTGTTTCTCCATCCAGGGGTTCTCAAATTCCAGTCTCCCTCTGTTGTGGTATGACAGCGGACATACCCTCGGCACAGGCTTCCATACCACATTTACCTTTCCGTATAGATCTGCCTCGTCGATGCCCCAATTGCGTGCCAGCGTCATACTGACCTGTTCTCGAGACAGGTCATCCATCACAATCCCGTGCTTGAGGAGCCTACGGTCCCAGCATCCCCTCAATGCCGTCACGGACTTAAGCTCGGCCATGACCTCGGGTCGGACCCACTGCCCCGTACCAGCACGCAGTAGGTGCTGGCCCATTTTGGACATGGGGTCCACACCCGCTCCCCCCACGGCGCTAGGCGTCATTGCAAAGTTGGCAGCCGTCGCTCTATCGACCCCCATCTGCACCCCGTCATCCAGGAACATATCCATTGCAGCAGCAGGGTCGTTCCCGCGGAGAACGCACAAATGCCAAAGACACAAGCGGGAGTACAGACGCGTGGGACGGCTCAACGGAAGCCTAAGAATCGGATTCCTGTACCGTACTGAGAGTAAAGTGCGTGCATTGTACCCAGTGATCCCAAGCGTTTCGTAACTACGTCGAAGGAATTCCGCCCTGTTACGACTCGAAAATGTCTTCTCAGGGTGAACCTCGTACCCTATAACGCCATATATTGGCTATGATGTTCTGAACAGCCACGAGATCTTTAGCTCCAAATATAATATCGTCGACCAAAATGTTTGAAGAAATTTTCATTAAATATGTTTGGACTTGATTCCAAGAATTGGAGTGCATCGATATTTTTACTGATTTCTGATAACAATTTTAGATTATTTGAATCAACAATTATTGGAGTTTTTAATTTATCAAAATCGTAATATTTCAATTTTGATATGTTTAAATTTAGTTCTTTTTTTATGTCAAGTGGAGGAATATAATCTATTAGAATCTGACTTGAAAACTCTCTATGAGGTGTTAAGATCATCGATTTTCTATAAGCAGAACAGTTACTATTGATTTTAAAAATTCCTGTTCCATTTAATTTAACTGAAATTCTTGTATTTTGAGGTGAAAGACAGTTTAAATCAGCATATTCCTCATTAGGACAGACATAGAGCCATGCATTTCCATAGTTTAGCTGAATGAAAAGTGAATGTTGCAATTTCGTAATTCGTTTCTCGCATGCTTTTGGAATCATGCTAGATGGTGCAAATAAATTTGTTTCGCACCCGCCATGGAGATGCACGAGGTATATGGGCTTTGTTTGTTCGCATATCTTATTACCTTCAATTAAATTTTGACATTTTGACAGTTCATTTTGATCGTACAAAAAAATAGTGCTGCTTAACCTTATCGATTACTAAAAATTGACTCTGAGGTACGATGAATACATACGTTGAATTCTCTAAGAGTATAGGCAGACTTGAAATTCTTAAAATATTATATAGTCTAGGTTCTAGTAATGGAATTAACAAAAGAAAACTTAATCTATTATTATACAAGTAAACATTGGTTTTTACAACATTATAAAGTATATGTATATTCTCTACAGATGGTGATACAGGAAAATTTAATCCATTTAAATGATTAGAAATCTTGAATAATTTGTTGACAAAAATGCTTGGACTCAATACAAGTGGATGTAATTGACCCTTTTGAGCAAAAATTATTATATCTAATAAAGTGTTCTGATTATTACTGAACAATGATAAGATCATATTAAATAGGGAGACAATTTCATCCATCTTATAAGCTAACACACTTTCTCGATTAAAATCTGTCTGATTTTTCGATGAAAGCTTTAAATATTCAGAAAGCTCGCTTACCTTTTTAATTATTTCAGATAGGGTTTGATTGCTTGCTATATTTGAATGCAGTAGATGAACAGTACTTTTAAGAATGGAGGTTTGTTTTTGAAGTAGATTATTTAAATGATTTTGATTTTGTTTTAAATTTTCGATTTGCTTGTCGTAATATTTTGCATCTTCAGCATCCATGGTACCAAATAAGGTTTTAGACAAACTGCCCACGACATCGATTAAACCTCGTCTGAATCGATCATAATTATTTTTATGTGAAATTGAATCAGTAGAAGATGCTTTTCCTAAAAGCTCAAATATTAAATCATTTTTATTATTGAGATATTGTAGAGTCTTATCCAATGTCGTGGTTATTGAATGGCATTCTGTGGCTATTATTTTTGGCTTATTACAGCGATTACATAAATCTTGAATTTTCCTAGCATAAAATGATAGGCTATTGAATTCGTCATTAAAATTTTGTAAATCTAAATACGTTATAAATTTCCATTGATCATTAAAAAGATGTACATCACCAACTTTTTCGAAATGAAGACCTGGACTGGTAGAGATACGTGTATCCGTGTAGAACTAAACCTTACTGCCGGGCTGTGTAACATAATCATCATGACAATAATTGCCAGATGGACAGAAGTTGCGACCGGGTTTATGGCATTGACACAGGTGAAGTAGGTCATAGCGGTGCAATATCAGGAATCTGAAATGAGATGCAGTAAATGTCTTGGAAGATCAGCTTAATTTCTAAATAATTTTAATCTATTGATATGGACCTTAACCTTTTTTCGTTTTATTAATATCGTGCAATTGACATCTGAATTAATAGATACAACATCATAGGGACCTTTATATAAGGGTTCCAATTTCTTTGATTTGTTTAAAGGTTTCGCTTCATTTTTTAGTAAAACTAAGTAAATCACCAACATTTAATTTTAAATTATTTATGCCTTGATCGTATTTTGATTTTGAAATTTCTTTATTTTTTATTAAATTATTTCGAGCGATTTCGTGAGTGTGTTGAAACCTTGACCTTAGTTCATTGTAATAATCATCAAAACTATAGATCAGTTCGGGACTCTTGGTTAGATTCGAAGGCAGTGTAGCTTTTCTGCCATATAGAAGTTCGAATGGAGAGTAGTGTGTGAAAGTATGAGGAGTTGTATTATATGTAAAGATTGCATATGGAATAAATTCATCCCAATTGGTGGCATCTGCGTTAACGAAATTTCTGAGATATTCTGCTAGAGTTTTGTGACTTCTTTCGAGAGCACCATTAGATTGAGGATGATAGGCGGTGCAAGAAATTTGCTTAATTTTCAAGAGCTTGCATGTCTCCTTGAAAATATGACTCATGAAATTAGCACCTTGATCGGTAACAAGAATTTGAGGAGTGCCATATTGGCAAATGATTTTTGTGACAAACTCATGGGCTATTGTCGAAGCTTCTTGGTTTGGAATTGGTATTGCGATCGAAAATTTTGATAGATCGTCTTGGAATGTTAATAAGTATTTATTAAAATTTTCTGTGACATTTAAGGGTCCTACTATGTCCAGGAATATCCTCTCCATAGGATATGATGAAGTAGAGGTGATTGTCATAGTAAGTTTGGTTTTTCTAGTCGATTTATTCTTTTGGCAAGACTCACAAGAATGTATAAACCTTTTGATATCCCTATACATTTTCTTCCATTTGTATCGCTCTTTTATTCTTTTAAAAGTTCGATTTACGCCCTGATGTCCTCCCGTTGGAGTAACATGAAATTCTTTTAGGATATTTGATATTTCTTCCTTAGTTAGATTTTGATTGATATTATTATGGAAAATAGTAACATTTATAGAAGTATCTTTGAAAATATACCTTATCATAATTCTTATTGGACTTAATTTTAGGCGGTCAATCATGCAGGTTTCTTTGGAAATAGCTAAATTTGAAATTTCGTGATTTAGGCAGAATTCCTTGAGATTAACGAGAGATTTATAGATATTTTCATAATCAACAATATCATTTAAATTTTGTTTTACTATGAGGTAGAGGTAGTATCGATCACCTGATTTCAAATAGCTTACTTCATGAAGGGATTTTGACTGAGCTAGTAATTCTGGCTGACTATTATGATAGTTAGCAGAAGATGTGAATTTATCATCTGTGAAGTAAATCACGTTATTTGAAGTACTGGAAATGTCTTCATCGCTATCGACTACATTGGAATTTGTGATCACTCTCGTTTGAATATCATTAAGGTATTGATCATACGAAGAATTTGGGCTTTGAGAAATAGCATTTACGTTACGAATGGGTATTCTACTCATGGCGTCAGCGTTACTGTTTAAACGCCCTGGCTTATATATAATTTCATACTCATATTCAGATAACTTAAGCCAAAATCGGATAAGTCTGGCAGATGGATCTTTCATGACAAAAGAGTAGGTCAAAGGTCGGTGATCTGTTATTATCAGAAACTTCCTCCCATACAAATAGGGCCTGAAATACTGCACGCTCCATGTAATGGCAAGTAATTCCCTTTCAATGGTCGAATAGTCTTTTTCCGCCTTATTCAGAGTTCTAGAGGCATAGGCGATTGGAAGATCCGAACCTATCTTGCCTTGAGAAAGAACACTTCCGATCGAATGTTGACTTGCGTCGGTCGTCAAATTGAAGGGCTTGGTGAAGTCTGGATACATGAGAATTGGAGGATTAATAAGTTTTTCCTTAATTTTTGAGAAAGATTCGTCGCACAATGCGTTCCATTCAAATTTAACATCCTTTTTAAGCAAATTATTTAGAGGATGCGCAATGAGAGAGAAATTTTGAATAAACCTTCGATAGTATGAAGCTAATCCGAGGAAAGATTTAACTTCCTTGACATCCTTAGGTACGGGGAAATCTTTTACTGCTGAAATTTTTCTAGGATCGGGTTTGATACCGTCTTCTGAAATAACATGCCCAAGATAGACTATTTCCTTGCGAAGAAACTCGCATTTACTGGGTTGAAGTTTAAGATTATGCTGTCGGAGCCTCGAAAATACATCAATGAGTTTTGAATTATGATCCTCTAGGGAACTGCCGTAAAGAACGATATCATCCAAGTAAACAAAACACTTGGTACCTTGGATACCTACGAGGACATTATTCATTAGTCTTTGGAAAGTTGCAGGAGAACCTTTTAATCCCATGGGCAATCTTTTGTATTGGTAGTGCCCTTGAAAGGAAAAAGCGGTTAAAGGGCGAGATTTTTCATCGAGGAGAATCTGGTGGAATCCAGAGGCCAAATCAATTACTGAAAAATATTTTGAGCGACCCAGTTGATCCAGAATTTCGGTTATATTAGGAAGGGGATAAGCATCGCTTTCCGTGATTTCATTTAGCTTACGAAAGTCTACAACTAGACGCCATTTTTGTTTACCATCGCTATCTAGTTTTTTTGGAACAATAAGAATTGGAGAATTATATGGAGAAGAACTATTTTCAATTATATCATTTTTGAGCATTTTATCGATTTCATTTCTGATTTCGGGTTTTTGATGTTCTGGTAATCTGTAAGGCTTGATGTATACGGGTTTTTCAGATAAAAGAGGAATTTTATGATGAATAGTTTCTGTATGAGATAATTTATCACCTTCAAGGAAAAAAATGTCATTGAACTCTCTGCAGATTTCTAAAATTGAATTATATTCTTCTGAACTCATGTGGTCATGTCGAATTTGAGATTTTAAGAGCTGGAGACGAGATTGATCCACTGAGGAGTTTACATTAAGAACGAAAAAGTTATCAATATCTTCGAATTTAAGATCATTTGATGAAATGGAAATTGGATTTTCTGTAGAATTGATGAATCCTATTGAGCAGTATCCATTTTGACTTTGAACAATACAGTTTGCAACAAAGAGACCTGGTTTTACCTCTTTCTGTAAGCATACGCTTGGATTTGGAAGATTAATGGGTATTTTTGTAAGAAATTCGGTTCTTGGAGGAATAGTGACCAAGTAAGGATCCTTGAGCTTGAAATTGAAATCATGATTGCTTAATGAAAAACATAGCTTACCAGTGCCATAATCGATTTTTGATTTACATTTAATTAGGAAATCGTTTCCCAACAAGGCTTCAGTGAGAATTGGGAAATCATCAGGAACAATATGAATTGGGTGAGAAATAGAAATTTCATCTGATAATTTGAATTCACCTATGCAGAGACCTAAAGACGAAACAGCATTCTTTGTTATGCCTTTTAAAAGTATTTTTTGATCGGTGTAAATAATTGCGTCACTATCTGTATGACTTAGTTTTAGGAGAGTAACGTCACTACCCGTATCTATAAAAAATTCTGCTTGCTTGGATTTTGCCAGTAATAGTGGTAAGACGACACTAGAAGTGTGATTGCTTGATTCTATTATAAACACCTTCGAATTTGGATTTGTCGACGATTTCGTATTTGAGTTTGATTTTAGTGAGATTGAATTAGAGATAGATGTTGACTTGGAGTTTGTTATGGAGTTAGAATTAGATTTATTAGCACATAGATTTTGAGCTGAATTTGAATTAGAATTATGAGGATTTTTATCGCAATAATTAGAATAACTACTTTTATAATTATATCTAGGTGAACTTGAACTTGTAGAATAATAATTACTCAGGCATTCTGTATGTCGAGAACCCGAGATGCGTTGCCTGATGTCGACGCTCGCGGGCTTGAAGCGTTTCCCGGAATCGTGTTACCATTTGTGTTATTTGAGGAACTAGAATTGGTAGCTGAATTTTGATTACAAGAATTTGAATGATTTTGATTTCTCGAATTATTATACTGACGTTTTCTACATTGTTCAATGGTGTGGCCAGTTTTCTTGCAATACCTACAAGTAACTTGAATTTGGTTTACGTTTTCTGTTTTAATTTTAGGATGATATGGATAACCTGGAGATGCCGAAAATTTACGAGAAGCAAAATTTGGGCTCGATTGCTTTAGAAAACAGTCGTCGGATGTATGCCCCATTTTATTACAATTAAAACATTTTGGAATTTTGGGTTTGAATTTAAATTTCGTGTTTTGAGAATTAAAAAGATTTCTTGAAGCAATTAAGTTTTTTTCTTCTTCAACTGCTGCTTCAATAGCTGTACTTAGACTATTGTAGCGGCTGGCTTTGATTATTAATTTTATAGGATCACGTAACCCTTCAACAAATGCTTTCAAAGCTGATTTTTTATTTAGATTTTTTATAGTATTCATTGCTCCTTGCCCCTCACTTGCAATGCATGCATCATTCAGATCAGTTTGTAATCGTTCAATTTTAGTGGCAAAAGACCTCATTTGGAAATTGACGAGCTGACAACAACTCGGTTTGAATTTGCGCTATAGTGCGTTCTTCTAAGAAATGTTCATTTAATGCATCTTTTAATGCATCCCAATCTGCATATTCGTTATATTTAACAATATTGTAAGCTGGTCCAGATAATTTCGTCTTAATAACATTCATAAGCATTTCCTTTTCTGCCCTTGTGGTAGCTAAAGTTCCCACTATTGTACAGCACGAAATAAATTTATGTAATTGATCCCGATTCCCAGAAAACTCGGGGATCATTTTTAAAGCAATGTCCATGGTGAAAACCATATCGGAGAATAAATCTTCGAAGTGAGCAAAAGGAAATACTTCAGAATTGTCAAATTCTATCATAAATTAAACATCAAAAATTCTCAATATAAGAAGCACGAAAATATTTTAGATAAAAATATAGGTATACATAAGTTGCAATGAAATATGAGAAAAATTAAATTTGTGTTTGAATAATTACAAATATAATGAGATTTGGTGTATTGAGACTTACTACTTCTATCTCCTGACTCTAGAGGGTTTTCCTAAGGGTTGTCCGTAGGATTGCCTGATTTCTGCCGCTCTGCCTTCCTCGTACCTCCTGTCTGCTGTCTGCTGTCCTACTTCAGGATCGGAAGTCCAGATTCTGCTATTGGAACTGCTACTGGAAACTCTGCTATTGGAAGCTGGAGAAAAACTGCGCCGGAATCCTGTTTGAAATTCCGTCTTCTTCTTGTCCTGGTATGTTAAGCTTTGGTTGCAAAACTTGGAGGTGAAGTCGAACGTCCAGAATCTTCTTCAGACAAACAGCTCTGATGATGGCCAATGACGATAATAATGATGATGATGATCCTCTTCAATTTCAACCTTCTTACAAAATCACAGCCGAATATTCGAGGGTTTTCTGACACTCAGTTGAGCCTTATTCGCCAGATTTTTGTAGTGACTCGTATTTTTGTTAAACACGATATAGCCAAAACTACCCCACACACCTGACACCAGAATTGTTGTTGTGATTTCTTAGGTGGTTATTATTGAACTTTAAGTGAAAATCATCAATTAAATTAACAACGTTTATTGAAGATAATAATTATTGGCGGTGTTACAACACGGATGTTCGTTGTAGAGACAGAAGAAGTAAAATCTAACGGTACAAGCGTCGTCGAGGGGTTTTGTTGAGCTCGGGTCATGTGACTTATTACGCATTATGGACTCATCATTTCAGCCAATCAGAAACTTCCAACAAAAACCTGAGGCGACGCTCACGTTGTTTGTGAAACAAATGAAAATACCTTAGCTTGTAAGTTTAAGTAGAACATTGACTTAATAAACAACTACATACAAACATTCTAAGAATGTGTTCTTGAAACAAAGCAAAAATAATAATATTTGCATTACTACACTACTACCAGGGTGGCCCATCATTTCTTTTAGTTCATCTTTAAATATGCCGAGTGGTTCACATAATAATTTCTCAATTGACTTTACTATTATCTGCACATCTTTTCTAGAAAATGTTGTATCAGCGTATAACTCACACAATAATAATAATAATACGTTCTTATGAAGTTTTTCTTTGAAATTAACATAACGAGCATGGCTAAGAGAATCTTCAAAATTAGATTTATTAGGATTACAATCAAAAACGTCATTGTCAAAACTTTCAGATTTAGAACTTTTAATGCTGGATAGATTTTCGACTAAGAAACATGAATTTCTTGACGATTCGTCTATATTCTCGACAGTATGAGCGTTTGATAAATGTTTTCTGAATGAATTTAGTGATGGAAAAGTTCTAAAGCAGTCCCGCTCGCCACATTTATAAAGACTTGTTGCTGTACAGTTATGAATTAATTTCAAATGAGTAAATAAATTCTTTTTTTCGGTCAATTTTTCTGAACAGAATCCACAGATTGGCATTGTGGCAAAATAGTATTTAGGTAATACAAAAAAAAAAAACTTTTCCAGAATGAAAACTCAAAACCAGTGACTCACTCTTGTGTGAAATCAAAATTGATTATTATTGCTATAAATAAATAAATCACGCAGTTGAAGAACATTTAATGTTCTTCAACTGCGTGATCAGCATTCAAAATAAACTTAAATTTTCTTTTCAGACTCCACTTGAGAAACTCATAAGGTTATAAAAACGGTGACTCTGCAATCCACCCTTCCCGTAAAGTCTGAGTAAAATCAATCTTTTTTCTTTTTAATTTGCAAAAAGCAGAAAATATTTGATAGCCCTAAAGATTACCTGCTTGCAGGTGATGGGTTATATCAGCGATAACGCATGCAGTACTACTACTTTTGGAAGTAGTTGACATTTGAAAAACCATTTCTTGAATGAAGAGCCAAATATGCTTGGATTCGAGAGAGTATACTAAGTTCAAAGCATGTATAGCTTTGAAAAGCAGTTCTAAGCATCTAATGCTAGAGTCGCATTTATATTTGACCTCATTTACATAAAGTATAAAAGTGTTTTGTCCACTGGGATCTCCTACTAATGCACCAAATGGCTGGACGGGTAAATTGTAGCTGTCGAGCTTCAATTTTCTTCTCTCAATCGTTTCTTCTAGTTCAGCATTATTCTAAGAGTAAGATAAAAACTTTATCAGATGCAAGTTTTGAATTGGATTATTTATATAAAGGCAGTTTTTAAATAGTTTGGCAAACCAAATATTAAAAAAAAAACTAAGATAACCTATTCAAGTTTTCTTAGGTTGAGTAGAGTTTCCCTATATATCTAAATTAAAGAGGTCATTACCTTCACGTGGATAAAAAAACTTTCCTGAATTTCACTTCTAGTGGGCCTCCACGTTCCTTTCTTTGACCCTTTTCGCAAAGTTATTGGGGAGAACAGCAGAGGTAGACTTTGCAAGGCACGGGTTGATAAATCTGAAAAGTTGTGATTCATCATTAATAAAAAGGAATAATTGTTAATGTTGTAGACGCTTTACCTACCTATGTCACTTTCGAATTCCAAATTTAATTTCCTTTCTTCACATTCACGAATTATAGCCTGTGTAATCTTGGGCCAGGAACTATAAACAATGCCAGCTTTTTCAGGGTACTTTTTATTAAAGTCAAATTCAAGCTGAAAAGTAGGTATAATATTAAGTGCTTAATTTTAGTAAACAGAAAGGGTAAGATAACTTACTAAATCTACACCAACTTGTAGCTTGAGGATCGGAAAATCACCATATATATCAGCAATCGTTTTATCGCGGTATAATTTATGACGAATTTCATACGTGGCTTCCCAGCACTGCAGAATTTTAGGATAAGGTTCTATTGCAGATTTTAGAAAATTCAAATCCAATGATTGCAATTCCTCATCATTGACTGCTGATGGGCTATTTTCTGTAGAAGTTGAAGGTTCACTGTTCGCAAGTCGCAGCGCAGCTCTTACATTGACATAACGGGACCATAGTTTTCCTCTCGCAGCTTCTTTTCGCCCAGCTGTTTTAGAAGCAGCATATGGAATGTAATATGTTTCTGTTGATTCGCTTGGGAAAAGTTTCACAATTTCCTGTGCAGCTTGATTGAATATTTCCGCTTTAATTCTAAAATAAGATATAATTTCATTCACTCTAAGTATTGATTCGCTATTATGGTAGATAAACTAAAACTTTAATGTTTGAAACCAACTCGGGGAATTCCCGCCATAAGCAGGTTAACCTATATATGGCTAATTTTAGTACCTACAATATGTATGCTTTTGTACAATTAAATGTTTTTTCAACTCTCCCTGTTTTCAAGGTATTCTTTTGGCTCTGAATAATATAATTAATTATGACCGTCACAATTTTTTGTCTGTGTAAATTATTTAGTTTATTTTTATTCGCTAGAGCTATTCGTCCATCAGTGGTACTTTTTAATAAGTTCTCTAAGCCCTGTAACAAACGAGTATTTTGTGAGATAGGTATAACTAATTGGATAAATAATTATTCTAGAAAATATAAATAAATTACTCACATCTTTAAAAAGATCATCTGCTTTTTGTCGCTTTGGTGGTGGCTCGTCAGATGGTACTTTGAAGGTGAAGTTCTCATCAATCAAGTTTGTTATCAATGTCGATTTATCGCCAAACAAAGCAAGCTGTCTAGTCATATCATCATCATGGTTCGTAGGAATATGATGACGTGCTGGTATTGGTACTAAGCAATGTATCAATGGATACAGAGGACAAATGCTCGAGTCATCAGTGGTCTAAAAATATAGGTATAACATAGGAAATGTGTATAAAACATAAAAGGTAATATATAAGTAGAAAAGAAGGTATAGCTAGTATATAAAAGCTTAGAACACATTTAACGAGACATTTATAGAAGAGCTTAAATAATATATGTGAGGTACATTAATTGCTGTATCACTTACACCTTCATCAGTGTTCCTGGAATTCATCATCAATAATTGATTAAACTTATTTTCAAAAATTAATCTAGGTCCATTTTTCTTAAAAATTTCCCGAATGGTTTCTTTATCTAGCAAGGGAAAGCTTTCTGCTGTGATCCCTTCTTCTGCAACAATAACAATTTATATATTGTTTTAATTAATTATTAACCCTTGGTTAGGTACCTACCTACCTATTACCTTGGGCATAATTATATTTTATAGGTATAACTTTGTGTCCTAAATTTTTATAAAATTTATGGATAAAATTTACTACCCTATACCCAAGTATTCATGAATATTAGTAATAAAATAATTGATAAATAATTCAAAAATAAATAATGAAAATTTGGAGTATATTTAATGCGTTTGATTTTTCTCAATTTTGGGAATATACGACTATTGGCGCTAAATAGGATTCTAATATTATACTTACATATGCAATTGACTTATTTTTATTATTTCGTTGTATAGCTAACACAAAATAATTGAGTTACTGTAACTGAATAGACTTTAGTGCCAGTCACTTCAACGGTCTTAAAAATGAGAAGACTTATTAACTAAGTCTCTTTTATTGAATTAGAAAAAAAAAACTAAGATGAAAACCCGTTGGTAAAAAATAGACGTGTCTAGCAGGAAGTGACTGAAATTACTGCGATGAACTTACCTATCGCATGCATATAATTTGTATATAATACCTACAAACTAGCCGCTTATGCATATTTACTTACCTAAGAATGAATTATAATAGTCTCCAAGACCCCAATCTAGCAGCAGTTTATGAAAATCCATTTGTTTTATAATGATTTATTTAAATTTTCAATGAAAATTTGTTGGAGCACGCAAACACAACCATGTACTTTAACAAACCGACGCTCTTTGCCGACTGTTTGCACATAACTCGTTTCATGAATTTTTACAAGTGCCCTCTTGAGTTATGTTTATACAGGGTGATTCATGAGTGACCTTACATAGACCAATGGTGATAAGCGGACTTCAAGGCGGGTCGAAAACCACAAAAGAAATTTTTTTTGTGTGATTGGTTAAGAAGTTACAGGGTGTTTTATGTCTCAGGTACAAAACTTTGATACTCGATATTTCTGAAACGGCTGGAGATATTTTGTAGAAATTTACTAGGAATGGTGCATTCCGGAAACTCATCAAAACCGCATTCTGAGTTAATTAAAAATCCAGGACCGGACTTGAAAATTTTTGCCCCCATGGTCTTTGTTGAAAAAGTTAATTTTCTGACCATGCTACTGAAAAACTGTCATCGAATTTGAAAAGATAAGAAAAAACTCTATGGAAATCATTCCTCAATTTGAACGGCACACCAAAACCGTCTCGAAAAAAAAAATGTCAAAGTAAAACTTCTCAGTAAATTATCGTTTTCGAGCAGACATATTTTCCTTAATGTTCGTCTGAATTCCTTCAAATTTATTTTTTGACTTGTTTCTGTGGAAAAAATGTTTGACAGAAGGCCAAGCTTTATTACTGGGAAATCAGGTGTCAACTACAAAATTTTCAGATTTCACTAATAATCACAAATCATTTCACTAATAACGAATACGCAGATATAATATTTTGTATGATTTCTGCAATGGAAATTCAAGAGCAGCTGCGAGAGAATACCATAGAAGATTCCCCAATCGAAGAACACCGGCCCATATGTAACGTTTCGCGTCTGTTTTCCAATTTTCTCGAAACCACGGCATATTTCCCTGAGTTCAAAGGAATGCTGAACCTCAATTGGAAATGAGGTCTGAGCCATCAAAACATCGTGGAGATGGTGGCAGTAAATCCAAGTACAAGTACGCGAAGAATTGGGCAAGCATTGAGCATTTCTCAATCAAGAGTATGGCGAACTTTGAAAAATAGAAGAGCGGATGCATCCCTGTCACGTACAAAGCGTACAGAGGCTTCAACCATTCAATGAAGTTCCATTGAATGGACTGCGTAGAATTTTGTTTACTAATCGAAGCTCAGTTCACGCGGGATGGTGTAACGAATAAAAAAAAAACTCCCACCTATGGGCATATGAAAATCCGCGCTCTGTTGTTGAGAAGAACTCGCAACAGATTTTCTATAAATGTATAGTGTGGCATTGCAAATGATACCCTAATAGGAACCCATTTTTTTGCTGGGCGGCTCACGGGGGAAAATTATTTACTTTTCCTACAAGTCATTTTGCCCGGCTTGCTTGCAGAGACGAACTTGAACAGGCGTGCTCTTTCCTTCCAGCAAGATGGGGCACCACCGCATTTTTCTCGACAAGTCAGAGAGCATCTCCACAATGAGTACCCCAATCGTTGGTTCGGGCGCGGCGGCCCTCATTCCTGACCACCTAAGTCCCCCAACCTCACTGTTTTAGACTATTACCTATGGGTCCATATGAAGCAGGAAGTCTAAAAAGCGGAAGTAAGTACCAGAGAGGAGCTCAGGACGCGAATACTGGTAGTTGCTGATGAAATTAGAAACAACAGGCAAATAATTCAAAAAGCAAACCAAAATTTATGGAAACGCTGCAGGAAATGTATTCAAGTTGGTAAAGGACATTTTGAGAACCGTTTATAATATTAATATTGATAACATTTAATTTACACTGACATTTGTCCCACAGAAACAAGTTAAAAAATAAATTTGAAGGAATTCAGACGAACATTAAGGAAAGTATGTCTGCTCGAAAACGATAATTTACTGAGAAATTTTACTTTGACATTTTTTTTTCGAGACGGTTTGGGTGTGCCGTTCAAATTGAGGAATGATTTCCATAGAGTTTTTTCTTATCTTTTCAAATTCGATGACAGTTTTTCAGTAGCATGGTCAGAAAATTAACTTTTTCAACAAAGACCATGGGGGCAAAAATTTTCAAGTCCGGTCCTGGATTTTCAATTAACTCAGAATGCGGTTTTGATGAGTTTCCGGAATGCACCATTCCTAGTAAATTTCTACAAAATATCTCCAGCCGTTTCAGAAATATCGCCTATCAAAGTTTTGTACCTGAGACATAAAACACCCTGTAACTTCTTAACCAATCACACAAAAAAAAATTCTTTTGTGATTTTCGACCCGCCTTGAATTCCGCTTATCACCATTGGTCTATGTAAGGTCACTCATGAATCACCCTGTATAATATTCAGTTTCGTTAAATAACCAGATCGATACCTCTAAATTAACACTTTAATAGAGGCAATGATAAAAAGCGAGAAATGTCGTTTTTGGTATAGTTATTTTAGGGTATTATTGCGCTTAACAAACTGTTTAGTAGTTGCTAATAACCGCATACTTATGAATACTAAACTACGTGTTTTAAATAAAGAATTTGATTGCAATAATACAATAATTGTTTTGCTGAAAGAAGTAATTTTAATATTTTGTTTCTAGTTGGGATAGGTAGCGCTGCTTTTTGTGACAATTGCATGTTTGGTTCCCTCTATTAAATTTTTGCTAATGGTTACTAAACCGATTTCAAATAAACTGTTTAATTGGATCATTTTTCTCAGTGTTCTTATTGGACTATTATCATAGCTATTAACGTTTGGCTCAGCCACGGGTTCAATGCTTAGCTGACACTCTTTATTTTTATCTGGAGATTTATTTTTATTTGGAGACTTGGCAACAGAAGACTTTTCTTCATAGGTATATTTTCAGGTGGTATAGTTGGACCAGAGATATAACGAAACGACTTCTGTCATTTTATCAATTTTTGGATTATTGAAATATTGTTGAAGTCATAAAATATGACAGTTTAACAATTAGATTTTTTCGTTATATCTCTTGGTCTACAATACCTGAGTTTCGATTACATTAGGTGGAGTTTTATAAGGCATTATAAAATGTCTGTTACGCCTATATTCTGCATCATTAACCCTGACGGTATAGTCTCTAGGACCACTTAGTCTTGTTATAATACCTGGTTGCCAATTTCTAACTTTTTGTTGAACTAGAACCTTTTCTCCTTCTTTAAGATTTGGCAATTGCTTCGAGGATCTATCGTAATACATTTTTTGTCGAAGCTTATTATCCACTAATTTAGTCTTGATTCCTTTTAGTGGATATTTTGGTTTCAATAGTTCAGTTTTCAAGGGTAATGCTGTTCGGAGTTTTCTCCCCAGTAACAACATGCATGGAGCGGGTGCATCAATTTTTGGAGTTGTATTATAATCAAGTATAGCCAAAAATGGATCCTGATTGCTCTGATAAGCTTTCAAAAACCACCCTTTCGCTGTTTGTATAGTGCGCTCCACCAAACCATTACTTTGAGCATACAGTGGACTGGATGTCTCCAAATCAATTTTATATTTTTTTGCAAAATTGGACAATTCCAAACTATTGAATGGAGGTCCATTGTCTGAGAAAATTAGGGAAGGGAGTCCATATAATGAGAATATATTTTTAAGACTCGATATCACACTTTGACCTGTTTTATTTGACAGTTTATTTACCACACAAAATTTACTGAAATAATCTACCATTACTAAGAAATTTTCATTTCCGATGTGCATAAAATCGATGCCAATTTTTTCCCATGGCAACTCTGGTACATCGTGGGGGATTAATGGTTCTCTAACATTACTTCTAGAGTAACACTGACGTGTGTGACATTGTGAAATTAATTTCTCAATATCAGATGATAATCCTGGGTAAAAGATAGCTTCTTGAGCTTTCTTTTTACAAGAAACAATTCCTTGATGACTTTGATGAATAATATTTAGGAATTCTTCTTTTATTTTTTCAGGAATTATCAGACGGTTATGATAAAACAATACATTTTTATGCACATAAATATCGTCTTTGTATGGCCAGTACTGTTTGACATTTTTTGGAACAGAATTTTTGTGTTTGGGCCAACCGTTTATAGAATAAAATTTTACTGTTTGTAAAACAGAATCTTTTTCTATTTCTTGCTGAATTCGTAATTCATTCTCTTTACTAGTCGTTATAACTGAATAAACTCTCAGGTTATTCTCTAAATAATCTGTGTTAATAGTTTCACTTAACGGGTCACGACTAAGAGTATCTGGTATTTTCAAATTTTTTCCAGGAACGGATACTAAATCAAACCGAAATCTCAGTAGTTTCATTGCGAGACGTTGAAGTCTCGGCGACAATTCGTCTAGGGTTTTTTTTAACAAACCTAAAAGTGGTCTATGATCGGTTTCTGCAATAAATTGATTACCAAAAAGATAATATGAGAACCGCTCACATCCAAAAACAAGACCCATTAATTCTTTTTCAATGTGATTGTATCTCTTTTGTGTGGGTGTTAGCGAGACAGATGCAAATTCCAGAGGTTTGCCATCCTGCGATATCATTGCACCCAACCCAAAAGGACTAGCATCTACAGATAACTTAATCTTTTTTCTTGGATTGAAAAAAGACAGTATAACATCCGAAGATACAAGCTGCTTTATTTTATCGAAACATTTTTGTTCCGTTTCAGTCCAAATCCACTCATTTTTTTCGCTTAACAATTTTCTCAACGGTGCAGTTTCTTGCGATAAATTTGGTATAAACTTTGATAAATAGACAACCATACCAAGGAATCTTTGAAGATCCTTTTTATTTTTAGGTACACTCATTTTTGAAATAGCTTCAGTTTTATTCTTATCAGGTATTATGCCTTTATTAGTTATCTCATGACCAAGAAACTTGATTTTGTCAACCGAAAATATGGATTTTTCTAAATTTAAAGTTAAACTTAGTACTTTTTTTAATTTTGTCCAATACAGTTTTTAAATTTCTATTATGTTCTTCGATTGTTGAACCATATACTAAGATATCATCAAAGTAAGCTACAGTACCGGGCACGTTATCTAATAATTCATATATAAAACGCTGAAAAATTTCAGGGGAACATGTCAAACCGTATGGTAATCGTAGATATCTGTATCTTCCAAAAATTGTGGTAATTGTACACAATAAGGAACTCTTATAATCCAACGGAAGTTGCAAGAACGCTGACGATGCATCCAATTTTGAAAATATTTTCGCACCTGACAGTTCTGAAAATAAAGTATATTGCGTTGGAATGTGAAAATGTTCACGTTTTATGTATTTGTTTAAATTGACAGGATCAATACATATACGAATATCTGTTCCCTGATTTTTAGGTACTACTACAATAGGATTAACCCAATCCGTAGGTTCTGTAACCGGTACAATAATATTTTTTAACACCATTTCGTCTAGCTTTCTTTTAACCTTCTCCTTCAGTGCAATAGGAATTTTCCTAGTACCGCTAATACACGGTATAGCATCTTCGCTTAAAGTAATTTTACATTCTTTATCGACTTTACCTATGCCTGCAAAAACTGACCTGTATGTACTCAAAATCTGCTTTAAATTTGCCTGTGTAATCTCTTTATTATTTTCATTATTAACAAAATCAATCGATTTACTTTCAGAGATTAAATGAAATTCTTTGGCTGCCTCAAGTCCTAATATTGATTTTGACATATTAGCATCTAAAATATAGAACAAAAGTTTCCTATTACAATTGTTAAAGGAACAGTTCAAAACAATTTGTCCTTTTACATTAACTTTATGCCCTGTATAACTAGATAAAGAAGCTGTTGCAGTTTTAAGTTCATGACAATCTATTTTTAATTTATTAAAATCACTAAGGTTAAGAATATTAACTTGACTACCGGTGTCCACCTTTAGATCAATTATGACATTTTTTCAATTTTCAATTTTAAATTTTTCGAACCACTCAACGGAATCTACAGAGTTCATTTCATGATTAACCGACCACACAACATTTTGGTTATAATCACTGGAGGTACTAGCACTAGCAGGTACATCATCATCAGCCGCAGTTGATTTACTGTCTTCTAGGACTTCGTAAACTTTACTATTGCGACAGACCTTGCGGTAGTGCCCAATTTTTTTGCAAGCAGAGCAAACGCTACGAGTAGCTGGACACTTACCTTTCGGATGCTGCCGTCCACAACAGCCACACTTGATTTTACCTTGCTGTTGATCACCAAACTGACCTCGTTTATTTTGGTTGTAGTTAACTTGGTTTCCTCGCTGTTGGTATTGGTATCCTCCATAACCTCCTTGTCTAATAGAACTGACATTGATAGATTCCTTTGCTATCTCTCGCTGGGTTGACACACTGCTTTCCATTGATCTGCATGTATCAATTGCCTCTTGTAGTTTTAATCCCGGAGTTTGTAGCAATTTCTCTTGAATTCTCGGGTCATTGACACCCAATACAATTCTATCCAGAATCAACACGTCTCTCTCTTTGAATTCACAGGACGTCGCTAACTGTTTAAGAGCAGTTACAAACTGATCGATTGTTTCGTTTGGCAGTTGGTCTCTTTTAAAGAACTTGAAATGTTCATAAATTATATTTTTCAAGGGACTACAATACTGATCAAACTTTGTGATAATTGTTGCCAACTTTGTTTTATCCTCGTTGTCCGAGTATTCAAAAGTATTATATATTTGTATACCTTCATCTCCTAGTAGATTTAATAGGATTGCAATCTTTACATCATCAGTGTTTTTGGTACTATCACTGGCTAGAATGTAGAATTGAAATTTTTGCTTCCAAAGCTTCCAGTTGTTGGAAATATTATTTCCTGTAAAACTAAAATTTTCTGGTGCACGACCTTGACTACTCATCGTCGTTTATCAGTATTATTATTATTATACTTCAGAAAAGTTTTCTTGGTTTCTTCTTTCCCAGCAATTACGTTGGTATCATAGACATAGAAGACTATCACTGCTGGTATCACTTCACTGGTAGGTAGGTATACATATACGCGTACACGTGAACTACGTATTATTTCTTGGCTATTATTATGCCTCAGAATAATTATTACTCCTGGTAATTTATTAATCAGCTATCAGCAGTTGGTATTTTGGTATTTGGTATTTTAACTAGATGTGAGAGATGGTTTATTAGGTCCCAAACACTGAAGCCAGCGGGCTTATTGTATTTCTCACATTTAGATTCTCCTTGATTAGAAGAGCTCCGTTCCTTTGACAAGGTTTAGCAGCCCGCTAACCAAGGTTTTTTCCGCCAGATGGCTCCCGGGACTGATTGGTCCCAGGACCGCATAGCGCGTTCGTGCGAGTGCTGGACACTCGAATATCACATGAGAAGCTGTCTCGTCTTGCTATCAGCAGTTAATCGCCCAACACCGTTCAGTTTCACGATGTCTACCAACTAGTTATAAATTTATTATTGATTTCCAAAATTTCAACCACTAGACTAGTACTTATGCTTATCACTGCTGGTTCACGTTTTTTCTGTTTTTTACCCTCGACTTATCGCATAACCATAACCCAGTCGCTTTACCGCTGCCACCATGTAATATTCTTGTTTAACTTGCAAGAATAGAAATAACACAACTTGTGATTGATTATTAATTTACTAGGTTATTACATCAAAACGTTGTAGATTATTATAATTAGTTTTAAATAGAATAACTAACAATTATATCAATTCGGGAAGCCAACGTGTACGTGGCCATGTCAATACAAGGACTTGACTGTGCGGCGTTGCCACGCATGACAATATATCACAATGTTGAACTGAATACTTTATTACGAAGGCGTGCAAAGAACAATTTTGAAAAAAACTTCTTCAAATTGAATGGTGTTTTGCAACAAGACCTGTTGCCATATTGAAATATTAGCGTCCAATATTTAGTTCTGCGTCCAGCAGTTCAATTTTACTCAGGAATTGCGAGTTTTGCAAGGCACTGTCACTTTTTTACAATATTGTTGAAATTTTTTTGATAAACCATGCAAATTTGTGGGTTGGTTCATTATTGCATAAATTAAACCAGCGAACCATTGTTTAGTTCATTATGATTATTTTCTTACACTATACCTTTCTTATTTATGACAAAATGGGTTTTTCTTGGGTTGTTTTGTTTTCAAGTAAAATCACATTTTCATTTATCAAAATTAAAAATTTACTAAGGAATATAAACAAAATGTATTTCATTTATTACAAGTAGGTATGTAGATTATTCTCCAAATGTATATTTTCCAACTCAAAATCCAGAGAACCATTGAAACCTTCCACATCCTCTTCAATTGCCTTATCTGATCTTAAATTTTCTTAAAAAGGCAAAACATCATTGTGAATCAGATTATAAATCGACTTTAAATCTGCCAATTTTGCCTTGGAGATGGGCTTCCCTTCCGGCCAGAGTGGAACTGGGTTTTTATCAAGATTTTTTCCACCTGATTTTCTGTTGATTTTTTGAAATGTCTATTTTGCCGAAAGCTGTATTTTCATCGTAGTGTTCTTTTGTGTACAGTAGCAGGGGCTCATCTTTTTTTAATTGTATTTGTCTTAATTTTAATCAATTATCTTTTTTCTCTCCTATAACAAAAATGGGTTTTAGAACTACAGGTTTAGTGTGCATACGTCGAGGAATAAAACCATAATAAACACAAAATTACTGAAATTCATAATCATACTGTTTTTCTTTGAAACCAGTAACACAAGGAACTTCATTACCGTAACAAAATAGATAAATAATAATAATAATTACTTCACCATAGAATGCACCTACCTGTTATATCCACTTTTCTATTTGTAATATTTTTTTCAAAATTAGTTGTTCCAAAAAAAAAAAACAATTTTATTCATTCTGTATGTATCTAGTTTATTTTTCCTGCAGGTCTTTATCGCGTTTATAAATTCCTCTGGAGTATATATTCGTTGTTGGTATTTGAGTGCCTTTTCTATATCACTAAAATCTGCATCATTGGGTAAAAAGAAATGACAACTCACAAGAAATTTCAATGTAATTTTTTCCAGAGAAGGATGAATACTTAAAATGTGTCGCAGCATAAGAACCTAAAAGAATATTTTTTCACTAGGTGGTGATGGGTACTTATTATAGAATTTTCTGTTGCCTTGCCAATTTTATGTTTCGATTCTGGCCACTACAAGAATCTGACCAAAGGCGAAGCTCTTCAATTTCTGCACCAACTTTCATTGATATGTATATACTTTTTCAAACAAGATCCTACTTCCTGTGAGCCTCGACCTGCTTCTACTTCAACCCAAATCATGTAGTCTTATGTTCTTTCGCCGAGTATATGCCAAGGTTATAAACCCAGAGTTGTCGTTTATAAAAATTACATTTGTGGTAAGCTTTGGCAGAGGCAGTCTTTTCTAAATCAAAAGTCAAAGTCTCGATACTGTTTGCTATTCTTGCATCTTTCATGTCAATCTTCATTTTTGATCTGGCCAAGCTGCTAGATTTTGATGATCTTCGAGTTGATTTTTCAATTCTACTATCTTGTCATCCAAAACTTCGTTTTCCAATCTAGCATTTATATTGTCACAGGGATTACATGTATCTGTCTTCGGCGGCTTAAAGTGTAAATTAAAGTTATCGTAAAAAATTCTTTTATATTGTGACAAAGAGACTTTGAAATCGGAATTTTCTGATATTATAATTCATAATCTTTTTTTCAAATTTAATTCCGGTAAAAAATATTTTCTTTCGCCACCCCCTAAAGCTTGTCAGAGTCGAACGAGGACCGCGTGATGCGAAGAATTGTTTCGCGTCCCTGATCCAATTATTCTGAGTAAGCAACCCCCGTGGCTTCCTAACGAGCCGAAGTATTGACTAGACGTGTTAGTTAGACATATAAAAGGCCGACCTTCGATTGCGAGCGAGAATTGACCGTTACGTAATCGAAGATGAGCCCAGTCAATCATTTAAATCAATTATTCATGTAAATAAAAAGGCAATTCTTTATAGATAGATAGATAATTTATTAACTACGTTTTGTGAGGAACAATTATGAAAAATTTAAATATAGGAATCAAAATACACAAACAAACGCCTATCAAAAACCATCACAAAGAGTCATGGCGGGCCTCACAAGCATGTAAAAACTCCTGCACCGTATAAAAACATTGACTGAGCAGATATGACCTCACTGCAGCCTTAAATCTAACAGAACTCAGGTCGGCGAGGCTCCTTGGCAGAGCATTGCAAATATGTAAGTCAAAAGTATTTCTGGACGACTTTGTCAAACGATAGCGAGGAACACGCAGGTCACGATTTCTAGTACTATAATCATGAAAATCACTATGAGTGTTCATCACATTTTTATTCTCGTGTATCTCAAGTAACTGATAGTATGTAAAGAGAAGGAAGAGACATGATTCTCAGATCTATGAAAAGAGGTCTACAATGAGCAGAATATGCAGAGCCCGTGAACACTCTGACAACCCCTTGAAGATACGAGAGGCGGAGCTTGAATTCCTCCACATAACAACACCGTAGCATATAAGAGAGTGGAACAGCGAGAAATATACCTTAAGAAGTGCAGAAGGATTCAGATGTATTTTAAGTCTCCTGATAACGAAGGTCACATAAGATAACTTCCTCTCCAGTGAGGTCACATGAGGAGGCCAGTTCAGAGACTCATCCAGAGTTATGCCTAGAGTAGTCGCGGATTTCCCACCATGTAGGGACGTCCGACCAGAAAACACAAGTCTCTGAGTCTTATCTCTATCAGGTTGACTGCCATGTCAACCCAAATGGGTAGACACAAGGTCCCCTCACTGGTGCCATGCCTAAACTATTCGAACTGCTCCTGGCTGCCGAAGCCAGATTTTTTTTATTTATCATCGTAAAACAATTTTATAGGTATCATTGGGTTCCTCATTGCATGAAGAAGATGTTGGGCCTTCCAAACTTGTCCACCCAGTTGGGTCGACAAGCAAACTTTCCAAAGTGACACTAAGACAGTGTCAACCCAAGTGTGTGGACAATAAAAACACAATGGATTGAATAAAAAAGCTATTTTTTTTTTGTGGACATCTTCAAAACAATCAAAACATAAAAATGTTTTATCAGGACATGTATTGCAAAATGTATTCACTTTTTTAGATTTGCTCTTTGCTTCTTTTCTCCCAGAAACAGTAGAAATCTTCTCATAGCAGTATTTACACATTCTTCTTCGATCGTTTTGTTTTACCAGCTTGAACGATATCAGTTTTCTGTAAATAATGGTTTGTTAATTTAGCTGCCCTGTGCTTGGCATTAATTGGTTGGAATGAAACATTTATTTTCTCCTCACTAGTAAATTCAAAAGTAGGTTGGTTTTCGTAAGTGCAGTCATTCCATACCACATCAATAATATGTGCATCATCAAGTATTTTATTTTCAGCATCAGAAATATCATCACTTACATGTTGGTCTTCTTCACTACTCATTTCTTCTCTTTCTTCTTCACTTTCCGACATATCATTACAGGAGTTATCACTGGCATCATATTCACTACCTGAATCTTGAAACGGCTCTTCATCAGTACTTTCGCCAATTGCAAGTGCCAATTCTTCTAATTCCTTTTGTGTAAGACTTTTCTTTAAATCGTTTCCTTCCAAAATAGCAATTTTCCGCTTTTTTCGCTCCATTTTATAATAATAAATTAACTTTTAAAACCGAGCAACAACAAACTGTGTACTATTTATCCCTCCGTCGGGCGCAGCTGATCTGAGAGATTGCGAGCGTAAACTTGTTTGAATATTGGGAGAATGAAAAACAACCTGACTCTGCGCATCCATCTATCCTCTTCTTAAAACGTTCTGAATAAGCAGTTGATATTGTGATTTTGAACAGTGCAGCTGGTTGTGAACAACGACTCATTAAATCTCACAGATTCACTGCGCCCGTTCCCGCAACTTTTTTGTGGATTCTCCAAAAACGCTTTCCATATTATTATACATTTTTGTGGACTTCGTGAAATAACTCGTAAGTTGAATTTTTTATAATAATACAAGAATTTGTGATTTTAATTCAATTAATCTAGTTGCGCCCGATCATGATAAAATTATGTATTTTGATTTTGTAGGATGTAGGTAATTTAGAAATGGAAAAATCAACTTTTAATCCCGACGACCCTAACGATGCATATTTACTAATGCAAATGGCATTTGAGTCGGGTGACGAAGAAAACTCTGAATTGCCAATCAAACCTGATATTGATAGCAAAGCAATCATTGAAAAACGAGGTGAACAATCTCAAACCATTCAAGATAATCCCGTCGACCATTGTAATTCCAACTATTCTAATTTACCAAAGCAGATGGCATTTGTGTCTGGTGCTAGTGACAAAGACAACTTTGAATTGACAAATGATCGTGATATTGACAGGGAAGATATCATTGAAGAAGAAATTGTACAATCTGACAGCGTTCAAGAAGATAATCCCGACGACCATAACGATGCTAATTTTTCAATGCAGATGGCATTTGCGTCCGGTGCAGATGACGAAGACAACTTTGAATTGCCTAATGAATCTGATATTGACAGTGACGGTATCATTGAAGAACGAGCTGAACAATCTGACACCGTTCAAGAAGCTTCCTCTGAAAGTGATGCGAATGATGGAAATGAAACAGCCATTGACTTTTATCTCGGAAAAGATAAATCCACAAAGTGGAAAAAAACGAAATATTCTAATCGTGTAAAATGCAGACCACAAAATATACTAGTACGTCTACCAGGAGTCATTGGACCTGCAAGACAAGCCAACTCGATTCTTGAATGCTGGAAATGTATTATTACTGAAGAAATACTAGACAAAATTTGTTTGCACACAAATCAATATATTGAAAGTATTCGGCCCCAGTTTGCACGACAGAGAGATGCAAATTTTATAGACATCATTGAACTTAGAGCATTTATTGGTTTGCTTTATCTTGCAGGTATATTCCACAGTAATAGACAAAGTTTAGAAGAACTATGGGGAAATGATGGGTATGGAGTCGAAATATTTCGTCTTGTAATGAGTGTCAAACGATTCAAGTTTCTGATGCGCTGCATACGTTTTGATGACAAAACAACACGCCAAGAGAGAAGGAAATACGACAAACTAGCCGCTATTCGTGATATTTTTACAACTTTTGTAGAAAATTGCAAAAGAAATTACTCACTTGGACAAAATGTTACCATCGACGAGATGCTAGCTGGCTTTAGAGGAAGATGTCCGTTCAAGCAATACATCCCGTCCAAGCCAAATAAATACGGCATAAAAATTTTTTCGTTGGTAGATGCTAAAGTGTGGTATTCGTACAATTTAGAAATATATCCTGGGAAGCAGCCTGAAGGGCCTTTTGCTACTAGTTATAAACCAACTGACGTCGTAAAAAGAATTACCGAACCAATTTATAATACAGGACGCAATGTAACCGGCGATAATTGGTTCACAGACATAGACCTCGTAACTTTCCTCCAATCGAAAAAATTGTCATATGTTGGTACGATAAGGAAAAATAAGCGCCAACTTCCACTCGATTTTGTTGCGACAAAAAAGAGACCTGAAAGAACAAGTGTATTTGGGTTTCAAAAAGACGCAACAATTGTATCATATGTCCCAAAGAAAGGTAAGAATGTGGTGCTAATATCCAGCATGCATTTTGATGATCAGATTGATGAAAGTACAAAAGATTTGAAGAAACCCGAGATAATAACACACTATAACAAGACCAAGTCAGGGGTCGACTTAGTTGACCAAATGTGTGCAACCTACAATGTTCAACGAAATACTCGTCGCTGGCCATTAGTAGTTTTTTTTACAATGTTGAATATTGGTGGAATAAATTGCCAAGTACTGCATATGGGAAATGATAACGAGGTAAAACGCAGACGCATATTTTTGAAGCAGCTAAGTAGTGAACTAATATCAGAACATTTGAATCGAAGAGCAAAAAATAAAAGTGGGATTCACTTTGATCTTCAGAAAAAAATCAAAAAACTCATTCCATCCACACGTTTGCAAGAACAAAATCACCCTGTCGCAAACAAAAGAAAACGATGTTCAAGTTGTGTACAATCAGAAAAACAAAGGTATTCCAAATACTTTTGTGAATCTTGCAAGGAATTTTTATGCTTGGAGCACGCTACAATAGTTTGTGGAAACTGTTTCAAGTCCAAATTTGAGCAAAATGATGCTGATACAGAAGACTCTGATTAAGATTTTAACTTTTAGAGGTAACTTTTGTTATAGAAGTGTTTAAATTTTTTGTTACATTATTTTTTTGAGTTTATTGTTTAGTTTTAGCATCGAATCAATTTATTTTCATGTAATAAGCATAATTTTTCAGTTTTATAAATAAAATCCTATATAAACTAAAACTATTGAGACTTTTTTGTTACATAATCTAATGGATGCGTTGCGCCCGATCTAGGGATTTTTGCCACCGCGCCCGACGGAGGGTTATTATAGGGTAGGTGTTCTCTTATGAATACAAAAATAACAGCTGTCTACCCATTTGGGTGGACAACTGGCCTTACAGTTGCCTTTTTTTCACAACTGAGATCTGTACATTTACCGGGTTCTAATACCCACTAACCTACTCTATGACGTACCTACAGGGTTTCTTGTCATACATAAAGTTCATATTTCCATTTATAAACACCAGATGTCATCACATTAGCATAAAAAACCATTGATTGATGTCAACCCACTTGGGTAGACAATTGGAAAAATTTGAGTTTCCTTGTCTACCCACTTGGGTAGACAGTGGCACTATTTTGAGTTTACTGAAAATACGTCTGGCAGTTAACCTGCTATTGAGCTTCAGCAGATTACTAGAGAACCATTCCTCAGCCCGGCGCTCAACGTCATCCAATGCCCTCACAAGAAACGACACATCAACCCCACCGCAAACCAATGATGTATCATCAGCATACAATACGCATTCATTCAGTCTCAAGTGATAACCTAAATCATTTATATATATATAATAAACAGCAAGGGACCAAGGACGGATCCCTGGGGTACCCCACTTTTAACTATTTTCATGCTTGATCTAAACTGCTCAACAAATGAAACGTTACATGACCAAATTTGCCCCAACTTTGGCACTGATAAAATTTGGATTGTTTCGAGCAATTCAATTTTTGTTTCGAGGGTTCACTAGTTCAATCCCTTGTTTATCAGTCCGTATGTTTGCAAGAACTTGGTACTTCATACAAAGTTTATATAGGGTGGTAAATAAAACAGTTAAAAATCTCAGAAAGTTCAGCTTGCTCCCATTTGATCAAATATTTTTCTTTTTAAATTTCAACACAAAGACCATGAAGATGGACCTCATATCTCGAAACGGTTTTCGAATTTTCCGATTATTTCTTTTATTTACAGGGTGATCTCAAAAAAACTACTTTTTGGTGTGGTAATGGTAACTTTGTTACCCGTGACCCGATTTTAAAAATGTAGGGCTCATTTTAAAGCTTAAGCTTCAAACAAGAACACGCAAGATTGATAATCGACTAAGGACAAAAATTGAAAACACAGGGTTGTATTAAAACTAACCCAAATCTGAATGAATTCAGAAATCTGGTATTAAGGAAAATTTGAAATAAAGTTAAGTTGCTTTCAAACAAACCATTCATTCTGAATACTTCAAGATGTTCTTCGCTTGCATGAGTTAAGAATTGTTGACATAAGAACAAAATTACAACTTCGTGTTTTCGAATGAGGTAGCCGCTTTGTTATTATTAGGCTTATTGTTTATCATATGGATGTCACTATTATTGATTGTTGTTTGACAGCTGATAAAACTGTTTTATATTGTCGGTTGAGCTGAGATTGTTATGAGATGGCTTGTTAATTCACTTAGCAAAAATTGAGCCTGTCATATCGTAAAGAAAGTTCAGATAAAAAAAGTTTAAGAGGTGACCATTAAATTTTTTTATTACTTATGTACAAAAAACTATGGCATTCCAAAAAAAGGGGAGTATCCAAAAACCAATATTATGACGGACCTCCCCTGGCTTTTATAACTGCCGTAACTCTTCTTGGCATTCCCTCCACCAGGTGGTGTAAAAACTACTGGGGAGTAGCTTCCCATTCTTCCTGTATAGCTATCACCAAATCATCCAAATTATCCATTTGTCCTTCCCTTTCTTTAGGATTTTTTTTTTCATTCTGCTCCAAACATGCTCAAGCGGATTTATATCCGGAGAAGGGTGGTCAATTCATTCTTACAATAAATAGAACAGTTTTATCAGCCGTCAAACAACAATCAATAACAGTGACATCCATATGATAAACAATAAGCCTAATAATAACAAAGTGGCTACCTCATTCGAAAACACGAAGTAGTAATTTTGTTCTTTTGTCAACAATTCTTAACTCGTGCAAGCGAAGAACATCTTGAAGTATTCAGAATGAATAGTTCTTTTGAAAGCAAATTAACTTTACTTCAAATTTTCCTTATTACCAGATTTCGGAAGCCATTCAGATTTGGGTTAGTTTTAATACAACCCTGTATTTTCAATTTTTGTCCTTAGTCGATTATCAATCTTGCGTGTTCTTGCTGAAGCTTTAGCTTTAAAATGAGCCCTACATTTTGAAAATCGGGTCACGGGTAACAAAGTTACCATTACCACACCAAAAAGTGGTTATTTTGAGATCACCCTGTAAATAAAAGAAATAATCGGAAAATTCGAAAACCGTTTCGAGATATGAGGTCCATCTTCATGATCTTTGTGTTTAAATTTAAAAAGAAAAATCTTTGATCAAATGGGAGCAAGCTGAACTTTCTGAGATTTTGAACTGTTTTATTTACCACCCTATATAAACTTTGTGTGAAGTACCAAGTTCTTGCAAACATACGGACTGATAAACAAGGGATTGAACTAGTGAACCCACGAAACAAAAATTGAATTGCTCGAAACAATCCAAATTTTATCAGTGCCAAAGTTAGGGCAAATTTGGTCATGTAACGTTTCATTTGTTGAGCAGTTTAGATGCATAATTTAAAGAAACACACTGCTTTCTATGAGACAAATAGGAACCAATAAGCTGTAGTGGAATTCCCCTGACTCCATAACGATACAGTTTTTCAAGCAGCAAGTCATGGGACACACAGAGTTAGACCCACGCATTCGCCCCTCTCCAAACCCTGAACTATATGATTCACCACCCCAGAAACTGCCTCAACAGTCGAATGTCCCGCTCTGAAACCATACTGACTGCTGCACAACAAGTTGTTCGCCTCAAAATAACGAGTCAACCTACCCTTGATAACACACTCAAACAATCTGTCAAACAGCGGCGTTACCGATATTGGACGATAATCGCCTGGAGAGTTAATCTCACCCTTTTTTGAAAATTGGAACCACTCTAGCTAACTTAAAATCATCCGGGAAAACGCCACTGTCTATGCATGAATAAAAAAGGTACGTCAATGGTTTGACAATTATGTCAGCAAATTCTTTTACCTGGAAGCTACTGATGCTGAACAAGTCAGCGCTACCTGAACTCTTTAGCGCAATAATTGAATCAAGAACCTCAGACTCACAGACAGGAGTCATAAAAAAAGTAGTAGATGACATTGGAATTTTTGCCATCATGTCTTGCCGCGTTCGAGGATCAACAGTAATGGACTGAGTAATTCCACTGCACTCAGAGAAAAATCATTGTAAAATCAAAAGAAACACCAATGATTTAAATGAAATCAAATATGTTTTGGCTTCATTGGTGCTTATAGTTGAATTAAAAGGACAACTGTTTTAGGACCTTAAAATTAATCATGAGGACAGTCAAACTAAAGTTGTGTTCCTTTTGAAATATCATCTTTGTATTTTTGAATTCAACATGAAATATTATGAATTTAAAGGCAGCGTACTTTAAAAATAAACAAACCACTAATTTGTTTTGATTAGGTGTGCATTTACTTTATACAGGCAATTTTACCCGATAGTCACTTCAATTTACCCTAAATCTTTTTTCTTTTACCCTGTCAGTTGAATAATTCAAGGGTAGATCATCATCATTTTTAAAGGAAATCGTTTTACTTGTATTTATAGACACATTGAAAAGTAGAATAAATGCATTTTGAATTGACGGTGTTTTTTTTTTTTTAATTTATACTTCCTTTTAAAATAGATAGATGGCATTTTAATTCACAACAACAATACTATAACTTCAAATGATTTAAATGTAAGTATAGTACATTATTTAATTGAAGAAATTATCCTATTAACAAAATTAATTTTCGGAGGTAGCGGATCTATATAAAACAAAATAAAAAACATATTTTATAATATCAATCAATCAATCAATCTTTATTGTCCATTATCAGGTACAAAAGTGTACATATGGAAAGTCAACTTCACCATTACAGTATTATATGTACTTAAAATAAAACAAAAAAAGATCACAAAACAAAACAAAACAGCAGTAACTATATATACAATAACATTCCTTTATTTATAAGCAAATAAGGAAAATAACAAAAAGATATCTCATTATAAAAACAATAATAGTATGTTATTCAGCAAGCGCATAATGATAGCTATTATCCACGAAGATGAAAATTGCAGCACGAGCCTCTGGCGAGTGCTATAACATCTAAGTGGATAATAGCCATTATGCGCGAGTGGAATACTATACTTTATCTACGAGTATATTTTTTTTAGTTTTACTTATGTTGAAAAGTTTTATGGAATTTAGTTCTATTTGTAAAAATGATGGTTCTCTTCGAGTATTTTACTCACTGAAATATTGCAAAAATATAAAAAACACTACTTCACCAGGAACTTATTACTAATAAAATTAAATGTCGACTGAAAATTCGAAAAATAACTTAGAATTACAAAAGATACAAAGATACAAAATCAGAGATCAGGCATTTATTGTTTTAATTTTATCTCAACTACACAATATCTAAGTTTTAATAATGTCATTCAATTTTTATGAAAATTGTAGTTTATGGTAATGTCTCTACAGTTTGTGATGTTTATTGATGGCGGTGTATTTTTAAGTGTTTCATAATTTTGTGTTATGTCGTATTTTTTGTATTACAGTTTTCAATAGAAGAAGTTGTAATAGTACAAGGTTTATCATTACTATTAGAATTCATATTTATTTCTTGCAAAATAATCGCTCCTCTTTTTAACTTATTGTTAATGTTGTCATCAACATAACCTTCGGCAACAGCAGTTGATTTCCAGCCTCCAATTTGTTTCACAGTGGTTATATCACCTCCGCCAGTAACACATATTGTTGCGGACGACCTACGGAATGAATGACCTGTATACATCCCAGGATTTTCAAGCTTCAGGTACATGGCAATCTGTTTTCCCATAGCTGCTAGTTTATTTATCCCCACTTTTTGAATCGTGCATCTACCGTGCTGATAGTTCAAAAAGAATGATGGACACTTAGCGTGCAATGACCGAAGTTCCATATATTTCTTGCAGATGGTGTAAAATTCACCTGTTACAGTGAATGATATTGGGGTCTTTGTCTTTGTAAAGGGTACATTTACAATGAGAGCTCCATTATACTCTCTTACATCTTCAATTTTCATCGCATATAATTCATTCGAACGGCAGGCTACCAGAAAGTTTTAGCTTTCTTTGGCTGATGGCCCTCCGATTTTCGTTTTAAAAAGGCTTGCAGCTTCTTATATTTTTCGATGGCAATGTTATTATAAATATAAAGTGTGCTTTTAACCATTGAATAATGTGCCCATAATGAGGACGATTTATACACCTTAGATAATTCGGTAAAATAAACCAGAAGTACATTCACTGAGAAAGAGGTAGTTTGTTGCTTCGATTGCCAGTCTGTGAATCTTTTATATATTGCGTCGTATTTTATCTTAGATTTTTCTGGCAATAAATCATTTATTGCAGAAGTAGCTTTTTCTATTATGTCAGGTGGCGTGTGCGAGATATTTTCTTCACAAAACATTATGTATTTTATATTATTAAATTATTAATTATTATTATTATATTATTATATTAATAATTATTATATTATTAAATTAAACGAAGCGAACAGAACAAATAAATAAATGCGAATGAATCTTCTAATCTTCATATTTTTTGGTTAGGTACTTGTTAGTTACTTGATTCACCACCACCACCACCACCACCAGTTATTAGAATGTAGAAGTAGAATGTCTGGAATGTCATTGACTGTCACTACTGTTAGTCGACTGGCGCGTTCCACAACATTAGATTTCACAGCAACGGTTGACAAGGGCTTTTCATACTTAAGCATGGATACTAAAACATGTACATTTTAGTATTATGATAAGTTGCTTCGTCTGCTACTAGTTGATAATCGAAATCATCATAAAATGTCTGTAACTTTAATATTTTTGAAACATTTTATTAGAGATAAGTTTGACGTTTAGGGACTCTACAATACCGCAAGTTAAAGTTGACAGTAGGCAGTAGTTTGCATCTGACATACGCATGACAGCATAAGACGGTAAAGTTAAACAATTGATAATAACGATTGAATAATGAGCTCATTGTTCAATCGACCTGACTCCATTATTCGATAGGTCAATAGTAATACATGCCATTACTTAGTGAAAGTTAGACTAATAATTGATTTGTTATCTAATAGGAGTAGATAAACATTATAATATTAGTGTAGGCATTTGTTTTAACTGGTACGATTAACGGTAATACATTTATAAAAATAAATAACTGAAACACAAAAAGTGTAAAATGATGCAAGGTCTCCTATGGTTTTATTTCCTTATTTATTAATTTTTTTTTTCTAAAATATTAATTTTTCTATAAAAATTTATTTCTGAGATATACCTTCCCATTGTTTGCGGTATAGATATGTAATGGTGGAGAAGTGAAATACTCAATAGGTTTCAACCATAAATGGTTCTTACATACTCCTACTTCGGAAGATTGAAAATGATCATCAAAACATTTCACTTCAATCTCGTTTGCCAAAATGTGCAAGGAATTTTTCTCCACTTCAATAATGTATGAAATTTTATAGAGAGTGGTTTGACATTTTTCTACCGCTGACAAATATAAATTGGTTTTGTATTTTTTACCCCTGTAAATTCCAGATCGAGCAACACTTTTAGCAGACCACTTTCATTTTTTCAGTAGGGTGCAAGGTTTCATTTTTTATATCTGAGAACAGCAAGCGGAGTTCATCTGACAAAATTTTATCTTCTAGTAAATTAAGTACGTATTCGAGATCAAAACCATTTTCGAAATCAACCAGGAATTTTGCATATTTGATGCCAACTTTTATTGATAGAGTATAATGGAATATTGATTCTAGAAGATGTGTTGCTAGAGTAATCCTTTGAACTCTGATGTTTGGCTTCAAAACTAAAACTCCACAAATATTTGGGAGGACCACATTTTAGAATAAGGGTTGGATAATGGACCAAAAAATGATGTTTTGGTTTGAGATCACCAAAAAGCTTTATATACAAACTATTATGTTCCTTGATGAGAGATTTTAGTTTTTCAACGTCCTCATCTGCAGTGTATTCAGGTAATAAAATATTATCTAAAATTTTTACAAGGGTACAAAGTAATTTCCATGGCAGACTTTTTTTATATCAAATCGCCCAACATTAGTGGAAGAAAATGAACAAATGTCCACGTTTCTCTTGCAGACATTTTTAATTTACGCGATTGTAGCCGTTTTATATCTATCACAGAAGAAGATATATAGCCAACTTCAGTTTCACCGTATTGAAATAAACTTTTACGACTATTGAAGGTTTCTATACTGACTATATTTTCCTGTACTAAAGAGAGCAAAATGTTGCACACGTCATAATGACAAACACCCTCAAAGAAATCATGCATTACGTCAAAAACAAAATTATCTACAACGTGAAATGAAGGAATTCTATTAAATACACATCTTTCTCGTATTCCTGTCACTTTAAAGCGAAATGTCACATTTTTCTTCATAGCACCCTGTTTTATATGGACATTTGCATCTTTTTGACATATTTTGACATTTGATTTGATATTATTTTAATTTAAAATTATTGTCATATCTTGTATTTTATTTTTTATTTTATTTCGCTCGAGCTTTGAGTTGCTATTTACGTTGCAATGATAAATGTCACTAGAAATGTCACATTTTTCTTCGTAGGCCCTGTTTTATATGACATTTGCATCTTCTGCAGTCAGACCAACGGAAAATGTATAATATCTCTCAAACTGGGCATTTTAGGTATAGGACATACCAAATGAAAAATGTAGTCAGATCAGAGGTGGAGCTAATTGTGGAAAAAAATACCGAGTGTGCCATTTGAAAAAGTGAAGTTATGACCTTCTGAAGTAAGCAAAATTTGACAGTTATTTGTGACTCACCTGTATAGTAGATATCAGTCTTATTATATCGCGATGATAGACCTGGCCTTTCTCCATGTGGATACCAAATTTCAACCTTAAAACTCCAAAACTAAGTTCTGAGGCTTCTTTTCAGTAAATACATGCGTGAGTTGAATTTTTTTGAAAATATTTTTTTAAATGTCAACGCCGCACCTAAATGTCAAACAATATGTATTGACATAAAGCTATTTCACAGTCGAATAAGAATATGTCATAAAATATAGGGGGTTCCATTTGAAAAAAAAATTGATACATGCAGGCAAAATATGGTCCACCCTGTATAAGTGAAAATATTTTTGAAATATGCAGAATAACAAACGATTTGGGATGGCGTTTGAAATTTTGTTTTATCCTGTACGGTTGAATAGCAATGTTCCGATCTCTCACTATTGACTCACCCTGTATAGAGGATGGAAATTAAAATCTGACTGTAACTGGTTATTTAGGCAAATAATACGGTCATTATTTAAAGCTAAATCTATTTCAAAACTCTAAAATAGGTTCAACAACAGGCCTCTAGTGTTGGTTTGCTCAAGAATGTTACTACCTGTGTTATAATCAAATTTGTGCCTATTGAAGTGTGACCGAATGCAGAGTTCTTATTTACGTTCAAATGTTCGTCTATTCTGACTTTTAAAGATCTGCAAGTCTGTCCCACATATAGGGCTTCACAATCAGCGCAACTAAGGCTGTAAACTCCACTCTTACTCAATTTATCCAATAAATCCTTATTATGTACCAAGTTTTTTGAAAGTGTGTTATTTGTTGAGAACGAAACAAAAGATCCAGAGTCTTTCTTGATTATTTTTGAAATCTGTGTGGAAATGGGTCCAATGAAAGGAATAGAAAAATATTTTGTGCCTAGTGATATTGACGACTTGTTATTGATAAAAGGTGTTATGGTATTTCTAAGATATTTTCTATTAATATTATCAACAAGTCTCCAACAAAACCATTGTTAGTTGCTATGGATCGTATTATATCGAGTACCTTCTTATAGTTGACATTTGATAAAGAAATATTATTCAAACGGTATATGTAAGATTTAAATGCAGCTATCTTGTATTGAAATGGGTGATTGGAAGAATAATTGATTACGTGATCTGTTTGAGTTTATTTTCGGTAAATATCAAATTCAATCCCTCTCTGTGTGTGAAACTGCCAAGTCAAGAAAATTGATCTTACTGTCCATCTCTAATTCCATTGTGAAATTAATGTTAGTATGATTCAAATTGTTGAGAACATCCAAAACATCACGGCCGTACTAGCGTCCCCTTCCAATATTGCAAAGACATCTTCAACATATCGGCACCAATTAACTATCTTACCGAAAATCTGGGTTTCACTAAATTTAACTTCAAGATCATTCATGAATATTTCAGCCAGAAAAGGAGACAAAGAACTTCCCATTGAAAGACCATCATTCTGTCTAAAGAATTTGTTACCGTTTTTTAGTTTCACTTATTGGGGGTGATAGATGATCTGAAGATCTTTTTTGGTGGCATTATTATTTTATCAGCCCCTTGTGCGGGGGCTGATTTAATTATAGGTACTGTTTATTTATTTAGGTAGGTACTCAGTTATTATGATTGATTTATAAGAAAATAATAATTATTTATAATAATATTAAAATTGAAACGATTTACCATCGGTTTTAACCGCTGTATTATTTTACGGTCACTATCTCGAGGCCGACAGAAATACACGATAACGATTATCACTCTGCACTGGCATCTGCACTCGACCACGGTTCGAAGGCGAATCAGTAGATATAATCTAAAATCGCCGATATTTCTCCTAGTAATTCATTAGAAATTTGATCAACAGTAAGACAGTTATTTATAATATCGGCTATAAAAGAGCACAGAACAGTGACTTGATTTTGAATAGTCAACACATCATTTCTGATCATGTTGTCCTGTGAATACAACTGGAGGAAAAAATAAAGGGCTCTCTTTTTCAAATCGTTGATTGAACCCAATAAATTAAAACTTGGGAGTTTCTATTGTAAGTGTGGGATCTTGATCATTTTTTGAAATGACGGGCTCATCAACACCTACTGATGGATTAACTCTGTTAGCAATGGAAGTGGGAATATCAGTTTTAGAATATATGAACATTTATAATATGAACTCGAAATGCTTTAAATATTGAAAACGTCTGATCACACCCGTTTTGTTTGCATTGCAGAGCGTCCGAAGAAGATAGAAAATGGTTGTATTTAAAGTGCTTGATTAACTGATTAAGTTCACTAAAATTCAATGCACATTTATAACAGATTAACATTTTGAAAGAAAAATATTATCTAATAGGTAGGTTCTACTTTTAATATCTGCTTAGGTATAAAATTGTCACCCCTTTATTTCGAGCTGTCGGATTATTTATTAGAAATAACCGACAGTCTGCGGGTGCTTTAAATTGCCTTCTGAATTATAGTGAGGGAAGGAGGTATTAATAAGCCAACGTACAACAAATTACAAATTTTTATTTTTACTCAATAATAATAATGATTATTTAAAATATCAATTCTACGAATAATAAAATCGTATCGGTTTATTATTTCAAGGTCGCCAGCACCAACGATAGCGCCGACCGCTTTTTCATGGCATAAGAAATGCAGGTCTAGCGATAAGCCCGGTGACGGTACAGACGGTGAGGCGATTCCTGCCACTATCGCTATATTGCAGGATCCGAGCGATCGGCCGGGCGGCTGTAGGGGTATATCAGCGTATGAAGTACCTACAATACTACCTATAGGAACTGGCGTGGAAAACGAAATGAAACTATCCTTGTTCGCCTTGTGGTTTTCTGTTCTGGAACACAAGATTAATTTATAATATAATCTACCAGAGTCAACGCCTCTGGTAACGAATAAAGAAAGTAAATATTTATAACCCCGTACTACTGTAATTCTATTCAGTTATAGTCGTCTTTCTCAAAAATAAAACAATCTTTATAAATTAGCAAGCACCCATTCATTCACAACTTATGTAATCTAATCCAAATCGCCCCCTTTAATTAATAGAGAATAATATTTACAGATATACGTTTGATTCAAACAATCATAATAAGTTCAGCAGTATCATTCATATGTCTATCCTTATGGATAATTCATTCAATAACCCTGACGGGATCCTGGTTCATACAGAGAAGAGTAGGATTGTAGGCTAAGTCATCTCCTTAGCTTACGAGGATGGGTTAGATCGAATCAACTCTTCGACCTAGGGTTTATGAATAGAATGATATTGACAATGGTGATAGCCGTTTTACCTTTCGCGTTCTTCGCTCAACTCCCGAAGAAGCAAAAAGTAATGGCCAGGAATAACTAGGTCAACTCCCTAGTTAGAGGATAGGTGTATACCTAGACCAGCTCAACTCCCTGGCATAGGTTCGACAGGCAGTGGAATCCGTCTGTTTTTGCTTGATTCTTCTGCGGTGTATTTATAGCTGCTTCCTTATCTTGTTTACTTCATTTGTTCAAAAACACCTAAAAACTCTGATAATTTGACCTTTTTATGTCGTTCGTTTCCCTGCAAATTGATTATTTGCGAATTTATATTAATAAATTTTAATTAATTTATTATTATTCGACGCTAACGGCGTCGCGACGTTGCGCTCTTCTGGCATAACGTCACACCCCCCCTGCAAACGTAAGAAAAAAGGGTGAGAGCATCGATCGCTTTTTTCTCCCTTTCGGCCCCGGAAGCAAAAGTAAATAAAAAATTAATGCTAACTTACAACCATCAAAATTTAAAAATTAAAATAATTAAACTTCCCAACAACGCTTAAATAGTGATCCGAGATCCTAGGGGACTACGGTTCATCCTACGGCGGACGGGTATTGTTCCTCCATCGTTGCTGTGGATCTTCTGCGTTATTTTTGGAAGCTACGATGCTGGTGGCTGTATTGCTGCTACGACATTTCTGAGCCTGACGTTTCTCGGCTGGCTCGCGTCTCGTGTATACACCGTGCGTAACCGTTCCCTTTGCTTGGGATGCGGAGCTAGGCTGCTTATTATTCGAGGCGGGCTTGCCTCCTGTTGGCTTCGCGGCGTCGCTACACTTAGCCGTGCTACTGATCGTGCACGACTCTTCGTTGCTAGCTGTTTTTGCTTCTGCTAGTGGAGATTGCTCCTCGCAGTACATGACATCGTCCTGCTCCTCGCAGCACTCGACATTGGTCTGCTCCTCGCAGCACTCGACGTCGGCCATCACCTCTATTACATTAAGGGTGTCTCGGATGTCGATTTCTGGGCTTGTCTCCACCGGAACACGCCTGCCTTGGCGACGTTCGTTCTGGGTGTTCCGTTCCTGCTGTCTGTATGACGGTGCGTAAGGCCTCTCTGGGCGATATTGCTCTGTAGAGAGATAATTACCAGGGTGACGACGTTCATATTTCATTTCACCGGTCTTCGACATGTCCCTTTTTAGGGCTTCATACTCTTCAGTCATATTTTGCAGCTCTGCGAGTGACTGAAAATCGCATCTTCTTATATAGAAGCGATACCTTGGCAAAAGGTTTCTATACGTCCTTTCTAGTGCCTGTCGCTCCGATAAGGAGCCTTCCCTGCGTATTAGGGTTTGCAGGTCATTGATATACCTGCTTGCTGATTCGCCTTCGTTCTGCTTTCGACATCTGATCTCTTCTTCAAACATTTCGTCATATTTAGGGGGAAAAAATGCTACTTTAAAGTAGGACACGAACTCGTTCCATGATGTCCATTTCCCAACGTTATTTCTGTGCCAGAGTAAGGCATCGTTACGTAAACATAGCGTGAGGGCTTGTAATAAGTGTTCCTCTGGTATGCCAAATGTTGCCCCCATTTCCTCCATTCTTTCAATGAAGGCTGGGGCCTCGCTAGAATTCCCGCTAAAAATGGCGTTTCCTCTCAGGATCATATTTATGGAATCCATCGGATATATTGGAGTTCTAGTCGTAGGTGGAGGCTCGTTCCTCTCGGGAACAGCTTTTATTTCCGTTCTATTTTGTTGAAGGTCTTTTATGGTGGCTAATGCGTCTTGCAATTGTTTTCTTAAGTCTTCCATTTCTTCTTTGTGGTTGACTTCTTCGCTCTTCTGCGGGGGTGCAGTTTTAGGTATTGCTCCCGTAGGCAAACCCATACTTTGTTGGAGCATTGTGCCTGCGTAATGCCTTCGTAGACGAGATCGTAACTCGTCGAGTTTGCCAGTACTCTCGAGACCTATTTTAGCGGTTTCGATTATGGCTTGCTCTTTTGTAAGCTGTTGTATCCAAGTGCTTACTGATGTGCATGTTGTTGCTTTCGCTCCCTCGGTCTCACTATCAGAATTAGGCATCGTTGTGTAATTTTTCAAAAATTATACAACTTTTTCGTAGGTTTTTAACGTTGGGCGCCAAGCTGTCACCCCTTTATTTCGAGCTGTCGGATTATTTATTAGAAATAACCGACAGTCTGCGGGTGCTTTAAATTGCCTTCTGAATTATAGTGAGGGAAGGAGGTATTAATAAGCCAACGTACAACAAATTACAAATTTTTATTTTTACTCAATAATAATAATGATTATTTAAAATATCAATTCTACGAATAATAAAATCGTATCGGTTTATTATTTCAAGGTCGCCAGCACCAACGATAGCGCCGACCGCTTTTTCATGGCATAAGAAATGCAGGTCTAGCGATAAGCCCGGTGACGGTACAGACGGTGAGGCGATTCCTGCCACTATCGCTATATTGCAGGATCCGAGCGATCGGCCGGGCGGCTGTAGGGGTATATCAGCGTATGAAGTACCTACAATACTACCTATAGGAACTGGCGTGGAAAACGAAATGAAACTATCCTTGTTCGCCTTGTGGTTTTCTGTTCTGGAACACAAGATTAATTTATAATATAATCTACCAGAGTCAACGCCTCTGGTAACGAATAAAGAAAGTAAATATTTATAACCCCGTACTACTGTAATTCTATTCAGTTATAGTCGTCTTTCTCAAAAATAAAACAATCTTTATAAATTAGCAAGCACCCATTCATTCACAACTTATGTAATCTAATCCAAATCGCCCCCTTTAATTAATAGAGAATAATATTTACAGATATACGTTTGATTCAAACAATCATAATAAGTTCAGCAGTATCATTCATATGTCTATCCTTATGGATAATTCATTCAATAACCCTGACGGGATCCTGGTTCATACAGAGAAGAGTAGGATTGTAGGCTAAGTCATCTCCTTAGCTTACGAGGATGGGTTAGATCGAATCAACTCTTCGACCTAGGGTTTATGAATAGAATGATATTGACAATGGTGATAGCCGTTTTACCTTTCGCGTTCTTCGCTCAACTCCCGAAGAAGCAAAAAGTAATGGCCAGGAATAACTAGGTCAACTCCCTAGTTAGAGGATAGGTGTATACCTAGACCAGCTCAACTCCCTGGCATAGGTTCGACAGGCAGTGGAATCCGTCTGTTTTTGCTTGATTCTTCTGCGGTGTATTTATAGCTGCTTCCTTATCTTGTTTACTTCATTTGTTCAAAAACACCTAAAAACTCTGATAATTTGACCTTTTTATGTCGTTCGTTTCCCTGCAAATTGATTATTTGCGAATTTATATTAATAAATTTTAATTAATTTATTATTATTCGACGCTAACGGCGTCGCGACGTTGCGCTCTTCTGGCATAACGTCACAAAATCTTACTGAGTACTGGGATATGCTATTAGAGACGAGACACTTGGAGAAGTGTCTTGGAGAAGTGAAACCGTTTATCATATACGGTTTCTGTTTCAAAAAAAAAAATTTGAATAAAAAACCATGGATCATAGGAAGCCTGCGGATATTCCAAATATAGGACATGAAATAATTTGTAACAAGTATCTACACAAGACAAATAGGAATCGTCACGTTGCCGACATTTATCAAAATATCGCTTTAAGTCGCTTTAAGTGACAGGGTGTTCTTAATCATAGCCATTGCGATTTTTCGTGTTTTGGCTGAGTTGTAGTTGATGAAAATTTTTACAAAATGTTACCCTGTTACATCTATGGTGGACTTTGTCGGTGAGTGAATCTGATCCATAGTTAAAAGAGTTTCCAAATAGTTAATCTGAATTTTCAATAAACAATCCGGTTAGTTTTTAATAAAAAATCGGTATCTCATTGATAAACCGTTGCACTGATAACAGGCCGATTGATGTTAAAGTCCATTATAAAGTGATACACACACGTGCGGGCAAGTTGTTGGCTGTTTGCTCTGGTGCCCTGGCTGGAGAGCATGCCCTCGACTTGTGGGACCTGTGGAACTAAAGCATCCCGCAATGAGGATATTTTGAATTGTGAAGTTTGCGACTCAATATTCCATATAAAATGCGTCAATATTTCTCTGAGTTCCTTCGAAGCCATGAGAAAAGCTAAGACTACATGGCTCTGCGGGAGGTGCGACGCTCGCGGCGGGGTGAGTGTTGGTGGTGGGTCTGCTGGTGATGCTGTTGCTACTGGTGTTCCCGCTGGCTGGACTCAGGATCTCCTTTCGCGCATGAAGAATCTGGAGGATGGCTTTCTCGCGGAGATTCGCGTTCTCAGGTCCGAGATCTCATCCCTGCGCAGCAGCCTCGGTGAGCAGACTTCTACAATTGCCGCTCTTACTGGGGAGATCGGGCGTCTGCGACGTGATGGTGAGTTTCCTGTTCTGATGAGTGGTGGTTCCACGCTGTGGCCTGCTGGTGGCGCCGCTGCCGCTGCCTCCGCTTCTACTGGCTCGAGTGCTGGATCCTTTGCTCAGACTGTTGCTAAGCGATCTGCGGTTGTCGTCAGACCAAAAGTCCAGCAGAGTAACTCCAGGACTAAGTCTGACCTTCTCCGTTCAATCGATCCTACGACTTCAAATCTCGGATTGGCCGGCGTGAAGCACATCTCTGGAGGTGGCGTCGTGATCAGCTGCGCCTCGGGTGAAGAGGCTGATAACTTTGTGAAGAGGGCCATTAGTGATCTATCGGCTAACTACGAAGTGACCCAGAAGCCCTCATTGTGCCCCCGTATTAGAATAGTAGGAATGTCGGAGAAACTGAGCCCTGAATCGGTTGTGAAGTTTCTAAAAGCTCAAAACCCCAGAGTTTTTTGCTCCTCAGACATCAAATGTTTATCCATAAATTCTGTAAAAAATTCTCCCTCTCTGTTTCAGGCTACTCTGCAAGTTGACGCACAATCATATGCTAGAGCTATCTCTGATGGAAGCGTTTTTGTAGGCTACGACTCTTGCTCAGTGTACGATGCCCTGGAAGTCACTAGGTGCTTCAATTGCTGCGGCTTTCATCACGTCTCTGGTAAATGCAAGAGCAAGACTATTTGTCCTCGTTGTGCTGGCGACCATCCTGTGAGGGAGTGTTCCTCTGAATCTCTTAAGTGTGCGAATTGCTTAGGTCTCAACAAGAACGCCGCTGTCTCTGATTTAAATCATGCCGCATGGGACCATAATTGTCCCACTTACTGCAAAAAACTCGCTTCCCTGCGAAGGGAAATCTTTGGAGAACAATAGCAACTACCACCATCGGCTCTTTTAGCCTCGTCCACGCGTGGCAATACATTTCTGAAACTATACTATCAAAACGTAAGGGGTTTAAACACAAAAACTCATGAATTTTACAATTTCGTTTCCGCCACGGATTCATTTGACATTTTTGCCATTTCAGAAACTTGGTTGAGTTCTTCCGTACTAGACAATGAGCTTTTCTATCATCAGTTTAGTGTTTTCCGATGTGACCGCTCTCCCAGTGCCACTCGGAGATCTCGTGGGGGCGGGGTGATGTTGGCTGTGAGATCTCACATGCATGCCAGAATTGTCGATCTTCATGATGTTTCTGCTCTGTTCAATTTGATTTTAGCAATTAATTGATATCATAGCCGTGGATGTGAGATTAGCGAACTTAACCATCTGCATCGTCGTCGTTTATGTTCCGCCATTTGTCACTTCTGAGGAGGTGGGGATTCTGTTCGAGGCTCTCGAGGTTCTTGGTCTTACACATGATCCTGAACTTGTGATTGTTGGCGACTTTAACATAAGCGATTACTCTCCCCTTTCCGGCGAATCTTTTGGTGTTTGTGCTAGAACCCTCAAAGAGTTTTGCAGTCTGTTACACATCAAGCAGCATAATTCTACCTGCAATGATAACGGCAGATTTCTTGACTTGGTTCTGTCTCCCCTTAGTTGCTCTGTTGATAGGCTTCTGGAGTGTGCCGTTGCAGAGGATCCACACCATCCGGGTCTTTATATAAAAATTATTAATCCTGGGCCCGGACAACAAGACACGCTCTCGACAAATGTCAACCACCTCTCTTATAATTTTAGAAGGGGTGACTATGTCTCTCTCTATCGGTATTTGGTTTCTGTTTCTTGGTCTGAGGTTCTTTTTGAGCAGAATCTTGATTTGGCACTGTCTTGTTTCTATGAAATCCTATTTGCAGCTTTCGATAGGTTTATTCCTAAGTCTTCACGAAGAGCCAACAGAAAATACCCACCTTGGTTTTCCAAGGACATAATTCGTAGAATCAGGGAAAAGTCCATCTGTTGGCGGCGTTACAAACGAAATAGAGATGAGGATTCTCTGTTGCAGTTTAGGCAGCTCCGTTCTGTATTAAAAAATGAAATTAAGTCTTCCCACAATGCCTATATATCCAACACTGAGGGGATTATCAAATCTGACCCTTCGAAGTTTTGGTCATTTGTCAATCGTAGTAGAAATGTGTCATCTATTCCATCTCATGTAACCTGTGACGATGTTGTTAACAGTAACCATCAAGATGTGGCAAATTCTTTCGGCGCCTTCTTTACTTCCTGTTTCAGTGGCCGTCAACCCGATCCCTCGGGGGAGGTTCTTCCGTGCACTTCTGGTAACATCACATATTTACCTAACGCTTTCCAGAGTTCAGACATTCTGCGGTGTGTTAGGAAGTTTAAGGCTACTTTGACCGCTGGTCCTGATCTAATTCCCTCCTTCTTCATCAAAGATTGTATTCGATTGCTACTAGACCCTCTGCTGCATATATTCAACATGATTCTCAGGCATCGTCGCTTTCCGGATAGATGGAAAGCTTCGAAGACAATCCCAATCTTTAAGTCTGGTGATAGGTCAAACGTTAAAAACTATCGCCCAATAACGCTCCTGTGTAATTTTTCTAAGCTGTTCGAGTTTTGCCTCTTCGATCAGATTGCTCCTGATCTTGTCCACAGGCTCGCCGACTGTCAGCATGGTTTTGTGAGTGGTAGATCGACGGTCACGAACTTGGCGGTCATGCATGAGATTGTGTCTGAGGGTCTTGATGCTGGGCTACAGGTCGACGTCGTGTACACTGACTTTCGCAAAGCGTTCGACTCTCTGAATCACGATATATTACTGTCTAAATTGCATAGGTTTGTCTGCTCTGATAGCCTTGTTGAATTATTGGGCAGCTATCTCTCTGGCAGAAGTCAGTTTGTTGAGGTCTCTGGTGGCAGATCTGACGTCTTTGATATTTCTTCTGGTGTCCCCCAAGGCTCCGTTCTGGGGCCATTGCTTTTCAACATCTTTATAAATGATGTGACTGAGATACTTGCTGGTAGATGTCTGCTCTATGCCGATGACCTAAAAATTTACACTGTTATTAAGTCTGCAGATGACACGGAGACGCTTCAGACATGCCTTGATCGTTTCGCTGAATGGTGTGAGAGGAATCTTCTGTCTCTGAACATTCCCAAATGCTCGATGGTATCGTACTCCCGTAGCAAAAACCCAGTCTTACATCAGTATAATATATCTGGTGTCGTCCTGAATCGGAGTTATTGTGTTAAGGATCTTGGTGTCTTATTTAACCATAATTTGGCTTTTACAGAACATATCAATATGATTACCCTTGCCGCTTATAGACTTCTCGGATTCATTATTCGAAATTCTAAGCAATTTCTCAATACAGACACAATGTTGTCCCTGTTTAAAGTATTGATAAGGTCTCGCCTTGAGTATGCCTCTCTGATATGGAGCCCTTCTTATATTTCACACATGGATATTTTGGAAAATGTCCAGAGAAAGTTTCTCAAATATTTAAGTTTTCGTTCTGACTCGGAGTATCCGCCAAGAGGCTTCCCACAGAATCAGCTCCTGGAGAGATTTGAACTGGACAGCTTACATGATCGTCGCACAGCTTCCTCCATTGTTTTTTTATACAAGCTTCTGCATAATATTATCGCATGCCCGCAGCTCCTTAGTAGATTGAACTTTGTAGTTCCGAGGATGGGTGCAAGATTCCCAACAACGTTTTACCTTCCAACGCCTCGTACACGTCTGCTTGAGTCGTCGCCTATTTATAGGATGTGCTCTAATTATTCCTTATATGAGAGTACTCGGGACTTATTCTTTGCGTCAACTTCGGAAATCAAGTCGTTAGTTGTGAACTTTCAATAATAATTGTTGTACATAATTATAATTTTAGTGATGTAACCATTGTAATGATGTATTTCTCCCACCAATAATTGGCTTTTGGCTGTTGAGTGGATGTAATCTAAATAAATAAATAAATAAATAAAAATATACAAAATAATCGATTATTTCATCATCACTCAACCCTACTACTACTATAAAAGGTTGTAAAGTCAAACCTTTATTATAATGCTTGGTCCTCTGTTCCTCGATGCAACGTTCGAAGTCATTTGTCGTAGGAATTCTAAAAGTAAAGCTTTCCTGGGCGTCCCTTATTGTTACTTTTCGCTTGTTTCTCTGGACAAAGGTCCACGGCAAATCGGCTAGTAGGCAATATCACCGAATTCAAAAGAGTTACTAAAATATAGTCTTCCGCATCTGCAATATAAAAACTCAGTGCCAAATTCATAAAATGTAATATGAAAGAATAACTCACTTGTTTCTATTTTTTTGCTGACTAAGGAAAATAATTGCTCGCAAGATCTATCATTTATGTTTTTGTTGTAAAACTCTTTTATTTTAGTCTTAAAAGTTTCCCATTTAGTATAAAATAAAATGTCCTTTCCAGGAAAAAGCAGTCGGAATTCAATGTTAATCTAAAATAATTTTTCTCATGATAGCAAGATAGATGTTTATTAATTTCAAGTAAACTCACCAAGTCTTTGGAATTAGCGTGTGAATCCAGGGGCCATTCGCTCAAGAAATGTACCAAATTTGTATCAGAGTTCTTCTGCAATTCCTGTTGTCGCAACACAAAAGTTTTTTCCCATTTATCTCTTACATCTACCCAGTCGGTGAAATCCTTTTGCAGGGATGCTTTCAATGATAACAGTGCATCTTTATCAAATTCTTGATTACCATCAACACTACAGGAATTGGATGCAGAAGTGATGTGTTTTAGGGATTCGGTTTTTCTTATTTTTGAAGTTCATAAATTTATTATACATATATATTTAGCAAAAATTCTTGGTTAATTGGGTATTCAGTCAAAAACAAATCGCTAGGTGTACTCTATATTTCTGAGGTCACAAGCTTTCGGAGTAATTAAATTACGCAACACTCCTTCATCAGGTGAAACTGCAATGAGAATTCAGGCGGTCAACAACTATTACAGTCACAGGCAGATATCTATTTATAAGTGAAGTGACTTACCGAAATGTGAGGTTTGCCTACACTTTGTTTAGAAAACAAGATGTTGAAAATTAAAATAATTTTTTGCGAGCATCTATTGGAGGCGAAACGCATACTCTCCGGCAAGGAAACGAGGAGAACATAGCTATGATCATGGCAACTACCGATGATTCACTCCATTAGAGATGCTGTGGAGATTGTCTCATGTAAGGACTATGACTAGATTACGTGAAAAACAGCTGAAAAAGGGAAAAAACTCCCCGATTACACCACTAAACAACACACAAAGCACACAAGTAGGGTTAAAAGTGTTAAAAGTTATTAAATAAAATAGTCATGGGGAATAACACCTCCCATGAATAATACCTAGATCCAGAACTAGGAATAATTAAAATAAAATATACATGTCTGTTATCTAGACGTTAAGAAGCCATTTTGGGATCAAAATGTCAAAATATATATATATTTATATTATGATATTAGGAATTATTTGGGTTTGCAGTCAATTAAATTAAAGAACACTCTTTTTTCTACGTCAAGCTTTCGAATTAATTTTAATTCTTCTTCAGGACTATCTATAATATGATTAACAATATTAAATTTAGTATATAGGTGTTACAAAGATGGAAATTATATACTTACAGAATTTGAGATTAAAATTTAAAGTTTGTAAAAATTGTTAACCATAGAACTATTCTTGTATACATTTAAAGCAACTAACGCCAACAAAGATAAAATTACATAGGTACATTAGTACCTATGTAGACCAACTTTGGTAGTCTAGGAGTCAGAAGAATACTCTTGTGTTCAATTGCCGACGTTTCGGAAATATATTGTTTCCATTATCAAGGCACTACAAGTCAACAAAAATTTTTCTAGTTAAACAATGTAAAAAGAAGATGACAAACAACAGGACTACTTACGAACTAGTGAGATTAAGCTCCACATGATGTTATTAATATAAAATACATTAGGTGACCTCATGGTCCCTTCCTTTGTGCTTGTCAAGATTATTTAAAATTTTTCAAGTAAAAATTGGATTTAAAACTTACACTTAAAAATTAGGAACTATTTAGATGATTTCTTATTGCACAAGTCTTTTTACATATTAGTTAACTACATTTATTGAGACAATTACTTGAAGGGTGGAAGTCCCCACAACGAGAACGGCATGGCTTTAAATATTTTAGTTGGAATGTGGTTATCAATTTATCAAAAACTTTTTTTAATTTTAATCTATTATAATAATTCTTGAAAATGTGAGGTTAGGTATTTGATGAAACAAGTTCTTCTTTTTAATTATATTATTTTGGTCTAACTATTGTAGATATTGTAGAGTCAGTCTGCTCATTCAGACAGATGGGAGTTGAGACAAACTGAACCAACCATTTATGCTGAAAGACTGTCATCAGTTGAGGGTGTTATAAAATTCCTTGACCTACTTCTATTATCTAATCTTAGTATGTTGCTGTAAATTGTGCTAAGATTTTCAATGTCTGATCTTTTATTTATAGAGTAGTTGTTGTTATAAATTTCTACCATTTCCAAGAATATTCTTTTGTTATAGTGTGTTTCAGAGTCAAGTACCCTCGCCTGCCCATAATCAGGTTCGTGGTCATGTTTCCTGCAGTGACTAGCAAGGGCACAACGAGCCACATTTCGCCTACAATCACTTTTGTGTGACGTAATTCGTGATTGTAACTGTCTACTAGTTTGTCCTATGTATACGCCGTCACAATCCCTACAAGGAATTTCATAAACTACATTAGACTTTTTTAATGGGGGGTTGGATCTTTTAATCTACTGTAAATAGATCCTCCTATTGTTCTGACCGTCCTGTTGGCTATCTTAATGTCATTCACTCCCTTCATAATGATGTTCGCAAGCTGTTCAGTGACATTCTTTATGTATGACAAGGAACCAATCCTAGAGTGTTTTATTTGGGGTTGTGCATTAGGGATGTTAAGACTCGTCAGAGTGTCGGTAAGCCCTTCTGAATTTGTTTGATTATGTTTTTCTGTGGTAGATGAGTTGCTGAACAAAAGCTTGTTGATTAAATTTTCAGGGTAACTGTTATCTAAAAGGATGTTTTTTAATTGTTTCAGATTTTTGTTAATAAATGTAGGATGACTAATAGTTGTGATTCTCTTCTTCATACCTAGGATCATGTTGATTTTTATTTTATGTTTATGGTATGAATTATAATTGAGGTACCTCCCTGAACTAGTTGGTTTTGAGTACCAATCTAAAATAATATGGTTGGTCTCCGTTCTAATAATTCTAGTATCTAGGAAGGGGACATTCCTCTGGTTTTCTCTTTCTACTGTGAATGAAAGATATGCGTTGTGGTTGTTGAGAGAATCCATTAAGTTGCTATTTGGTCTGCTGGTATTGCGCAGATAATGTCATCTACATATTTTTTAATGAATGGAATCTGATAAGGAAGGTCTCGTAAGCAATAATCCAACAAATCATCCATCACATATGTTGCAAAAATTGGGGAGACTACCGAGCCCATGGGGGTACCCATTATTTGTTTATAAAAATTATTTTGAAAAGTAAAAATTGTACTGTCAAAAATGAAATCAATTAGTTTCATGAAAAACTCTATTGCCCGTATTCACAAACGATAATTTTCTAAATAATTACGTAATTAATTAAATGAGTGAGATGGAGATATGCAGTTTTTTTTTTGCAATAGAATGAGATGGGTATAATTGATTACGTAATTATTTAGGAAATTATCGTTTGTGAATACGGGCATATATCTACATCACATCTCTGACTGATCCCCTGCCAATGTCTGACTATTGATCTTTTTATTAAACTTATGTGAATGTTAGTAAACAATGAAACGACATCAAAACTGACAACCTGGTAACCATCTGGAAGTTGGAAGTTGTTAAATGTTGAAGCAAATTCAAACGAATCATTAACGTGATATTTTTCATGCTTGACGTAGGACTCAGACAGTACGTCAGCAACAAAACGCGAAACGCCCCCACCAGGACAATCTATGGATGAAACAATAGGACGAACTGCCAATTCTGTTTTATGAATTTTAGGAAGTGAGTAAAATTTTGCTGGAATTCCATTATATACAGTATAATGGTGACTCTGAGCAGGCGACAGCACCTATATATACGCCCCCCTGGATTTTTTCTTGTATTTCTTGAAAAAAAGTAATAATCCTACAAGAAAAATCGTCACTTTTTGAAAAACATTTTAGGTGAATCAAGTAAGTACCAGAAAATCCTTTTCTAATGGAAACGCTGCTTCTAGGGTGAAGTGGGGTAAGTGTAATTACCGGGGGAAGTGTAACAGTCGGCCATTTTTTTTAAAGTAAGGTTAAAAATGGAGGTTTTGTATATTATTTAAAAGGTTTAGAGTATATATCTTATATATAAACGGTTTTTTTTTCTTCAATTAACTGGATATTTTTTTTTACAAGAGTTTTACTAACGTCATGCAGATTTACTTAAATATGGAGTGTGTGACTTGTTCTTATTGATTTTTTGTAATTATTGTGACATAATAAATTTTAAACCCAATGTTGCCATCAGGGGTGTTTTTTCACCAGGAATCCATATTTTGTGTTGAAAAACGGTTACGGAAAAAACTCCTAACCCTATAAAATGGCTGTTACACTTACCCCTTCTATATTGATAGAGGGGGTAAGTGTAACAGGTTAGTTGGAACCTCAAATAGGTCGGTGAGGAGAATTAACCTTCCCACTTTCATTTGATGCTTATAATGTTAAATAAAATTGTTCACGTTCAGTCACGTTTCAATCTGGTTCTTATTTACAAAAAAAGCTTATAACTTTGTCATTAAAAGTGATATTATCTTGCGGTTTTTTTTGTTTAAAAGGTATTTTTCATGAGTATGTTACACTTGCCAAAGTTCCTTACATACACAATTTATATGTAAATTATCGTTGAATGTTACACTTGCCCCAAATTGCGGGGTAACTGTAACACCTTGACATCGACACCATTTTTTTTTACTGAATAAAGAAATATCAGATTTTTAAAAAGTTAATATTTGTAATGTGTTGGTAAGTCTACAAGGAACCCCCTGTAAAAAAATTGTCTACCAATTGCCATTTATTTCTCTGTACTGGGCCTTAGAAGAGCAACTATGCTTTTTTTCGGTTACACTTACCCCACTCCCCACTCCACCCTATTTGCTTGAGAATGGGTGTGTAGTCTTTTGGGGACAAGTATAAACCACTATATCTGACATCTTCCAAAATTATTATTGAAACGAGATCATCTCTGCGCAGTTTGTCAAGGGAAGATTTATCTTTGTAATATTGTAGGATGGCTCTTCCTTTATTGGATTCATTTAATATTTCAGGTAGCCCCTAGATGAAAAATAAACCAAATATAACGTACCTAACTAATAATAGGAGTAGCATAAATATCAAATATGACAAGACAAAGAACATTTAAGCAGATGACACAATAATAGTTTACAACAACCTACCTTTGACAATCTAGAACTTGAAACTGTTGACTCGATGGATATCTTACTCTTGCAACTCGAAGTTGTCTTTTGGTTGGAATTTTTTTCCAGCCAAAAATAAACTTTTGAATTGATTGTCAATGTATCGTCATCTATTTTATGCTGAAATAATTGAACAACAGCACTTACTCACCAGATTTTAAAACGGTTTTGTTTTTAATCATATTACCTGAGTTTTTCTCCAAATGAACAGCTTTGATCTGAATTCAGCTCTAATGCCAATTTCCGGTATGGCGTCCTTTATAGCTTCTATGGATAGATATACTAAACTTCTGTAAAGCTACGTTTTCCTAGCTGCGTCAAACGCTAGCGCAAAACGCCTGCGGTTTACGCAGGACGATCCACGCAGTGTGGGTTGCGTAAACAGTGTTTTCCAACTTGCGCAAATCAGTTCGAATAAACGTTTTATTATAGTGCGTTGAGTATTATAAAAATGACTGGTAATAATAATATGATGAGAAAAAGAGTTGTAGATCTCATCACGATAGAGCTACGAGAGGAAAAAGAAGAAGTATTTATAATAAGTTCAAAAAAGACGTAGTGAAAGTTTTTCTTAATTTAATTTTTTTTTATAGTCTTTTAATTTTGCATCATATATTTATGGGTAGTCCAGCCACCACTGATTAACAGTTCATCTTCAGCTGCAGAAAATCTTGGTTGAGTTTTTTTGCCCGCCATATTTATTATTATTACCTACTTAAAAAACAAATCACTTCCGCAGTGCGTCGCGTGATTGACTGCTCTCGAGGCACCGCCGACGTTTCACGCGAGCGCACACCGTCCGATGCTGCGGAACACGCACTGTAGGAAAACGGTTCGATTTAAACCATACAAGAGCAGTGTTGAGCGTGTTACGCGTGCGTCGTACGCAGTGCGCTATACGCAGCTAGGAAAACGTAGCTTAGGTTATCCCAGAATCTAAAAAAAAACATAATAATTATACTATTGTATTATAATATAATAATAGCGCAAATATGTCATATTGAAAGATAATTTTTAAATACTTACCTACATGATAAGATGATGTAAGTTTTTTAATTTTAATTAAGTAAATTTATTCTGTAGGGAAGCTATCTCTGACCTGAATATACCATGGTAATAATAATTCAAGGATCTACTTACTTGTCAGCTGTGAGAATAATTGGGATAAATCCCACTCTTCTAGTAAATTTCGTAATTGAGTTGCGTCCAAATCCTCTACTTCGGCATTTACTATTGGAATTAATGACGGAAAAGAAATAACAGAACTATTCAACTCGTCCAAGGTGACATCGTAATAAACTAAGTCATCGTTAACATTAAGGTTTTCATTTGACTTTGATCCCTCCATAGTGTCTGATCTATATTCAGGTCAGAAACTATAGAGAACCAGCATCAAAAACCTTACTCAATTTTGAAATATTAAATAATTATTGTCACAAAACTTTCTTTAAAAGGAAGAAACACGACCGACTACCGAATCCAAACCGAACCGACTAATTTATAAATTTTGCGTTATGAAAATAATGATTTACCTATATAAATAAAATTGACTCTGAGAATGAATGAATTTTCTTGGTCGCCTTCCAGTTCATAAAGATGTTCTATACAGGTAAGTAAAGATTTCGGGATTTCTTAGGCAACAAATTCAGGTAAGTTACTTTTGCAGCTTCTGTTATCTCCGGTGGAGTACACAGTACGTTTGAAATAATAGTTTGACAAATTGATTACATATGGGCCTATTACTACGTACCATCTACCTGATAGTTAGCCTAGTGTGCCTAACCTAACAGATTAATTATGCAGAATGTTCCAATGAATGAGATTTTTTAGGTAATTCTAAAAAATTCTATTTCTAAAAGTGACTTCCAATTTCTGTGATGTTTTGTGGAGTGCGTAACATTTCTTCGTCTTCCTCACTTTGATTTTTGACCTATTATTTAGGATTAGTAATACACAATTCTAACAGAAGTAATAGTATGCTAGTAGTTATGACGTTTCAAATTGACAACAATTTATGCTTTGCTTGTCATGCCATGTCAATGGCTTATTTGCCATAGTAAGATAATATTCACTTAAGGGGTATGTGATAAATGCAGAAAAATGTATGTTTGAAAGAAAAAACATTTGAACGTAACATTTTATATGAATAGGAATGGAAATCGGCTTATTTTAAATCTATAAGCATTATGCATGTAATTATTATTAAATTAAAACTTGAAAAAAAATTAATTTAATAAGTTTTGATAGAATTCTTTATTTTCAGGTTTCACGAATTGTAATATCGCTTCAATATCAGTTCTTTTTTGGTCTTCAATATCAGTACCTACTTACACACTTCCAGTCCTTCGTATGTGCTCCATTTATACATATAGCCGGCGACGGGGTAATAAGGCCGCCGCCGCAAAAACTCTGCCTTTCTGCTCTAAATTGATTAATTGAAATTATATTTCCTCTGACACCTTGTAACGAAAGCCTCGGATTTCGTTACAAGGCAAATCCACAAAAAAATCATCATCCTGTTTTTGTTCTGCCCCGCGCAATTATCACTCCATATTGTCAGTTTTTGTTTTCTCATTATGCCAGTAGTAGTAGCTTTCAAAATACACGATCCAATCTCATTACCACCACGCCCAGAAATTCCTTCGTGCCATAAGTATACATAATATATTCTCCTTGTTTGTGTCACCACCATGCATATCAAAATTATAACAGGACAGCTGTCGCAGATAAAACATTTGCCCATAGGCGTTAAGGCTGGGAGAAGAAGTACTTGTTAGAGATCCACAGAAATAGTAGAAGTGTCACTGGATGGAAGTTGAGATGTACAGTGGTCTTCTTTCATAACTTTCATTGCTTTTTCTACCTTCCTTTGATGAAACTCTAGTTTTTTCTTTGCATCTCCATTATTGATACCTTTGATTTCCATGATTAATAAATCACACGAATGGTAATATCGCTTCAATATCAGTTCTTTTTGAATGCAAAATACAGCCTGTAATTATTTAAATCTTGGCTTAAGTACTCTTTCTTGCTTTTTGTTGTTCTGTAATGATGAAATCTTACTTTTTTCTGGATGATTAAGCCTCTCCAGACGATTCTGTATACATTTTGAATAATCCACAGCTTCAACATCAAATGGATACAAACTACACCTTCTAGAGTCATTTCTTATTGTCTTGGACAATGACTCGTCTTGAAAAACTATCTCTAATAATGGACAAAATGTGCATTTTGTTAACACGCAGTTCAAATTTTTAGGCTTCGCTTGCCACTTCCTGATAGTTTTCTTCGAGTTGGTTTTTAGAGGTTTGAAATTACTTACCTCGGCAGGTTGCCTTATATGTTTTGTGTTAGGTGAAAGAGCGTACAGTCATGGCAAAATTGGCTTAGCTGGAGAGATAAATGTGATTTATGCTAATCGACCAAAAGTAATGTGGGTCTTGTCACTTTGTTATCTTCAAGCCATTTATCTAATCTAGTTGCTATATACTCATAAAAGGTGTCGTTTCTCATTCACCCGCTCTCTGATCTTCCTAAAAACCAACCTGAAGGTGCACTATCTAGAATAGCTTTGTTGAGCCGAATAAATGGAAATAAAACCATTGGTGTTAATATTCTTTCATCGGCAGAAAAAACTAGAAGCACAGTGATTGTTTCTTTTTCATTTCCCTTTTGGATCTCATAAATATTTTTGTAGCCTTTCGGCTAATACTTTCCCCGATTTGGGGCACATGATAAAGCTTGTCTCGTCACCATTGAAAATTATTGATGAGTCTTGTAGTGTAACCTACCTTTTAAATAGAGATCCTGCGTCTTTCGTTTCTGTAATATGGCCCCCTTAACTGAATGATTTAAAAAGAAGAACCTCTTTGACGTTTGAGATGTCTACTAGTCTGTTATGGACATCTTGTTGGATTCCCGCTCTGAAATCTGATTTGAATTAGAGGTTATCCCGCCCTGATTTCAAATTTTTCAAACAAAATTTGTCGAAATTTTTTTCCCTTTGTAATCGTGATCGTCTAGTCTTGTTATTGGTTCTTTTATACACAGACATGAGGCAAAAGGCGGGAGATTTGAGATTTATGAAACAAATTAATTTTAAAAACAACTACTTTATTCTACGTTATTGATATTCCTAACGGTGCCTACGCTCAGCCTGGGACTCACGAGTAAAAGAGCGCGGCCAAGAAACGAAACCTCTCGATCGCAGTCCCCAAATGAAAAGAATCAACAGTTGTTTCTTAAAAGCGTAAATCAATCGTCTCGACAACTGTCACCAAATCTAATGAACCCTTTTTTACTCCTAGACAACCCACCCCTTCCCTAAACATTAGGGCTTTAAGATAACCGTGGGAATGGGTCATGTTAGTATAGCCGTTTGCACGGAAGGAAGCGAGGTGTGGTTAAGGAGGCTACCCGCCTATAGTTGGGGAGACCCCATTTCCGGGGTCCGGTGCTACCCGTTGGCTGTTTGAATGATCTCCCTGGCAAGGACGAAAATTTTAGATTCACATAAGGTCCTTTCATTCGTAGTTGAAAAGATCGGTGACAATTGAAGGGGTTGATGGATAAAGGTGTTCACTAACAAATTAGTTGCTTCGCATAAAACCACTTTTAATGAATTACCCTGGACGATTTTGGCAACGCCAGTTCAGGAAAAAATAACTAGTTGATTCAATTGCTATTGAAAAGAGAAAAATGTGTAATTGACACCTTTATTCATGCTAAAAAATCAATACGGTTGATGGATAAGGGTGTTAACTAACAAATTAGTCGTTTCGCATAAAACACTTTTAATGAATTCGCCACGACGATTTTTAAGTATCACTGCTCGATTCAATTGCTTCAGAAATTAGCCAACTTTACGTGATTCAATATGTAGGTTTTTAAAACATAATGTGTGCATTATGAAAATATGTAATTAAGCCCTCTATCATGCAAAAAAATCAATACATTACCATGTTTCTTTATTTCTTTTGTTTCTTTTTAGTGCCTTCAGTTGTTTTCGGAAAAAATTGTTCATAAAACCATCTGTGTTGTATGTCGATATACGGCAGCTGAGTCTTAATGTTGTATAATTTTTCCTGGGAGAGAGTTCCAGTTTTGTATTGAATTGTAGACAGCTGTGGATTATTGGGTATATAGTTTTTACGTTTCAAAATATTTGCTTTCTTAAATGGAGCTTGTTCATCATACGAAGTTTTGTACAAATAACTTCCAAACTCACTGGCTCTGATCCATTTTATGGCATCTCTAAAGTTTACTTTTTCATTTTCAGAATTTTTTTCTGTTAATTAACTGCAGCTGATTTAGAAGCTCTTCTACATTGAGAAAATGATGTTTCATATCATATATTGAAGCATTTTTCACACTAACATCTTTCATGCTGGTTCGATATTGCTCCGGTGTACAAATCTTCTCATGCTTCCTGAGTTTTTTTTCAATCCTCCCGAAGTCTCGATCTGAATCAAGATAAGAGTGGCCCACTTCCGGGAACTTATGATCAATTATTTTAAATGACTGTAAATATGAGATGCTGATACAGGGCAATCATGTTGAAGTTTTTGTTCTGCCTTGGGTAAAATAATGTACACAACTTGCTTTTTCGTTGCTTCCTCTGCTGGCAACATCCTCAGTCCAAGTGAACATAAAAGGCTTGTCACCTTGGTGTGTAATAGTATGAACGCCAAAATTGTAGAACCAGACCTGCCTAAGGTAAAATGCTTTCGATGTGTTTAATTATGTCTGTTGCATATCCATAGTCATATAACATAGGTCTTGATTATTGGTTGCACTCCGTTTGTCTCTTTTTGAGCTTTAAAGGCAGCTTTATATGAAGCAACGTGGTCGTCGCTACCTTCGCCCGAATCACATCTAGAACATGTATCACTTCTAGGTTCACCAAAACCCAGATTGAACTCTGTACAAAATACATGTCTATAAGTTGGTTCCTTTACTTTAAAATCAGGTTTTTCTGCGCACTCTTCTAGGTATAGTTTATACAATTTCCTCACTGTTAATAATGGAGACAAATATCTTCTGTTGGGATTTACATGTCTTGAATACTGGGAGGCTTCAGACGGAAACCTAATAATGTGTTCTACTATGTACTGATGCACTTCCTCTTTTAGTTTATGTGGCCGATTCGTGTGCTTCCCCCTCATGTCAGGTTTTGGAACAGACAGCCCACTCTTAAGCTTATTTTGCAATATTTCGATTTTCTTCCTTACCATTTTAAATATCTCACAAAAGGCTGACTTGCAAATATTTACTTGATTGCCGTTTATTGTTATGTAATATTTGAAAGAATGTGATCTCTCTTTTGTGGCGTTTAGTTTTTTCTGGGGCTGGAATAATGCTTCTAAAAAGAAAAGCATTTTTGGCGTTGATATCCATTGAATAAAAATTTTTGAAAAGTGTTTTCCTTTCTTCCACAGAAAATTTAGCACTGAAATTTAATTTACACTGACACAACTCATCAGTTTTCACAGTCTTTGCTGGGATTTTTATTCCCTTTTGTGAGATATATTCTTCTCCTCTCGCTCTCTCTATAGCAGCACTCAGTGATGCGAATTGTATTATACACGTTGTATTATACACTTGTATAATACGTATTTTTTGTATTATACCAGGACATTTTATACCGGTATTAAAAACAAAAAGAAGAACTCTCTGAAATAGACCTTCTCAAATGACAGAACTGACAGAAGTGACAGAACCGAGACCATCCATATCATGATTACTTTTCATGATTTTTCAAAAATTCAGCAAAAAAACAAACCGCGGTAGGTATCTCGGTAGGAATTCCTTTATAATTACATAGGTAGTACTGGTACTAGGTAGGTATTTTGATATGGCATCTAATTATAAGTTTAATATTATAATAATATTATATTTAATAATAATAAGTTAAAATTAAAAAAAACTTTTGCATTTTCGAAGTTCCCTGTTATTTATTTGACTCCTGCTGATTCGGCTTGAATTTCTGATTAAAAGGTAAGTGTGTTCGTCTATTTAACTATTTATCAAGTGTGTGGCTGGCTGGATGAGCTTGCTTAGGATAGGCTGGATAAGCCAATAATTATTATCGGAGTGGAACGAATTTGTCTTATCTACACAGTTAAGACCGAAGGAAAAGAGGAAAATCCCTCTTTCTTAAATAACAAAAATAAAAGCTTGGTTAAGAATTTGTAGTCTGGATAATGATTAATGAATTGATCAATGACAAGAGACAGCTGACAAGTTACCGTAATTTTTGGTAACCTTCAAATTTGTATTATACGGTATTTTAAACCGTATTATACGCTGTATAATACAAAAAAAAATAAAATACCGTATTTTTGCATCACTGGCAGCACTTCTTCTCTTCCACTTGTCAGGATTTCGTGATCGCCTTCTAGATTTTTTTCCTTCCGGTATTCTCTCCAATATCTTCACGAACAGTTTCTATCAGTTGGTAAGCAGTTTCAACTGAAGAAAAAAAAATGATTCGGGTATTAACTAAATTAATTATTGCTATTTTTACATATTTTTTACAATTATTTATGAGTGAACAAGAGACCAATCGGTCCCGAAACGTTTCAATTTATAAAAATATTTTTGAAAAATAATACTTTAATATCGAACCTAAAACCCAAAACAAAGAAGAATATTTAACAATTAATTATTGCTATTACCATTATCAATCAAATTGATCCACCCCTTAGAATTGCGTTTGACGAAGATCGAGAACCGACTGTTACTACGTTGATTGAATTCACAGAAAAGTATTACAATATAAGAGAACTTGAATTTTACATTTACAAAGATCATTTTGAAATCAAGATAAATAATAATCGGTTGGACAGTTTTGTCGAATAAATATGTTCATGAAGTATAAATAAATAATCAAAAAAGTATAAGTCAACAAATAATAATTATTAAATCAGGAATGCTCGGTAGATAATTTAAATATTATATCGATTAAGTAAGCGGTTAAATAAAGCTCAAGATCAATAAGAATGAAGATCGAATATGTGACATGAGATAAAACATGGCAAGACCTAATAAGTAGATACGTGGTTAGAAAATGTGGCATAATACATTTATGAATTATAAATAAATAAATTTTACAAATTAATGATAAATAAAATTTAAGTGAATTATGATGGGTATACTCGTACAAGTTAAATATCACATTATTAAATCAGAGGTAATTTTAGCTGCATTTTAGGTACTAAATCTTTCGAAATAGTATTTTTTATTGCCGACACTCCTCTTGCGGTTTGATTTTTCGCTGGAAACGTTAAATTAACTTTTTTTTTCAAAATATCGTTCCATGTTTTATATTCAAGGTCGTTGAAATTCGTTTTGTAAAAAATATTCTTGGAATCTTTCAGGGATTTCACTGAAACAAGATCTTTGAAGTATGGCATCGTTTCATCCGTGGAATTTTTTCTGTTGAATATTTTGAATTTATTATCGACCTTCATGAAATCGGTGCATTGCATCTTCAATACTTGCATTCTTTTTAAAGCTTTCTGAAAACAGTTTGTATTTGCATTTGTATTTGTATTTTTGAGGGTGATCAAGTTACTGCGACCTAAAAGATTTAGGTATTGTATCCCCTCTACTGTTGTTCACCTGGTGTGGAATCCCTTTAGTGAAGCACCCTCTCCAAGTCCGTTTCCCTGAGAAACTTCAGGATTTTGAGAGGATCAAGGTCGGGTAAGTTCCCTGCCTCTAGCTGGTGGTGGCCCAGAACATTACTTCTTTTGAGTTCTATCGCATTGCAGTTGAGCAGCAGGTAACGTGGTGTCTCGTCTCCTTTCCCGCAGAATCTGCAGACGCCATTTTCTTCTATGCCTAACTTCCTCAGGTGTTCCTTAAGATTTAAATGTCCCGTTAGGAATCCCGTCAGTGTTCTGAGACGTTCCATGCTGAGATTGAAGAGTATCTTCGACCTCTCTCGGTTAAAATTCCCGAGAAGTTCTTTGGCACCTCTCAACCCCGAGAGGTTCCTCCAATGGGTTTCTTTCAGTTTTCTTCTTCCTTTTGGAGGTCTGCTTGAGAAAGTATCTTCGAAGCCACAGAATGGTTCTGGTCCTATGAAGGGTGTCGATGCTCCTTTTCTTGCCAATGAGTGGGCATTCTTCTTGCGTACAAGCCCCTCTCGGTCAGCAGTCTGTTTTGCGATGATGTCCCGAGATTTCTTGGTGTTTTGTTTCTTACCATGGTTGATCCCACGAGTAGTTAGGGAAGGGTGTTCCACCTATGCAGAGCCCCGCATGCAAAGGTGAGGGGATTGATACAGTGGGGTGCTCCCTGGTGCCCAAAGGTTGAATCCAATAGGGCTGGTCTTCCATCCAGTCACGCATCCCATCAGCCTGGACCCCCGCCTTAGGATTTAGGTTTAGTGAGGTTGTCTCCTCATGGTTCCGGCGATTAAGCTCAGACAACAGATGATACGGTATATCAGAGATTCCACAGTCGGACGTCTCTGGCGCCGTTGCCCCTAGTGCAGACCTTTAGTCACGACACGATAACTAGGTTAGGGGAGGTAGTCCGCGGCAGGGCTCTCTGAGCTACCAGTCTAGAATTTTACCTCCGACGAGCTCTACTACCACTGCTAACCCTACTCACTTCCGCTCATTGTAAGGCCTTCCCCCTATCCGCCACCTGGGGACGCGCCCGATGGGTACTCAACCGCACGGGCTGACAACAGTTTACAAAATCTTCAATGTTACCAGTTTTTCGAACAACTTGTTCTATTTTACCATGCAAGACTATCAGCTGCCATATAAGAATGCCCACTTACCAAGTAGTTCACAGTAATGGAATTTACAGTACAAAAATCAGAATTTACGTAAGTTAGAAGAGTAGAAAAAAATACTGCATTTTTATTTTGGCCTGTACAATTGCCCAACCAAAAAATAATGGATTCTGCATCTCTATTACTTTCCAAAATTTGTAGAAATGAACAGGTAATATCGTCCGCGCGACGTCCGGCTATAGCTTTCGTGCCATAGGATACAAAAATGTTTCCCTTTTTTGTCCAAAGAGGCAAAAGTTTCATTGAAAACGATCAGCCTTAATGTAAAAATAGAATCTTTTACTTTTGGCATACATTTTTGGCACATTTATCGGCCGCAACTTCATAAAAGCCAATATTCATATCATCTGAAATTCTGCGATAAAGCATGATGAGCTTTATCATGAAACTTTTTTATTATTCGGAATAATCCTGGTACATTGTTGTTATAGTTGAATCAGCTGGTAAATATTTTCTGTTTGGTGCATGACGTCGTTTATAGTGGGATGGTTTGGCTAACAGTATTAACTGGGATATGTCTTCCTCTTTGATCTTCTAGTGGAATTAGTCTGCGACCTCCATGCTCATCTTTGCATGCTTTCAACATACAATCTACAATCGTAGTGCTAGTGTATCCTAGAGAAGAATGAAAAAAACTTCTGACAAACTGCAGCTGTTGATCACCCAGCAAGTAGTCTTGAAAAATTTCATCTGCTTCCTTCTACTTTTCATTTTGCTTTGACTTCTTTTACACGAGTTGACAACCATATTCTCTGTTCCTGCTTATTCATGTTCCAGAATTCTTCGTATATTCTACTTATTTCTGCTTGAATAATAGTTTTTGCGCATTTTTTGTTTTGGCATCGACAGTTTGATTCACGAAGTGGATGCTTCTCTTTTTGATTTGAGCATTTTTTCCTTGACTGTTCTACATCTTTTATTCAAATCAATTGTTGTAGTTTATTTTCATTTACTCTTTCGTCGTGAAATATATAAATTTCTCTGTTTAGGGGTTCTTGACTTTCATTTTTGCTTACGTCTTGTCATGTCTCATAGTTATTAACAACTTGCTTCATTTCACCATTCCTAACTTCTTCTTATTTCTATACCCACAATAGAACTGTATTGTGCTTCAGCATCCCCATCATTAATTCTTCTGAAATCCCCTAAGTAGTCACCCCTATTCATCAAGAATGGTCGGTAAATGAGTAGAGTCTTGTTCTGAAATGACTTCTTTATTGGCTACAACTTTCAATGCCCTACCGGTTTCGGTCCAACGACCATCATCAGGGGCGAGAGACGGCTGAACTGTAAAAACAGAGAGGCAAGCAGTGAGTAGTGGGGAAATTATGGGGTGAAGATAGGAAGGGTGTCTGTTAATTTACGAGTGCATGGGAGAAAAACAATCATGAGGGTAAGAAACTTACAGTAGAGCGGTTTAAAATGTCCCAAGGGCTGGCAGGTTGATCTCACACATAATCACCAACTCGGAATTAGGGGTCAGTCAGGGCAACAGCTACACTTCACTGTGACCAAGGTGAGCAATTAGAAGTCAGAAGAGGAGCGATTTATGTCACGAAAGCTATACATCGGTACGAAAATTGTGTACAGTAACTGACATTTCCAAAAAAGTAATTTCAGAGAAGCGGCAAACAGAAACTTTCGTTCCGAGAGAAATTTTCCGCTTGCCGCTTCTCCGAAATTGACTTTTTAGAACTGTCGGTTACTGTACACAATTTCCATACTTATGTATATAGGTACTTATTTCAAATTAAAAATTTTGCTTCAGGAACCGGAACGTAGCTCCGTTATCACATGAATGCACACACAAATTAACAAAACAGACACGACAATCAGCCCAGACACAAGGCAGCCAACGAAAAATTCAAGCAGTCATCTCACATTAAAACAATAAACCACACAAAAACGGGGGCGTGTATAGAACAAGAAATATACAATATACAATATATTGATTTTAATCTTGAGAGTCTCTGTGACAAGATTTGGCCAGTTTTACTGAAAATCCTTTCACTTTCAACGGAAGATGCTGGTATGGGAAAGAACTTTTTGAATCAATCTTGTATGGGAACAAGAATGCGATAAAACTTGCCCAATTGAATGCGAATTACATTCAGTAAATGAACAGTCTCGAATGTGACGTCATACGAGCGCAATAGCATACCGTGTAAAGTTTATCGTGGTCCTGCCTACATGCGAACGGCTACACCGCCAGACTATCGAAAGCAATCGATAGTCGATCTAAAACTATCGATAATGTTCGATAGTATACTTTTTCGATAGTATCGATAGTGCAATCGATAGTTCTCGACCTCTAAGGAAACGTCCCATGTCCTACCTCAAATCTGTTTCCACGGAACGTTTCTTGTTTTTGTTTCAAAGTGTGTTTTTTGAAACTTTCTTCAGATATTCTTTAGGGAGGTTTCATGAACTAAAGCTAGGAACATTTCAACTACGTTTTTTAATATTTGTTCCTTGTTGTTACGAAGTATGTTTATATAATTTTATATTATTATTATATTTTACATTTATTGTTTTATTAAACTTTCTATGATAATTCTAGAAACGTTTCAACTAGGTTTTAAAAATTTTTATCCCTACAATACTTGCTTGAAAAATCTATCCTTAAGATGAAAAAAACATGATTTATTAAAAATTAGAACACCATAAATACTTAAATAAGTGTAAAAAAAACTCTGCAAAACAAAAGAAACTCAACAGTTATATTATTATGTACTCATTTATTTTTAAACAATTAAATATAAGTGTAAATAAAAAAGTCACTCTATAAAAAACAAAGGAAATTATAAACAGTTATATAGGGTGTTTCAATAAGAGCGCAAGATTTGAATTGCGCGCCATGTTTGACAGTCATAATGTCACATGATTATGACGTGACAGATCGAAAGTTGACAGATGGGAGTTAGTAAATATGGAGCATTTCACGGTAGAACAACACGTTCTGATTGTCAAAAATTATTATCAACATGGTGAAAGTTTAATTGCCACGATTATCATTAACGTTTTTTTTTAATATAATCGCGATTTTTGCTTACATGTCAGATAACGCCCTCTAGAGGTTGCAGTGCTTGGTATTTGGTATTTGGTATTTTAACTAAATGTGAGAGATGGTCTATGTGGTCCCAAACACTGAAGCCAGCGGGCTTATTGTATTTCTCACATTTAGATTTTCCTTGATTAGAAGAGCTCCGTTCCTTTGACAAGGTTCAGCAGCCCGCTAACCAAGGTATTTTCCGCCAGCAGGCTCCCGGGACTGAGTGGTCCCAGGAACGCATAGCGTGTTCGTGCGAGTGCTAGACACTCGAATATCACATGAGAAGCTGTCTCATCTTCTTCATTGCAAAATGTACAAACTGGTTCTTCTCTGTATATCCCCAGCTTATGTAGGTGCACTCTTAGGTGGCAGTGTCCTGTGATTGTGCAGCTGTCGTACTCGCTGGTCTTGTAGCGCTGCTACTTCCCTGCGATTCCGCACAGCTATGTGTTTCTACTTGCATAGGTTCCAGGGTGGTATGGCTTTGGGGGCCTGCCACATCATGTGAATCTATGCTAAGTTCTGAGGTTTCTCCTTGTGGAAGTCCCTCAGTGGTTTGTTTGGTTTCTTCTCTGGTTTCCATTCTGGTCCCACGAGAATTGGGGAAATAAAAATACTGCGCCACAACCCCAATGACGCAGCAGGCTACATACAACGGGGTGTGCCAGGTTCCCCGAGGTTTGTCGCTAGTTGTCGAGCTCCCCCTCGACCATGCATCCATTGGTGCACACAATACCGTGGAGTTGTGGAGGTTTTTATAGTGGTCCTCATCCACGCGGACAGGCGGTTAAGCCAAGCCCCCGTGCCCCTGGCGTCACTACCCTGAGGCAAGTCACGACAGTGATGTACCTCAGGGGTCGTTGTGCCGCCTAGCGGATTACGGTTTGTGTCATGTTTTGTCAGAGCCTTGTTAGCCGTGGTACTCAAAAGTGGTCCCACGTTGCCCGGTCCCCAAGGTCTTGGACGTAAGGTTGACTTGTCCACCACATGACTGGAATCGCCTATGCTTTGACCAGTTGTGAGTGGACCTTAAGGACCAGGTTGCAGTGCTAATAATAGTTATGTATTATACAAGAGAAAAAAGTGATAGATTTTAACGCGTCGGGGACAAACACATCGAGAGCTAACATCGCACTTTTTTCTTGTGTGTAATATACAAGTTTTTTCTGCGAGAAGAAATATCAGTGTTAGAATGTCGAAAAACGTAGTTAGATAACTGAAAGTTAGATAACTGAAAATTATGTCGGAAAAATGATTTATGTTAAACTTGGATTTTCAAACTGTCTTTTATCGTAATTGACGTTGCCTGGGTAACGAAACGATTTAATTATTACATAAACGTCATATTAATGTAATTAAAATTGAAGACAGTTTTGCAAAGATTGCAAGTTAGTTTTCGATGAGTGAATTTAATAATATGGATAGTGATTATTATGAAAATTCCCTTAACAATTGCCATTTGGATAATAAGGTAACTTTCCTTTACGTATATTTGATATAAATTTAATGATATCTGAGTGTTGATAGTAGCTATACCTAAGCCGCCATTTCGGGGAAATAGTAGTCATTTATTTCCCTGCTAATTCATTTTTTTTCCCCGATAAGATGCAGCTCATATAATGAGGCATTTTTCTACCTGTCAACGGGGAAAAAAGGTCAAACTTTTAGCCCGTCGCAGAAAAAAATAAATAATTCATAAGATGCAATCTTACAGAAGAAAGACAGAAGAAGGAAAACTTTTTATTAATGAGACTAATCTTGTTTATTAAGAATCGCAATTAAACTTTCACCATTTTGATAATAATTTTTGACAATCAGGACGCGTTGTTGTACCGTGTAATCAAATACGCTAAAATATTTTAAGATATTTGGTGTAATGCTCAATATTTACTAACTCCCATCTGCCAACTTTCGATCTGTCACGTCATAATCATGTGACATTATGACCGTCAAACATGGCAGGCAATTCAAATCTTGCGCTCTTATTGAAACACCCTTTATATACTTTTGTTATAAATAAATAAATACAAATAAATTAATTCTAAAAAAAAATAATAATAATAGATAATAATAAATAAACTCAACAGTAAAGGCGGGCGGCCATTGCGCGCGAAGCTAAGCTAAGCGAAGCAGAGCTAAGATTTTTAAGCCGAGTACAGACCAAGCCGAACATGTTAGCTAACGTTGTTCGCGAACAATGCTCCGAAAGTTATTGTTCGCAAACAATGTTCGTGAACATTGTATTTATTTAAATGTTTGCGAACATCACTGTACACACTAGTTCTTATGTTATTTCATTTTCCAGCTTCACTAGTACAAGAAAGTCATGTCTTCTTCAAGTAGTGAAGATGATTTTAATTTTATGTAGTGCGGCGATCACATTAATGCATCAAGAGATTTAAAAAAAAACTCTTGTTTTCTTTGGTTTCTATTGAATCCGCTCAAGAAGGACAACTTTGAATACGCAAACCATTTGTACACATTTTTTTCTTCTGCACCAGTACCAATTTTCATTGAATCTGAAACTTTCTTCTTTTCGCGCCGATACGCTGCTAGAATATTTCATTTTTTTCACAACTGTTTCGACATCAGTACCCAAATTCGTTGAAATGATATTCCAAGCATCCTTTTTCTTATTGAGATTTTTGTATTCGTATTTAAACGGAAATTCCAGAGGCAGTCGTGGTTTTCATAATGCTCAATTAGATCAAAAACCATTTCTCTATTCCACTCCATGCTCATAATTCACTAATAGCCGGTTTAAAATATTATTATGTTATTATAAAATGTTATTTTCTTTGAAAATACCGACACCCAGTGGATAGCAGATAATTCTGACGAACAATGTTATTTGCCGTGAAATAACTGCACGATGTTATCTGAAAATGTTACTAGCGTAGGATATGTGCGAACATTGTTCGCTAACATTGTTCGTGAACCACGTTAGCTAACATGTTCGGCTTGGTCTGTACTCGGCTTTATAAATTAGCTTACATAGGTAATCTTATGAACGCGCGGCAATTGATGCGAAACTAAACGAAGATGTGCCAGCGAAGATAAACGAAGTTTTTAAACTTCGCTGGCTTTAGCTTGAGACAGGTCCGAGCGAATATTCCTTAGCTTATTAGCTCAGTTTCGTATGCACGTATGTTGTAGAAAGGTACAATAAAAATAAATAAAAATATCTGAGTTAATTATTGTAGTGTATTGTATATTAAAGAAAATACCTTAAGCAAATTGCTAGTCTTTCCTTGCTCCTAATGGCTTTTCGAAAATTACTGTCTTGCTTTTTGATGTCTTCAGAAATCATCTCGTGCAATTCATAAAATTGAGGGCGTGTCATTCTAAAGTAGTTCTTAAACCTTTCATCTGATAATTTTCATTTATTAATTTATGAAATTCGTCAAAAGTTTCTCTTGTTTTAACATTATAACCACTTATTCAGTACTTCTTTTTCTTCTTTTTCGAACATAACAATGCCACTTTCTGATTTTCTTCAAAATTTTATTCGTCAGAATCCGAACTTAAATCTAATAACAATAACAATTTATGGTTCATAGCTCCACGTACGTTGCTCTTAAACTAAGCAATCCCTTTTGGGATATTCGCTTCCAATGGCCGAGTTTACTTCGCTTCGTTTAGCTTAACTCAGCTTCAGTTCGTTTCGCTTAGCTTAGCTTCGCGCGCAATGGCCGCCCGCCTTAATACTGATTATATAAATACTTCACAAATAAAAAATTCACTCTATAAAAAACATAAGAAAATTCGCATCTTTAGTCATTGGCATTATGCTTCCTTGTAAGCCTCAATTCAGACTGTCTGAACCAGTTCGAGACGACTTCTTGAAACAAATGATCCGTCACTGAAAAATTCTTGCGTACTGCAACTGAAAATTACACCAAAGCAGTTTATTTTGTTATTATAAATAAATGTCAACAACTACCTTTCAGCAGTTCTATGATTTTCAAATTTCTCAGCTGGTAATTGTTCTTTCTCCCTGTCCAGGAACATCTTGTAGCTAAGCTGTCATCAAAAATCTTTTGCAGTCCTCTTCTTATATTATCTTTTGCAGTCATTCCCCCGCAAAGTGATAAAAATAATATCTGAAATAGGTATACAAATATAAAATATGATGATCATAATACAAGAAAAAACATTTTTTTATAACACACTCCATCCCGCACTACAGTCTGCTAGATGACAAGACGAAGCTATCAAAAAAATACATTTACCAAATATGATAAAATAACTTCCCAGCTTGAAAGTTCTAAAACGGTCACTATTAATCTGCCTTAAGATCATCAGTAAATGTGCGGCTGACTAATTCAACACTTTTTAATGCTTTCTTACTTGCAGTAAACAAAAAGTTTTTAATTGACATTGACTGGCATTGTGATTTATTATAGTATTATTATCACCCAATCCCATTTACATTATTTAGGAATATATGAAGTAAATAAAAACTGGAATGTTACTTACCAACTGTTTTTGAATTCCCTCTTGATCCATAATTTTTTTATCATATATCAGTAATTTTTTGAATTTTTTGAACGGTTTTTTCGGTACTTCCTCAAATGATTCAACTACACTGGGTGCCCCACAACCTAAAGTTGACAGAAATTTATTCTGTTCTATTCAGCTATTACATTATCAAGAATGTTTTTCATCATTTTTTGAGAGTTATCTGAAACAAATATTTAATAAGAACCAATTAATCAAAAAATTCATAATCATCATACCAAGCTCATTTGTCGTCACAGAGGAAGCTGACGAAACAGTAACGGTAGATGAGGAACTTGTACCATCATTAACAAATTCTACTTCAGCGTTTCATGTAGAAATCATAATAACCTGCCACCCAATGATGACTACCAATAAAAAAAACATATGTAACATATACAGGGTTACTGGTAACTGGATACATTCCTTTGGTGATCTGATAAAACAAGAGGTAAGAAGTAAATTAACCCCAACATGCACTATACAAAACTCAATAGATTTTGAGATATTTCGATTTTCAACTTTTCTTAAAAAAATGGTTTCAGATGTCTTGAAATGTAATTTTCAAAAAATCTACTTTTAACTTTTTGATTTTTTTTTTTTTGCTGGAATACTTGTCCAATACTATGCTTCCTTCTGGAATAAAAAATATCCTGAGGTATTTCGATCGTGTGAAAATTTCGAAGAAAAACTTTCACAAACTATTTTTTTTAAATAAGATTTAAAAGTTTTTACAAGTTATTTTCGCAAAATTGTCAAGGCAACTTGCGTACAAATTGTTTTAAAAACTTCCCTAGTGTAGTAGCTATCTAACAAGGTACGAATCTTGTACAAGAATAACAGAATCTCCCCGCTATGTACCGTTACCGAGGAACAAATCCTTAAGTCGGGACGTTTTAAAAAAAATACGGCCCTGAACGGGGGTCTTAAAATTCTCGGATCCGGCCCATCTTCAACAGGTCGTATTTGAGGGTCCCGAGCTTCGTCCCTACCAAGTTTCGTCCCGATCGGTAAAACTTTCAGACACTAAGAGTGTTTCCTAGGCTATTCCCGAAAAATCCCGAAATTCCCGAAAAAATGACACTTCCCGGAAACGGATCCCGCTCATTTTCAATGGGCATCGTGCCACGGTGCGCCTCTTCCATCGAGCCAAATTTCAACTTTCCCACATGAAAACTGGCGGCTCTAGAGTGTTTCCTAGCAAAGTCACAGAAGTTTCGTAAGTATACGTATTCTTGTGCCCGAAAAATGTCTGTCTGTCGGTCTGTCTGTCTGTGACTTTGCTAGGAAACATTCTAGAGCCGCCAGTTTTCATGTGGGAAAGTTGAAATTTGGCTCGATTGAAGAGGCGCACCGTGGCACGATGCCTGTTGAAAATGAGCGGGATCCGTTCCCGGGAAGTGTCATTTTTTCGGGAATTTCGGGATTTTTCGGGAATACCCTAGGAAGTGTCTGAAAGTTTTACCGATCGGGACGAAACTTGGTAGGGACGAAGCTCGTGACCCCCAAATACGACCTATTGAAAATGGACCGGATCCGAGAATTTTAAGACCCCCGTTCAGGGCCGTATTTTTTTTAAAACGTCCCGACTTAAGGATTTGTTCCTCGGTAACGGTACATAGCGGGGAGATTCTGTTATTCTTGTACAAGATTCTTACCTTGTTAGATAGCTACTACACTAGGGAAGTTTTTAAAACAATTTGTACGCAAGGTGCCTTGACAATTTTGCGAAAATAACTTGTAAAAACTTTTAAATCTTATTTAAAAAAAATAGTTTGTGAAAGTTTTTCTTTGAAATTTTCACACGATCGAAATACCTCAGGATATTTTTTATTCCAGAAGGAAGCATAGTATTGAACAAGTATTCCGGCAAAAAAAAAAAAAAATCAAAAAGTTAAAGTAGATTTTTTGAAAATTACATTTCAAGACATCTGAAACCATTTTTTTAAGAAAAGTTGAAAATCGAAATATCTCAAAATCTATTGAGTTTTGTATAGTGCATGTTGGGGTTAATTTACTCCTTACCTCTTGTTTTATCAGATCACCAATCCCAGTTACCACAGTAACCCTGTATACAAGTGTCCGGTTGTAGTGTATTTATTATAATTTAATGTTAATAATATTTAGTTCCCTTTGTATAGCAGTCTCTGCGATAAGTTGTAGATATCGCTCCTAATTCTGACTGCTGTCCAGGAGAACGAGCAGTTGATTTTGTGTTGGCAATAAAGAAACTTAATTATATTAAGTATATTTATAATTACTTGGAGTTTTTTTAGACAAGTTCAACCGTCACTCATATTAAGTTAATACATGACACTGGTAACATAGCTTAACAACAGATTCTCATGACTCATGAAACAACTTACTGGCAGGAGTTTCTTTGATAGTTGAACTACTTTTTTCAACTACTCGTTTTAGTTTGGGAGGTGGAGGAGGCATATCTTCCAAGTCCGATGCACTACTGTAGCCTGAATATTCAATCTTCCTTTTTTTTTGATTTCCTTTTCCTAATTCCTGCTCTGAATCAGTTGTTGCTTGTTCCTTCTTTTTTTCGAATAGAATTGCCATGTCATATGAATCTAGAAATGCAAATGATGTTACTTGAGTTATCCAAGATAAATAGATCAATTTAAGTATTAACCTGTTTGCGATAAAATAAGAACAGGATGTTTGCTCCAATTCTCACTAGGAGCACTGGCTTTTTTTATACTGTGCCTTACATCATTTTTTGGCCACCAGGAAAAATACAGACCATCTTCTTCAAATATCCATGACGTTGGAACAGTAGATATTTCACCACCGGATTCCATGATTTCAATATACTGCACAACAGACCATTTATACTGCAAAAAAACAAAATTAAAACTGAGAAGGTAAACAATTATTCTCTTGTTACTATTTATTACCGCATGCATATAGCCCAGTTTTTCAAACGCACATTTTCACACTTTTTTTATTAACCTATACCTTTTCAACGTCAATTTCAGAAAAAGTAACAGCTATTTCAGAAAAAGTAAAATCAAATTCAGTAAAAGGGACTTCTATTTCAGAATAGTTAATTCAGATTCAGAAAAAGTAATTTCAATTTCATAAAAGTAAGCTCATATTCAGAATAGGCGTATTTTTACAAGCGTAGGTATATTACCCTTTAAAGAAATATTAGCGTAGATAAATGTTTTGTATCATTTCATATTATCTGTGTTTAAACTTTATGTTAATTGCATAAAAGTGGGTATAATTTTCGTAAGCTTTTAATAAAAATTAATACAAAGGTCATGGAGTGATGGCGAAATATTAACAATGCAGTAAGATGTAGGGAAAGTTTGAAGGTAATGAAATAATTTATGAACGCATATTGAATCAAGTCAAGTTGAAACAGAACAAATGGTGATGGTATGGGAAGAAGGTGTTATGCATTCCAAACGGCTACATCAAGGCCCTTTCTGTCTTAGCAGTCCCACTGGCCTCCACCCCCAATCGATTGCATATTATATTTTCCATAAACATTCGAAAATTAATCTCAAAAATAGTGTGATGTTTGATGATCGAACCCACGATCTTGGGCTCCATCTTGCGCCCATGCACCAGGATTCCTTTGTGGGGTGCCCTACAAAACAGCTAATATCATAGTAAATAAAAACCATACATCACACCGAAAAAAATTATCAAAATTTAAAAATAAAAAGCATATTATGCACCTATATTATAATAAATGCATTTACAAAAGAATAACAATAAGGTTTTTTAGTTACAAAAGATAATTTATTCACAGGGAGACCTTTAAGTCTAATTTTCTGAAATTGCTTTTACCTATTCTGAATTTGATTTTACCTTTCTGGAATTGAAGTTACCTTTTCTGTATTTGATTTTACTTTTTCTGAATTTGAATTTACTTTTTCTGAAATTGAGGTAATTTTTTCTGAATTTGACATTGAAAAGGTATAGGTATGCAAAGTGAAAAACGTAAAATTCCAAATTTTAATGAAGTAAAATCAAATACAGAAAAAGAACCTTCAATTATGTAAAGATAAATTCAAATTCAGAAAAAGGGTTAAAATTATACAGGGAAATATAATTTTTTTTTATTCATGGGATATCCATTATGAGTAATGTTGTCAGTTATGAAATAATTTACAATTTTTATACAGGTGGCCAAAAAAGTCAAATTAAAATAATATATTTGGACTATAATAATAGTTCAAACAATAAAAATTAAATTAAATTTAAAAATCCACATATTTTTTTTTGTTTTTTACCCAACTCAAAACTAAAAGATTCATCGAATTTATTCGTAACTTAAATTCCACACTGTATTTATATTCTAACAAATACTTCATTTTGGGGATTTAAAAATAAAAGCACTTATATTTTCAGTAAGTAAGTTTCACAGTTTTATTTGTACAAGTTCAATTTTATTAAAACTTTTTCTACGAACTATTGCCTTTTAAGCAAAATTAACTTAGTATAAAAATTTCTAACAACATCACTTTGTTGTGACTTTATTTTACCATAATAATTATATCTTATATATAGATATTTAATAATCACGGCTTGTATTAGTAGCAATAAATGATTCTCCAGTGCTGAACTATCTTGCATGTGATCATTTAAGCTAGTAAACAAATTCTGCACATTTTCTTGAAAAATACAATTTGCGAATTAAATTAAATTGGAATTTTTCAAATTATTACCATTAATTATTAATTGTCTACGGAAAAATGTTTCCGATTTTAGCCATACTTTAAGGACATCTTGTGGTGGGTATACTAATCCACCTTTTGACTTGTATGCTATAAGAGAATTTAATAAATTTTCTTTTGACCCCGTCAATGCAGCAATGCATATTTCACATTTAATTTTTTTCCGAATTTCTCTAACCACAAAGCCTGCAACATATGGATATAACGATATGTTCAGTACAAATGGTTGTATTAAAAATATCCATCAAGAGATAGTCATGCTCTTTAAGAGCTTCGTGAGAAGTGCTGCCGAAAGTTTTTATAAAACAGTCTTTTATAAGCCGTTTCAAACTGTCTGGAAGTTGGGTTATTGTTGGAACCCCCATGAGCCCTTATAGATGAAAAAAAGTTCAATGTGGTCTTGGCTAAGTTTGTATGTCGGACCATAATCGAGTAATTTTTCTTCAATTACAACAGAATTATATAACTGCTCGATGCTTTTTAAATCAACCCAACAAGCCAGTTTTTCGATTTGAAAATATGACTTTTTGTCCATCAACAAGTTGTAAATTTGATATGTATTCTGTGGCTTTTAATATGAATGATTTTGTATTTTTATGTTACTTTTACACTATGCTTTTTTTCCAACCTGGTGCAGTAATTGTGCGACTGTTCAATATATCAAATATTTTATTAATATACCTATCTAATAAACGTAACTGTTGCAGAGCACCCTTGAAACTGAGACAACTTTAAAATATTTTCACAAAAATCAAGTGCGTCTGCAACAGAATCGCTCAAAATCTGAGCTGCAAGTCGTACCTTCATTTCTGGTTTAAAAAAGTTAATGTGGTTTGCCCTTATTTTATTGCCTAAATGAAGACCTCCATTTTCTTGAAGATTATGAAGAGCATCTATGTAGCCCCAGCTTATTGCATTGCCTTAAAAATCAATTAAGCTTTTTTTCACCTAATGTGTTTCTGATTAATTTCAACATATTGCATGGGATCGTAAAATATACAAATATCTTTCCTGACACAGAAATGAGTTTGCAAGTTTGAAATATTCAAATTGCAACCTAATAGTTTTACCATGGATATATTTGACGCTGCTCCATCGCAAATTAAACCGACAATTCTTGCACCAGCTTCTCCAACTTCACACACATATGCACCGACAGTTTTTTTTTGTTGCCCACTCACAGATTTTAGTAAAAAGTATCTTATAGGTAGTTTCCAGGTTCCGTTTAAACACACCAACAAAAAAACAAAAGCTTCTGTGGCTTCATCCAGGCTGTCGGTTTCTAAATCTGCCCCGCAATTTACATAACCGTAATACTCTCTGAACCCGCTAACTGAAATTTCGTCGATAAATAGTGAACACACTAGGGGATGCTCAGACACTAAAACTATTCTTCTATTCTATTATTATTTTTTAATTTTTATTTATTTCATTAAATAAAGAAATATTTTTTGTGAGTTCTGATCTATTAAATAGCTAAAAATCACTATACTGTTAGCGACAGAGGAGGAAATCTCGGCAGAACTGGCAACAAACCCATCGCCATCTCATCTCATGTAGTGCCCGCAGCTGGCCTGCTGGATGTGATCGAGCGACGACGTCGACCCAAGGGCACCAACACCATGATTCCGCATACGCAAAATCCGGCATTCCAACCCGAACTGCGTGGCTTTGCAGACCATGAAATCGTGAAAGCATCGCGACTTAATAATTATTCAATACGACATCCTTTATCATATAAGAATAATCGCTTATTTAAATATTTGTTGTTGTACTTACTTCGACTATAACTTTGATTTGGATTGGATCTTGTTTTATTAGATAAATAAACTCAGTTAATACAATTCATAGAAAAATAAAAACTTAATTAGTGAAAATTTAAATTTAAAATAATCACATTAAAGCTTAAATCAGAAGTGGGATAGATCTTGGGTTTCAGCAGTGAGAATTAGGGAATAATTATTCTCAGAAGTGTTGAAAACTTAAGTCTGGAAGAACGGCCCCAGAACAGGTCGAGTTGCCAATACTTCGATCAGACAGGGATGAAGCAGAGAGTTGGCTGCAGCAGATCCAGAAAATAAAAGATGAGTTTGGTTGGTCAGACCTGAAAGTGGTGATAAGATTGGGAAATTACCTTACTAAAGATTCAAAATTGTGGTATGAAAATTGGTCTCCTGTTAAGAGAGATTGAGAAACTTTTAAAAGGGAGTTCTTGGAGGCATTTCCTCGTAAGAAAATTCTTGGCTTACTTTTATGTGAAGCAGCTAATTTTAAAAGTTTCTCATGTAATACTTATGTGTAATATGCACATCAAAAATTATTTTTGTTAAAGAGTGTGCGAGCTGCATGGTCTGTGAAAGATTTAATTGAGTTAATTATATTTAATTATATTTGGAATCTCTGAGCAGAAAACTCGTGATTCTTTGATTATGCGTGATTTCGAATCGATCTCTGATTGAATTAGTTATTTAGGAACGATTCGAAAGCCGTCGATTCCGAGTACGGAATACAATAATCAAAATCATGTGCCGATTGCGAAGCGACCTAGAATAGATCGAGAAACTGCCGTATCTGCGGCTGGTGCTAGTGCTGCTGTAAGTGCGAGGCATGAGAAAGAAATGCGAGTCTGTTTCCATTGCAACCGAGTGGGCCACATGAAACGTAATTGCCGAGCATTATTAAACGCTCATAAAACACATAATCGATTTAGAAATACAATACCTGGCTCTAAATTATTAAATCAGGTTAGTACTCCAGTTGTAACAGAACCTAAGTTGCCTCTAAAAATTGAAAATAAAAACACATGCCAATTTTGTTTTAAACAAGGTCATCTAGCCGAAAGATGTTTCATTAAAAGGGGAATTGAAGACCGTAAAAATGTAAATCTGCTAGCAGTTAATAAGAATTGTTAGGTATAGGAAGAGATTAGGTTGTAGTTGAGACACCTGAAGTGCAACTAAACGTATATTCAAGATTAAGTACACAACGTAAATAATACTCGTCAACGTAATCATATGTCACGCGATGCGATTCTTAGCATAACGGTAACTGAAAAGTATTGAAACTGCCTCTGCAAATACCCTCTCCCTTCCCATTGCTTGGTCCTGCCTCACCAGGGCCTCTCGGCCTGGATGTGTCTGCTGCTGGGTTGCGTTGGTACAGTCCAGCATTGGCTGCTGCTGTGTTGCGTTGATACGGTCCAGCATGCCCAGCATTCGGCCAGCCTGAACGCGAGACCGTCCTCGGCTCGGCTTGACTAGACGGTTGGTGTGGCAGCAACAAGCAGTACTGAAAACCCAGAATAATAAGTATGATGCAGGGGAACATGAAGTGTGGAGGGAGCAGAAGGTCAAGAGATAAGTCTGCTAGCAAAGAAAGACGTCAGGCTAATGTATGGGGACAATGGACATAGGGGTACTAGGCTTATGTGTGTGCTGCTAATGTCGAGAGACAGTAGGCTTTGGAAGAGTGCTAGTACAGAGGGGTACTAGGCTTGTATGTGTGCTAATGTATGGCGACATTAAGCTTTGGAAGTATGAGGGATACTAGGCTTGTATGTGTGCTAATGTATGGAGACATTAGGCTTTGGAAGTGTGCTAGTACATAGGGGTACTAGGCTTGTATGTGTGCTAATGTATGGAGGCATTAGGCTTTGGAAGTGTGCTAGTACATAGGGGTACTAGGCTTGTATGTGTGCTAATGTATGGAGACATTAGGCTTTGGAAGTGTGCTAATACATAGGGATACTAGGCTTGTCAAACTACGATACCTGGGTGGTTCTTCAGTTATCATCTTGGAGAACAATCCACTTCTTGAGATTTTCTACGGGAACGACTGATTTGGATTGCCGGGTACCACGCAGGTCTTGGACGAGGTATCGGTCGTTTTGTAATCGTTTAATGATCCGAAAAGGACCTTTGAATTTGGGTTGCAATTTGGTTGAGGAACTAGTTTGTAAAGTGGTAGTCTTTTTGACCATGACTAAGTCGTCATCGTTGGAAGTTTTTACTTTTCGTTTCTGATCAAAAAGTTTTTTCGAATATTCTTGATTTGTTGCGATTTTACTTGATACTTTTACCCGTAACGTAGGCAAATCAGCACGGCCCCGTTGTTTACCAACTACTTGTAGCAGTTTTGCATTCGATGGTAGCCGGGGAGTTGTGCCAATGAGGATTTTTAAGGGACTTTCCCCGGTTGTAGCATTGATCGTAGAATTAATACTGAGCTGTATTCGTGGGAGGTGTACGTCCCAGGAGTCTTCGGATTCATCATTAGCGCTGTAACATCGAAGTGATTCTAGAATGGTGTGGTTATAGCGCTCAACCTGCCCATTGGCACGAGGGGTCGCAACGGAATTTAAAATATTTATTTATTTATTTATTTATTTATTTATTTAGATACACCATCATACAGCCAAAAGGCCAAATTAAGATGGGAAAAGTTTACATAGGTGAGAACAAATAATACAATAGTTAAATTACAACAGATAAATACAGTATGTGTGTACAGGAGGTACAAAACTAATAAGATTCGGATGAATCTAGAGCTTTACAGAAATGTTTGATTTCACTAACGCTGGTATGAAATATATCCAGAGAACCCTGAACGCGGGCGTAGTTGTTACAGAGTTGGTGTAGGGGAGAAGTAATTAGAACACAAGTTCGTGGAATCGGCAGCCAAAATGTGTTGGGGTGCCGTGCTCCAAGTCTTGGTATTTTAAGGTTTATACAAGAGAGTAAATTAGGGCAATCGACACTGCCATTAATAAGCTTGAAGAGAAATATGAGGGCAAGAGTGTTACGTCGCTCTTCAAGACTGGTTTGACCGAATCTCTGAAGCAATAAACTTTCCTGATATCCGATCTCTGGATAGCTACCATCTACACGAAAGGAGAGGTATTTTAAAAACTTCCTAAGTATACGTTCAATGGTTCCGATTGAACCGAGGGTAGCAGGAGACCATACAATAGAACAGTATTCAAGCATTGGCCGAACCAATGAGTTAAATAGAGTGACCATAGTATTGTAGTCGGAAAACTCTCTGGAGTTATGGATAATAAATCCGAGGGATTTAAGAGCTCTCGAAGTCACATGTTCAATATGTGGTTTAAACGACAGTGAGGAGGTAAATGTAACCCCGAGATCAGTTACTTGATTTGTACGAGGAATAGGGGATGTATTTATCTTGTAAGGATACAAAAAAGGTGTTTTGTTACGAGTGTAGGTGACCACGGTACATTTGGAAACATTCAGATCCATTCCATTACGTGTGCACCATTCGGAGAATCTCCCCAAATCCTCCCGCAACAGGAGAGCATCTGCCATAGAGCGAATCTGCGTATATATTTTCATGTCGTCAGCGTATAGCAGGTGCTTACCCTGAACACATCAGCGACATCATCGATAAAGACCGAGAATAGTAGAGGGCCGAGTACAGAGCCTTGCGGGACACCGGAGGGAGAGTTCAGCAACCTAGACTTATGACCAGCGATCTCAACGTACTGGGAACGATCGTGCAGATAACATCGTATTAATGAAATCAGGTGGGGAGGTAGGCCATACCGCCCTAATTTCTTTACAAGAAGTTGGTGATTCAATCGATCGAAAGCCTTGCTGAAATCTGTATAGATTACATCCACTTGGATACCCTCATCCATAGATTTTGATAGGAATTGCGTGATGACTGCTAGATTCGTTGTCGTGGATCTACCTTTTAAGAAACCGTGCTGATTATGGGAAAGTCTATGAGAAATGTGTTTTATTATCAGATCGTGAATTGTAAATTCGAAGAGTTTGGATATCGTACTCAGCAAGGCAATCGGGCGATAATTCGCAACATCCCCTCTATCTCCCTTTTTGAAGACAGGAGTAATTCTAGCAATTTTCCACTGACCCGGAAAGCATGATGTAGTGAGTATCAGGTTGAATATATGTAAAATGGGAACGATTAACAAAGGAAAGCAGTCTTTCAAAAAGAATCCAGGAATGTTATCACCTCCTGTGGAGATGCTAGGTTTCAATCTACGGACAGCTTGTCTTAAGTTATCCTCGGTGAATCTAGAAGGAAACGACAGAGTAAACGAGTCCTCCTCAGAAACAGTTGAGGAGCCGGAGTCCAGGGTTGAAGTCTTTATGAAACTCTCATTGAAAAACGATTGGAATGCATCAACAATTTCCTGTTGGGACGAGAATGATTTGTTATTGTGGCTGATATTAGAGGGGACAGTGGAGGTTTTAGTTCGGTTGCTTATGTAGGACCAGAACTTATTTGGATTTCTATTAAGATCACTCTCGGTTCTCCTGACGAACATCTGGTGACTCAAACTGATGTCATCTTTCAATTGCTTACGCTGTTGCTGAAAAAGGTGATAGAACTTGCTGTTACCGGAGGACTTGTATTGTCGTAGATAAGAGTACTTTAGTTTAATACTAGTAATGATTTCTCTGCTAAACCAAGGTAGATACCTGCGTGTTTTCAGAGGTGATGTCCTGGGTATATGGGCATCAAATGCAGAGTAAATAGCAGAATAAAAATGTTCCAGAGCCTTGGTGGGATCAACGGCGTCTGTTACCGTATTCCAGGACATATTCAAAAGGTGGGAATAGAGCGTTACATAATTTCCCTTTTTGAAGTTATAGGAAAGGTGTTTATGATTACCTTGAATAGAATTCGCTGATGATACGTCATTGCATGTGAGAGATACTACGAGAGATGGATGGTGATTGTCTTCGTTAACTGGGAAATCAAGAGATCTGGTAACTCGACAGCTCCGACTGCATAGGACCAGGTCTAAAATCCTGGAATACTTGTTTAGTACAAAATTATATTGAGATAGGCCTAAAAGATCCATGAAGTTTTGCAACCTCGTGATGGTTAGATCCGAAACACCAGAAGACATAGTCACATATTTAGGAAAGTTAAAGTCTCCAATAATTAACACATCATGAGGCTCATAAGTCAGGTACACCGACTCAAGAGCCTCGAACAATACAGAAATTTGATCAGTTGCTATGAAGGGGGCGATATAGAGAACAATTATACAGATGGGATGTGAGACCTCTGTCCAAATCTCAGCACCAACGATGTTAATAGCAGAAATGGTATCAAACAACGGACTTAACTTATTCAGCCCAAGCTGCTGGACCTTAAGTTTATTATTGACCGCAAGTAGCACTCCTCCACCACGAGTCCTGTGCGTGGCATCATATGATCTATCCTGCCTAAAAACAATAAAGTCAGGTGGAAACAGTTCGCTATCACTGACTGAACCGTTGAGCCAAGTCTCTGTTATCGCGTAAATTGGAAAATTTTGCGATGCTACATAATTAAAGAAATCTATCAGGCGCGTATTCAGCCCACGAACATTCTGATGGAAAATATCACAGCTACACTCAACTGAACCAGTTGGAGCACCAACCGCCCGTATTGATTGCTACAAAGAACCCAAAATATCCCCCTTGAGAGGCTTGATGCCGAATTCTTTACAAAATGTTTGCATGGTGTGGGAAGTGAAGGCTGAACCCCGGTCTGAAATAAGTCTTGTAGGTGTTCCAAAGAGAAAAATTAGATGCTCCAATGGTCGTAGGACGTATTTGGTTTTCGTATTACGTACTGGTTCGATGAACGTAAACTTCGTGAAGCCATCCACCACGACTAGTATATGAGTATTTTGGTTGGTGGATTTGACAAAAGGACCTAGATGGTCTATATGGATTGTATCGAAAGGAATGCTGGCTTTAGGAATATGGTGGAGGAGGCCGGCTTTGGGCCCTGATTGAGTTTTGCAGTAGAGACAATTTAGGCAGGCCCCCACATATTTTTTTACAAAGGGTGACATCCCTTTAAACCAGTAATTGCGTTTAATGAGCTCAAGGGTTTTTTTGAAGGCGAAATGGCCAGCATCATCGTGGTTAAGGCGACAAATAAGCCACCTGCAGGATTTTGGAACTACCCATTTGGTTTCGTTATTTGTTTTTCGAAAAACTATGTCCCGTTTTAGAAGATAGTGGTCAAAATAGTGTTTATTTTGGCTGCATTTTGGACTCAAGAGAATTTCTTCAATTGTTTTTATGTGATCATCTTGCAGTTGCACTGCTGCGATCCACTCTTTTTCTGTCATGTTAACTATACTTGAGACCAACTGGCGTGCGGGGTTTCTGCTCAAGTAATCAACATGTTTCATTTTACTGCCCGGACGGTATTTAACTTCAAAGCAGAAATCTTGGATTTCTAACCACCACCTGGCGATTCGTGGAATCAGATCCTTTTTCTGAGCTGTTGCTCGTATAGCTGCGCAGTCTGTGAATACGGTGAAAGTTATACCAAGGAGGTATACGCGAAAGTGTTTTAGAGCGAAGACCACTGCCATTGTTTCTTGTTCGTATGAATGATATTTGCTCTCTTCGTAGGAGCATTGCTTGCTATAATAGGCTACTGGAAACCAGGTGCTATTGTGTTGTTGTAATAGTACTGCTCCCACTCCGATGCTGCTCGCATCTGTATGAAGCTCTGTGGGTAGACTGGGATCGAAGATTTTAAGGACTGGTTGACAGGTCAGCATATGTTTGAGTGTAGTTACAGCAATTGTATGTTCCTTATTCCAGGCCCAAAGGGAATGTTTGCCGAATAACTGTGTTAGAGGTTGCGCGATAAGGGCGTAGTTTTTAATGAACTTGCGGAAAAATCCGGTGAAACCCAAAAATTGTCTGACTTGTTTCCGGTTTGTGGGTATTGGGAGGTTGGAGATAGCTGTTATTTTGATTGATTCCGGGCGAATACCTTCTTGTGATATCTCTCGTCCTAAATACTTGATTGTGTCTAGGCAGAAACTACACTTTTTTAACTGTAAGGTTAGGTTATGTTTTAGCAGTAACGCCAGCATTTGCTCTAATTAGAGAAGCGCTTCCTGGGTTGATCGCGCCGGAATTAAGATGTCGTCTAAATACGGAACTATACTATCATCTTCTAATTCTTCAAGGATGTCTGACATGAATTTTTGAAATACTGCGGGAGCGTTGCAAAGACCAAAACTCATACGTAGGAATTCATATTTTCCCACTGGAGTGATGAAAGCAGTTTTTTCTATTGATTGTGGGGCCATTGGGATTTGAAAATAACCAGAATAGAGGTCCAGCGTAATGAACGTGTTGTAATTTAGTAATTTATCAATTTGGTCGTCTATTAAGGGAAAAGGTCATTTTTGTTTCACTGTGATATTGTTTAATCTGCGGTAGTCCACGCAGAGACGTAATTCCCCACTCTTCTTGGGGACCAGGATTATTGGGCTTGAATAAGGGGAAGTTGATTTTCGAATGATGTTGTGTTGTAGAAGATCAGATATAATTGTTTTCAGTTGAAGTTTCTGATTTTCGGACAAACGGTAAGGATTATACAGGGTGATTCATGAGTGACCTTACATAGACCAATGGTGATAAGCGGACTTCAAGGCGGGTCGAAAACCACAAAAGATTTTTTTTTTTTGTGTGATTGGTTAAGAAGTTACAGGGTGTTTTATGTCTCAGGTACAAAACTTTGATAGGCGATATTTCTGAAACGGCTGGAGATATTTTGTCGAAATTTACTAGGAATGGTGCATTCCGGAAACTCATCAAAACCGCATTCTGAGTTAATTAAAAATCCAGGACCGGACTTGAAATTTTTGCCCCCATGATCTTTGTTGAAAAAGTTTATTTTCTGACCGTGCTACTGAAAAACTGTCATCGAATTTGAAAAGATAAGAAAAAACTCTATAGAAATCATTCCTCAATTTGAACGGCACACCCAAACTGTCTCGAAAAAAAAATGTCAAAGTAAAGTTCTCAGTAAATTATCGTTTTCGAGCAGACATATTTTACTTAATGTTCGACTGAATTCTTTCAAATTTATTTTTTGACTTGTTTCTGTGGGAAAAATGTCAGTGTAAATTAAATGTTATCAATATTAATGTTATAAACGGTTCTCAAAATGTCCTTTACCAACTTCAATACATTTCCTGCAGCGTTTCCATAAATTTTGGTTTGCTTTTTGAATTATTTGCCTGTTGTTTCTAATTTCATCAGCAACTACCAGTATTCGCGTCCTGAGCTCCTCTCTGGTACTTACTTCCGTTTTTTAGACTTCCTGCTTCATATGGCCCCATGGGTAATAGTCTAAAACAGTGAGGTTGGGGGACCTAGGTGGTCAGGAATGAGGGCCGCCGCGTCCGAACCAACGATTGGGGTACTCATTGTGGAGATGCTCTCTGACTTGTCGAGAAAAATGCGATGGTGCCCAATCTTGCTGGAAGGAAAGAGCACGCCTGTTCACGTTCGCCTCCGCAAGCAAGCCGGGCAAAATGACTTGTAGGAAAAGTAAATAAATTTCCCCCGTGAGCCGCCCAGCAAAAAATGAGGTCCTATTAGGGTATCATTTGCAATGCCACACTGAACATTTATAGAAAATCTGTTGCGAGTTCTTCTGAAAAACAGAGCGCGGATTTTCATATGCCCATAGGTGGGAGTTTTTTTTTATTCGTTACACCATCCCGCGTGAACTGAGCTTCGATCAGTACACAAAATTCTACGCAGTCCATTCAATGGAACTTCATTGAATGGTTGAAGCCTCTGTACGCTTTGTACGTGACAGGGATGGCATCTTCTTTTTTTCAAAGTTCGCCATACTCTTGATTGAGAAATGCTCAGTGCTTGCCCAATTCTTCGCGTACTTGTACTTGGATTTACTGCCACCATCTCCACGATGTTTTGATGGCTCAGATTTTCCAATTGAGGTTCAGCATTCCTTTGAACTCAGGGAAATATGCCGTGGTTTCGAGAAAATTGGAAAACAGACGCGAAACGTTACATGGGCCGGTGTTCTTCGATTGTGATCTTCTATGGTATTCTCTCGCAGCTGCCTTGAATTTCCATTGCAGAAACCATACACAAACATAATGTCTGGTATTCGTTATTAGTGAAATGATTTGTGATTATTAGTGAAATCTGAAAATTTTGTAGTTGACACCTGATTTCCCAGTAATAAAGCTTGGCCTTCTGTTCAACTTTTTTCCCACAGAAACAAGTCAAAAAATAACTTTGAAGGAATTCAGACGAACATTAAGTAAAATATGTCTGCTCGAAAACGATAATTTACTGAGAAGTTTTACTTTGACATTTTTTTTTTTCGAGACGGCTGGGGTGTGCCGTTCAAATTGAGGAATGATTTCTATAGAGTTTTTTCTTATCTTTTCAAATTCGATAACAGTTTTTCAGTAGCACGGTCAGAAAATAAACTTTTTCAACAAAGACAATGGGGGCAAAAATTTTCAAGTCCGGTCCTGGATTTTTAATTAACTCAGAATGCGGTTTTGATGAGTTTCCGGAATGCACCATTCCTAGTAAATTTCGACAAAATATCTCCAGCCGTTTCAGAAATATCGCCTATCAAAGTTTTGTACCTGAGACATAAAACACCCTGTAACTTCTTAACCAATCACACAAAAAAAAATTCTTTTGTGGTTTTCGACCCGCCTTGAAGTCCGCTTATCACCATTGGTCTATGTAAGGTCACTCATGAATCACCCTGTACACAATGGGGCTAGGGGTAGTTACATTTATAACCATTTCTGTGCTTGAAGTTTTCCCCAGTTCCCCTAAATTGAGGGCAACGCAGTCACGATATTTATTAAGTAGCGATAGAGTTTCATTAAGATGATTGTTATCGCAAGTGATGTCGTTTGTACTTGCTTCATAAATATTACCGCAAAATGATTTTAAGCACTGAGGGTTTCCTTCCCGGAATTTTAGTTGTAGGGTAGTAGCGACACTAATAAGGAACACTCACTACCTGTGTCAATTAGGCCAACTAATTTACGGTTTTGTAAGTAAACATGTTTGTGATACAAATTCAGGCATTGTTTGGAAACATAGTTGATATTTTTCACTTGGGATCTTTTTGCTCGTTGTTTCTTTCGGCATTCGGCATCTACGTGGCCAGGAGTATTGCAAAAGTTACATACGGGTAGCTTGGGTTTTTTATAATAATTATTGAATTGTTTAAACCTATTTTGGGGACAATTAGTTTTCAGGTGCCCCGGGAGGTTACAAGTATGACATTTTATTTTAAGTTTATTTTGGGTCTGGGTAGATGTTGTTCCCGGAAAATGGTGATCGACACTGCGGCAATAAGTAAGTAAATCTTCCAAAGTAGAGTAATTATTTAATAAAGCACTTTGTTTAATGTCATTATTTGAGATGCCGTGGATAATGATATTAATGATGTCTTTCGTGCGAATTTCTCAGTTCAGTTTTTGAATTTTGCTAAGTTTAGAATTATAATAACTCACTAAGGAAGTGTGGCTGTTAGATTTATGGTTCGCGGCTTCTTGGAATAATAAACCGATCGTAGTGTAATCAACGTCAAATGTATTGCGTAGTGCAGATTTTAAACTGTTCCAATTATGAAATGTATTGTCCGAATCTAAGTACCACTGCAAAGCACGGCCTGTTAACCTTGAAATGGCGTATCGAGTGGTGTTTACGTCATCCCAGCGCGAGAAATAGGCACATTCATCTATTAATCGGATCCACTTATTTAAGGTAATATTTGAAGCAGCTGGGTCAAATGCAGGAATATTTTCCCAAGAAAATGAATCGGCACATACCTGTGATTGTTTTAGCAAACTTAATTCGTTGCGTAATACTTGAACCTGCATTTCCAGAGACAAAGGCGGCGTCAGCGATCTCTCGGAGTTACGGCTGCTAGCCGATGCCCTGACGGCGGGGACCAGAGGTGCGGTGCTGGCTCGCGCGGGATTCATATAGTTATCCATTATCAGAATATCGTGGGTCTAGTCAGCGACGATGACGATGAAGTGAGTGGGTGACGGACCACTTCTGACAACTGTTAGGTATAGAAAGAGATTAGGTTGTAGTTGAGACACCTGAAGTGCAACTAAACGTATATTCAAGATTAAGTACACAACGTAAATAATACTCGTCAACGTAATCATATGTCACGCGACGCGATTCTTAGCATAACGGTAACTGAAAAGTATTGAAACTGCCTCTGCAAATACCCTCTCCCTTCCCATTGCTTGGTCCTGCCTCACCAGGGCCTCTCGGCCTGGATGTGTCTGCTGCTGGGTTGCGTTGATACGGTCCAGCATTGGCTGCTGCTGTGTTGCGTTGATACGGTCCAGCATGCCCAGCAGAATGTTGTTCTAATAACAATCAAAGTTGATTCTCTTATTTTTATGGGACTAATTGATACAGGAGCAGACATTTCAATTACAAAATTTCAACATAAATTGGAAAAATGTGAAACGAAAATATCCGGCATTGTTCCGGGCATACTTGTGTTTGAATATAAGTTTCAAGCGAATGTCGAAATTACTGGACAACGAACCCGTTTGAATTTTGTGTTAGTACCAGCTGAATGTCTAGCCGATTTCGATGTTCTCGTTGGTTGCGACTTATTCCTGAATAATCAGCTGGCTGCGGTTACTGATTGCGATGGAACCCGTGTAGTTCGCGTAATTGTCGGGCATTCTACGCATATCGGAAAATGAACCGGTTTCTAAATACAACGCTCCTGATGAGTATTTATTTCAGGTTACTTCCTTATTGGATCAATTTTCAGATATGATTGCAACTGGTAATAATGTTTCACTAGTAAATAACACATATTTGGATTTTAATTTAGTTGACAACCACATTGTATATAGGCGACCTTACAGATTGGCTGCAAGCGAGAAAATTGAACTTGGAAAGATCGTTCAAGATTTATTAGACCATAATATTATTCGTGAGACTTGTTCCCCATATTCGAGTCCAGTTCTTATGGTAAGAAAGAAAAATAATTCTTACAGAATGGTAGTAGATTTTCGCGAAATAAATTCCCATACAGTCAAAGATCGTTACCCTATGCCGAGGATAGACGATCAATTGGACAAATTAGGTCAAGGCAAGTATTTCACTTCTTTGGACATAAATTCAGGTTTTTACCAGATACCTATTAGTCCAGACTCGATCGAGAAGACAGGTTTCGTCACTCCAGATGGTCATTATGAGTTCGTACGCATTTGGTTTGGCAAATGCTCTAGCTGTTTTCCAGAGGGCGGTAAATAAATTTTTGGGTTCCCTTAAGGATAACGTCGCTCTAGTTTATTTAGACGACATATTGATTCCGTCCAAGACTGTCCCAGAAGGGTTAGCTTCACATCAACTTGTGTTAGAAGCATTGACTAAGGCTGGCTTCTCCCTAGCATTGACGAAGGCTGGTTTCTCCCTAAACATTTCAAAATGTTTCTTTTTACAGTCAAAAATTGAATATTTAGGGCAGGAGATTTCTTCTGAGGGTATACGTCCCTGTGAAAGAAAAGTCGAATCACTTCGTAAGACTCAATCTCCGAAAAATATTAAACAGACCCGCCAGTTCATGGGCTTAGCAAGTTACTTTCGCAAGTATATTCCTGAGTTCGCTCATAGAACTGCCTGCATAACATCACTTACTAAAAACAATACTCCTTTTCTGTGGACTGGCGAACATGAGAAAGCTAAGCAATATGTTATAGATTGTTTGACTTCTGAGCCCTTATTAGTAGTCTTTGACCCTAAGCTTCCTACAGAGCTGCATACCGATGCCAGCGCCCTTGGCTGTGGTGCAGTATTACTCCAGAAATATGATGGACAAAATAAAGTCATGTCCTATTACAGTAAGCGAACTACTCCAACCGAAGCTAAGTATCATTCATACGAATTGGAAACACTAGCCATAGTAAATGCTTTGAAATTCTTCCGAGTCTATCTGGTCGGAATACATTTCACTATTGTGACAGATTGTAATTCAGTAAAAACTACTGAACGCAAAAAGGAAATTATTTCTCGAATAGCTAGGTGGTGGACGTATTTACAAGATTTTAATTACGATATTGTGTATCGCAAAGGTTCATCTTTAGGGCATGTTGACTATCTCAGTCGAAATCCTGTTTCTATACTCAGGGTATCCGCTTATGACTCATGGCTACACATCGAGCAAAAAGGTAACGCCGAAGTTAAACAGTTGCTAACATTACTGCGTGAGGGTAAACTCGATTCTAAACAGTATGTAGAGAAAAATGGGCTTTTGTGTCTATTTTAGATGATAAAACTAAGGTTGTCAGGTATTTTGTGACGAGACATAGCAGATTGGGACTGTTGCGTTTATTTCATGATGAGCAATGTCATATAGGTGTAGATAAAACTGTGGACTCGATCCTTAAACACTTTTGGTTCCCAAAGTTGAGATCATTTGACAAACACTGCCTGGTTTGTGCAGTAAAGAAAACTCGAACGGGACCACTACAGGGTCTAATTAAATTGTCAGAAAAGCCGAGTGAACCGCTACATACCTTACACATCGATTGTCTAGGCCCATTGCCAGCTGTTGATGAATACAAGCACGTATTTGTAATAATCGACGACGCATTTAGCAAATATTATAATCTTGTTCCACTGAAATCTTTAAAAGCTTCTGAAACCGAGCAGTCTTACAAAATTTTATCTCTTTGTTCGGCACTCCAAAGCTTATTGTCATGGACTTCGGCTTAAACTTTCATAATGCCAAAGTGTGCGAACTTCTAGATAAGTGGCACATAGACTAGCATTTCATTACTCCAGATGTACATAGGGCAAATGGTCAAGTAGAGCGTTATATGCGCACTATAATGAATTTAATCCGTATTGAAACGCGACTAAAAACAGGATGGCCAAACACCTTGTGGAAAATACAATTAGTATTAAATACCACTGTTCAAAAAAACGACACCAAAATCACCACTACAGGTACTGATTGGCATACAGACTAGCACACCACTCATCCAGGCAGCTCTTATTGATTTGAGCCATGATATAACCCCTGTACGCAACTTAGCTTTAGACCGTAGTCGTCTTGTTGAACGTCTGAGACCAAGAGAAGCAGACAAACTCAATTCTAAGAGACGAGATAATGTGAAATATTGCATTGGGGATTTTGTATTGCTATACGGGGCTTCCAAAATGCATGTTAGCAAAATTGATTTTGAATTCATGGGACCATATGAAATTATGTCTATTACTGATCAAGGTAGATTTGAATTAAAACGGGTCGGTAAAAATAAAATTGTCAAGGCGGCGAAAGAACAGCTTCGACCTTGGCCTACTGAGTGGAGTCTTACCTCAGATGTGAGTGACCTATTGGAAATGCTAGAAAATGATGAAGGTAATTTTAATAAATTTATTATCTGTGTATGCCTTGATTCCGGTTTTTGACAGAGCCGAAGGTGAAGTCAGCATACATCCACGTAGACGCATTGACATGAACCATAGAGAGTCATGTGAATGGAAGCGAGAGATTTCCTAAGTAAAAAAAAAATTATCGCATTATTCCTTTTTATAATAACTATTCCGATAGCTATCATCCAAGTTGAGATGATGAGAATTGTGAGTTGTGTACCATGAGAGTACCTACAACTACTATTTTTGAGTTGTGTACCATGAGAGTACATACAAGCACCATTTTTGAGTTGGGTTACCAGGAGAGTATCCACAACTATGATTAAAGAACTGTGTATCATGAGAGTACATAGCTGTGAGATAAGTTTTGTTTCTTTTGAAATATGCTACCTTGAGAACTGGCAACAAACACATCGCCGTCTCATCTCATATAGTGCCCGCAGCTGGCTTGCTGGATGCGATCGAGCGACGACGTCGACCCAAGGGTACCAACACCAACACCATGATTCACATACGCAAAATCCGGCATTCCAACCTGAACTGCGTGGCTTTGCAGACCATGAAATCGTGAATGCATCGCGACTTAATAATTATTCAATACGATATCCTTTATCATATAAGAATAATCGCTTATTTAAATATTTGTTGTTGTACTTACTTCGACTATAACTTTGATTTGGATTGGATCTTGTTTTATTAGATAAATAAACTCAATTAATACAATTCATATAAAAATAAAAACTTAATTAGTGAAAATTTAAATTTAAAATAATCACATTAAAGCTTTAAATACATATTCAAAATTACCATGAGCAATGGATAACTAATACTAAGCGGCGCCAAAAAATTGTCCGCAACTTCATCCTAACATCCCTAACTGTTAAATTTATTATTTAAAATGCTTATAAGTAACAGCGCGATAAAACATTATACAGTACCAACCCATCTATAAACACAGACCGCACGCCTATGTTACTCGCACTAATGAGCTCTGGGCTGTCACCTTGATATAAAAATGAACAAACTTTCGATGACTTTGACTCTAATCAAGCACTTCTAAATTTATGTAATATTATCGCTTTTTATCCAAGAACAAACAAAAATTTAAAAACTATGAAATATTTCTGTATATTTACGAAATAAATATTTACACGTGTCGTACTTACCTATGAAAAGTCACTCCAGGTCAGGTCAGGTCAGGTCATCTGGGACAATGAAAATGACGAAACATATAAAGGAAACATGCATAAAGGTAAATAAGTCCGTGATGGCCCTAACTAGAATTACACCAAACATAGGAGGCCCAGCCTCAAGAAAGAGAAAGATGTTATCTATGGCCGCTAGGTCTATTCTATTATACGGTGCCCCAATATAGGCGGAAGCATTGAAGTATAAGTATTACAGGGAGCGGATGGAAAGAGCTAACAGAAAGCTAGCAATGACAGTGACAGCGGCATATAGAACATCGCCAACATAGGCAATACTGGCCATTGCGGGGATGCCACCCATAGACCTCTGGGTGAGAGAGAGATTAGAGACATTAGAGAGAGAGTAGAGGAAGGGAATATAGAAAAGAGGCAAGGCAGAATACGATACGGGAGTGGCAGAGAAGATGGGATATATATGATGGCTGGGCCAGGGTGTTCATAGGTGATCTGGGTAAGCGTGGACGGAGAGAAAATGGGGTAGCACGGACCATTACCTAACACAGGCAATGACTGGACACGGGATTTTTGGTACTGGTACTGCGAGAGCATGGACACTCGGGAACATACACTTTTTATATGTCCGGAGTGGAATGAAATAAGGAGAGAGGCCAAGGAAAAGATCGGCAAAGAAATAACACAGAATACAATGTCAGCACTCCTAGTGTCCAGCGAGAAGGAATGGGAAAGTGTTACCGGAATGATAAGAAGGATCATGAAAGAGAAGGAAAAGTACGAGAGACGAATCCACGTTCTCGCTTAGAATATTCTGGCACACCCTGAAGCAATATCCAAAGGATGGTCCCGGGGTGTCGCCAACAAGAAGTAAAGGGGTGTTTTTAGTGAGTATGCCTAATAGTAGGAGAATCTCACACTACCTTATGGTGTCTATAAAAGATTTCCACCTCCACCTCTAAAAAAAAGTCATCTGGGACACCCGATATACTAACTTGGCAGCCCGTTGATGCAGCAATCTATTTCTGTTTTGGTATGAATGGAACTATAAGTAGAAAAAGATCTCTCAGTCGAGGCTGATGTAGCTGGGCACTGTAATATTGCTGTAGCTACTTTAGATAAAGAGGTAGACAGACCCACATATACGAGTATTCCCTGTCACCAAGTAATATGGCTTATAATGGTTCCATCAGATCTTTTTGCTAAGCTTTCGCTAACAAATGGTTGACTCCAAAACCCTGCGTTACTGCGATATAGAGCTACATCTGAAATTACATCGTTGTCGTTGTCCAACTGTGTCTGTAGCATGCGTCGTGACAACTGACAAATGAAATTAACCGCATCAATACTTTCAGTAGCTGAAAGAAACTTTCCCTTTGACCGTGGGTCAAGAAGATGTGCAGCTTTATGCAAGTTTACTATAGCCATTTGTTTTCCTACCTCAAGAGCTTCTTTTACTTGCGTTAATATTCTTGGTTCCAATTCATCAAAAGTTTGTAGTTTTTCATCAAAAGCGCTGCGGATTTCAAAAAATTCCTGATAAACAAAGTTAATCCGACATTTGTCGGATTCTAAAATTACAATCCATTTGAATATGGGTTCAAAGAGAGAATGGACTTGCTTGATTCTTAACCAGAACTTTTGATTACGTAAAAGTTTTATGACAATCTCTGATCCGAGGGTAGCGGCCAATTCTGCAGAAATAGCCTAACTTTGCAATGGTTCTTTGTTAGCTATAGCTATCATGTCTAATGAAATTACAAAAGATCCCCATCTACTTGAAACTGGCAATTTTAAAGTTTTTACAGATCCCAATTCCTCTTGAAAGTTTTTCAAGTGAGCGTTTATTAGCTGAGAGTTTCTGATATTATTTATAATAGCTTTCACTTCAGTTTCCAAGAGTGAAAACATTTCTGAGTGAAAACATTTCTATTTGCATAATATCTTTAATTAGCAAATTGAGCACATGAGCTGAGCATCCGTAACAAGAAATTGGTTGATAATCAGAAAATTCTTCTTCAATTTTTTTCCATGCATTTTTGATATTTTTGACATTGTCTCTGACAACTGCAATTATTATCTTTTCAATTTCCACTTCATTAATCTGCATAATACTTGTCATGTATTCAACTGTGTATTTATTGAGGCTGATCAATTATTTTATAAACAACAGGTTCTTTCCATTGAGCACCAAATTGCTTTTCCATAAGGTTTGCTAATGACTTTTTTCTTAGCGGATATGCCTCTTTGTGAAATTGTTTTTTCGGTCAAATCCGTTTCAATGATATCCCTGGCTTTTGGTTCTATAATTTTGGAAAAACTCTACTCTAGTCCGAAATCTAAAATGCTGAAAGCACAGAATGTAACTTTTCCATTTCTTTTTCAAATTTATAACCTTCATATCAGAGATGCCAGTATTTTTTCGAGTTTTGAGTTTTTTTCCAAGTCTTTTATGTTATAGAGGTTCCAGCCATCTTCGTTAGTACCACCCAGTATTTTTACCTTCCCATGTTTTTTTGTAAGTATCTTTATCATATTGTGTTTTGGAGATTAGCGTGTGATTTTTCCTCAGTTCTTTTTCAACACGACCGAAGACTCTGTCGGCCGGTAAAACAGAATGTCCTCGAACAGGAAAGGTTAAGCAGATTTCCAAGACACTGGGAGACGCTTTAAATTAGTATAGAGTATGAATTAAGTAACACAATATTCAAGTGCTCCAATAGAGCCTGGTTTGCATTTTTATTTAAATTCTGGGTATTTTTGGCTACTTGTCCTAGTTCAGCAGTATTTTGTGTGGTACTGCTTTTGATATATTTAGCGTAATTTATAGCAAGACTATTGAATGGCTGCAAACCACAGGTACGAAATCCATTCGCTAGAATTTCTTTGGTGACTATTTTATTCAAGACTCTATCTAAAAGTGGAGCAAAATTTTCTTTTTTCAGCTTATCTTTTGAATGTTCAATTTTCCACTTGAGAATTTCTTTTTTCCAAGTGTTCTTTAAAGCATGAAAGACCGCTACATCCATTGGCTGTAATATGTGGGTAGCATTGGGATATAATGATATTAAAATTATTCCATTAGTGTTACAAATTTCACTCAAGTGGATTGTTAAATGAGAAGTATGCCCATCAACAAATAAGGCGATAGGAAAAGTTATCTCATTTTTCTTCATCCAAGGATAAAATATGTTGATGATATACATAAAAAAGGTTTCCCCCGTCATCCATCCATTTTCGCTTTTGCCTATACCCCAATCAGAGGGTACAGAATTACTTGAATATGATGGTATTCTTTCGTAAGAAAAGACAATCATAGGAGGAGCCAACTGTCCTGCAGCATTACCAGCAATTAGTGCTGTTAAACACTTCTTTTCGTCACCACTTCTACTGTAAACAGCTTTTTCTCCTTTTTTGCCAGAACTTTGGAACCCTTAGGGTTTAAGAAGAAAGCAGTTTCATCCATGTTATAAACTCTAGAAGCATCTTCTAAAAGTGTGTAATATTCATTTTCTTTCAAGTAGGATTCTACTTCATTAAACCATCCTTTTATATTTCTTTCGCTTACGTTGGCCCTACTTGTTGTTAAATTTTGACATATACGCTCACTTATTATTGGGTGCCGCTTCAAAAATGATTCGTACCAGTGTCTTCCTGGTCTTCCATCTCTAAAGGTGCTTTGACGGTTCATTTTTTTTATAATCATTTGCACGCTTATAGTACACGTATCATAATCGCACTGCATTTTTTTCGTTTTGATAGGTAGATACGATCGCTTCGACCTCCAACTTTAAACTAACTCTTTCCGATACGATTGCGAGTCTCTATTAAAAGGCACAAATGGAAATGTGAACGTATTTTAATGTAGACCGTATATGAAAGGAAAAGTGAACAATCGTAAATAATATGAATATAAAATGATCCGTCCTCCGGCGTGAGCTAGATCAAACTGCCAGTCTTTTCTTTTTTCCTCCGTGATTGATTCGTCCGCAGCAAGCGACTTTACCCACCTCCGCCGGCTGGTACCGCGCGGAAGTCCCTGCCTGCCTACGAGCGTTCACGTCGTTCAATGAGCCAGGCCGTTGACCTATCTTTAGCGCGTACACTATTCAAGTTGAATGTTTCATTCGTTCTCGATTCATATTGTTTGTTTGGCTCGCTCGTCTAAGTCGATGGCCTTGACCCAACCTGCTTTCTCCGGTGATGTCAGTGACCTTAGTTTCTACAGCTGCTACTCGCGTATTACCTACCTACTGCCAGATCCGTATTAGTTATAATTTCCACACGTTTTCTTCTAGACCCTATAACTCCCTTATTATACATTACCGGCGGATAAGATTTATACCACGATGTTCCTAGTGAGTAGGCCTATCGCGTGGTATACATATATAGTATGTGGGAGTGCGAGTGGCCGATGTTCTTAACATTTACCAAAAAAAGTAAAAAATAAAAAAAATTAAAATAATAATAATAATAAATAGATGAATGATTAAGTAAATAAAAATTAAAGAAATAGTGAAGAAAAGTAAAATTATTCAGTTTAAGATAATGATGTAATTTTCTTGTATAATTTATACTTTATGTATATTGATTGACATGTTAAAGCTACAACTTCTGTGACATTGTTGCATTCCAGTACAAAAGTCTGTGACTAATGAGGTCTCATTAAACCCCGAGGTCGTATCACCACCACCACCACCAGTATTTTGCCCACACATCCTCTTCAGAAAAGGTCTCATATACTGTACATCCCAAAGACCAAATGTCCGAGTAAATTGTGGCTGTTCCCTTAAATAAAATAATTTACGGAGCTATGTAGACTACGGTTCCTGTAATTGAGCCGACAACAGTTCTATACTGTGTGGCCATGTTTTTTAGCTTGGCTAATCCCAGATCGCAGAACTTCATAACTAAATTTTCGCTCACCAAAACATTATCAGATTTAAGATCTTGATGTATTATTGGGTTCATCTGTCCATGCAGATAATTAACTGCCTGACATACCTAAAGCAAAAGTTTATTTTGACTTTGATTGTTTAAATTATACCTTTTTTTTCATCAAAAGAAAGTCACCTAGGCTATCATCTTTAACTAGTTCGAAAATTATGTGGGATTGTCTATTTTCAAGACATATACCCATAATTTGTATTATATGACGGTGTTTTATGGTCTCTAAGAGTTTTATTTCTCTTAGTTCGATTTCTGTTAATTTTCCGGTCTTGAAACTTTTCACTGCCACTTGTGTTACGAGCCAAGAAGCTTCTCTCACTATTCCTTGGGATCCCGCACCTAGTATTTTCTCAGAGAATTTGATATCTTTTCTATCAACAATTGGTAGCAAAGTATTTGATAATACAGGAAATTAATCTATTGCACTAGCAGTAACAGGTGAGATGACTGAAGTTCTTGGCATATGAACTTGTTCTAATTTTTCTGATTCGACACTGTAAGTAACGACTCCATTCTCTTCAATTCTAGCAATTTGAAAGTTAAAATCTGTTGGATCGAAATGTTCATAAGCCGTACCAGACGGTCCTTGCAGAAAGCAAATTTTTTCTATACTTCATCTTTGTCTTTGAAAGACAAAAATCTCTCCACTGTATTTTGACGTACAGATATCAGCATAATAAACTGCAACAGCTTGTTCATTATGTTCTTCTGTGGTTTTAGTCATCGAATCTTCAGTAAAAACTGAAGTTTCCATTTCAACTACCGGTTCAGTGTTATTATTATTATTTATTTATCTATCTTTCTCAGTTTTTACACTGGGTCTATACAATACAAGATAGATATGTGTATAGTACACATATACACACAATATCTCTATTCCTTGGGAAAGAACTTCATCCTATCCCAAGGACAAGAATTTTCGGACTATATGGCATGTTTGAAGAATTACTGCCTTTTGGATGGTAATTAAGAGTCCGCTCGATAAGTCGATTTTCTTCAGGTGGTTGTGAAAGTTTCTGGATATCATGCCAGTGACGGAGATGACTATAGGTACTATATTGATGTTTTTCAATCCCCATATGCGTTTAACCTCTATCGCAAGATTTTCATACTTTCTAATTTTTTCAGTTTCTGTTTTTTCTATGTTGGAGGATAGTGGGCAAGCTATGTCTATTATCACTCCATATTCTCTTTTTTTATCTATAAACAGTATGTCAGGGCGATTAAAATCGACCGTTTTATCGGTAATTATAGGTCGATCCCAATATAACAGCTTTTCACGTGACTCCAGCACAGGCGCTGGTGTATATTTATAATAATGGTTCTGGGTTTCTAATTAATTCATGTTTCAATGCCAACTGACTGTGGATTAGCTTCGCTACCTAATTATGCCTACATATATATGCATTATTGGAGAGAACTGGACACCCTGCTGTTATGTGCTCAATGGTCTCGTTTTGTGTGCCACACTTTCTGCATACATCTTGGACCGGAAACTTTAATATATGCCTTTCATAATTACGTGTATGCATGATGGAATCCTGTATTGCAACAATAAAACCTTCTGTTTCTGGATATAAATTGGCTTTATTCAACCATTTCAACGACCCCTCCTTGTCTATCGTTACACTATTGAGAACCTTAGGGTATTTGCCGTGAAGTACTTTCTGCTGCCATAAGGTCTGCCTTTTGGTCTCACCATTCAATGTTATTTGTCTCGCACCCTTGACAAGATCAAGCTGTGTATATCCTATATCGCTTCTCGCCGCAGCTTGCACCAAAGGATCTTCTGAAGCGAGTAAATATTCTCTCAAGGCAAGCTCCTGTTTTCTGCAAAGATTGTAAATATTAATAAGGCCTCTTCCTCCTTGTCGTCTAGGTAAATATAATCTCTCGACCGCTGAATGTGGATGATGACACCTGAACTTAGTTAACAATCGTCGAGTGAGTCTATCCAATTCTCTGAGATTATTATTATTATTATTATTATTATTATAGTCCTTCATTTAGCAAAAAATTGCTATTGTCTTACAGAATCATTTTTAAATAACACAAATACAAACCTACACTTAAACATAATACAACATCAGTCTTCAGTTTTTGTTCCCTCAACATACCCCACAAGACAGCAAAGACCCCAGAGCATCCATTATACCACACTCTCACCCTTCGTCCCCGTAAGCAGCAAGTGGTTCTTTAATGAATGTTTAAATTTATGAACTTCCTTTCCATGTTTAACATTATCTAGTATTTTATTATACAACGTGATTCTTTTAAGGCACCCATTAAAATATTTTCCACTTCTAATTATTGAGTTAGAGATCTAAAACTTGTAACCTAGGTAACATAAACAATTACGAGTCAAAATGAAAATATTTAAAAATGGCGAAAGAATATGCCATGTTTGTTTTTTTGAATGGGACCCATACATTATTGCATTTTCAGATTGTCTGAGAAAATGTAATAACAAGGGTGCTTATTGTTGCAGTTTAAATAGAGTAGGCGATGAGTTACAAACAAGGTCTCGTTCCTCGACCTTGGCCTGCCGGCGGCGTCGGGCCTTCGGCCCTCCATGACGGGCCTTCGGCCCGGTTTGTCAGTAGATCCCCGTCAAAGTTAGAATTTTTCATGTTTTTTTCGTGTTACCTTTTTTTCTATGTCGCTACACGGCACTGTGATCAGTAGATTCCGCGTCGTAGTTAAAATCTGCCATTCATCTCTTTTTGTGTTATTTTTTTCTATATCGCTCCTGAAGGACCAATATGGGAAGTTCCGAGCCCGCGCGTAGAAGTTAGATTCGCGTCAAAGTTAGTCACGCCTTAGTTTGACAGTTCAAGTTGGTCGTAAAAGAGAGAACAGGTCGCGAGAAGCATGGAATTTTTTTTGAAAGCTGTCAAATATGTCAATGCGGTCTGTGGAATCAACAAAATGAGTTTTGTTGAAATGAGAAACAATTTTTTTAAATGCTCTTGATTTTGACATTTAAAAAATGACAGTTTTAATTTTAATTTCGCAATTTTCTCAAATGAGAGTCGTAGCCTGAAGTCTCTTCGTTACGCCAAAATTAATAGATGGTCGCCATTTTGATTTTCAAAATTAAAAAAAATTATTTCGTGTGTTCGAAACATCCATTTTCATCATAATTATTGTCATTTAATTCGTTATTTGGACGCCATTTTCACCGGAACTATGCACGAAAACGAAAAAAGCTCTTCGGTTCTAATTTTGCAATTATTTCATGATGCCCTTTTGTGAATTTCAGCCGTTTTTATTTTGGGTCATTATTTCTCAAAAAAACGAAGGGGCACCCTTTCAATTATTTTCGCCACAAATTGATGTGCCATTTTCTCCGAAACGGTGCAAATTTTAGACGGACGTTTTTTTTAGGTCGACAGACATCGTCGGTAAGAAGCGTAACGTCAAATTGCGTTCGCGAAATTTTTCAAAATGGCCGCTACAGACGCTTTTGAAAATTTGAAAAAAAATTTTTTGAAAATCGACTTTGACGGCTTACAGCTGGCAGACGGTTGCCGCGACTGAGACAAAATTTTCCATTTTTCGAAGAGCAATTTCTTGGCTGTACGCCGATACCATTGCGATGTTCCCCCTATCTAAGAAACCAAAGTTACGATAAAAAATGTGCGAGCGAAACAAAAACCCGTTCAAAATTTTCACGATTTACGAGCTAAATCACTTTAAAATCACTGAAAATCAGCCATATTTCGAAAAAAAATTTCTCGGCCATTTTTGCACTCAGGGACTCGGGGATTGTTTCTGCGGGATAGCGAAAGAGCTGTTCTGTCGGAATTTTCAATTTTCGTCGCTTAAATTTTCAAAATGGCGGCGCTGTGGTTTTTAGAAAATGGCCGATTTTTGATGGTGATTTTTCGACTTTGGCGTTCAAAAAGTCCCAGTTTAGATTTTTTTTCGAGTTTTTTTCAAAACCACGTACTAAATAATGGTAATGCCTTTATTTTGACACTTCAAAAAAAAAATTGGATCGAGACTTTTAACGTCACTACGATTTTTGTTGTTGGAAAAATTACTCTTATTCGGAGTTTTCAAGTTTGACATTTTTTAAGTGACATTTTCGAATTCGCTGTTATTTTTTCACCATAACCAGAAGAGAATCGCATGTAATTCCTTTATTTTGACACCGCCAAAAATAGTTCAATCACGATTTATACCGTCACTATAATGACATTTGGTAAAAAGAAAAAGTTTTTTTCTCAATATTCATGAATTTGACGTTTTAAAAAAATGACAGTTGCATTTATCCGGGATAGCTCTTGCACCAATATGTTATTGCTGCACATTTCACCTTTACGACGATACCAAAATCTGGCCGCCATCTTGATCCTTCGATTTTAATTAAGTTTTTTCGTGTGCAAAAACTCGCGTTTTTTCAACTTTTCGATTTTGACGTTTCAAATGTGACAGTTCGATTTGGTTTTCGGAAATATTTTACCGGATTGTAGTGACCGGGAGTCTTTTCGTTACGTTAAAAATACAAAATGGCCGCCATCTTGATTCTTCGAATCGGAAAAAATTATTTCCTTCGGTGGCGTTTACGAAATTTCCGCATACGTAATATGACATTAAGTACGTTCTTTACTCTATTTTTCACGATGAATTTTTCAAATTTTGAAAATAATTATCAGTCCAAATTATTAGTGAAAAACTAATTGTACATCGTAATTAATTGTAAAAACAATTATTTACAAAATGCATAAGAAAAAACAGAAATTAATGCATTTTCCGAACAGGAACCGCGCATTCATCATGATTACCTATTTATACCCACCGGACCATTATAATTATTATACTAGCGGGCGAACGAAGCGACCGAGCCAGCGTCCGGCAGGTGAAGACTCGAGCCGTGCCCGGTGAATCGCCGGAACGTATTATCGAAAATTTCAAAAAAAAATTCATATCTTCGTTATTAAATGACCAATGTGGATAATTTTTTCACAATCATTTACGTTAATTAATTGTCGTTGCGACTGTCTTTTTAATTTTTCCAATCGTGCATAAAGAAGAAGACAAAAAAAATAACAAAGAATTAATTTTTCGATTTTTTAATGAAAATAAAAGTGTAAGCTAATTTTCGAGCAGCGAGGAAAATTTTTATTTTTCGTTTAAAGTACCAACATAATCGAGATCAAATGAAGCCGAAACTTCAAATTATGTGTTGAAGAAAAAAAAAATGTAAAAAGAATTCACGATCAAGAAAATACAGGGAGATACAAATGACCGAGCGGTAAATAGTCGAAATGACCCACCGAAGTTTTTCCTGATTTTGACAATTTTCCAACGGTTTAGGAAAAAAACTATATCTATCTTTTTTGTAGATAAAGGACGTCTCTATCATAGAGCTTTGTTATTTTTTCGATCGGTCGACAATATTTCGAAAAAAATTCAAAAGCATGCGTTAAATAGTAGCATTTGATCAATTGTTGTTTTAAAGAAACGATTCCCGCTCAAAAACCGGGAATTTTTCCGAAAAATGTTTCGTATAATAAAATAGCATTTAAAGAACTATTCAAAAAAGGTCTGATTCGATTTTTCTCTAGGATGCACCGTTTTCGAATAAAAAATTTTTTTGTGATTTTTTGAAAAAATGACAGACTTTTTTGTTTTTTTAATAAGTCGGTTTTGGCGACATTTCACGTAAAAATCATTATTATCTTTTTTGTAGGCAACGAACGGCTCTATCTCACTGTTTTGTTGTTTTTTCGATTGGTCGAATAAATTTTTAAAAAAATTCGAAAATATGCGAAAATAGTATGTTCCATTTTTTGAGGGCCGATTACCGCTCACTTAATTATTTTTTCGAAAAACGATCTTTACAAAGTTTGTACGTCCATTCTTTCCCTAAGTAACTGCAGTAGCAGAATCTCTCCGCGATGTACCGTTACCGAGAAAAAGTCCTATATGTGGGACGTTGCAAAAAAAAGTACGGCCCTGAAAGAGGGCCTTAAAATTCTCGGATCCGGCCCATTTTCAATAGGTCGTATTTGGGGGTCCAGAGCTGCGTCCCCACCAAGTTTCATCCCGATTGATGCAATTTTCGGACACTTAGAGTGTTTCCTAGGTCGTTCCCGAAAAAACCCGAAATTCCCGAAAAAAAGACACTTCCCGGTAACGGATCCCGCTTATTTTCAATAGGCATCGTGGGACTGTGCGCCTCTTCAATCGAGCCAAATTTCAGGTCTCTACGACGAAAAATGGCGCCTCTAGAGTGTTTCCTAGGATTTTGTGACAGACCGAGCGACACCACTTTCATTCGCACACGGCGCATATAGTTCCTCGAACATCGGCTACGCCGGTCTCGGAACAACAAGTGAAAATCGCAATTTTCCAACTTTGAAGTTATTTACAACGAAAATGGGTCAAGATATCTGAAAACGGTGTACATGTCCCTATCTTAACTTTTCTTCTGCTTTGCTACTGCATAGTTGCAATGTTTATACAGGGTGAACAAAAATCTGATAATTTTCACCATCCTGTATAAACATTTCAGCTCCATAATAGGATACCTCTTTAAAAGCTAAAATAGGGACATGTAATCAGTTTTCTGATATCTTGAGCCGTTATTGTTGGAAATGGCTTCAAAGTTGAAAAATTGCGATTTTCACTTGTTTGTAACTCATCGCCTACTCTATTTAAACTGCAACTAGAAGTACCATTGTTATTACATTTTTTCAGACAATCTGAAAATGCAATAATATATGGTGTGTCCCAATCATCATAGAAAAAATATCTTTGATATTTTTATAATAAAACAGTTCAAAACTCACTTGAAGAACTATTTATCTTTAACCGGGCATCCACACGCTGGCCCAACTATTTGGCGAGACATTCACCGAAACATTCACCGAATCATTCACCGAGTCATTCGTGTACAAACTTGCCGTCCACACGTTGGCGATTGCAGTTGGCTTCAGGCTTGGTCGAACTACAGGCGAACGACCATTTTTTGGTATTGGTATTGGTATTTTAACTAAATGTGAGAGATGGTTTATTAGGTCCCAAACACTGAAGCCAGCGGGCTTATTGTATTTCTCACATTTAGATTCTCCTTGATTAGAAGAGCTCCGTTCCTTTGACAAGGTTTAGCAGCCCGCTAACCAAGGTTTTTTCCGCTAGATGGCTCCCGGGACTGATTGGTCCCAGGACCGCATAGCGTGTTCGTGCGAGTGCTGGACACTCGAATATCACGTGAGAAGCTGTCTCGTCTTCTTCATTGCAGAGTCTACAAATTGGGTCTTCTCTGTATATCCCCAGTTTATGTAGGTGTACTCTTAGGTGGCAGTGTCCTGTGAGAAGACCCACCACCGTTCTGATCTGCATTCTATTTAGTTGCAGTATCTGTCTGGCAAGGTTTTGAGAGGGCTCCTTGATCATCACCTTACCATGTTTGTTTCCTGTTGTACGGTTCCAGTGTGCTCTATGTTGTGTTCTTATCCACTGAGCCACCGCCCCGCGTACAGTGTTCTTTGGGATGCCAAACACTGGTTCGGGCCCAGTGTAGTTTATCCCAGCGCCTTTCTTGGCTAGTTGATCTGCAGCCTCATTACCAGGCGTCCCACGGTGACCCGGAACCCAAACTAGTGTCACCACGTTACACCTGGCTAAGTCAATGAGGTCTTGCAGGCATTCCCAGACCAGTTTTGATCTGATTTCATAAGCTGCAAGGGCTTTCAGGCTAGCCTGACTGTCGGAGAGGATGTAGATTTCCCTACCTCGATAGTTCCTTCTGGTATTCTCTCCAACGCATAGCCTAATTGCATTTATTTCGGCCTGGAAGATGCTGGCATGAGTCCCCAGTGGCACGTAAATATTGCATCCGGGGACCACCCCATGCACTCCAGCTCCGGTACCTGTCCCTGTCTTTGAACCGTCAGGCGAACGACCATAGGGAATTGATAATGGAAGATATCGAGATTATTGCAGCTACGACAGTGGCGGCTCTAGCTATCTTGAACTATGTCACGGTAGCAAACACCGTGGTTAAAAATAAAAAGCCTCGACGAAAAAGAAGATGGTGGATGACGTCAATGCATCGAAACAGAATAGAGTAAGTACCTACCTGTTTTTTTGTTGGGTTTTCTAATAATTACTTATTATAATTAATAATTAGGTAACCTGCTGTGGTACACCGCCGCCATAAAAGACGTTAAACACAGAAATAACAGATATAACTATTTTGCTCTAGTATTACAAAATAGTTTCGTTAAAAAAATGAATAATATCAAGGAAAAATACTTGACAGATAGATTTTTTATCATTTTTAGGTTTAATTAGAATGTTATTATGCAGGGTGTTTCATTAATCAGTGCAGAAAATTCAACTGGAGAGTCCTTGCTGAATTTTAGGGGGATTTGTCATAAAAAAATTTCTTAAAGCCTCCCCTAAGAAGTAACAGCCCCTTAAAGTAGGGTAAAAAATTCACATTTATTGATTTTTTTCTTGAAATGACTTGAAATAAAAAAAAAAACGGCTAGGTATTCGAACACTACTACCAGGAAGCCTCCATAATTACATAATTTTATCCACCCTTGTTCTCTGAAAGGGTGTGAATCATACTACCCCTAAAAAATTTTTTTACAGAACTTTTTTCCTAATAATTTTTTTTTATCTTTAAATTCACACTTTGGAGGGCCAGTTCAATTGAAAAAAATTTGTCTCTTAAAAATTTCACGGAAACTCAATACTTTTCCACTAAAGAAATAAAATAAGCGGACTTACATAAATTATAACTCACAAAAAAGATAATAAACAATAAACAAATCATATTTAACTAAACTAACAATACTTTGTTTAAGACAGCAGTGCTCAAAATGGACACCATTTTCTTGGATACATGCCCTTCGAGATGCTCCTATTTTATATCTTTAGTGATCTTCAGTGGAAAATTATTGAGTTTCCGGGAAATGTTTAAGAGACAAATTTCTTTTCAATTGAACTGGCCCTCCAAAGTGTGAGTTGAAAGATAAAAAAAAATTATTAGGAAAAAAGTACTGGAAAAAAACAACTTTTAGGAGTAGTATGATTCACACCCTTGTAGAGAACAAGGGTGGATAAAATTATGTAATTATGGAGGCTTCCTGGTAACTAGTAGTGTTCGAATACCTAGCCGTCTTTTTTTTTATTTCAAGTCATTTCAGAAAAAAGTCAATAATAAATGTGAATTTTTTACCCTACTTTGAGGGGATGTAACTTCTTAGGGGAGACTTTAAGATTTTTTTTATGACAGACCCCATTAAAATTCAGCAAGGAATCTCCAGTTGAGTTTTCTGCACTGATTAATGAAACACCCTGTATAGTAGCGTCTATGAGTCGGAAAAAACCCGAGATTTCCTAATTTTTAGACGCAACGAAACAATTTTACCTCCCCCCCTCTGTCTTCGAGGGTGCTGAACACGATGGCGTAGGGCAAATAATTGATTTTTCAGGTTGCCTTGTTCACCTCCTTTTGGTCAAAAACCACCCCTTTTTTTAAAATCTCCGTTCTAATGACCCCTGGTCGGAAAAAACGAGTGCAACTCGCTTCTGGGGATGCCCTGTACCTAATAACCGCCCGTCATCCTACGCCCACCCACTTGGCCAAGAACCACCCTCCAAGGGTTAAAAATGTTTTTTTTTTTCCTTATAATTCTGGATTCCCTCGTTTTCGAGGATGCTAAGCACGATGGTAGTCACCTTATACCTCTACCACCCGTTTTCATCCCTCCAAATCCAGGAAAACACCCTCCAAGGAGTTTGAAAATGGTTTTTCTATTAACCGGGCAGCCTGCCGCATTTCCCCGTTTTCAAGGGTGCTGAACACGATGGTCACTATCTTAGACCTCCACCACCCCCCTAAATTGACAAAACCACCTCCAAGGGGGTTGAATGATTATTTTTTGTAATCGGGAATGTTTGAAATGTTATTTTGTATCACAATTTACCGTGTTTTCTATTGAGAAAAATATGGAGACAACGTTTCTGTTACTCTTACGTCACGAAATAATAATTTGAGTTATGAAGGTCTTCCCAAGTGCTTTAAAAAGTATTTTCACAAAAATGTATCGGACTTTCGTTATTTAACCTCAAATACGTACGCGTTCGAGTACTACTAAAAAAAATTTTTTGGTGGGAACTTTTTTTTCCGAGAAAAAAGTATAGTTTTGAAATTCTTTATAATAAGCAGTTTCACAACATGCATTTTTTGATGAAAAAGGAACATTTTCAATCATTTAATAACTTAAAAATATTGACTTATAAAAAGCTTCATAGATTATATGTATTTTGCTTAGATTTGGTTCTTTTATCGATTCTCGGGGTTAATTAATAATTCAGCCACCTCAAGGGGTGGCTGAATTATTTTATTAAATTAATAATTATATTGTCCACCCCTAACGTAAAAGCGCAAGACGGCACTTAGGTCACTTTTATTATTATTTGAGGCACCCTCGACTACTTACAATTTTCACGCTAATCGATGAAGGTTTAAACTTTTCTGAGGGAAAACCCTTCAGTGACTGCATTATTTGGTAGTAATAAGGAGCTCCTTTAACCCCTTAATTTCGGTATAATTAAATTATTAAGTCCAATGGCGTCTAGGGGGCACCCACACCAATGTTATTATAAGTAATGACTAAAAATAAAACTTCCACTTGACTTTTCTTCGTACTTTGATTGGTTTTTGAAAAAAAAAATAGAATTCACTTAATTGCAAATCCCAGGACCAACCAAGAAACATGGGGAAAAATTCGTTTAGTGGATGTTAAGAAATGCGCTTAATTTTTTATTATTTTTTTTTTCATTAATATGTAATAAAGAATAATAAAGAAAATTATATTTCGAAAGGAAAATTTTCCGCATGTTTCTTGTGTGGTCAAGGGATATGCAATTTAGTGGATTTTATTAGTTTTTTCAAAAACTAATCAAGATACCAAAAAAATCAAGACACAAAAAAGTTGTATTATAGTTGTTCAATCTAAAAAATATAAATATTTGAAAAACGTCATGACTTGCGTGGCCAAGTGGTTCTCCGCTGGCCCACGAAGCCATAGATCGCGAGTTCGAAACTCACCTCGGCCCGCTTTACTTGTCAGATTCATTTTCGAATGTCTGTGAAAAGTAAAACAAGCGATCGAACGTTTAAAAGGCAAATATATGATTTAAAGTGTGTGTGGCTAAAGAGTTCGTGCTCAAAGCCAAATTACCAGAGTGGAGCGACTATGTCTTACCTACACAGTTAAGACCGATGCTCCCTCTTTAAAAAAAAAAAAAAAAATTTGAAAAACGTCAGTGTCGAAATTATTCTTTACAATAATATTGGTAAGGGTGTCCTCCTGGACACCACTGGACTTGATAATTTTAATATACTTATGGTTAAAGGACCTCCTAATTACTACAAATAACACTGCCAAATTTCAACAATATTGGCAAAACAATGTTTGAGATATTTACGAAAAAGGGATTTCAAATAAAAGTTTAACAACCTCTGTTTCTTGAAAACGAAGCATTGGCGGATCCATATTAATAGGAAATTTTAATTTTAAAGTCAATCAAACAATCGGTTGTTAAATTTGTTAAATTTATTATACATACTTAATTAACTTACTTAATTTGAAAAATATCAAAAATGCAGAGCTTTTATGAGGGCGCATTTTGAGTTTTAAGGATCCTTGAATAACTCGGTATAATTTGCTGAAAATATCTGACGTAAAAATTTTTTTTGTATAAAAATAACTACCTTTACTAGGCTACGTGTTACCTAAATTTAAATAAGAAGCAATACATCTTTTATAGGCATAACATGGAGGAATTCTTAAGTGAGATGTTACGCGAACCGTCAGGTGAATTCGAGAATTTTTGCAGGATGTCTTCACCTGACTTTGAATATCTGCTGCATGAAATAGGACCACGAATTGCAAAAGCTGATACTGATTGGAGGAAATCTATACCAGCAAAAATTCGTTTAGCTGTTACTCTGAGATTTCTAGCTACTGGTGACAGCTACAGAAGCTTACATTATCTATTTAAAATCTCAAGCCAGATCATATCACAAATCATACCTGAAGTATGCGAGGCCATCAATGATGTTCTGAAAGATCGAGTAAAGGTAAGTCACAGTTCTGGTTCAATTTATTATTATTATATTGTCAGTGACAGGAATAGGTATGGGTATCCCATCGTATAGCATTCTCGCGAAAAGTACACTTTATAATAATTATTTTAGAGTATTTTATTCGCGACACATTCATGAATAATTTAATTCTCTATAATCTGGTCTAATCAGCATGTTTGTAGTGAGCTTAATTAATCGTGCAGTCGCGAAAAACTAATTAAGCAACAAAAAAATCTTATTTTTTTATATCAGTAGATTCTAAACATCAATAGAAATCCGCCTGTGAAATTAGAAATTGAAAATTTATAAAGCAAATGTTGAAAGGTACAAAAGATGGTCAAGTGTGCTAGTTATTTACGATTTAGTTGAGAGTAAACATTTTGCATTCTCCTCTACAAAGGCGGGCTCCAATTCTCTGAAATAGGGGTAGAAACCTTTCTTCAGGTATCTGTTTATTACAACAACGCTGCTTGTTCACATCATTTGACTAAAGTTGTAAGTTATTGCTGTAGTGACGGGTTTATAATAATAATCATAAACTTTATTCCGATTTTATGTTCAACTTTGATGGCAAATTACTCAATTATGGTTAAAGCTATCGATTAACAAATTACTGTTTCTTATAGAAGAAACTTTTTTCTACAAGTATATGAAAAATCATAGAGATGCGATTAGTATTTCGATATAAAATCGATGTCAAAAATCGAAAGTCACATTTAATTAATTTTCCAAAAATGATTACATTATGATCATATTATCATAGTAGGTTTATTGTAATCCACATAATATGTAAATTTTCATATAAAATAATTAGAAATACCTTTTTTCGCGAGAATTCTATACGATGAGACACCCGGTATATTTTAACACATTATAATAAAAATAATACTATCATTGAAAATTAATATTAGTTTTGACTTTGGTCACTTCCTTCGCCTTCATAGGTAACAAGATTTCTACCTGGCATAATTATCTCGTTAGAAATAATCGACATTCTTGAAGTATCTTCATCTTGAGCCTCAAAAATGTGGTTTGAAAATTGTGTTTCAATCCGTGACAACACAGAACAGGGGCTCGTCATGGGAGACGATATTGTCGATGGAAACTGCGTGCTGGACGCTGGACGTGTGCACCATTGATTACTTGCTCTTGCCCTTTTCCGACGCATCCTTTCTACTAGTAGACCATCTATCTCGTACATAGCCTCTTCTCTTTCGTCTTCAGGTAGCTTCCTTAGTCGTTTAGCCAGAAGTCTTCCGTACAAATCGCAGTCATCTTCTTGACTCTCCTTCGTTGAGGCTGCTTTCTTGCTAAGAACATTGTTCAAATTTGACAAGACTTCTTTCATCTGCTGCCCCGCTTCCTGAAGGTCTGCACTAGATGAAGGACGGCGTCGTTGTTTTGGCACCTCAAATTTTGAGGTGGGAGTTTTTTGAGGTGCTGGATTTTGAGGACCATCATTACTGGAGTCTTCATCCTCTTGGATCTTACTTTTGTGACCCTGAAAAATAGTTAAGCCAGTTCTCAAAATTTGAAGTTTATAAATAGGTAGGTAATCATAATCAATCGTAGATATGTTATTTATAGGTATTAATAATTAATTAGTTGAGCATAAAAAACGCTATATTAAGAAATAAAGACATCTAATTCCTATTTTTGATTCTTTATTTAAAATTTTTTTGTTTTTTTTTTGCAGATGCCGTCAACTGCTGAAGAGTGGTTGGCTAAAGAACGAGGATTTTCCAGAAATTTTCCACACTGTGTTGGCGCTATCGATGGAAAGCATATTGTTATCCAATCGCCAACAAACAGTGGCTCACAGTATTATAACTACAAAAGTAGTTTTAGTGTCATTCTCTTGGCATTAGTTGACAGCGACTATTGCTTTATGTTTGCTGATATTGGAAGTCAGGGAAGAATTAGTGATGGAGGCGTACTTAGAAACAGCTCTTTGTGTCAAAGGATGTGTTCGGACAGTATCAATTTGCCACATCCTTGTCCCCTGCAAGGATCAGACGAAAATGTGCCCTACGTTTTCCTTGGGGATGGAGCATTTGCTTTGAGCGAACACGTGATGAAACCTTATCCAGGAAATCATCTTATAAATACACCGAAAAGAATATTCAACCAACGTTTATCAAGCTCACGGGTGGTGGTAGAAAACGTTTTCGGTATAATGACTTCGGTATTTAGAGTGTTTAGGAAACCGATGTTGCTTCAACCTGAGAGAGTGTCACAAATAACGATGACTTGCGTTTTGCTTCATAATTTCTTAAGAAGAAGCAAAACTTCATCACATTTCTATATGCCTCCAGGAATGTTGGATAGATACGATGAAGATGGGAGGTTAGTTTGATCAGGTTCATGGAGACATGACGAAGAAAATATTCACGGCATTACAAATATACGCCCAGCAGCTAGAAAGCCTCCATTAAACGCTCTAAAAATAAGGCAGATCTTCACTACATATTTTATCAATAATAATAGTTTCGAATAATAATTCGTTAGTGTAACGAAAATATACCAGGTGGCAAATAAGCGTATACTATACAGGCTATCCCATCGTAAAAATTTGTACTCCTGAGATTCGATTAATGGAGCGTAAAAAAATTGAAAATAGAGAGTGAAAAATTTTCCGTTTGCGCTTCTTTAAAAAGTTATTGTTGAAAAGATCAAAAAATTTAACATGCGGTCTCTGTAGGCCAAACGATGGATTATTTCAAAAAGGTTTTTTTTGTGAATTCAAGCACAGGACCACAATGGTCATTTTTCAAAATTATTTTACACTATACAGAGTGTCTCATATGAGAGTGGCATATCAATTTTTTTTTAATAGAATGTTCCTATGTTATTGTATTTTTAGATTGTCTGAGAAGAAAAAAATAAGATTGGCTTTTACAGTTGGTGTTAAAATTGAGAAGTTTGTGAGTTATAAACAAGTTAAAATCGTAATTTTCCAAGTTCAAGGCCCTGTACAACGAAAACGGCTCAAGATAGATAAAAACGGCTTACATGTCCCTATTTTAACTTTTCATGTACTATCCTATGATGTAAATGAAATATTTATATAGGGTTATTATAAGAAGTTTGAGGAAATCTGAGATTTCTCCACGTGTCGCCAAAAAAAAAACAAAGTATAAGTATACATGTTTCTATACCACAGATAGTACATAAAAAGTTAAAATAGAGACATGCAAGCCGTTTTCGGTGTACAGGACCTTGAACTAGGAAAATTGCGATTTTTACTTGTTTATAACTCACAAACTTCTCAATTTAAACACCACTGTAAAAACCAATATAATTTTTTCTTCTCAGACAATCCAAAAATGCAATAACATAGAAGCATTCCATTAAAAAAAAGACATAACTTTGATATGCCTTTCTCATATGGGACATGCTGTATACTCCAAAATAATTTTAAATGATGGCCATTGTGATCCTGTACTGTAATTTGCAATTTTTTTTTGAAAAAATTCATCGTTTGGCCCACAGAGACCATTTGAATGAGCTGGGACACCTGTATATGCGCCAAAAGTAACGAACACTGTTTTTTGGACGTTTAGGGTAAGCTCATTTAGACTATGCCATTTGTGTGTAACTTCTAAGCTTCTAAGTAGTCATTTGTTTTTGGATAAAATTAGTTATAAAATTTTAACTGTTTACTCTTAAGCAGGTTCAAAGCCGGACCTGATGATGTTTCGGCAAGATAATTAAACTTTATTGTTAATACTTAAACATATTGTAATTTTTCATATTTGCATAGATCTAATTGTGTCATAAATATGTGTTAAGAAAAATAGTCATGAAATTATAGCACTCGCCTTCCATAGGATCCCGGAATAGGTAATTTATTTATCTTTAAAGAAGAAAAAACAAATTATAAACGTTTAAACCTGCAACTGAAATTTTCTTTTTCCCTCGTTTCATACCCGAAACACAATTTCTAATGATTTTTTTCCCTAAATTTAGATTTTTTTAGACCTTTAGTGTACTTCTGCCCCTTCTTTTAGAAGTTTTTTAACTCAAAAATGTAAAATATCTCGGTAATAAGCACTCTGCGGAAAAAAATTTCTACGAACAAATTTTAATCACTGCTCGGGAGACAAGGGAAAATTATAGTATATAATGATAGAATTAGTCACCCTTTACCCCTCTTTATGCGGAGAAAGGGAAAGTAACTTCGAAATCCCTAAAAAGAACCCTGATTTTCTAATAGCATTCAAAGTGTTTCAGCCAAATTTTGCTTTTATGACCGTAAAATCCGAATCAGTAATAGAAAATAAGGGTTTCCTATTTAAGACTTGAAGAGTTTTTGCCTCTCCTACAAAGAGGGTGAAAGGGGGACTTTTCGAAGTGATGTATTTCCCTCGCGGAAAAATTAAATTTTGATTGCTAATATTTTTTCGTACAGTTTCTCGAAATACTCGAGATATTTTAAAGTTTTAAGCTTTAAAAATCGCTCTGTCCATGACTGATCAACTATACAGGGTGTTACTTGAAGGTATGTAAGTACCTACTAAATTTAAGGGCGCAATCCCAGATCAATTTCAAGTGGAATATACAGGGTTATTCACGGTATACGCCACGGAAGATTATGGCCGTGTCTCTGGATTTTAGGATCTTTTTATTTTTGGAGTGGATAGAGACCCGGCAGAGGTACGTTTTAAAATTATATTCATAATGTACAGGCTGTCCCAAAAACATGAAACATGTCAAAGTTATGTTTTTTTAAATGGAATGCTCCTATGTTATTGCATTTTTAGATTGTCTGAGAAGAGAAAATAGGACTGCCTTTTACAGTTGGTGTTTAAATTCAGGAGTTTTTGAGTTATAAACAAGTGAAAATCGTCATTTTTGAAGTTCAAGGCCCTGTACAAGGAAAACGGCTTGAGATAGAGAAAAACGGCTTACATGTCCCTATTTTAACTTTTCATGTACTATCCAATGATGTAGATGAAATGTTTATACAAGGTGATAAAAAATTTTAAAAATTCTGAGATTTCTCCACGCGTCGACAAATAAAAAAATCAAAGAAAGTACAAATGTTTCTATACCATAGGATAGTACATGAAAAGTTAAAATAGGGACATGTAAGCCGTTTTTCTCTATCTTGAACCGTTTTCGTTGTACAGGGCCTTGAACTTGAAAAATGACGATTTTCACTTCTTTATAACTCAAAAACTTCTTAATTTAAACACCAACTGTAAAAGTCAATCTTATTTTCTCTTCTCAGACAATCTAAAAATGCAATAACATAGGAGCATGCCATTTAAAAAAACATAACTTTGATATGTTTCATGCTTTTGGGACACCCTGTACATTATGAATATAATTTTAAAACGTACCTCTGCCGGGTCTCTATCCACTCCAAAAATAAAAAGATCCTAAAATCCAGAGACACGGCCATAATCTTCCGTGGCGTATACCGTGAATAACCCTGTATACAGGTGCACCATATATCCTTCTCAATATTGCTATCTTCTGAACGCTAATAGATACAGGGTCGGTTAAATTAGAGAAAAGATGGTCAGTTTTGTGGCCATCTCGATTCCGTCAAGACTCAAGACATACAAGATATCTGTGACTGCTCCTGAAATATCCTGAAAAAACTGAAAAATCGAGATTTCTTATTTTTGCCATATCTTTCTTATAAGTTAATAGTTTAAAGTAAGTTAATAAATGATATTTTGTAGGTTTGCATAAATCGTCAAGAGCTACCCATCTGTCATTACAAACATTTTCAAGGCTGACTAGATTCAAGAGTTTTCACAGTTTTAACAATAACATTCGTTTTTCTTATGGCCGCCATATTATTTTTCTATGTCGTTCGATATGAAAAAAATAATGTAAACCGAAAATTATTAATAAACTTAAAAAAAAATTTAATTTTTTATTCTTCTTTTTTCAAAGAACACATAAAAAAATTGTCGAAATGCGTCAACATTGTTAAAATACGCCGAAATAGTGCTTGGCTCATGGTTTTTTAATTTATCTATGAAATTCGGTCAAAAAAGTTGTAGGTATTTTTTGTAAAGAAAAAAGAAGAAGAAACATTTTTTAAATGAATTTTTTGAAGTTTAACAATTTTTCGTTTTTATTTTTTTTTATACCGTACAACATAAAAAAAAAACCTTCTTGCGCATCAATCGCAGAAATAGTGTATTTTTATGCGATTCAATAATAAATATTTTCTTCCTATTTTTTTTTTATAATGAATATAATGAAAAAATAATCTGATTTTTTTTTGGGAAAACTCCACCTACCTACCAAAAAAAAAGAATTATATCATCTCGTGGTTTCGAACCCACACCAACAGTTTACTAAACATCGGTGTAATGAACTGAACCACAGTGGGTTCCGAGTTTGTAGTGTTGATCGCGTAGATAGGTATATGTAGTACGTCAGGTACCTATTATACATCTACACATTTTATTTTTTAAACTGGTCGTATCTTTGTTATTAAAAAACCAATTTGAATACTTTTTTCACCTGCATGTAGGTGATTTAATTGTTGTTGCGTTTGCTCTTCTAATTTTCAGAACCATTCATAATTGAATGTGGAAAAAAATAAAAAAGAAATTGCGAACCCTTTCATTGATTTAATAATTTTATATAAGTGTAAGCTAATTTTGCACAAGCGAAAAACTTTTTTGTTTTTCGTTTAAAGTGCTACATTAATCGAGGCGAATTGAAGCTAAGACATCAAATTATATGTTAAAGCAAAAAAAAAGGAAAATTTCGGTTCAACTTCTTCAAAAATGGACTCATAAACGGTTATAGAATTGACACATTTTCACCCTTTTTCCTACCCACGACACTGGCTTATTAATGGAAAATATGCTAATTTTATTGAATTAACTCAAATTTCCAATAATTTTCTTCAAATCCTGTTAATTTTATTTCAAAGTTTTTTTGCCATCTTGCTCATACAGGGATTCAAAAATAGTCAATTTTCCAAAAAATTAAAATAGCCGCCATTTTGAAACGGCTCGGCCGATTTTGCTCAAGTGCAATACCAGACCACTCCTTGTGGACATCTTACTCTCACAAAAATTTCAGCCCCCTAAATTGAAAACTGTGGCCAGAAACCGTGCCTCAAAGTCCGGATGTATGGAATTTTGAAAGGACACCCTGTAGAAGTAACGTGACTTTTGGAAATTTTTTCAACGAAAATCTAAAGTCATTCCAAAGCTTTACAAGAATCCAAAATTTCGTTCACTAATCTTGAAAGATAAAGCTACAGGAGCGTTTTGAAAATCGAAAAATCGTGATTTTGGAGAAATAAATAAATATATTTACTTGGCCAACTATCAAAGCGAGGACCAACTGTTCTACCCATCAAGTGAGGACCACCAGAAGAAAGCATTCTACAGGCATAGTAAATGTTCTGATTGTTAAATCTTGAGATGGGCGATAGATGGCTGGAGAGTATACGCAGGGAAAACAGAACAGAGCCAAGTTATAATTTTCATGTATATAGGAACATAGTGAGGACAGTTTGCGTGAATATCAAAGTGAGGTCGGTATATTTATTTATGCTCTCCGCATTTAATGAGGTCCGTATATTACATGATTCGTAGAAAGTGAGACCCAGCACTGTTGCCAGATGCCAAGCATAGCGCTTTAGTATGATACACTGAAACACAGTATGACCTGCCGCAGCAGGTTGGCTCCGCATCGGCAGAACCGTGATGTCACTTGTTCTAAAAAATCATCTACGAATCTAATGTAAATAACGTCTGCTTTATCACAAAATACCCAGAGGTGGGTTACTATTTTGAATAAATCTATTTTAAATACCTACTTAAGATAGAATAAACCTATTTGAAATAAATCTATTTAAAATGAAAATAACACAAACATAATCATCAGCGATAGTGCACAAGAGAGTCAAATCTTACAGTCTTTTTCTTTTGATATTCGTCTTTTGTTTTTCCTAATTTGTGAAATGCTTTTCTCATTTATCAAACGTCAGTGCGTGATGTTTCAATTGAAACTCCAAACCAGAAGTCTTAACTTTTGAGATACAAGGTGGCGAAGTTTATGAAAAATAAATAATTTTTTACATAATATCTGTAATACCGCTCTCTAGATATCTAATGATGCAGACTCTTCGTCTATAGAAAAGAAGACCTCATCTGATTTGGATACTGCCTGTAAGACCTGGCATCATAAGTTCAATTTAGTTTTAAATGATATTGCATCATTTGATTCGAATAACTTTGATCAATTAACAACTGATTTTCTATCATTTTTATACAATGCTAATAAACTTCTACCTGGGCCTGTTCATCCAAGCGTTAAATACTTCAGACTACGTAAAAACCGCTAACTAGCTAATAATTCTGCAAAACAAAGTCAATGTTCAAATCCTCAGCGAAGAGATAAGAAAGCAAGAGAACGAAGACGAGATAAATATAACTATGAACTTGCACAATATTGGTACGCTAATCAGAGGAAAAAAGTTGTTCGTCAAGTTATGAATGGTTCAAAATCTAATCATTGCCAAATAGAAATTTCAAAATTGGAATTACATTTTAAAGAATGCTTTGAATCACAAAATGACTAAACACTTGAAGACTATCCAATTCCTTCATTGATTCATGACGATATTTTTGTCACGGCTGAAGACGTAAAAAATGAAATCAAAAATCTCAAATATGACACAGCTACTGGTCCTGACCGTATACTAAGTCGCACTTTGAAAGAAATCCACATTGATGAAACTGTTGCCGTTTATATAAATATTCTGCTTCATACTGGTTATGTGCCTCAACAACTTCGAGAAGGAAGAACAATTTTAATTGACAAAGGTGATAATGTTTCACATCTTAGTAACTGGAGACCAATTACAATTTATTCAATAGTCAGACGAGTTATTGAACGGGTACTTGACAAAAAAATTCGAATTCAAATTGATCTAAATTGTAATCAACGTGGTTTTGTAAATGGCATTTCTGGATGTCATGTTAACACAAAATTGATAGATGCTTGTCTTCGCGATGCGAAAACTAAAAAAAAAAGTTGTGCGGTTGTATTTTTAGATATATCAAAAGCATTTGATAAAATTGGACATACTCATATTCATAAAACATTGAATTCGATGGGAGTATCTGAAAATCTAACTCGACTGGTTTTAGCTTTATTAACAAACAACAACATTAAAATTGAAGCTTCAAAGAAGATTAGTAATGAAATTAAAATCAAGTGCGGTGTACCTCAAGGTGGACCTTTGTCTCCTATATTGTTCAACATTGCTATAAATTTTATTTATAATGAAATTTGTGATTCAAATATTGCCAATGAATACGGTTACCAACTTTTTCCAGATATGGATGCTATCTGTTTATCAGGTTTTGCTGATGATCAGGCCATCACTGCAAAATCTTCAATTGCAGCTTCACGTATCACGAAACTTACTCAAAATTTGTTTGGTTTAATTGGTCTGCAAACAAATCCAAAAAAAAGTTGTGGAATTAACATTGAAAATGGTAAATTAACACCTGGAAAAATCTTTATTTCAGATGACAAATTTATTCAGTGTATAAACGAGACTGATCGTATTCGTTATTTAGGTTGTAACTTTAATTCGGAAATAATATTCGACAGGAACATTATTGAACATTTCAATTGCAATCTAGAAAAACTGACTGTATCAGAATTATTGAAACCATATCAAAAATTGAACATCATGAACCAATATATTTTTCCATTATTAACATTCCCTCTTCAAGCAGCTCCTTTATCTAAAATACCAAATCTTATAACCAACAGTTTAGATATCATCATCCGCCGTTCTGTTAAATCTATCATTGGTCTTCCTGCTTCTACTTGTAATAATATGTTATACTCACCAAGGAAATTCAGGGGCTTAGGTCTTGTTTGTATGAAATGGGAAGTACATTTACAGCATTTTTCAATCGCAAAAAAATTACTTTCTTATAATGACGAGTTATTTCACCGCGCTTTCAATTGCATTGAAGAAATAGATAACTGTTGTAAAACCCTAGCTACAAACGGTACAACTTCAAGACAAATTCGACAGAATCTTAGGGAAACTGAATTTCAAAAATGGTGTAGCTTATCCTGGCAAGGTATTGGTGTTTGTCATTTTAAAACTTATAAGCCGGTCAACAACTTTGTAAGTAGTCAACATTCGCTTTCTTCCTCTGAATGGACAGCAGCGATTAAACTTAATTGTAATTATGCTAACGTGAATGGAGTCCCTGGAAACAATTGCAGCTCCGACCGTTGCCGTAAATGTGGTAACGAGAAAGAGACACCCGCTCATATTATAGGTAGCTGCAAGAGTAACACACTTCTTATCACCTCAAGACATCATAAAGTGAAACACCATATTTCTCGATTGCTTCAAGAAAAAAACTACGATTGCTACGAAGAGGTTTTTGCAATAGATGAAGCAGGAAGGAAGCGTTTCAGTGACATAGTTGCATTTGATAAAAAATCAAATAACGCCTACATAATTGATCCAACTATACGTTTTGAAACTAATAATCCAAATCAATATTCTGATGTTCAATTGGAGAAACAAAATATTTATGATGGTTGTGTCGAATATTATAAAAAAAAAATATTTTGAAAATTTTGGTAATCGAAATTGGCATACTTTAGGTTTATGGTTTGGGGCTAGAGGATCAATTAGTAATAGTGTTTTAAATTTCTTCGAAAAATTCAATTTAAATAAAGATGAATTATTGATAATTTCGAAAAATATACTAATTGATTCTCTGCACATCATTCATCACCATATTTATGGTTGATTTTATAATATTTGTATTTATTAATTTTATTATTATTATCTTCTAAGACTGATTTGTATACTGTGTATATATTGCAACCTACTAAATGTAGACAGTAAATAAATTCTAATTCTATTCAAATTTCGTACACCGGTATTACGCTTCAAGAGGCATTTTTTCGTGTACCACATTTCATTTTATTTCTACTGGTGACGATCGTTTTTTTTATTTATTTTTTTCATCAAAGCATTTTTAACGATAATCTTGCGACCATGGAGAGAAATAGATTTTATTTTTTTAGGCGGAAAGCGTGCATCGATCTGAAAAAATCAAGTAATCAAATTTGCTTAGAAAGGAATGGGCATTTCAAAAATGAATCTATAAAAAAAAATCAGTGGCGTATGGCGTATGTACCATCAATGTTTATCAATGTCTGCCAAATTCTGCACGAACGTCACTGCTGGAAATAAAATGAAATGGAGGACATGAAAAAATGCCTCTTGATGCATAATACTATGCCTTCCTGCATGTATACGAAATTTCATTGAAATATCTAGAGCGGTAGGTATTAAAGATATAAAAAAATTAATTATTTTTCATAAACTTTACCACTCTGTATCTCAAAAGTTAAGATTTTTAAACACACGCTCTCATGAAGTTTTTTTTTAACTTACCAAAAAAAATACCCCCTTAAATATTAACATTTAATTAGGGAACACCGTATATACAGGGTGTTCGGTAATGGGCCAGCCAAAATTAAACATCATGTATAAAATCGTGTTTTAAACATAAGAAAAGAATAACGTTTTTTTCAGATATCGGGCTTCGTTGGGAAATATTTCCAAAAAATGTAAAACTAAGGCAGCTCTGAAATTTAAAATAAATCATCCCGATCTGAAAAACGTTTTTCTTTTTTATGTTTCAAATACGATTTTATACATGACGTTTGGTCTGGACTGGCCCGTTACCGAACACCCTGTAAATAATATTTATTTCTGGATAACATAATGGTCTTATATCTTTACTGAAATTTGACTTGTGTAACCATGCACGAGCGGGACTTGTCATTAATAAAATAAATAACAGAGTTAACTAGTTGTATTTCGTCTAATAAGTAATTATTACAGTGATAAATGGAAAAGGTGCACTTATGTAAATAACAATAATAAGGGAAAGTTCGTACATGGCGATACAATGGATAATTGCCAATACTATGGACAATTTCCAATAACGGAGGAGACAAATGCAAGCCGCGGGGTAAAAACTAGAAAACCCCGATGCGTCAGACTGCTTTAGAAATCTCATGGAACATGGAATACCTACCTACTTCATAACTTACCTACACTACGTAGTGGAGTAAAATCGGCCTGAAATTATGCTGTTTTTTTTATGAAGGTAGAACCAGATGAGACCTTCACTATCTTGTAGAGAATGATTTTGTCCATCCGAAATGGAATGTGACAACTTTTTTTAGTAGTAACGAATTTTGAAAAATCGAATTTTCTGCTCCCGAGAAATTATTAGAAATTTGTGTTTTTTAAAACATCCATCGCGCTCATAAAGCAACGGTTTGAGCTACGGTAATGAATTTTTCGGCATATACTCAAAAAACAAGAGCGCTTCTAGTGGAACTCAGCAAAATTCGAAAAGTTAAGTACTTTTTGAGATAATTGGCCGTAAAGTCGGATCAAGTAAAACCGAGCATTGAAAACTTCATCATGCGGGTAGCTATGTGAATTATTGGGAATTGATGTCTATATGTACGGACTTGAACGAAGAAAACATTATAGAAAAGTTTTTAAAAAAAGATTCAGCGAGTTAGGTCTCATAGTTTCCGAGAAACCGATTTTTTATTTTACCGTGAATTTGCGCTCGGTCGCTCCGAGTTACTATATTTGCGTATAAACTAATGCGAAGTCTAGGTTTTGATGCTTCCGCACTGCACACTGGAATAGCGATCGAGTTCTTCCGTAGGTATGTCTAAGGAAAAATCCACACTGATCTAAAAAATGAACGCACCGAAACTATTTTTGTTCAATGAAATAAAGAAACATTTTTGCTTAAGTTCGCAATCTTTGAATTTGGTGATAAACGAAAGTTAACAAGCACGCAAGATATCTTTGTACGCAAATCGTTTTTCATTTTACATCGTATCTTGACTTTTAGTAATGAGTAAAAAAATCTTTTTTGTTTTTTAGGGATTTCCTCATGGTGTGTTGATTTCTAGAAATTCTTGGAGCAGTGAATATTATTATTCGAATATAAGAAATCTAATAATTTTTTGTTTTACAATGTCGGCAAGTGGTTGTAGGCATATTACCTATACAGTACTATACAGGGTGTTGATTTTCAAAGCGGGCCATAGGGGATTAGCATTGCGAAAGTGGTTTTTGAGGATTCCTGCTCGCCGTTTAAACTGACAGAAATGGTTTTGGTATCAAAATGAAGCTGAAATTATTGCGCATAACGCTTGACATCAGAAATTAATTTAATTTCACGTTGTTTTCTAAAATTCTTCAGTAAAAATTCAAGTAATTGTTAATGTTTAATCACAAAATAGCATACCTTGTCTAAACAATAATGACGTTTCTACGTTTCGCAATGCTTCGAAACCACTTTCGCAATGCTAATCCCCTATGGCCCGCTTTGAAAATCAACACCCTGTATACAAATAAAGATCATTTGTTTATATTTTTATTGAAAATTAGGTAGGTAGGTAAGTACCTGCTATACAGGGTGTTAAGTACCAACTAGTACAAAATAAAGGAGGTGATTCTACGACTTATTCTAAGAAACTAAGGAGAAAAATTCCTATTAACATGGGTCCACAAAAGCACCTTTTTCGAGATACACCCTGTTCAAAAAAATTATTTTTTCTTACTTTTTCTCAAGAATCTCAAGAATCGTTTGAGCTACACAGGCTCCAGCTTTTGTACAGATTATTACATTAATAATAGCTACTTTTAAGTGTTTTTTACACAAAGAATACTCTTGGTTAAATATAAGCCACCGTTCTCGAGAAAAACGGCATTTTATGATCATAAAAACGCACAAAATTCAACATAAACAAAAAATTTATTTTCAAAACTTCCCATACCGTAACATGTACAAATTCAAATGTGCACCTATTTTTCTTGTGCTTGTAGCCAGATTTTTTCCATCTTCGTCTAGAACAGCTTCTTATTCCACCTGAACATGAAGAGCTTTTGACCGTTGACACGTACGATTGAACTTCTATTTTTTAACTTTAATTTTTTGTATAATTATTGTAATATTATAATTCTTAAATTATTACTGTCGTCCGAAAATTTTGGCAACAATAATGTTAAAAGTACGATAACGGCAATCTACCACTTTTTTCGTCTTTTATCGCACCTGTACTTATTTTTTTCAAGCGAATGCCAAAATTTTCCGACGACTGTAATAATTTAAGTATGTATTATAATATAAATAAAAAATTAAAGTTAAAAAAAGTTCAATCGTAGGTTTCTTGGTAGATATGAACGGCCAAATGCTCTTCATGTTTAGGTGGAAGAAGCTGTTCTAGACGAAGTTTAAATTAATGTTGCTACTAGCACAAGAAAAATGGGTGCAAATTTGAATTTGTGCCATGTTACAGTATGAAAAATTATGAAAATAAATTTTTTGTTCATGTTGAGTTTTGTACGTTTTTGATCATAAAATGACGTTTTATGACGTTTTATGACTCGAGAACGGTGGCTTCTACAGCATTTGATCAGGAGTACTTTTTTGTGTAGAAAACATTGGCTCTGTGAAATTTGCTCTCAAAATGTCAATTTTTCCAGTGCCGTAAAAGTTAATGGGGTGAAACCCTTACCAAACCCTAAAATCTCTACCACTGGCATATCTTAGAACATTAGTTTCAAAGTAGCCTTCAAAGTAGCTATTATTAATGTGAAAATTTGTACAAAAGCTGGAGCCTGTAGCTCTAACGGTTCTTGAGATATCGCAAAAAAAGTAAGAAAAAACAATTTTTTTGAACACCATCTCGAAAATGGTGCGTTTGCGGACCCCATGTTAATAGGAACTTTTCTTCTTAGAATAGGTCGTAGAATCACCTCTTTTATTTTGTACTAGTTGGTAGCTAACACCCTATTATAGGTATAAAAATGAAAAATTAAATGTCTTCATCTTCGTCGGTGTCATCTTTCTCAACAATTTTCTGCAAGTTATTGCAATTTCTAGAAGTGCAGTCTGAACAACATCTCTATACCCTTCTTTTATACAAACACAAAATCATCTTTACTTAATTCAGCTGCCTTTATTATGTTTAATAATCCCTTTTCAGTTGGGTTATTAACAATTGTGTCTTTTGAGCAATCACAAAGATGTCCACAAATCAAACTTCAATTATTATTGTCTTCAATTTTCAAGTAATTGAACTACTAAATTGTTACTTTAGCTTAGCGGATTGGCTACAAATCTATTGAAGTGTTCAGTATAAACTTATTTACCGAACTTTTTCGTAATTATAAAATTGATATGTTTCTTTGTAACTATTATTAAACATACTACAATGATTTTTAAACAATAATTACAATCACTACCACGTGCAACTACCACTTTCAATACGAACCGCAAGTTCTGTGTATAATATAAAAGGCGCAGCATAGGTAGTAGTGCGCTATCGCGTTAATCCCATTCCGAGAACCATTTTAAAAAATCGGTTTCTCGGAAACTATGAGACCTAACTCGCTGAATCTTTTTTTAAAAACTTTTCTATAATGTTTTCTTCATTCAAGTCCGTACATATAGACGTCTATTCCCAATAATTCACATAGCTACCCGCATGATGAAGTTTTCAATGCTCGGTTTTACTTGATCCGACTTTACGGCCAATTATCTCAAAAAGTACTTAACTTTTCGAATTTTGCTGAGTTCCACTAGAAGCGCTCTTGTTTTTTGAGTATATGCCGAAAAATTCATTACCGTAGCTCAAACCGTTGCTTTATGAGCGCGATGGATGTTTTAAAAAACACAAATTTCTAATAATTTCTCGGGAGCAGAAAATTCGCTTTTTCAAAATTCGTTACTACTAAAAAAAGTTGTCACATTCCATTTCGGATGGACAAAATCATTCTCTACAAGATAGTGAAGGTCTCATCTGGTTATACCTTCATAAAAAAAACTACCAGAAATAAGCGAGATAGAGCAGCGATTTTACTCCACTAACGGGACGGGTGGTTCGAATGGTCTTGGCTTGGGCCCTAGTCGGTGGGGCAGCGGCGTGAAATGTCTGGCACTACCGATCGATGAAATCAGGAGTGAATGAATACCAGCTGGTAGTGTCGCTAATATTTTATACTTGTCATATTCTCAATAGCCAATGTCCTACTGCCTAATGTTTCAACCTTATACTATTAAATAAAATATTATCATAATAAATAAATATTTATTATATTGTCTAAGGTTTCAACAAACTGTTACTAGAAATTAATTGGAAATAAAAATGGCGGAATTGGCGGGAGCAGCATTCTACTCTGTAGCATCTACACTGTACAATGAAAATTTATTAAATTAAATTTAAATTATTTCTACTACATTAACTTTGATATAATAGAAAAATAATCTATAAAAAAAATTGAAAGATAACTTCCTTAACTCGGGTTGAGTTTGTAGAAAAAATCGTCTCCATCAAGATAAATAAAACACAATTTTTCGGGTTTTATTTTATTATTGAAATTAGGTACAATAATTTTCAGTTTTTATTTTTCTTACTATGTTGCTTAAAAATAATCAATAATTATTGTTTGGTAGAAGATTATTACATCCACTTTTTTGTTATGTTTTGTATTTATTTGTAAATTCTTTTAGTAAGATACCTATTTATATTAAACTTCATTTACTATAAGTATTTCTAATTTATTAACTTTTTTTGTAAAAGATAACACTTTGATTTCTTATCTGATTATTTATCATTTTAATTTTTTAGTAAAATATTAAACTTAAATTTACTGTTTCTTATTTGTGTATTTATAATAAACTGTTTTGCTATGCTTGCTTTTATTCATTTGTTTATTGCACCTACGAATCCACTAACGAAGGACAGGACCATTTTCCATTTTATATTTCAATTTCAAATACCAATTTTCTTTTTTGTATCGTAAAATTGGAAAATGGTCCTGTCCTTCGTTAGTGGATTCGTAGGTACAATAAACAGATGAATAAAAGCAAGCATAGGTATAGCAAAACAGTTGTTTATTATAAATACACAAATAAGAAACAGTAAATTTAAGTTTAATATTTTACTAAAAAATTAAAATGATAAATAATCAGATAAGAAAATCCACTAACGAAGGACAGAACCATTTTCCATTTTATATTTCAATTTCAAATACCAATTTTCTTTTTTGTATCGTAAAATTGGAAAATCTGAAAGTATTTTGTATTTTCCATTTTAAATAGTTTATCAGAAAGCATTTTGTTCTTTCTATTTTAAATACATTTTGAAAACCATTTTACCCATCTCTGAAAATACCATCAACATAAAAGATGAAATTCTGAAAATTTTACAAGTTTGGGTTTAGGTTGCTACGATATTTAACTGCAATAATTATACATTTCCAGATAATATTGCCCAATTTTGGTCACAGAAAATAAGAAACAACCTGGCCTGATCATTTCTATAAAATGTGGTTTTAAAGCTCGCCTAAATTCAATAAAAGTAAAATGGACGACATTTGAGGCTAATCCAAACCCGTCGATTTTTGTTTTCAGATTATAATTTTTTACAGGGGTAGTTACCCCTCTGGAATTTTGAAACATTAAGGGGGTAGTGTGGTATGTCATTTGATAGGTAATAATAGTATATTTTTTAATTAAAAATTAAATCTTCCTTCAGTTCCTTGTCTGCCTCATCCTGGCTTCTACTAAAATCATATTTATTCGAATAAGGTTTTCTCATGTTGAATTTCGTTTTCGTTTCTAAAGAAACGAGTGATCTCGTGTCTGTTCTAGATTAAATTATAATAAATTGATCAAATTGTTGACTGATTAATTGAATATGTAGATTAATTATTTGGAAAAGCAGTCGATAATGAAATTACTATTTTTTCTCAAAACCCAAGCTTTCAAACTTTATTTTAGTTCTTCTTCAGGGGTAGGAAAGTGCATGAGGTCTAATAACTTGTTAATAATGATGGACATTTTTTGAATAAACAACAGCTGTTACAAATCTTCTCTGTTCCTGTATAAACCATATATAATAAAACATTTCAAAGGTTTGTCTAAAAGTTTTAAAAAAATTCCAAATCTATTTTACGTTTTAATATTTTTTCCTAATCTTTTTTTTTTTTGAAAATACCGTGTGTCCCCGGATAGGTGAAACGACTCTTATAAAAGACAAAAATTTTTTTGATTTTAATTTTAATTTTTGGGGGTTCAGCCCTGCTTGGTTAAAGAATAATTTCTAACAAAATTTTAGTTTTGAAAAATCAAGCATGCCTTGGAAATTTCCAAGAAACCGGTTTTTATGTTGAGTAAAGTGCCTTTTATGTGGCAAATACGACAAAATGTTATTTGAAAAAGTTGTTCAGAATCAACATTTAGGTCCGTATACAAAATTTCAAAATCATAGGCAATTTTGATCTTTTACATTTACTTTCATGTTTATTTCACAAATCAAAGAATTTCATTTGTAACAAAGACTGATATTGACAGATTGCTATTGCTATGGATACGATTTGGTTTTTCCATGGCAGGCATTGTTACAAATTATGAAATTCTTTGATTTGTGAAATAAAACATAAAAATAAATGAAAAAAATAATAGTTGACCTATGATTTTGAAATTTGGTAAAGGGACCTAAATGTTGATTCTGAACAACTTTTTCAAATAACATTTTTTCGTATTTGCTACATAAAAGGCACTTTACTCAACATAAAAACCGGTTTCTTGGAAATTTCCTAGGCATGCTTGACTTTTCAAAACTAAAATTTTGTTAGAAATTATTATTTAGCCAAGCAGGGCTGAACCCCAAAAAATTAAAATTGAAATCAAAAAATTATTGTCTTTTATAAGAGTCGTTTCACCTATCCGGGGACACACGGTATAAGAACGTAAAATAGATTTGGAATTGGTTTAGAAACTTAGGCTGCCATTTAATAAAAACCAAGATGGCGGCCTTAGACAAACGCCAGTCTCACAAAACAAATGAAACTCAAATCAACGTATGGGTATTTATGTGTAATTCAACATCAACCCTACCAAATGTCAAACCCCCTCTGCGTAATCACGCTTGGTGCAATACTTTTTACGCATCCTGCATAGGTAAACAATGGATTGGTTTGTTCATGCAGGCTGTTTTTTTTTAAATATTGTTCAGTATTCTGTAGAATTATATTCTTATGGCAGTTTTACTTCATAAAAATCGAAACTCCAAATTATTATGAAAGTTTCAAAATGGTCCGTGTAAGCAGTGTAATTTCAAAATTTCTTTAGTATCTAATTTTTTCACATCTTTGAAAAATCTCATAAAAAAACTATGAAAAGAAAATATATTTTTATCTCAATAAAATCAATATTATTATTATTCGATTCATGGGTATAGGTATCTTATATGTGGTGGTGTGAGTCTTACAGCCAGTATTATAAAGGCTCATTAAGTTAACGGGAAGATTTCTGGAGCCGTTTCTAGAAAAAGTAGCCATTGGCCATAGGTGGAAAATATAGCAATTCAGTGACTCTTGGCATGAAAGGGATTACAAAAATGTTAATAAAAGTAATTTGACGTCGATATTAGCGTTGTATCAGAAATATTCCCGTTAGTTAAATGGGCCTTTAGAATACTGATGGCTGCGCCAGAGTCTGGCATAAATTCAGTATTTGTAAAATAATTAACTTTCGAGACAAATCCAAAATTTTCGAAAGTACGGAAAACACTCGATTTTAGTTTTAAATTGTCGTCACCTTTTTTCATACAACCCCCTCAACGGGGGTGATTACCCCTCTTAAACTTGCAAACAAGAAAGCAACCTGAACAGAAACCATGAAATTCTTGGATTTTGAAGGTCAATTTTCAGAATTTCTTTGCAAAATGAAAATTTTAATTAGAAAGGCTACATTACCTGCATGCATACTGATACGAACGAGAATCGTATATTATTAGCCTTATAAAATAATATATTTCCGTGATAAATTTCATTTATCATAATACCTATCATGCAGGTTATAATGTAACCTTTTGTAGTAGATATTTAAATTTTACAACTAAAGCTCTCGCATAAAAGTAATACAAAAATATAAATATTGCTGAATAGAGCATTTAATTACGTATCAAATGACATATCCACATATAGACCGACCCCGTTTAGGTACATTTGAAAATTCCAGAGGGGAATTACCCCTTCTAAGGGGTGCAAGATTAATAGGAGGGGGCTGCAAAAAAAATTGAAAAAAATAATAGAGGATTTTCAAATTGATTTTTTATTCAGATACTGAAATGAAAGCCCGGCAATAATTGTACAGATCTAATAATGATATTTTTGACAGTTCAATTATTCGGCTTAACTTAATTTTAGTGAGTAATTTAGATGGATGTTCCGTGTGTATTTTAAGTTCTAGTTCATTATGTTTCACTTATACGTACCTAAAAGTCCAATTTTTTTTAATACTCATTTCATTACGTTACCTTAAGCCGTAAGTAGGTACCCTAAACATACTAAATAATGAGAGGTTGACTTAGGTACATTTTGGAATAGTTTTCTCCAAAATTTTTTATTTCATAGTAATTTTGTTGGGAATTAATACGAAATTGACTACATTTAGATTATGTTTATCTGTGCATATTTATTTAAAATTTTACTAGGGACGGTTTAAAGAATGTTTTATCTCGTGTCTAACTCATCGAAAGAGAGAACATATTAATTTATTACGCGAATAATTAACTGTAGATAGGTAGGTAGGTACACATACATTAATAAACCACCAATAAAAAATTGTAGGTACCTACTTATTCTACTTGGGTATTATGATTTTACGTTGCAACGCTTGATAATAATTATTGTACCTGCTAAAGAATTTAAAAAGTAAAGAAAACGCGTATAGGTAGATAGTAGAGGTAAGTATGCCTACCTATTAAAATAATGTACTTTTAATTGTTTCCAGTTATTCTATAAGTAGGTATTAATAATTGAAAAAAAGATTTCACATTTTGGCTTGATTTGAGCATAGTTCACGTTATGTTTTATAATTTTTTCTGTGATTTAACAATAGTAATTTAAAAACAACTAAAATTATTTAAAAATAGTATGGTTAAAAAGTAAAAATGGTTCAAGGAATACAATATCATTATAGTCATGAAACTGCTCGTCAAAAAACATCGTACTACTCTTCGTCAAAAAGCGAGAGAATAAGCTACCTATAGTTGTCTAGACCGCCGGGGGAAGCTCCGGAGGAACGATTCCTACGAACTCGAGAACGCCAAGGTCAAATATGGATTTATTGAATCCCAGTGATATACGTTATGATGGTTGTACGCAGAGCGATAAGTGAGGACCAGCTGCGTTGCCGAGTCTCCGGTCCTCACTTCTACTGTAGTCCGTTTAACGACTATACACGTATTCAGAATATACATCTTACCGGCACGCCACCCACGGTCCTCCTCTGAACTAAAATATACAAATTTTACCGTATCATTCATCAAGTGAGGTCCAGTCAATTATGTCTAATTTGCATTTTACAGGCCAGTAACAGTCACTGTGGAAGATCTGAAGGCGTTTACAAAGTGGGGTCCGTATATTGGACCTCACTTTGTCGCGGACCTCACTTCAACCGTATTTTTTGTGTGGATGGAGCTCACAGTGATAGAAAGGAATATATATATATATATATATATAATAAAAGATTTTAGTCGAGCATGAATTAATAACATAAAAATAATTAGCCAATAATTCGAGCCAAAAGCCCACTAATTATTTTTATGTTATATATATATATATATATATATATATAATAGACTTTGAAGAATATAACTTACGGAATCTTTTATAAAGGAACATTCGCCCCCCTATCTGTACTATTACGAGGTAACCTCCCCCATTTTCAGGGAGGACGTCACCGTTATATATAACGATACCTCCGCTCCCTTGGTGTATCCTGAGGATGTCCTCTAAGGGAGACTCCAGGAGAATAGTCTAGATAGACACAACTCAATTATTATTATATAGATATAAATTTATAAGATAATTTTTTAATATATGTACATACGTTCGGTTCGTTAAACCGGCACAGTTGTTTAATGAAGTTGAGCGCTGTAATAAAAATTACTTTTATATTTCAATAATTATAAGTAATAAGTAATATACACTTACACATCTTGGGTAATAGTAGGATGCACAATAAGTTTAATATTAGATATTACATGAGTTTTAATAGTGGAGTTTATCACTGAGTTTTTAATAGTGAAGTTTATCACCGTCTTCTTTTCCGCAAACTTATCAATTTTAAAACCCATAGGCGTATCCATAGTGATATTATACATAATTTATATTATTATTATTAGTAATTATTGTTAACTCTAAAAATTGTTTCATTTATAATTTCGGATACAGCAAATTTGTAAATGCTGATACGCTGTCTGCACATTCCCCATCACTTTTATTATTAAATGAATATTATGTATTTGACTATTATTCATATCCTAACACAAGTTCTATGATACGCCAGTGTTGGGATTGTTATTATCTAAGCTTATTCTAACAGCTTACAACATACGGAAATTTTAGATATCATTTTTATGATAAAATTGGAAATATTATGGTATACCCCATCCGAACTTTGATAATAACACATATAATTTCAGATTTTTCATAATTTCTACAAGATATGACCTGCGGTTAACATTTAAATATTTCATAATATCCTCAATTTCTCCAAGATATGTCCACGGCATATTTTTTATCTATAACATTGATAAATTATAGTATTTTTTTATTTTTTAAATTTTTTGATATTTATTCAGTAATTGAGTTTTTACAGCTGTGATTTATGTATAAAAACCCTCTTGTGCGGTCTGACTGATCTGACTCTCTCTACCTAGCAATCGAATGTTGATCGATCATCTATCAATCCGCTCGAATGTCAATCGAACATCTATTACACACCATTAACATTTTTATTCAGTAATTGAGTTTTTGCAACTGTGATTTATGTATAAAAACCCTCTTGTGCGGTCTGACTGATCTGACTCTCTCTACCTAGCAATCGAATGTTGATCGATCATCTATCAATCCGCTCGAATGTCAATCGAACATCTATTACACACCATTAACATTTTTATTCAGTAATTGAGTTTTTGCAACTGTGATTTATGCATAAAAACCCTCTTGAGCGGTCTGACTGATCTGACTCTCTCTGCCTAGCAATCGAATGTTGATCGATCATCTATCAATCCGCTCGAATGTCAATCGAACATCTATTACACACCATTAACATTTTTATTCAGTAATTGAGTTTTTGCAACTGTGATTTATGCATAAAAACCCTCTTGAGCGGTCTGACTGATCTGACTCTCTCTGCCTAGCGATCGAATGTTGATCGATCATCTATCAATCCGCTCGAATGTCAATCGAACATCTATTACACACCATTAACATTTTTATTCAGTAATTGAGTTTTTGCAACTGTGTCTGACTGATCTGACTCTCTCTGCCTAGCGATCGAATGTTGATCGATCATCTATCAATCCGCTCGAATGTCAATCGAACATCTATTACACACCATTAACATTTTTATTCAGTAATTGAGTTTTTGCAACTGTGTCTGACTGATCTGACTCTCTCTGCCTAGCGATCGAATGTTGATCGATCATCTATTACACACCATTAACATTTTTTATAAATAAATATCTTATGGCTGTGGTAAAGCCCAAGTGTCAGAAGTTTTCAAGTAGCCTCAAGGGCCTCTGACGTAACTTAACGACTGCTGTGAAACATTTTTTATTGACCTTCAATTGGTTCTGCTTATCGAACAACCCACTATCATCAAGGTAGAATTTTTTAGGTCCTCTTGAGCGATCTGACTGATCTCTCTCTGTCTAACAACCGGATGTTGATCGATCATCTATCAAGCCGTTCGAATGTCAATCGAACATCTATTATAAGCCACTAACATTTTTATTGGTCTTCAATCGGATCTGCTTATAGAAGAATTTTGTAATATTCAGTAGCTTACTCTATCAACGTTTTTATCCTAGACCGCAAACCTTAATTATTATTATCGCATACATCCTGATGCCTAGAATTAAATCACAATTTTTTATTCGAAATAAAAATTGTTAGTTTAACAGTAATTTTCCTTGACTCTGCACCACAGAGCTGTTGATATTGAGATCAACGAGATCAAGTGTTTTTACTTTTACATACACTTGAGCTCGTAGATTTCTGATAAATTGCTCATATTCTCATCTGTGATCTAATTGTGTGTTATTTACTTGTGTACTTTCAGTGGGGTTTTTATTGTGAAAATCTTATCGAACTTGGAATCATAACAGACTTAATCATTATCAGATACATCCTGTCGTCTAACATTAACTAGTAATGTTTTATTATTTTTGTAAAAAATTATTAGTTTACTAGTAATAGATTTTTAAATAAATATCATTGCATTACCCCTCTACAGTTATCTCGAACTCTATATTTTCGGAATTTCAGTAATATAAAAAATCTTCCTATCAAAGCCCTCGGTTACCTATCAATGTCAGCAGTTTTCTGTTTTCTAAAAAGCTGGAATCATCTGCACCATTATATTGCATCATCCTTCAGGCATGCTATCTAGTACTGTATCATCACTGCTAATCGATAGGCTTTGATATTTTTTCTCATATTGCATCATCCCTCAGGTATGCTATTATCTGTGTCGCTGTCAATCGATAGGTGTTGATAGTTGATCGATCGACATTGACGTTATTCGTAACGGTATCGAGTTCGATAGCAGAACTGTTCGATCCGACTTACTGGTCTCTACGAAATGGGGTTATGTATGAGGATAAACAATAATAATAATAAACCAGGCGATTTTTTATAATTTAATATTTTCAATTTTTATATTAGATTTTTGATATTCCTTCAGTAATTGTACTTAACAAATTTTCAGCACGTCTTTTTTTATCTAACAACTTTTCAACATGCGTTTTATCTAAAATACACATATCTGAATCCGGGCATCGAGGCTCTATACAATATACTATTCTGCAACTGTGGTTCATGCATAAAAACCCTCTTGAGCGGAATATTGCCGGCTGCATACACCCCGGAATGTTACATAAGTAATTTCGGAATGGTTCATTTTCTGAAATATTTATAGTTGGTATAATTAAAGTATGAGCATATCGAATAAGTTTACCTCGCGTGCAGTCATATAGGGGAAGGGGCCTCTTCCTGTGAATTTCAGTGTGAGTTCTGCAGTATGCTGACGGTGGGATGACTTCTGAGTCGCAAAGTAGGCATTTTTTATTCATTATATCATCACTTCTTCTTAGCTTTCCGGAATGACTTTGTAACGGTCTACGGACTGTTAAAGGAGCATATGACAACTCAGCAGTGTGATTTCAGAAAAATAATAAACTGCTTTTATATTCTTATATCTGACAAATAAGTAACGGATGTGGTGTACCGTCCGATGTGTTGATGACATGTAACGAGACAATACATAGTGAATCTATTATTTGAGAACTTATCATATTGTGCAATCGATGTTTTTACTGCCATTCTTGAGGTTAAAAATGTTACACTATTATTGACTGATAATGATGTATTTTTATAAATACATGTTGATATTGCATCATCCATCAGTAGTATACAACAATGGTTGCTATTCCTAAGTTTCTGTATAGTCTTACGGTGTAAGTTTTACAGACAAGTAGCGTTTGCGGTTACTGTGGTCTTCGATAGTACGCGCGCTTTTTTTTGTTTACATCAAAATCTTTAACATTTATTTTTTACTATATTTTTCATTCCGAACCTATTCATATTATGCAAGTTTTGCGGTCACCTCGATATTTGGCATCACGCTTATCAATACAGCTATTTTACTTTTCGAATCACCACAGGCTTAATCAGGTACATCCTTCTATACAGATAATAGACTTGCAACGTTTTTTTATATGAAAACATTATTAGTTTAACGGTAATTTTCATTGATACCCTACCAGAGCTAGCTGTTACACAGATATCTACGAGTTTCCATCGTTTATACATCACGACTGTGGAGCTTGTATATATCTGTGAAATCGCTCATTTTACACATCTAACCCCGTGAAATCTCATTATCGCCACCTTACCAAAAATGTTTTATATTGTGAACACCTACATACGGTCAGTTTTTAGTGATACATCTCGATGAGGACACATCAGAGCTTGTTTATTGTGAGATTTACTACGACCCCCTGTTTATACTTACACTCACAGGGGCTGTTGTAGATCTCTGATATACTGCTCGAAACTGCGTGTTTGTGCTTAGTGTTAGTGTTGTGTGTGTGTGTGTGTGTCAGACCGTCCATCATTCAGGTATGTCACATGCACCCTTGCACATTACTTGCTTGCAATTTTTTCATACCAGAGCTGACTTACGAGTGTTTATACGATCTCTATGACATTCAACATCATCTACTTTGTGCTTGTTCTTGCTCCTAAACCGGTTTTTACCTTAACTCACCCGTCATCTAACTCCTACGACATTCGAATTTGTCTTATTATTATTATTTTCGCTCATATTTACATCTACGATCTAATCTAGTGCCACTGTCATTGCTCCTAAGGCATTCACCACCCGGGGTTTTGTCTTTTACTCTCGCTCATCTTTGTGATTGGTTGTTTTTTTGCTCCTAAAACCCGGGTTTTGGCCTCTGTTTATACTTACACTCACATGGGCTGTTGTAGATCTCTGATATACTGCTCGAAACTGCGTGTTTGTGCTTAGTGTTAGTGTTGTGTGTGTGTCAGACCGTCCATCATTCAGGTATGTCCCTTGCACAATACTTGCAATTTTTTCATACCAGAGCTGACTTACGAGTGTTTATACGATCTCTATGACATTCAGCATCATCTACTTTGTGCTTGTTCTTGCTCCTAAACCGGTTTTTACCTTAACTCACCCGTCATCTAACTCCTACGACATTCGAATTTGTCTTATTATTTTCGCTCATATTTACATCTACGATCTAATCTAGTGCCACTGTCCTTATTATTTTCGCTCATATTTACATCTACGATCTAATCTAGTGCCACTGTCATTGCTCCTAAGGCATTCACCACCGGGGTTTTGTCTTTACTCTCGCTCATCTTTGTGATTGGTTGTTTTTTTTTGCTCCTAAAACCCGGGTTTTTTTAGCTTACGACGAGACACCGTCATCTCGCTCCTACTTTTGCCTTATTATTATTATTATTTTTTTCGCTCATATTTACATCTACTAGGTCTACTGCTTGCTCCCAAGACATTTCAACTTTTGTCTTAACTGTCATTACATGCTATCTTGGAGACACTTTGTCTTAACTGTCATTACATGTTGCTCCTAAGACACTTTGTCTTTACTGTCATTACCTACTTTCTCGGACCTAAGGGGTATCTCTCCATATGTTTTATATTGTGCTAACACACACTTACGATCAGTTTAGTGCTACATCTCGACGAGGACACATCTACTGCTCTGTGTTTGTGCTTAGTGCTGTGTGTGTGTATGTTTGTGCTTAGTGCTGTGTGTGTGTGTGGTCGTCCCAGGTTTGCGCTGGGGACCTGGGGGCTCACCTTCTGGGACCTAGGTTTTCAGAGCTGGGGACCTGGGGGCTCACCTTCTGGGGGCTCACCTTCTGGGGACCTAGGTTTGACCTGGGGCTCTGGAACCTAGGCTAGACGCCCGAAGAGGCGGAGCCTAGACGCCATCTTGGAAAAGGCGGGGCTTCACTCCCATTGGACCAATTTTCGCGCCATCTCTCTCTAGCTCCTCCCAGCAAAAAAAGTGGAGGGGGTAGACTGAGGTGGCGCCCTATCTACTTAAATTGATCTACTAGAAGATGCTTTGTGAAGGATATATATTTTTCTTTATTCTCAGGAATCACATCTAGTTTTTCCTGGTTTAAAGCTAATTCTTTTATAAACAAATGAGCATCGTATCCTGTTAAATTATGGAAAAAAACAGGTACATATGTCGGTAATCTATAACATAAATTACAAGATACGTGTGCGGCAGCACGATAACTTCCGCTCAGGTGACAATGATCCTTAACTTTATCATGTGAATCAACAAAAGGTTTTTTACAAATATGACAATTTTTAGCATTTTGAAAAGCTTGTAATTCCTTATCAGTGAGCGGTTTCATAGGTACAACATTTTTTAAATACTTATGATAATAAAATTTTATATCATTATCCAAACTATTTACAAAATTTTTTGCTGCATCCTCACCCCTAAATAATCTTAATTTTGATAAATTATCATTAAAATCTACCTTGATATAATAAGCGTATGAGTATGGTTTATGAATGGGGCCTTAACCTTTAAGTGGTAAGGTGGAACGACTTCCTCTTACGCCAACGCGGTGTCTCACAGGCACGGAAGACATTAATGCATCATTGGGGGGTTATACAATATTTTTGTGTTAATATATGCTTGTTATTTAATTTTTTGAACCTATAATAATCGGATACATTTGTGTTTAATTATTTTTTATTTTACAAAAAAAAAAAAATTTAACTTTTAAAATATAAATCTCAAAAAATTAAGTTAAAATTCCTAGTCAACAGGTGGCAATAAAATATAATCAAATAATATTTGATCATATTTTTTTTATTTATTTGTTTATTTATGGCTGCAATAAACTGCATTATGTTACTTTCGGAGATGTGCAATAAATTGAAGCAAACGTAATTGCATAGTTCTTTTAGGAACCTGAAGAGGATAATAGAAAATATTGTTCTTTATGAGACAGTTATTTACTTCCTTTCGATGAATGAAAAGTTTATACAAAGCAATATTTATGTTTGCTTTACCCGCAATTCGGTGTAATTAATGGTAAAAATAAAGTATTCTTTACGGTAACCCGGTGTCTGCCAGACACAGAACAGGACATGCTATACTTAAAAAATTTATTACTCGCTTCCTGTGTGCACAAAAATTATGAAATTTTGGCTTTAGTTTCCTAAAGGTACAGTGAAAGAATACACGAACGGAAAAAATTATTTCAAAAGTAATAACAAAAATGCTATAGCGCATTGAAAATGTGTCAGTGTCTGAGAGACACCGCGTTACCACTTAAAGGTTAAGCTGTTTATTATGGTTTTTGAATTTCATAATGTATTCAGGGTATGTACCCCCTGTTTTATCAGCTACGTCATTAGAACTTGGGAGCTTCGTGCTTATAAAAGTGCAATCATTTTTAATATGAGCTTGCAATAGAGCTTTTGACCGGAAAAAATATAAGCATCCATCACAAAAATAAATGGCACCGTTACATTTACTTAATTGCTGGGATATAAATCTTGATAAATTTGATATGTATGCAAAATGGGTTTCACCATGGTCATTATACAGTAATAATAAATTGATATGCACATCCTTTTTGTTTTTCGTATAATAAATTGGGCCTACAACTTGATAAGACCCCTTAACATTATCTAATGTATAAACATTAATCGATACATTATTTAAATTTTCAAATGTAGGTATATCTGCAATATTAATTGGAAAAGACATACCATCAAAATTAGACACTTTGCTGTAATGAGGGTAGCTTGACACTTTGTTCCTGTTGTTAGGTGGTGTAAACACAGCTGATACCACAGCATATGCAAAAAACTTGTCATCGGTATTGGTAATGTTAACAACTGCTTTTTTGGCCTTAATCGATTTAGGAAGGTCGATGAATTTCGATGCACGTTGAGTAAAATCCATCCTGTAATTACAATAACCATTAGATACTATACATGTATTGTATATATACAGTGCTTCCCAAAAGTAACGGATAAATTCAATAAAATCGTATGAAGACGTTTTCTTTTGTTTTGCTCGGACACGTCAATCGTTATTTTTGATTTGCCATCCACGCATGTCTTTTTCGACCCCCCACCCTTAATCTCCCAAGGGGTAGCTACCCCAATTTTAAAAATTCAAATGGCAAGGTACCCCTTGCGATACCTTGATTGATAGGTTTTTTCATCCTGAATATAACAAGAAATTTTTTTTCAAATCGGTTCATAATTAACGAAAATATTCAGCAAAATGTCATCGAATAAGGCAATAAATAAGCGTATTAAAATTTAAACAAGTATTTGAGAAATTACACAAGAAAAGAAAATCATTTAAATTAAATGTTCAAAATGTTGTCCATTAACAGCAAGACAATGCCCTAATCTTGCGCTAAAGGCTTGTTGGACATTATGCATCATCTCTGGGGTGATTGAGCCGATTTCTTGACGAATTCTTTCCTGTAACGCCTCAATATTTGTAGGTCTGTTAACATAAACTTTAGATTTTAAGTAACCCCATAGGAAATAATCCAACGGGGTTAAATCTGGAGATCTTGCTGGCCATTCTATTGGTCCCCGTCTACCAATCCACCGATGAGGAAATACTTGATCGAGGTATTCCCGAACCAAACGCGCATAATGTGGAGGCGCACCGTCTTGTTGATACCAAATTCTGTGATCCGGTATACGAGGATCTTCTCTGCTAGGAAACAATACCGCTAAGTCGGGAATTAGTTCATCTCGAAGGAAGTTCAGGTACCGCTCACCATTCAGCGTTCCATTGAAGAAGTATGGTCCAATAATTTGCGAACCTACTATGCCAGCCCATACATTAACCTTTTGGGGATACTGTGTATTCACCTCCATCATCCAATGCGGATTCTCATTTGCCCAGTAACGGCAATTTTGCTTATTAACGGCGCCATTCAAACAAAATGTTGCCTCGTCGGAAAATACAATATTGCCAATTAATAATGGATTTGCATTGGAGAGCTCCATCAATGTCTCACAAAATTGTACCCGATGATCAAAGTCAGCATCGGACAATTCCTGTACAAATTGCATTTTGTATGGGTGATAATTACACTTATGAAGAAGTCTTGAAACTGTATTTTTCGACGTATCTACCCGTGAAGCAGCTTCCGTGAGGGAAACATGCGGATTCTCCTGCACCGTCAAAAGGGTGTCTAATCTTCTGTTTTCATCTAAGGCTGGCGGACGTCCGACTCTTGATTTATCTCGTACATGTCCAAGTTCGCGAAATTTACTTTCAATTCGACTTACTGTTGATTGCGATATAGGAGGACGATTTGCGTGAGTTTCATTGAACAAAATACGAACTTCTTCATGCTTCCGACTTCTATCTCCAAAGCCAATCATCATTAAAACTTCAATTCTTTCGGTCTCAGTTAATCTCATTTTGCTATTAGTTTTTAAATCGCCTAAGGCACAGCTCAACAAAACCACTTGTTTGACAAGTAAAAATTTGCAACTGATAATGTGTCAGATAAGATTTCTCCAGTCATTGATAAGCCTACCCCACAGATTACAGAGAGAAAGATAGGAAAAAATTTTAATTAAATTTTAATTTAATTTTAATACGCTTATTTATTGCCTTATTCGATGACATTTTGCTGAATATTTTCGTTAATTATGAACCGATTTGAAAAAAATTTTCTTGTTATATTCAGGATGAAAAAACCTATCAATCAAGGTATCGCAAGGGGTACCTTGCCATTTGAATTTTTAAAATTGGGGTAGCTACCCCTTGGGAGATTAAGGGTGGGGGGTCGAAAAAGACATGCGTGGATGGCAAATCAAAAATAACGATTGACGTGTCCGAGCAAAACAAAAGAAAACGTCTTCATACGATTTTATTGAATTTATCCGTTACTTTTGGGAAGCACTGTATAATTAAATTACCTGATTTATTTTCGTTAAATTCCTTCGATTTTGTTAACATAACCTCTGTGAAGGTTCTGTATAAGTCCGTCAGATTAGTTGTTAGTGTAACAATTTCTTGTTTAGTATTAAACGATTTAATACTGAACTCATCGGTTGTTTTTAAGTAGTAGTTACCAAAAATCTCAAAATTTATTTTTATAACAAGATGCTTTTCTAGAGATTTTGTTAATATTTTAATAACATGTGATATAACGTTAGCCATATGCTCTTCATAACTTACTGTTATACTTTTTGTAGGAAATCGATATGTTGCGATTCTGTTTTTGAATGCAGTATCAACAAGGAAAACATCATCATCTACAACTCTTAAACAGTTTCGTTTGTGTTCCTCTGAAAATTGATGAGGAAAAAAAGTTGAATTTGTTAAACAAACATTACATGCTACACATTTTCTTGTAGGTACACATGTTTTTTCAAATACGGGTTTCGTGTTTATTCTATTTATAGACGGTGCAGCATCAGATGGTCCAGCTTCTATAGAAGTTTTTGAGGTTGTTGGATGTACTACGATAGTTTTTTCTTCGGTTCCTGTAGACACTTTTTTAGATGGATCAGTTGTAGAGGTTGTAGGAATACACATTTTTGATTGTTGCAAACATACTTTTTTCCCTACAATAATATACTTTTATAAAAAAAAATAAGAAAAATCAAACTCACTTTGTTCCTGATGAATTTCAATTAAATGGCGTTCTATAGAATTTTTTGAGGTTGTTGGATGTACTACGATAGTTTTTTCTTCGGTTCCTGTAGACACTTTTTTAGATGGATCAGTTGTAGAGGTTGTAGGAATAGACATTTTTGATTGTTGCAAACATACTTTTTTCCCTACAATAATATACTTTTATAAAAAAATAAATAAGAAAAATCAAACTTACTTTGTTCCTGATGATGAATTTCAATTAAATGGCGTTTCATAGTTTCATTTCGCTTGAAGAATTTATTATAGTTTTCACAATAGTATGTTGATTTCTTATCTATAAAAAAATATGTTAACAGTAATAACTAATGATAATAATAACTTACCATGAACTTCTTTTTTATGTCGTAATAAACTATCTTTTCTACCAAATACTTTAGCACACACATCACACGTCAGCATTTTAGAAGTTACAAATTTGATAAACAATCTGTTATAGAATTCTGTTTTTCTGTTAGTTCTTGTATAATCCTGTTATCACAATCTAATTTTTGTCTTAAAGATTTCAACTTGATTTCCAAAGGCTCTATTTCAACAATGCTGCAGGATGCACTAACTTGAAACTCATCAATTTTTGTCTGTAATGAATTTTTACAAACAATCATTTGTTGTTTTTAACTATCTAGCTGTGTTTTTATTGGTTGTGAAAGTTCTGATTTATTATCTAATGAAATTTCATGTTTTTGATTATTTTGAATTATATCATTTTGTAATACTACTATTTTATCGTCTGGTTGATATTTATCGTAGGTATCCAAAAAATCATCATCAAAATCATCGAATTGATTTATTATATCCGTTAACTCGATAACGTTTTCATTTGTAGGCGTCGTATAGACTTTAGATTTTTTGTTTTTATCAGAACTTTTACCACCATTATTTTTTCGTTTTTTTGATTCACCAGATAAATTAACACACAAAATAATTAGGTATGGTAGAAACATATTTTATATGCTTACTTTAATCAAAGAAAAACTATTATCACTCAATGCTGTCTTGAATATCGGATAACCTGTATATATAATAGTTGAAAAAAGATAATAGTATTGTTGAAAAAAGACAACAATTAGTTATATAATCAATTATCATAATTTACGTCAGATCTATTTTTAATAGTTGATCACGTTGCTACTGAACACCTTATTACACACCTGATTCTGAGATGACATTCTTTTAAATGTCAATTATGTTAGTGCATCACGTTGCAGCTACACACCCTATTGTTACCTGATTATGAGAAAACACTACAGGCTACTCCTACTATGTAAAGAAATAATCTCATAAAAAAAAAATTATTTTCATGTTACAATATATTTTTATTTGAAATCCATGAATTTTTAGATGTTGGTAACTCCAGGAATTTTACTAACACCTTATCTTTCTTCTTTTTAAAATTTTTTCAACTAAGTAGACGTTATCATGTTTGACTTTCTGCAATTCTTCAGTATAAAATCATCCTTTTATAATATTTCTATCTTCATCTTCTAACACATACGTTCTTGGATTCCCTAAAGACATTCGTTTAACGGTAAAAATTTCATTACTCCAATTGGGAAGGTGTCCTTTAGCAAAAACATTTCTATATTTGCTTATTCTAACCTTATCTCCTACGAAAAATTTAGGTTTCCTTATATCTATTGTTTTTAAATAAGTATACGATTTATCTAAAATTTCCTTTTCGTTTGATTTTTTAACATCTTTCGGTTTGTAACCAGTTTTTTTATGTTTAGTATTGTTATATCTATCAATTATTATAGGTAATAAATCTAACCATTTATAACTACCCTGAAAACTAAATTCTTTATAAAGTAATCCCTCAATTGTTCTTACGACTCTTTCGGCGATGCTTGCTTTGGTGGTTGAGTAGGTTGAATAATGATTAATTTTATGTTTTTTCATCAGAGCTTGGAAAGTTTTATTATAAAATTCTTTACCCTCATCAGTGTGCAAGTTTTTAGGTTTAGTTGTAGATTTTAAAATTTTAGACATTGCTGCACATACATCTACTCCTTTTTTTTGATTTTAACGGTTCAGCCCATACAAACTTGGAAAAGCAATTAATTACGATTAAAATGTATTTGTAACCCTTGTTGAGTCTTGCATAAGGAATCATCTTCATTAGGTCACATTGATATAAATCGGATAAACCCTTGATTAATGTATGTCTACGTTTGAAGGTTTTTCGATATGGTTTATGTAATTCTTCTACAAGCACCCTTTTAACAGAAGGTTCGTGTAATTTTTCTACTACCCCCTTACGAGTCATTTTCCTACAGGTGTACGAATAACCAGTGTGCAGTCAAAAATATATGTAGGATAAAAAATTATCACATCTCCACGTTTCAAATTAACATTTTTTAACGTTGACACCTGCATCCCATTTAGATAAATGGTTCCTGCTGATATCGATTCATCAATAACAACACCACTTTCTTGTAAAAATGTGAATAAACGACATTTTTTGAAAATGAATGTATATTTATAATCTAATACTTTACTTAAAACCTTAATAGTAAAACAAAGGGTTACTTTAGGAACGCTAGAGTTACTATATAATAACGCTAGAGTTACTATATAATTGTATACTGTCACCATTTTTAATTTCATCCAATGTAGCTATTTTTTTACCGTTTAAAATTATATAACTAGGAGGTTCTATTTTTATATTCCAAACAGTTCCACTTTCTCCATTATGATTTACTGTATTTGTGTAATTTTTCTCAGCACCATATAATACCAACGTATTATCTGAGAATAATTGTTCCAAGGGTTCACCAACAATAACATTTGTTTTTGTATCATAGGGTTGATATCTGCCAAACTTATCAAGATTTCCACTATAGTATCGACCGAACTTGTCTAGAGACATTATTGTATTATTTTAATAATTCGTCTATAATATATACGATTTCATTGTCCAAACTAGTATTTCCAGCTAATTGAGCACTAATAAGCACTTTAAGCCTATGCGTTTGGATTTTTATATGGAATGTACTCTACTTTTTTATTGGTAACTGTTAACAAACCTTTGCCTTTAGTTTTTATTAAAGATCCAATTGTCTTAGAACGAAATCGAGTTTTTAGTGGTGAACGAGTGGTTTGAAATGTATCATTCAGAATAGGTCGTACAAAAGTATTATACTTGATACCTGCATTTCCTTTAATTTTTTTCAGTGCAATAAAGTTCAGACGATGAACATTAGATATATTCAAAATTTTCTTATAATTTTGCACTGCATTAACGTCCTCGGAAATCAACACCTTGCTAGGGATTTTTTAAATATTAATTCGTATAATGCAATGCTACCATCGAAGGTATGTTTTTCTCCTTGAGGTGTTATTATATAAATAATATTACCATCATCGCTAAAATCTATCTCAGAATTTCCTAATGTCCATTTGCCATTAAACTTAGACTCTCCGTCAACTTCTTCTAGTCCTGGGGTGGGTCCATATGTATAATCATATTCATTTCTCTCATCAGTTATATAGTTTTCAATATAATCTCTAGCAAGACCTTTTGTAGTAACTTTGATATTAGCACTGTGTATAGGTGACTTTGTGACTTCAGGGTAAAACTCTTCCTCGTTTACATTACTGTTATTAACAGGTGTGTAAAAAGAGTTGTTTACATCTAAATAAGGTGTGGAAAACGATAAGGTTCTCTGCAATGGTTGAGGCGATCATGATACTTTAGGTGTATATAATTCACGTTTAATATTAACAGGATCGGTTTTCACTTTCTGCAGCAATTCTTTCAAAGGATCTGCTGTGGGTTTAAAATTTTGTTCTAAATAATTTTCATGATGAACTACTTCAGATTGTAATTCTTTAAATTTTTCTCTAATAGCTTTTCGTGATTTTATTAAATTTTGCACCAACTTTTTATCCATGTTGATGATGATGCTTGACTGATGATATTACCGTAGACTAGAGTCTCTTATACTTTAATAAATTTATCAAATCCTTCTCGATATCTACCTTTGTGTACTTCGCTGTCTTTATTAATAACTAAAAATCCAGAAGGTTGCTTCCAACAGTGCGAACACAATTCTTTAAAGTTGGAATAGGACATGTCAACATTTACATGATCATCATAAATATGTCTTAAATTTGTTTCATCTTGTTTAAATATCACAAGAAAATTGGTGTTGTCTCTTATTAGTTGTTTGGGTATTGCAGAATATGTTTGACATAAATAAAAACAATCGATATTCCTATGTCTACCGAATGCGAAATATTCCCTTATAATACTTTGAGGGTCACACACAACGTCATCAAATATTATAACAGAATTTTCTCTAGCCTTGGTAGGTGTTAATATATCAGCATCATTATCATATTCAAAAAACCCGATTACTTTTATCGGCGTTAAAACTCCTTTAAGATACTGATATTTTGGTTGTGTTGTTGTTTTCGAATATAGATACACATTAGAAAATCTAATTCCGTTTCGGTGTTCTATTAGAGCTATTAAGGCGTTAGTCTTCCCACAATCAGAACTTCCGACTATCAAAGCTCGTTTACACCCTCCTTCCAGTAATTTACCGTGTTTGTTGGGTTTGGACTCTGTGTGAATATCATAATTAATAACAGGAAGCACTTGTTTCTGTGCTGTAATATTCATGACTTAGTTTTAACTGTTTGATAATTTTGAACAAAATCTTATTTATAATGATATAATTCGTGGTTATTTTTGCAGTATATGATGAAATGTGTTAAAAGGAGCACACACGTAGGTGCTGGTTTAGTTAATAGTTTGATAAATAAGCTGCCAGTCGAATTACACATTCCTACTTATAACTATTGTGGACCCGGTACGAAACTTGAAAAACGATTAGCTAGGGGTGATCTAGGAATCAATCCTTTAGACGAAGCCTGCAAACAACACGAGATTAGCTATTCCAAAAGTAACAATTTAGAGGATAGAAATCAGGCCGATAAAATTTTGCAAGACGCTGCATGGAAAAGAGTTTAGGCTAAGGATAGCTCACTAGGTGAAAAAACCGCCTCAGTTCTTGTCGCAGGTGTTATGAAAGCTAAGCGAACCTTAGGTATGGGTATAAAGCATAAGAAGAAACACCGTAGTAAGAAAAATAGAATTATCAAAGCTCCTAAATTTGGTGGTTTCATATTCAGTATACCACTTTTATTAGGTGCTTTAGGGGCTCTTGGTAGTCTAGGGGGTGGTGCTGCAACAATAGCCAAGACGATATATGATAAACGTGTAAGTGGTAGTAAAATGGATGAGACCGTTCGTCACAATAAGGAAATGGAGAAGTTAGCATCAGGAAAAGGATTGTATCTACCTTATAAGAAAAAAGTTGGAAGCGGATTATATTTACGATCATATAAGAAAGGGATGGGTCTTTATCTCAATCCAAAAAACTGCCAGTGAAATTACCTCGTGATGCATGTGCATACGGTGATGAGGGGATGGTCTACGGATTTTCCGGAACATCTATAACAGCAAAACCATACACAGATATATTGTTGGAAATAAAAACAAAAGTTGAAGAAGAAGTAGGAGAAAAATATAATTATGTGTTAGTAAATCGTTACCTATCGAAGAATGATCAAATTGGTCCACATAAAGATGATGAAACTAATTTTGTACCAGGAAGTTCAATAGCCTCAATATCACTAGGCGCTGAGAGGAATATTGTAATCCAGAGAAATGAAATTAAACGGGAAGTTTTATTAGAAGATGGTAGTTTAATCATATTAAGAGATCCTACAAATAAATATTGGATGCATAGCATACCACCCACTAATGAGGATGTAAAAATAAGAATAAGTTTGACATTTAGACATTTAATAAAAAAATAATGTAGATGTTTTATTCTATGGAGAGTTGGCCAGATGCAACAGATTTAAACAGTTCTGTAGAAAGGGTAAGGGCTCATCTTAATGACTTACAGTTCGATGCGGAGCATGCTCTTGTTTATGATTTCAATGTGATTTTTAATGATAGTGAAATGGACCGTATAACACAACTTGTTAAAAACTATGAAGACGGTGTTATTGTATGCGATGAGTATCTTAGGGGTGAAATCAGTATAGAGTGTTTGTGTTACGAGTTTGTTAAATCAAATTTAACAGGATTTATTAATGATATGCGTAATTATTTACCAGCAGATTTGAAACAAAAGTTTTGCTCTGAAATTGATACTGATAGTACCGAAGAATAATGACAGAGAAATTCGTAGTGTTAATGAATTCTATACCCGATTCAGATCCTGGTAAAATTTGCTGTATATGTATGAAAAACTATAGTACAGGGTGGTCCCTCTAACTGGAATAAATTCTGTAACTCGAAGGGGTGGAATTCAAAAAAATTATCTTCATACACATTCATTGTAACTTTTTCCAAGCTTCATTCTGAGGGTAACTATTTTTCCATATACCAACCCCCTAGGGGTGAAACCACCCCTAACTTTTTTTTTCTGAATATAAGGGTAGGTCAAGTGACACGTCTTTGAAAAGCTTATGTGAAAAGGAATACGACACACTATTTATTTGCTGAAAAATTCTGAACATATCTTATTAAAATCAACTTTTAAGATAATAAACAAATAAACTTATTTTCTTGTCAAAGAAAGTTTCATGTCCCAAATTTTTGGAAAGTAACCGACAATTTAATTATTTTTTTTGTTCAAAAAGAGGATATGCTAATGGGGTACACTCATATTCTAACGAATATGTTCAAAATGATGCCCAATTCTTTCTTGGCAAAGAGCCAATCTGTCGTAAAACCCATTTCTAACGTTTCGAAATACTTCGGGTGAAATATTTCTAGCTTCAAGGGTAATTCTGTCCCTCAAATCCTGAAGATTGGTTGGTGGTGTAACATAAACCTTGTTTTTTAAATATCCCCACAAGAAAAAGTCCATAGGATTGAGATCCGGGGATCTTGGAGGCCATTCAAGTGCACCTCTTCGACCAATCCACCTATTTGGAAAAATTTGATCTAAGTAGTTGCGAACTGGCAATGCATAGTGCGCTGGAGCGCCATCTTGTTGGTACCAAATTCTGTTGTCAAATTCATTTTGATTTGCGGTTGGAAATTGATGACGCAAATGTGGGACGAGCTCATCCCGGAGCAGTGAAAGATATGATGGCCCATCAAGATTATTATCTATAAAAAAAGGTCCGACAACTTGGTCTCCAATAATCCCAGCCCATACATTTAATTTTTGTGGACGTTGAGTGTGGGTTTCTCGCATCCAATGGGGGTTGTTATCAGACCAATAACGGCAGTTATGATGATTCACTTCACCATGCAAAGTAAACGTGCATTCATCCGAAAAGAGTATCCAGTTCAGTTGCATCTGATCGCGGTCAATGAAGTCCATCTTTTGCTCACAAAACTCATTTCGGCGATCTGGATCTTCATCAGACAACTCTTGAAGCATCTGCATCTTGTAAGGGTGCATCTTTCCAGTTTTCAAAATCTTTAAAACTGTTTGATGACTGATCTCGTTATCGCGAGCCAATTGCCGAGCTGGAGTTATGGGGTTTTCTTGGAGAGCCAACAAAACGTCAAGTTTTGTATTGTCGTCCACTACAGGCGCTCTTTTTCTTGGCACGTCCCTTACAGAACCGAATTCTCTATAGCGCTTTTCTATTTTGCTAACTGTGCCTTGAGAAAGACGCGGCAAATCGGGATGGTTTGCTTGAAATAATTCAGCTACCTCAGCTTGAGTGCGACTTCGTTCACCGTATCCAATCATCATTAATATTTCAATGCGAAGGGCTTCCGTTAGGTGACGCATGTTAAATTATTTACTACGATGATGTACAGATTGGAACACTTCACTAGAGTCACTAGAGATAGAGAAACTAAGTACCTTTTGAATAAACGAGCAAAGAGAATTGCAAGGAACAATTAATCAAAATTTACCAACGTTGACGGTGTAACAAATCTACCACACAACTGACAATCGGATCTAAAACAGAGAAGATGAAAAAGTTTTTTCATCGATGATAAGATTAGACTTTCTGCGATAATAAATGCACGTTATCCGTTTAGTACATTTTTTGCTACCGGTCATTCAGATATGGTCGTAAGTCGCATTGAGCGAACGCAAGTTGTTTTATTTTTCAATTTTTTTCACTTAGTTTCGGAAATAACTGAGCAACTAAGTAGTGTGTTGTATTCCTTTTCACATAAGCTTTTCAAAGACGTGTCACTTGACCTACCCTTATATTTAAAGAAAAAAAGTTAGGGGTGGTTTCACCCCCAGGGGGTTGGTATATGGAGAAATAGATACCCTCAGAATGAAGCTTGGAAAAAGTTACAATGCATGTGTATGAAGATAATTTTTTTGAATTCCACCCCTTCGAGTTACAGAATTTATTCCAGTTAGAGGGACCACCCTGTATATATTTAACGTTTCATCCTTGTAAAGATCAAGTGTTATGTGTGTCATGTTACAGAATTCGCAGACTTTGTTTTCCATATTGTCCAAAGTGTGGAAAAGCTGTAGAATATGCCGAAAATATCGATAAAAAGACAACAGAGTTTTTCCCAATTAGTGATAAGTATAAGTTTGTGAAATAAAGGAATGTGAATATATGTTAGTAATAGATGTAGGAAATCAAGATTTCAACCTTGAAAAAATAGATATTATTGATAATCAAGTTTATATATCTATAAGTATATTATTTCTATCATGAAATTATTCTACGAAATGTTATAGAGGGTGATGTGTCGCAAATACAATTTACTCATGATAGAGCCATAATAGCTGCATTAAACGTATATTTATCAGATAACATATATGAATATACAACAGGGTGTTATACTAAGGGTAGATATTATAATGAAATGTTAGCACTTAATGAAAATACTCCATTTATATATTATAATTTTTACGACGATGTAGAAGAATAAAAGCAGATATAAATAATTATTTTATTTTTTATTATTTCAACCATACATTAACAAATAACTTTAACCCTTATCTAAATTATAATAAAAAACATAAAAAACTATAAAATATTCTCATTGTAATCTGTAAATTTTTTTTTTAAATAGTTGTAAAAATACATATAAAAAATATATACAATCCAAATTTGGAGGAGGATCATCTATAAAAAAATAAAAAAATAATTAATTATACAAACAATTCCATATAACATACCAAAATGTTGATAATAAAATATATTTGAGCCAAGGCGACGCACCACTATGAAGTAGCCACCACCATACATTTCCTCAACGTCACCGTTGTAGCACACCATCCCCCACGGGTTTTTTGCTGCTACCAGCAGAAACGGTAAATTGCGCTGACATAGCACCGGCTGATAAAAGTGAATTAGAACAACATATGGAATTAATATAAACCTTACCTGGGGGTGGAATGCTGTACAAATAGCTCTTATGAATAATACAGCTAAAACCGATAAAATGTTATCTAAAGAAATACTAAAATACAGACAGATCTAATGAAAAATAACATATTCGAAAAACAGTTTATTGCATCATAAGGTTTTCATATAAAAAATATACATTAGTTAACGCACACACACACGGAGTTTTTGTATGATTAACAAGTAGGTTTCTGAGGTACAACTGCAGGCAAATTTTCTAAATTAAATACTGACACCTTTAAAAACTGTTTTAAAAATTGAGCTTTTTCTTCACCTTTTACATAAATCACGTCAACATTTTTCGTTACATGTCGAAGTATGTCACCTAATTTATACAGGATGTCCCAGTTTATTCGAAGCGGTCTCTGTAGGCCAAACGATGGATTTTTTCAAAAAAAAATTTGCAAATTCAAGTACAAGATCACATATGACAGTGGCATATCAAAGTTATGTTTTTTTAAATGGAATGCTCCTATGTTATTGCATTATTAGATTGTCTGAGAAGAGGAAATAAGATTGGCTTTTACAGTTGGTGTTTAAATTCAGAAGTTTTTGAGTTATAAACAAGTGAAAATCGTCATTTTTCAAGTTCAAGGCCTTGTACAACGAAAACGGTTCAAGATAGCGAAAAACGGCTTACATGTCCCTATTTTAACTTTTCATGTACTATCCTATGATGTAGATAAAATGTTTATACAGGGTGATAAAATTTTTTGAAAAATTCTGAGATTTCTCCACAAAGTCGCCAAATAAAAAAATCAAAGACAGTACAAATGTTTCTACACCATAGGATAGTACATAAAAAGTTAAAATAGGGACATGTAAACCGTTTTTCTCTATCTTGAACCGTTTTCGTTGTACAGGGCCGTGAACTTGAAAAATGACGATTTTCACTTGTTTATAACTCAAAAACTTCTGAATTTAAACACCAATTGTAGAAGTCAATCTTATTTTCTCTTCTCAGACAATCTAAAAGTGCAATAACATAGGAGCATTCCATTTAAAAAAACATAACTTTGATATGCCACTGTCATATGGGACACTCTGTATACTCCAAAATAATTTTAAATTATGGCCATTGTGATTCTGTACTTGAATTTTCAAAAAGTTTTTTGAAAAAGTCCATCGTTTGACCTACAGAGACCGCTTCGAATAAGCTGGGACAGCCTTTATATAGGGGTAACACCAGTATCCCAATTTATACAGTGATGATTAGCAGCTAGCCACTTAACTTGTTTTTGCACGTCAAAAGGTAAAGTTTGTAATCCATAGGGTGATTTGAATACGTAATGAAATATTTTTTACCATCATAACCAGCCAATTCCTTGATTGGATATTTATTGTTTTCTACTTTAAATGCTTGAAAGTCAATAATTAGACTGTTAGCTATGGTAGGCTCAGACATAATTATAACTGTTTAACATATTTAGTTAGAGGGTTGTATGTAAACTGTGTCTCATAGATTAAAAGGCAGTACGCAGTAGTATTTGCTTTTATGTTAGCATGCGCTTCTAATTCTATTTTAACATTAACAGACTGAGTTTGAAATGCTATATTTTCTGGTTGTTAAGAAGTATCGATAACAAACATTGGTGCAGCAGATATGAAGGATTCACACATAAACACAGGGTCAGCATTTTTACATAATAGGATGGTTGAAAATTTTTATAGAATTCATATAGAGGACCCACTATACACCGTGTTTTATATTAAGTCGGCACTATTGCTAACTTCGTTATTATTTAACCTAGAAAGTCGGTTAAATTAGCAAACTAGTAGTATTTTTGCCGCTGAATAAAATGGCGAAAGCAGAAAAACAATTGAACATCGCGTTTTCGAGATATTTAAAAAAAATTAATTTTTTTAATGGAACACCCTGTATATTTTTAGATGGATCGGTTGCAAATTTTTTTTCAAAGGGAAAAGTCTTTATACACTATGATCCTAAAATAATAAATTCATTATTTTATTACTCCCAAAGTAGCCTGCGACAATTATTGTAATTTAGTGTACCTACCTAATGTAAGGTAAAAAAATTATGTCGTCCTCAATAGTGTATTTGTCAATAAAAAAATACACTAAAAATAGGAGTTGTTACCTTGAAAAGGATTTAATTTTACATAAACAAATAACAGAACTTGTTTGTGTGTAAAATTTTATTATTTTAGGATCATAGTGCATAGAGACTTTTTCCTTTAAAAAAATTTTGCAACCGATCTATCTAAAAATATACAAGGTGTTCCATAAAAAATATCAATTTTTTTAAATATATCGAAAACGCGATGTTCAATTGTTTTCCTGTTTTCATCGTTTTATTCAGGAGACAAAATACTACTAGTTTGCTAATTTAACCGACTTTCTAGCTCAAATAATAACGAAGTTAGCAATAGTGCCGACTTAATTTAAAACACAGACAGGTTCTGTTATTTGTTTATTTAAAATTAAATCCTTTTCAATACAACAACTCCTTTTTTTGTGTATTTTTTTATTGAAAAATACACTATTGAGGACGATATATTTTTTTACCTTACATTACGTAGGTAGGTACACTAAATTACATTAATTATCGCAGCCTACTTTAGGAGTAGTAAAATAATAAATAATCAATGAATTTATTATTTTAGGATCATAGTGCATAAAGACTTTTTCCTTTAAAAAAAAATTTGGAACCGATCCATCCAAAAATATATAGGGTGTTCCTATAAAAAAGTTACATTTTTTTATATATCTCGAAATCGCGATGTTCAATTGTTTTTCTGTTTTCGCCATTTTATTTAGGAGAAAAAATACTACTAGTTTGCTAATTTAACCGACTTTCTAGGTTAAAAAATAACGAAGTTAGCAATAGTGCCGACTTAATATAAAACACGGTGTATATTTCCCTAAATTTACTTGCATATTATCATAGGGATACTTACACTGTTTAAATAGACGCTGACATTTTTAATGTAGGTATCATCAAAATGACTGGTGTCCGATGTCAGTACACCATCTCTACCAACTTGAAAAGCTACAGTACTCTAAAAGTCAAATCTTTAAGAGTATGAAGTTCCCACGATCTAAATGCAACGTGTGTATCAGTATTTTTTTTAATATATTTGCTGAGAGCTAGTTCTTTTTGTAGATTTCCTCCTACCACGTGCGGTAGTTTCCATTGAATTTTATTAATAACGACTTTGCCTTTCTCACTAATATGGTATAATGCATTATCATCTGAACTGCTGCGAATTAAAACAAGTTCTTGTCTAATATTCAGTATAATTTTCTTGTAATCTTCACAAAAACCTTGTAGGGTAGACAGAGGAATGCATGCGCTGAAGAAATTTAAGAGAAGAGAGACAGAATTGACATTTATCTAGATTGAGCGTGAGGTTTGCCTTCTTAAACCGATCGAGAAGATCACGTAAAACAGAAAGGTGAGTAGAGAAATCAGGGGTTGCAATGACAACATCGTCCATATAGTACCAAACATATGGTTCGAGTTCGGGGCCAATGACGCGATCTAAAAGACGAACCAGACTCTGTGGCGAGGAATGAAGACCAAAAGGTAGGCGTTTATATTGAAACAGTCCTTTGCCGTGAACGGCGAAAGCTGTTTTGGGGCGAGATTCTAAATCGAGCGGAATCTGATGGAAGGCTGACTTCAAATCGAGAGATGAAAGAAATTTCGCATTCCTGACCTTTGAAATAATACTGTCGATAATCGGCATGGGGTAAGAATCAGGGGTAGATATTGAATTTAATTTCCTTCCATCGAAACACACTCTATACGAATTGTACTTCTTTTTTACCAGCCACAGAGGGGATGACCAGGGTGAATTTGAGGGCTCGATAATGTCCATTCGGAGCATTTCGTCAATTTGTTGATTTAGAATTTCCTGCATGTATTGGGACAGAGGGTACTGTCGTTGCTTGAACGGTTTAGCGTTCCCAGCCTCAATGTGATGTTCGTGAAGGTGGGTAAGACCGATTCGATCTTTTGGACTGATTTCAGCATAGGCTTTGACGACCTGGTCGAGTTCGACCTGTTGGCTAGGTAAAAGTTTATCAACTCCCTGAATAGTGTTAATTACACAGAGAGAGGATGTGGCCGGACACTGATACGAAAAATCGTCAAAGTTAAGGTGCAAATTGAAAGATTGAATAAAGTCCATGCCTAGAATTAAATTTTGAGTGATAGTAGGTATGAGTAAAAGTTTCAGGGATTGAGACTGAGAGTCCAAGGTAACGTTGGCATAAACATAGCCCATGGCTGACTGAAGCTGACCATCAGCAGTAGTAACATATCAGGAAATGTCATATTGAACGGGTAGATTTAATTTTTTTAAAAGATACAGTCCATGGGAACCTAAGATAAAAACATTGCTACCACTGTCCAACAGAGCAGAGACTGGTTCACCCTGAATTGAGACTGTGAGGTACGGACGGTTGTCATTATCAGATACGGAGGTAAATGAGATAGGTGGAAGAGACGGTATGACAGGTGAAGATAGAGGTAAAGAGTTAGAAGAAAGAGTTGAATAGAGAGATACAGGTACGTTAGAGTTAAGGTTAGATTTAAAAAACTGATTATCTGCATAAATAGGCGAGGTACTTATCCCTGTGACTTGCTGGGTTGTCCTGGCGTCGCTTTTCCTTTTAGGGAACCGGAAGTTCCTGGGCGTCCAAGATCTGGGCTCCTGGCGCCCGTGCCTGGCAAGTTTTTTGGATCCGAAGAACGTGACGCCGGTGGTGCGTCCTCCGTAGGACAATTTGGGCAGGAAGACTTCGTGATTCCTTTCCTGCCGCACCCAAAGCAGAACTTATTTCGACGCTCCCGACAGTCCGGGTAACGATGACCACTGCGGCCACAATTCCAGCACCTGAAAGTAGCGGTATGAGAAAAACTCCTCTTAGGATATGTTGACGAGACCTGACAGGTGTTCCGATATTCGACGTTAAATTTCCCACATGCAGACAAGGACTCCTCAATTTTACGACAGAAGGTGTTCAGCTCGGCTACCGTAGTGACCGTCTGAAGGGCGAGCGCTGTAATAAATTCAGGTCGGAGATTTCGTCGGATGGCATGGACTATGTCCGACTCTGATGGAGGCTGGGTGAGGCGATAGAATAGAGACTCCATGGCGGCAATGTATAGAGATACGTCCTCTCGGGGACCCTGTCTACGTGAACGTATTTCTTCCAGGAGATTTTGATCGTAGCTCTCACCCATAAATGTCTCTTTCAGTTTCTGGACTAGTTCGTCCCAACATGAGAAGCGTTTTTTTAATGAATTTGTGTGCCACCATGTCCACACATCACCCTCAAACAGGTCACCGGCAGCAAAGAAGAGGTCAGACATTGAACAGCCTCGAGATAGGCGAAGAGATTCAACCTTCTCTAGAAAAGTTATCAAGGGTTCCTTACCAGAGTATTTCTGGATACCCCATTTATAAACTGGGACTGCCTTCGAGCTGGAAGAAAAGTAGGAGTACCCCGAAGATGGAAGAAGTGGGCTAGAAGCGGCATTGGGTCCAGGCACGTCAATATCGAGTTTCATGGCGAAATCTGCCTCTACACTAACTAAACGGGTTTTGAGGGACTCCTTGGCTGTGGTCTGATCTGCGTTATTCGGAACTATATTGGAAATGCGGTTAGATAAATGCGACAGTCTACAGGTAATTCTACGACATTCAGGAGCACTATTATCTCCTTGGAATGCTTGGACCGCATCCTCGACCTCCTTAAGCCCTATCTGGACTTCCTTTGCGTCCTCCTCGAATGTATATGGAAATTTTTGGGGGCGCGAGAAACTACGATCGCCAGCCTCCTGTGCGAGAAAGCCTCGCAGAATTTTGCGCCGTTCCTCGGCTGTAGCAGGGACGTCGACACCCCGTATCCCGATCTCGTAGGCGGTCTGGATGGCAATAAGGAATTCGGGAACTAGCCTAGATTTAGCCATTGTGCGTCAGCGGTACTAACTATGTGAAAATAATGGGGACGAGCAATATACGATAAAAGATAAATCGATACTAACACTAAATAAAGGACACAAAAATTTTCGAAATAATCTGTAACGAAAATACACGAAACAAAACAGTTAAAACACCTCCTGGAGAAAAATTTCGTTTTTGGCTCGCTTTCCTGGTATAAAATGGAACGATATTAAATTCGATAAAGGTAATGAACAATAACGTTAAAGTAAATAAGAAAATTTAAAAGGTTAAACGACCAGTTTCATTCGCTAGCTTCTAGAGCACCTGTATATCCACCGAACCACCCGCTACTGCGAACCTCAAAGACCGCAACTCCCTTAAATGTTGGGCGCCACTTGAAACGAACTATTTTACCCTACGAGTGGAAAAATAGCCGCTGAGAGCATGAGACAGCAAAAGATAACAAGGGTCGTAGGTTGAGTCGCTAGTCTAAGAGGGTCAACAATAACAAGTAGGTCAGCAGAACAGCAGGTACTCTTTATTAAAATAAATCACAGTTATTATCACAAATTATTAACTTGAGCACAGTTAACAACAATAAGGAGCAAGAGCGTGTAGAATCTGAATGAACTGATCGGTTAAAACTTGGTAGGCAAAGGTACTTAGCTTCGTAGGGTCTTCGGGCGAGGGTGAAAGTTTAGCTGGTGGTAAACTTGGTTTCAGGTACAACCCCTGTGCTGCCTTCTTGTTAGAAGAAGAACCTTGCTTCCATGAAATAGTTGGTTCCGGGAGTAAAAGTTGCCAACCAGGGAAAAATTAATCCGTAGGGAAAAATTCGCCTCCGGGGAAAAAGTTGCCTCCAGGTAAAAATGTGCCTCCAGGGAAAAAAGCCGTCTCCAGGTAAAAAGCCGTCTCCAGGTAAAAAGCCGTCTCCAGGTAAAAAGCTGTAATTTCAGGTGTATCAGAACCACTCTTGCATTAATGAACGGTCCGATCGAGTCTGCTTGCCGAGGGTACATAGAATTATTCCCGTCCTCAAGATAGGTTGGGATAAAAAAAATGACTGACAAAATTTTACATGCGAACGAACTCGATCGGGCTTAAAAGCTATGCTTAAAATTAGCATACGGTCTTAAGAAAATATGATCTGTATAATTCTAGCACAATTAATAACATCATTTTACGACACTCACCAAGCCAAAAACGTGGGCGATGTTTAATTTAAGTGAAAGTTCACAACGCCATTTCGCTAAAAATTCCTGTGTTTGCGGAACCGACCTTCCTCTAGCGAATTCCAGGAGAGAAAAGAAAGGTGAACGGGCCGGTATGAAGATGAACGCACCTGATTACAATTTGACAGTCGAGGTTACGACTCGAGTTGGTCGATGCACTAACAACCACCATCACTCACCCACTGCGCACGCCCGCCGTCGTCTCTGTGTTACCGACATCTAGCCGGTACGTACGAAATGTACGTTACACCGTAAATGTTAATAGTTCTTAAACGAATAACAGAATTAGTATCATTTCCAAATTCATTCGTGACAGACTAGTTTAATTTTCTTATTTTTTTTTAAATTATTTGTTAGTACTAATAAAAATGGGTCTCTGTGATATTTGCGGTAAAATTTATCGTCGAAGAAGTGGCAGGACACGCCCGTTAGGCTGACGCGCATGCGCAAACAGGCTTGGTTCGACAGGGCGCATGCGTCGACAAGCTCAGGTTAGGTCTTGGCACGCCCACTCCGCGCATGCACTGCTGGCCACGCCCACTTCGTGCCGTGCAGACTAGAACCCTTCTATTTTAACTACTCAGGATTAAGAGTACATAAATTATTTGGTGAAATAATAAATTTTACGAATATTTTGTAACTCAATAACTTCGGCATGGCTGTCTAGTATAAATATGTCATTTATAAAAAAGTATTGTTTCTTGGGGTAAAATATCCGTACATTAGAGATGCGTTAGATCCAGAATGTCCTATACCAAAGACATGAAATAGCTCATGATTTAAAACATATTTCACATAGCTAGAGTTAGCCAACAACCAGTATAAGTCTTCTTCATCAAGGTGAATTTCTGCAGTTGATTCTCCGATGAACACTGTATGTGCAACGACGTATCCACTTCCATAAAATTCATAAGAACACTTGGAAGATCTAGATTCAAGGTTGTGTTGCTTATCCATCGAAGTGATTAAAATTTTCGCATCGTTGATATTATCGGTGTACGAAAAATGCACGGGTATTATAGACTTGACATTAGCCATTGCCGTGGTAAAAGAAGAATTTATGATAGAAAATTCGCGGATAGAGATACTATAAGTCACTGTGTCAGCAAAGTTGATGAAGTTTGTTGAAGATATAATGTCTTTATTATTGCAATAGCGATGCGTTGACAATAAATCTAATGTAATGTTATTCGACCGTCCTGTTACAGGCATATTGTAAAAAGTCTCATACTCGCTGATGGCTTTATCAAAGTCTTTGGACGTATTGTTGCTGAAGTAGCCAAATCTGTCTAACTGCCATTGCACACTTTCGTTGGACATTATTAACCACGCACCAGAAATTTGCGTAATAACGCAACACACAAAAAGATATCTGCACATCACTGTTATTGTTGAGTAGTATTATAGTTTCAGTTCACTACTCAGATATTTTGTGAAAAACGTTTATATATTATTGATTTCATGTTATCAGTTTAGGGGTATTTTGAATCATAATTATGCTAAATTTGCAGTTATAGATATTATATTTCCATTTGAGATAAAATAAAATGTCTTAGCTTTGCAATATACATGATTACAGCTAAATGGCTTACTCAAGACTTTTTTAAATTTTTCCTACCATAATTTTAAGTATAAGTAGTACCTACAACCGTATAGTCTTCAATACAACACACAAGTCAACAATTAATCTTCTAAAAATGTTCCAGCTACAGTTGTTCTACTTGATATTGATGACTATTTGGTAGGTCTGATCACTATGTAGTTTTAAAATTGTTATTAATATAAATTGTAGTATTGTAGGTGAACATGTGTACATTGATGACGAACAACAGTCCGTGTACGCGGTATACTAAGTTTATGAAAAGTCGTTTCAGTAACCCTGGACCTAGCCGAATTATACATGAGCGACTGTATATATTTACCTACAGAAATTCCATATGGGCCAATAATTGTGAAATCGTTAGAAAATGATAGTAGGATACATAAAAGGAGGATATCTTAATTATTATCCTATTTTCAAACACAATGATACGGAAATTATCATTTGACAACTATGTATACTTTCCCAAAAGTATAACCCAAACTGTTCGTATATTCATACGAATGATATGTCTAGTTTTATGAGTTTGACTTGTATAAATGTTTTCTTTAATAAAGTTGATTATTATTATATATAGAAACACGTATTTATTGTTTATTGTCAGTTTGCATAATATGTATTTACGTGAACTTGGCCTAGAATAGTCATTATTACATATTCATGTTAATAAATAGATGCATAATACCAGATTGTTTATTATTTATAAGCTCACTTACATAATTACTTGAACTCGAGCTTGAACTATAACAGATTAGTTATGGTAGTGACTACGATAATCTTACTCTCAATATTGCATTATTTAGGTATGCAACAAAACAAAATGTTATAATATAAAAATTGTTTTATTTTTCTCATCGAAAACAAATATGCTGCTCATGCTCGTTCAGCGAAAGCTGTTTACTAACTAATCTGCTTAAATTTTTTATTCAGGCAAAGTGATAAATCTTCTTCCTCATCATGATGAACATTCGTTGTTGCTTTTATCATTAACAGGTTAATCGTTGGTCCTTTACTATCAAAGTTTTTGCTCAATACAACTGGGAAACATATGTTTTTTTCTACACCATATACATTTATCGATAAGTTATTCATTACTTTAAATTTATGTATGTCTTTTAATTTAATGGGGAACTCAATGCCTGTATATTTCAATACATTTTTATAATGAGGATAAGAGCTCACTCTATTCGAGTTAGACTGCGCGGGGTACAAAGCTGAAACAATTGCCCATCGGAAGCACAATTCATCTTTGTTGTTTACATGAGTAGATTACTTATGGGCTCTACGTCACAGCTTCCGGTGTGTAGAGTGTTGCATGCCAGCTGACCTGGTCGGTCATCTTGTATCCGGCGGCCATTTTGGTCGGCCATCTTGTATCCGGTGTCCGTCTTGTATCCGGTCGGCCATTTTGTCGGTAATACTGTGATCTGTAAGTGGTCAGTTATCCTAGCCGGTAGATGTCTCTGTAGTCGTCGGTTGTCCCGCCGTCACATGTCGCCGTGTGAGAGAGTCGGTCGGCCGGAATGTGGGTGAGCGGGGAGTGAGAGAGTCGGTCGGCAGGAAGGTGGGTGACCGAGGACCCGGTTTGGCTATTGGCCGACAGGCGTCGTCTTTGGCAAGGGGGAGAGATGTAACCTGGTGACTGTGAGCATGCGTAGAATAAAATTAATAATAACAATAATAAAAGATGTCGGCTAGATGGACCGTGTGTGTGTGAGTGTGAGGATTCGAACCTCGGACCGGAGAGTGTACGATGCGACTTGGAACCGTCGCTTTAACAACTCGGTCAAGCTAGCTTCCGTCTGACGGTCAGCTACGGCTGACGGTCGATCATGTGTGTCGTGAGTCGGTCGTTCGGGACCCGAGCGAGTATATCTGAAGCCTCGTATTGATAAGGTGTTAGAAAAATGCAATAATAGAATTGAGCGGGAGAGAATAATATTAAAATAACAAGAAAAAAACAACAGCCAGGAAATTATTATGGGTTATATTTATTAGTATATACAATAGGTATTATAAAATGAGATAACCGTAACAGAGATTGGCGATCGTTAACTTGGGGAATTGTTGTTGTTGTTGCGGTTCAAGTAATATTGTAATTTATTAATCAGTTCTGTTATAGTGTCGTTATTCGGAGAACAATTAATATCGAAAAGACTTATACCCGGTTGTTCAAAAAATAATTGCCAATTAATCTGAGATTAATCTATGATTAATCAACAGGTATTGGGTCAAAGAACGAATAATCTATGATTAATTAAAGATTATTCTAATAATCAACTCCTGAGATAATCATCGATTAATTAATGATTAAGGATCATTTCGGTTGTTCAAAGACAAATCTTTGATTTATCATTCGTTAATCAATAATTATTGTAATTATAGATATTTGAGTGATTAACTGCCAATTATGGTAGCTTTTAAAGTAATTTATTAGATATTTCTTGCATAAATAATAAAAATTTATTATTTTCTTCTTGTTTATAAAGCGTGTTCGTATTTTTTTATCAATAAAGTCAAAAATAGTTGTAAATTACATTTGGAAAATACCCAACTATTAAACTTGAAAAGGAATCGGATCTATCTTCACTGTGACTTCTAAGAAGAACAGGAATTACCTTTACGGAAAGTTCGTGTTATAAGAGAGAGAAAAAAATCCTTTCGAAATGTTTGATGAATTTGAATTGAAACAACGATATCGATTAAATAAAGCGACAGTAACTGCTCTGGTTCATGAATTTGGGGACCAGAATTAGGTCCAGTCACTAGGGCAAATCTTGATAACGTCGAGATTTTATGCAACGGGTGCATTTCAACGTTGGTAGGTGATGATGTGAATATACATAAATCTACGGCATGTCGAATAATTAACTCTGTCACAAGAAGAAATCACTATCGCACAGATATTTTAAGATGGCAGAAAAGGCGGAAGAATTGGCCGAAGTACGAGCAGGATTTTACCAAATTGCTGGATTTCACAGGGTGGTTGGACCTGTCTACTGCACCCACATAAAAATTCAGTCACCTGGGGGACCCAATGCTGAATTGTATCGCAACAGAAACGGCTACTTTTCTTTAAATGTTCAGTGCATATGTAATGCAAATTTAAAGCTATGCAACAGTATTGCTAGAGTAATAATTGTTGTACAGAACTCGGAGTTGCTGCGCGGTTCGTATTCCGGAGTCTGCACAACAATTATATTCGTCCACTATTTTGGACCACGCCTGCTTTTTTAGTCTACAAAGAAAGTCTTTGTCGACTGATTTTCCACTATTTCAACGTATCTGGAAGGAAAGGAAAGACACAGGTAATGGAAAAAATTAAATTGGAAAGTGGAACCAGAATGCAAAGGCAAATATTGTGAGATGTTAGAAGCTTATTAGATAGCAATTTCACTTACTTTCCATCAATTCAAAATAATCTTTGCTTCTTTTTCTCTGAGAAATTGCTCCGTTTCTTCTCCATGATTATTAGGTACTACCAAAAATTGTGTAACTCGAATTTGACTTTAAAAAAATTTCCAATTAATGGTTAAATAAAATAATTATTTCATAGCGAATAAAGATGACCTATAGAGACAAACAGGATACTTGATCAAACCTATTTATATCATAATTTACCTATTATACAGGGTGTTAGTTAAGTACGGGGCCAAACTCCAAGGGGTGCTTCCTTGAGTGATTTTAAGAAGAAAAGTTCAAATAAACATGGGTCCGAAAATGCATATTTTTCAAGATACAGGGTGTCAAACTTTTTTTTTTCTCGAAAACAAGGCAATATATGAAAAAAACTCAAGAGATAAAATAGTTGTATTTCTAGTTGCTTAATTCGAAAAAAATACAAAATTAAAAAAAAGTCAGTGGCGCCCAATTTTTTAATCAAAAATATTAGTTAGACTGTCTTCCGGGACGCCACTGGAATTAATAATTTTAATCTAATTGGGGCTAAATTGCCCTCTTGTTATTACAAACAGAACTGCCAAATTTCAACAAAATTGATTGAAAGAGTTTAGAGATATTCGACTTTTTTTTTTAAGTTTGACACCCTGTATCTTGAAAAATATGCATTTACGGACCCATGTTTATTTGAACTTTTCTTCTTAAAATCACTCAAGGAAGCACCCTTTGGAGTTTGGCCCCGTACTTAACTAACACCCTGTATTGTAATATAATAACTGTACAATATACCTTCGTAAAATTATAAAATTCAATAATTTCAGTTTTCAATACAACGCAATACAAATAATCAATATTATTTTTTATTATTAATGACATTAATGTATAATGTAATGTTAGTATTGTTAGTTTTAGCACTATCCATTTTTATTGTAAAACGAAACAGAACAAGCGGTAATTTGTTGCCATGTTGCCAGATTCGCGTTCATTGATCGCTGATTAATCTCTGATTATGAAATTAGAGATTAATCAGTTATCATTTGTCTCGGTGCAACCCAATCTACCAATAATCTATGATTAGCAATAATTGATAATTTTGTAATTACTCATTAATTGGAGATTTGAACAACCGGGCATTAATGAATTTGGTACGGATTTTTCCAACAACTTTGTGAATTCGTTGTATATGTAAACGGTGTTATGTATGAAGAAATATAATTTGCCGTCGATGTACCGAAAGACGGAATCTGGAGCATTAGGCCGGGAACATGTTGGAGCTGCGATAAAAGCTATAAGAGCGTCGATACTAGCGACGATAAAAGCTACGAAAAATTTGTCTCCCTCGATGTGTCTATGGTGGAGCTGAGATAACAGTAACGTTTTTAGCTTTGCTGTAATATTTTGTGTCAGTATATAATCAATATAAAAATTAGTGATTCGGAAGAAGAGATATTATTATTGTCAAATACGCCCTTATTATTGTATTTGTATAGTAATCAACGAAAACGTAGGTTCTGTGCCCATCCTATCAATACACTACGGTTTGAATTCGGAGAATTTCATCATTTATATGCGTTTCCCTCAATCCAAGGAGCTCCTCGGGAACTTTAACCGAGAAAGGTCAAGGAAACTCCTGACCCTCAACAAAGGAAGTCTCAGAATGCTAACAGGATTCCTAACAGGTCATTGCAAGCTCAATGAACACCTGATGAAACTTGGTATAGAAAAAGATGGCGTTTGCAGACTCTGCAGGGAAGAAAACGAGACGCCTCGTCACCTATTGATGAACTGCGAAGCACTAGAACGTGAAAGAAACGATGTTCTGGGCCAACACCAGCTCAACGGGGGGGGCTTTGCCCGGCCTTGATCCCCTTCAAATCCTGAAATTCCTAAGGGAAACGGAGTTGGAGAGGCTGCTTCAATGAAGGGAATATACTCCAAAGAAGCAGAGAAGAGGGGGCACAATAGATCTGTAATAGGTCGCAGCGCATCTGACACCCTCAATATCAATATCAAATGCGTTTCCCTCCAAATTTTCTGCTTACATGCGAATGACGGGGGAAACTTTTGATTATATTCTATCCCATGTATCTCAAGCACTAGAAAAAAAATGATGCAATTGCCATTCGATGCCTATTTTCTAGGCGATAAAAGCAAAGATATATACACTTCCACTTCTCGTCGCTTTTATCACTGTTCGGCAAAAAAGCTTTGCTCTACTCGCTGCTTCGGCATGAACATCTGCATAAATGCGCATGCATTATTTTTCGTCGCTTCGCTGTTATCGTTGCTAGTATCGTTACTCGCAGCTTCAACATGTACGCCGCCTTAGGAATACCAGGGAAAACATCCTGCCTCGGCAATCCCACCGCTTTTCGTTGTAAGTAATCTTGATCACAGCTCATTGATAATTTGAGCACGTAATTATTATGATACAACACGAAAGTGCGGCCCGTGTAAGTGTTTACCAATCCGTGGAATGAATTATTTGGCGGGATTATTTGAAACAGCGACATGTTTCCGTTGTGTTTCAATTTTAGTGATTTAGAATCGATATAGTAAATACTATCATCAACGACGGCCACGAGATCATCGTTTGGGTCTTGATATATGGATCGTACTTGCGAACCAGGGGAAAAAAAAGCGAACCAATCGGAGATTTGTTGGGCACGACGATCGATGTCTTTGCTTATCAAGTCCACGGACCAAAACCAATTTTTATAAATTACGTACAATTTTTGATTGAAAACAAAATATATATTAGGATTGGGTATTTCGCATAGGTCTGGAGGTGTTGAGTCTACGATATGCGGAGCTAGCGTCGTCGTCGTCCTCGATGTTGATGTTGTTGACGAAGTAGAAGAGCGAGGACTAAGAGTAGTATACGAATAATAGTGGGGAGTTCTTAGCGTCGTCGTCGTCGTCGGCGGCGGCGGCGTCGTCGTCGTCGTCGTCGTCGTCGTTGTCGTCATCGTCGATGGTGGAAAAGCAACGGGTGGATACAGTTCGCGCACCGATTTTATAATATCGGGCGTCATGTATTGTTTTTCGCCGTAATACGCATACATGATCGATTCCATATCGTCGGAATGATGTAGTCCCAATGTATGACCGATTTCGTGGCCGAGTACAATAGTTAGATCTAATTTATCGTCTGGAATGGGAGAGCGTCCTAAAACGTTTTCGTACCAGGGATCTTCGATATCGATGTGAATTTCGGCGACTCTACGAGTTTCGTAATGTCGGGGAGGCAAGTCGCCATGCACGAGTATTCCTCCCGGTCCGTCGAAAGGTGAGTTACAGGTTCTGTTATGAGACGTTTCGTATCTGCGATGGAATTTGCTCCCGTAAGAAATAATGATGTTTGCTTGAGAATGTGCCGAGCTTATAAAACGGATAGGTATGTAATTGGTCCAATACCTAAACGCTCTGATAGCAACCAACTGTTGCTGGTTCGTCGCGTCAATCCAATGCCACCTCAAAGTTGATTGATTCCAGGTCGGTTTGTCTCGTAGCAAAGCCTGAGTATTCCCCATTCCACATCTGGGCGTGATCATGCGATCGATTGTCTCTACATTCATGTCGCCCTTGGGTGGTAGATAATAGCTAATTGGTAATTTATAAGATCGTTTCTTATTCTCGATGAATTGAACTGTAGCAATTGTGATGATCCTAATTCGATCGAGCTATCTCCGTCGTACGGGTACATGTAGCCGAAGGTTGATAGAAAGTCAGCCACGGACGTGACATTGTTTATATCTATCGTTGAGACGACAGAACACGTTATCACAAACACTATTAATGACACAACTAACGCTAACGTAATTAGCGCTCGAGTACTTATAGGCGGTATGAAGGTATAAAATACAGCACGAATGTAAATAACAAAAAATAAATTGTTTATAATGCAGAAAGTTGATGATACGATGTGCATAATAGATACACATTGCATAAAATTAATGATAATATTTTGGGGAGTATACAAAAACACGATTACTTCGGAATAATTTTATTTATGATCCAAGAATACAATACGAAGCAATTATTAATGCAACATTGATAGTTTCGCTTATCGGTGTAATGGAATAAACACAGAGGTTCATCGGAAGTAGTCAAGATAGGACAGTCTCGAAGCTCTGCCAGGTCAAAGATACGAATGTCGGGCACATGTGCCTGCAGATATTTCGCTATCTGGTTCCCATATACCATGACGTAGGTGTTCGTACCTCCCGGTTCTCTCGTTAATTTCGCCTTAGCGATTTTTAGAAAATCTTCTTCGGTGATGAATCCGGCATAATAATCTAGTCCGTAGAGTTCGGTGCTTAGATACTCGAAACGACATTGTTGATGAGTAGTCATCGCAGAAAACGGTTCCCTAGGCTTCACGATGAAATGCACCGTGTGTCTACCGTCGAATATTCCGCCTTCTAACGAAGCGAAGTTGCATCGGCTGTCTGTATAGCCCAGGATGTCGAGTACTATCACCTTCATCGCAACGACGATGATTCAATACTGATTCGTCTTCGTACGTTACATTATTCTTTTAAGATCTCTAGAGAGCGGAAATGATTGTAATACACAGTCATTGATAATCAAACAATACGCCTTCGTGTTTGCCGGAAAATTAGCGGAACTTTCAATCATTAATTTGATATCGACGGTCGATGATTTGATCGGCTCCTGATGACGCGAACAATCGAATACGTATAAACCTCGATCTCTGTAAGATACGTAATCGAGATAAGGTTCGCTGGTAGCCTTACGTCTAAATGTCTTCTGGAAGTTGACGTATTCTTGATACGCCTCCCCGTATTTCTTATGAGCGAAATCTAATCGCATGTTCTCCAATGGATAATACTGCGAGTTCAATTGTAATTTGATGTTGGTCAATGACAAGCAATCGAACCGGGTAATGTCTTCGGTCGAATTATCCCATCGTTTAGTTTGAAAAGCCACCACCACGAATCGGGGTCGTTCTGTTTCCGTGGTCGTTTTAACCGCCCACAGGTCTTTGTTGGTGTTGTTAAGGTGCGGTAGTTCGTAGAGCTCCCATTTTCTGAACGAAATGAATATCGGCTTATTCAATTGCAAGTTTTTCAACAGAGAAATGCGTATCTCATCGTTCGGCGTCAACGTGTTTCATCTTCAATTCGATATTGCTCACGGTGATTTTAGCTTTCTTGGTTCCGTTCGAGCCGTCCGCTTTGGAACAACGGTAACAGTTGTCGTCCGATAGGGCCCGAGTAAATCGAAAGGTGTATTTGCCGCTCATGATTTTATTATAATCGTAGAAGACGCTGAACCAAAAATTCATGGGAATGCGGAAACTGAACTTGTTATTGTCCGTCTCACTCAGCATGTCCTTATAATCGGTAACGCCCCACGAAGACATGGCCAGAGCCTTACTTTCTTCAGGGGTGCAGAGAAGATAACCTCGCATGGTAGTCGTGATGCCCGGATCCCTGATTTTCTCCACTTGCGTCCGTTGAATTCGTACGTTACGTCGGAAAATAAGAAAGCGGCCGCGTTGTTGGTGAGCTTGCATGAACCTTCACCGCCGGCATCTTCGACGATCGATCCATCGATCACGATGTCCGAAGCTGAGGGAAGCACGATCACGTCCTGCTGGTTAATGTGAATTTCGCAGGTATCGTTATAGTCGAAGGACTTAGTTTGCGGATGATGGGTATGCAATTCCTCTCTGACGATGCGGTGATCGAAAATTGGATTTTCGTATATGTCCATCATGTTCGCCCCCAACTTGTACCCCAGAGATTCGATAAATGCGGCGTTGATGTCCGAAAGACACGTGTGCTTGCTTATCGAGCGACTCTCGGAGACTGATCGAGTGTGGAGGGCATCAGGGGGATTTAAGACGATCAACATCATGAAGTAGATTTCATCTCTAGACGAACGACCGAGCTTTTCACCTCGAAAGTTGACTTGTTCTGAGTTCTGATCGAGAAAGTCCACCGTAATATTGTCTAAAAATCTCTTACCATCGACCAAAGGCAGGTAAATCAGATTCCGCGGTCCGATATTTATGGCGTAGCCGGAGTCTACGATTATCGGCGAAAACTCGTATAACGTGTGCGCAGGTTTGGAATCGTAATACGATCCGCTGGCAACGTTGCACTCCAGTCTAACGGAGAGCACTTTAACGATTTCTACGGGCATATCGGATTTATGTATCATACCCGAAGCTAAAATTCGTCGGGAAACTCCCAGCATTCGTCCTATGCTGCCGGATCTGGTGAAATCGATGTATTGTTCGCACCGAATTTCGCATTGCAAGGTAGGGTTGTTTGGCTTCAGCGAGAAAATATCGCAGCTCGATGAGGTAGAAGTAGTTAAAATAGAAGGGTTCTAGTCTGCACGGCACGAAGTGGACGTGGCCAGCAGCGCATGCGCGGAGTGGGCGTGTCAAGACCTAACCTGGGCTTGTCGACGCATGCGCCCTGTCGAACCAAGTCTGTTTGCGCATGCGCGTCAGCCTAACGGGCGTGTCCTGCGCGGATCTCTCGAATCTGATTGGTCGCATTCGGCCATCGCGTATTTTCTCGACTCGGCCTCATCCGCCCAACATGGCCGACTTCGCTTCAGGCGCATGAGCGGGGCTGAAGCCAGGCAGGGCGGGGCCCGGGCTTAGCTTAACGGAGCTTAACAAAGTTCGCGGAAGCTTAACTGAGCTTAACGAAGTTCATCGAATCGGGTCATCAGCCTGCTATATCCGTATTTTGTATAACCATGGTGTTAAAAGTTAATCGGGTCAAGTGACTAGGACGCAAATTAAATAGAGAGGTAGACGGGGATTCGAATCTCACTTGATCCGACTAACTTTTTTTTTATTTCGTAAGAAGTTAATGATTAAAGGAGAGAGCAAAAATAATATAAAATTTATTTTTTCGTATATAATTTTACGTAAGATAGAAATAAATTAGTAGAGCTTGGTTTAACAGCAAGAATGGATCTACAAGGTTTTTTAGCAAAGTACAATGATGTATTAGTGGACTCTCATAGAGAAGAGCTAAAGCACCTTCAAGCTATCGTGGATAGATATAAAAATCAAAAGCTTATATTATCACAACATGGTTATCATTTTAATCTGTTAAATAAAATGGAGAACAAACAAATTATTTTTTTTTGCAATTAAAAAAAATACAAAAAATTAAAAAAAATAATACTTATAAAAATTTGATTCATTTAGTTGAGCATCACTATATGATTGACTCAGGATATCCAATGGAGGTTCCTCATCAACCATCGAACCATCTGTTTCGTCTGAAATGATGTGTAGTTCTGCGTCTTCTTTTTTTTACGAGCTCCAGCCTATAGTTGCTGCCTCCCTGTTTACCGTAATTAAACAAGACATATTGCCCACCACTGAGCTCTTGAAGTTGCTTTTCCGTGAACTCTTTAAACCTCTCAGGGAGGTATAATTTGGTATTTTCCTCCAAGTCTGCGATGATCCGCTCGCCATATTTGGACGCCCCTTTCTTCAATTTCTGAACCAAATAAGGGCGATTCTTTTCCATAGTTTCCAAATTAATCCAAATAAACCCACTTAAGAAATTGAATTTCGCTAGGGCGTTGGATTTTTTTTTATTATTTTAGTCACTCTGATGTTTCCTTGCTTGCGCTTGGTTTGTTCTCCATTTTTATTGTTTAACAGGTACGTTGACTTTTTTCTTTTAACTCACTTAAGGTCTTTGTCGAGACTTGTGACAAAAATCAGAATAAAGTTTTTCACCTAAGTGAGTGAATATATACAGAGGAGCGGTGATGGAAGGAGATTTTCTTATCTTTAACAAGGTTATTAAACCACGACTTACAACTTACAAACAGGTTACTGGATTTTATTTATCATTTTTATTGCCAGTCGGAAAAAAACTAGTTCAGTTAATTCTCTAATATTATACAGGGTGAGGAAGAGCTCGCGCACTCCGATTTTTTTTGGAAAATAACAATAGATAACAATAAAATGAATATGAAAATGATAAATTAACTATGTATAACAGTGAAATTACACATCCGAAAAAAGTTATTTAGTCATTGTCTTTAATTGAAATATTCAAATATATTGTGGTAGCATTTTTTGTAATAATAATAAGATTATAATTTCTGAATTAAAAAAAATTATAATAAATCATATATGATCATCCTGTATATAGAATGACGCTGATGTAAGGAGAATTCGATAATCTAAATAATAATATTTTGTTCTGACATAGTTTTTAGAGATGTACCTAATTGATTAAATTGTTTGTTGATATTTGGAAAACGTTATTAGATAGAGAAACTTGTATCATTCGATATCTGTGGAGATCAGAGGCTTATGGTTGGTTTTAAGATTATAAGTAGGTGTATTAACTATTAATAATATTAATACAAAAAAATATATACAGGGTGATCCATTTTAATCTGAACAGGGAAATATTTCGGAATTGTGGGGTTATTGAAAAAAAGTTTTCAACAAAAGTTGTATGGTTGTTAGGGGGACGTAGTTTGGGGGCACAATCATCCCCCCTCTCCCCCACCCCTCGCGGGAGGTGGGGGCAAGTATTTTTTTTTAAATAGGAACCCCCAGTTTTTATAACGTACGTCGATTGAGTTGACAAAAACGTGAAACTTTTGTTTGAAACTTTTTTTTTTAAACGAAAACCTGTCAAGTTATCGGGCTGTCAAAATTGAGATTTTCTAAATTACTTTTTGGCACGCCTCGATAATTCGTTGCCTCATATCTTCCCGTGTTGTTGGGTCTCTCTCATAAACAACCCCTTTCAAATACCCCCATAAGAAAAATTCAGGGGATGTTAAATCCGGGCTCTTTGCTGGCCAAGGAATGCCACATCCTCTTCCGATCAACCGACCTGGGAATCTAGCTTCCAGATAGTTTCTTACAGCAACAGCATAATGTGGCGGGGCACCATCTTGCTGGAACCACATTTCTCTACGTGTGTCCAAATCGACATCCTCCAACCGCACCGGAAAATCTTGTTGCAAGAATCGTAGATACGTCGGGCCATGTAGAATACCTGAGAAAGAAATTGTAGAATTTGCTAAACTGAAACAAATTTTAAATTTGCGGGAAGCAGAACGGGAAGAAACTTGACTGTAAGAATGAGATATCGCTGATATTGAATGAAAAAAATTACCCTAAAAAAAATGCGGACCGATCAGCTGACCATTCACTATGCCACACCAGACATTGATATTCCAACGGTGTTGATAATCAATCTCACGAACATAATGCGGCTGCATCCGAGAATAATAATGAGAATTATGCCGATTTATTGTCTTATCTTTCTTAAAGGTAGCTTCATCACTGAACAACACGCGATTGAAGAATTGTCCATCCTGAACAATTTGTTCTTGCGCCCATCTACAAAATCTGACTCTTGCTTCAGCGTCAATTTCGGTCAATGCCTGATGCAAAGAGATGTGATAAGCGTGGAAGTGAGTAGCCTTCAAAATTCGATTGACCGTCCCAAGCGTCATATTCAGCAAACGACAAATCCTACGTTGACTGATGTGGGGGTTCATAAATACCATCCCCAGGACAGTCAGTATTTCTGGATCATCTGGATCATCATACCGCCTTTTTCTTCTTTGTCGGTGGAGAAACCCACCTCGACTCCGCTGCAGTAAAGCGAGAATGGTGACATGATTGGGATGACGCCGTAAAGGGAATCTGTTGGCATAATGAATTGCGGCTGCCCGCGCATTTTCGCCAACTGCACCGTACGAAATAATAACGTCTATTATCTCCTGCGGCGGATAGTTAGCCATTATGGCTTCAGAAACAATGAACGGGTTCACAGAACTTTCCAAATTCAAGGTTGACACTTAAGTTAATAATGAAGAACACACTAAATGCGATCTAAAAATTACTGTGCACTAGAGTGATTGATGTTTTTAACAAGACCCAATGATAAAAATTAAAAATGTCAATTTTGACATCTCGATAACTTGACAGGTTTTCGTTTAAAAAAAAAAGTTTCAAACAAAAGTTCCACGTTTTTGTCAACTCAGTCGACGTACGCCATAAAAACTGGGGGTTCCCATTTAAAAAAAAATACTTGCCCCCACCTCCCGCGAGGGGTGGGGGAGAGGGGGGATGATTGTGCCCCCAAACTACGTCCCCCTAACAACCATACAACTTTTGTTGAAAACTTTTTTTTCAATAACCCCACAATTCCGAAATATTCCCTGTTCAGATTAAAATGGATCACCCTGTATATATTTCTTATATGGGATGTGAGAAAGAGGAAAGAAAAAAGGATCTCCTCTTCACCAGTTAAGAGCTATCGGTCACAATATTGTTGGGCTAATGAAACAGCAAGATCTTGTATGCTTGACTTATATTTCGGAACAATTTGTTCCTTCCTCAGAGTCTAAAATACAAAATCAAAAAATTACAATTGAACACAATCATGAAATATAAGAGGTCCTTACCGCATTGATCTTAATATTAGGTAGGTCAGCGAGAAAACACAGAGAGCACCCATAATACATGCTAAATCCAGCTCATGGTGATTTACTGTATATGAGAATTTTTTTCTTTATTTTTGGTGGATGTTCAAATCACTAATTAAAACTAGCACAGATTAAAAAAGCACAAAACACCATAACAGCAACAAGGGACATTTTAAAAAAAATTTATTTATAAAACAAAAGGTGGCTTATGAGCTATATGTTAATTACTCTTGATTATTTCATCACCATTGCTCTTCTTATGGCACAGAAGTGAGAGAATTTTTTCTTGTTTATCCTTGTTTATTCCTCTTTCTCACATCCCAACTAATAATCAATCGGTAGTTATTAAGCTCAAATAAATATATTTCTTATACAGGGTAAGTCATTGATATGGGAAAGCTCGATTACACCTATACCATTAAAGATATCGAAATGAACCAAAAAGTGCTGTAAATGGGAGGGTAAAGTGCAGTTTGTAAAATTATTTTCAGATACACAGGATGGCCCAATATCGCTGTACGCCATACAACTTTGTTATTTTAAATAGGACACCCTCTATATTATTACCTTTTCAGATTATTTGAGAAAAGTAAAAAAGAATGGTTTGTAAAAGTTGAAGTTTGTAACAAGTGATTTATGAGTTATAAACAAATGAAAATCGCGATTTTCCATTTTCAAAGCAGTTTATATTGAAAACGGCTCGAGATATGGCAAAACGGCTTACATGTCCCTATCTTAACTTTTCAAGCGGTATCCTATTGGATGGATGAAATTTTTATACAGAGTGGTAGAAAATTTGATTATTTTCATCACTCAGTATATAAATTTAAGCTACATGATAGGATACCAAATGAAAAATTAAGATAGGAACATGTAAGCCGTTTTCCTCTATCTTGAGCTGTTTTTAAGAAAAGCTGCTTTGAAAATGGAAAATCGCGATTTTCATTTGTTTATAACTCATAAATCGCTCATTACAAACTTCAACTTTACAAACCATTCTTTTTTACTTTTCTCAAATAATCTAAAGATGTAATAATATAGAGGGTGTCCTATTTAAAATAACAAAGTTGTATGGCGTACAGCGATATTGGGCCATCCTGTGTATCTGAAAATAATTTTACAAACTGCACTTTACCCTCCCATTTACAGCATTTTTTGGTTCATTTCGATATCTTTAATGGTGTAGGTGCAATCGAGCTTTCCCATATCAATGACTTACCCTGTATATATTTATTAACATAATATAGTACCTATCTATTACATTTTCTTACATTATGATATAATGATATGATTATATCATATCATTATATTATTAATAATATTAATAATATTATTAATACAAAAAAATATACAGGGTGTCCATTTGAAAACTTGCCACCCCCAAATTCTTCCTTGAAAATTTTTTTTCAAAGAAATCCCGGAACAGGTCAATTTTTAAATTTAATTTATGTTCTATTGACGTAAAAATATTTTATACAGGGTGTTCCTTGACTCAGTAATGACGACATTGTCGATTTTTTTAAATGGGACACCTGTATATTATTACATTTTCAGATTGTCTGAGAAAATCCAGTAGGAATGGTTTTTACAGTTGCAGCTTACATTGAGTTGAGTAGGTTATGAGTTATAAACAAATGAAAATCGCAATTTTCCATTTTGAAAGCAGTGTACATCGGACACGGCTCTAAATAACGAAAAACGGTTTACATGTCCCTATCTTAACTTTTGAAGCGGTATCCAATGATGTAGATGAAATTTTTATACAGGGTCATCAAAAGTCTGATAATTTTCGTCACCCTGTATGAAAATTTCATCCACACAATAGGATACCGCTTGAAAAGTTAAGATAGGAACATGTAAACCGTTTTCCGATATCTGTAGCCGTTTTCAAAACAAGCTGCTTTGAAAATGAAAAACTGCGATTTTCATTTGTTTATAACTCGTAAGCTACTCAGTTTAAACTGCAACTGTAAAAACAGTTTATATTGGATTTTCTCAGACAATCTGAAATTGTATTAATATACAGGGTGTCCAATTCAAAAAAATAGACCATATCGTCGTCACTGAGTCAAGGAACACCCTGTATACATTTTTTTTACGCCAATAGAACATAAATTACATTAAAAAATTGACCTGTTTCGGGATTTCTTTGAAAAAAATTTACAAGGAAGAATTCGGGGGTGGCAAGTTTTCAAATTGACACCCTGTATTTTGAGGAACTACATTTTTAATTATTCATTCACCATTTTGTCTTCTTCAGGGCCCACTGGCAGATAATTTTTAAATATCAATAATTGTTATCATGAGGGTTCTTATTTTTATTTTATTTTACATTTATATGACAAGTGATTAAAATATATTTCTTATATATATTTATTAACATAATATAGTACCTATCTATTACATTTTCTTACATTATGATATAATGATATGATTATAATGATGGAATATTTTCTAAAAAAAAATAAAAAAAAAAACGGTTAGATATTAATAATTTAGGGAATGTTAAAATTTTTAATCACTTTTATTCAAATGAATTATAAAAAATATTATATTTTTTATTACTCACGGGCTATGGTAAAATATCCTCATTGTAATCTAAAAAAATATTGTTTTTTGTTAAAATATCTAAGCTTAGTTTATATAAATACTACTCACGTATTAAATTCTCAGGTCTGTGATCTAAAATTAGAATTTTTTTTTAATATAATAGGTTTGAAAAGGAAGAATATAACTTACGAAATCTCTTGTAGACATACAGCCTTTCATTTAGTTTTATAATTATCAAATATCCTCCCCCATCCTTGGGGAAGACATCACCGTTATATATGACCAGACTCCCAGGAGCCTGACTTATGGTGAGGATATCTTCTAAGGAGGTCTCCAGTAAAATGCTCTAGATAAGTACAATTTAATTAATATTAGAATTCTTAAATAAGATCTTAATTTTTTGAAAAAAGTTATGAATAATGATATAGTAAGCATACTCATAGTTTTATTTTTATTTTTCGTAACTAGTATCAAATAAATTAGCGATAAATATACTTACGTTTGAGCGCCAGAACTGGCATAAATTTTTAATAAATTCCCTGGCTGTAAAAAAATTTCTCATAAGTATTTTAATTCAAAATAAGTATTAAATACTTTTACACTTACACATCATAAAAACAGTTAGAACAAACTGGTGAGACCCTTAGGATTAGTTAATTTTATATAGAATTATTATCATTAAGAACGTTAGGAAGAAACGATATCCTCTATTATCACTAAAATGTCTGCTTGGGTCAATGAAATCAACTTGTCATAAGTCATTGACTCCATTAAATATTACGGATCTATAATGAAAAATGATGTGTTATCTGTTTCTGAGACCTCTGATGAAGTGCGACGCTTTGCGAGAAAAAATAAAAATAAAATAACAGAAGCTCTTTACAGATCTAACGGGATGTGTACAGGTTTTAACAGTCTACAAAGGACACATTTGGTTCACGATAAATTGCAATTTTATTTTTTCGCTAAATGCATAAGCAAAGCTACACTTTAGCATGGTTATTAAACTTCAACATACAAGCAGATTACAGAATCTTATTTATCATTTTTTTTTCATCAATCGGAATAAACCAGCTGTTAATTTTCTAAAAATATACAGGATGAGTATGAACTCGCGCACTTTGAATACAAAGCGTTGTACAGACCATTAAAATTAGGGATAGGTAATTTTTAATAGGATAGGTTTTATTTATCTCCTTGGTTATTCTTATATATATTTATCGCTTATGTATGTAATGATTAATTAATAAAACAAAAAAAAAATAGAAAATAAACATGTTTGTCCACGACTACCGTATAATATGTACCTTATGAATGAGTTTTCTAATGCATAAGCATAGTCATAATTCACGTGAATTATAACCCGTGGATAAAATTCAATTCTGCCGGTAGGTGGCGAGATGAACTAAGTAAATTTAACGACTCTCCTGAAAAATATTTAAATTAACAAATACGTAGTGAAAATTAAATCTTGAAAAGTATACCAAAACAGTATATCATAGTCGAGAATAAAATAGAGCAAAAATGGTTTTCACGCAATCACAGAGAAATGAATTTAAAACAATAATACAAGAAACAATCAAGGAATTATTTGCAGATGGAACGTTCATAGCTAGTATCGCATTAAAGGTAAAAAAAAACTCTCGATATACCCGAGAATATTAATAAAAGGCTTACTGAAAGTAAACAAGACATTGAAAATTTGCAAAAGTTTACACAAACGGTAAATAACAAAGTAAATAAAATGGAACAAGTTCTACGTAAAAATAATGTGAGAATATATGGAATACCAGAACAAAAGGACGAACAATGTGAAGATATAATAAGCGTTATAAAAAGGAAAACCAAAATGAATTTTACCAGTGAAAAAATAGAGGCAGTTTATAGAACAGGTAGAACTACTGAAAAAGGAAACAGGGCAATACTTTTGAAATTTAAACAATATAAATATAAAGAAGAAATTATAATGCAGAGGAACACATTGAAGGGAACCGAAATAATTATAACCGATGATTTAACCAAAGATAACCATAGATTATTGAAGGAAGCAATTCTAAAATTGGGAAAACGAAATGTATGGAGCATGGGAGGCAGAATTTTCTATAGAAAAGGCGAAACGAAGTTATTAATAAACAACACAGATGACATAACAAAGTACATTCCATAAAATAGTTTTAGTGGAGCAAAAGAGAGGTCGATGTTTGCAGAATTGGAAGATGCTGAAAAATAATCGGGTGTAATTAACATGATTATCTCAATGGTAAATCAAGGGAGTGAACCACAGAAAAAAAAAGGAGGAAGACAAGTGTTTGATTTTCTTAATTAGTTATTGATTGCACAAGAATGATTACTTTGGTTATTTTGGAGATATTTATTAGCTTTTAGTTTTTAGTCAATATTCAACGCTGGCTGAAAATTTGTTAAGGTGTGATGATGACGGGGAGGACAGCCAAATTCCTCATACCATAGTAATTAATAATATAGAAGATGAAGAAGTCAAAAAATTATTGGGTAATCTAAATTTACTACATATGAACAAGAAGCATAAATAAAAATTTTAATGAACTACTCATATACCTTGAACGCTTCAACCTAGAAAATATCCATTTTATAATTTTATCAGAATGTTGGAATACAAAAGGGGTAAGTAACTACTACATTTCGAATTTTACATGTTACAATAATGAATCATATTATAATCAGAATGATGGGAGTATGTTATACATAAGAAATGATATCCAGGCTACAGTCGACATAATTAAATTATCGGAGATCAATATTATTAGGGCAAAATTTGAATATAATGGGGAGAAAATAGGACTTACAGCCTCGTATCGTCCACATCCTGTTAACATGGGACTATACACTAGTGACCTTCAAGAATAATATCTCAAACTGGAGAAACAAAGCATAGAAGTCTTCTTGGGTGATATTAATATAGACATTCTTAAACCGAACGAATCCGAAACTAATAACTACATTTGTATTATGGCGGGGCACGGACTCTTTCCATACATAAATAAACCCACTAGAATCACCGAGAATTCAAAAACCCTAATAGATCACATTTTTGTAAGAAATCGGGTGTCATCTTCCAATAAGAAACAAATACATATCAATAGCTTTATATTTAAAACTTCATTAACTGACCATGACGCAATAGCATTATCGGTGAAATTTAAAAATAATAAATCTCAAAACATACAAAACAAACAAATAACTCGTAGAGTTATTAATTATAGGAACATATGTGAGGCTTTATCAAAAGAAAATTGGTCCACAGTGCTAGGGGCAGGCAGCTCTGATGAATCATACGATAAATTCTTGGAAATAATACAGACACATTTGAATAACAATACATGTCTTGAAAATATCAACAGTAAAAGTAGAAAAATTAAACAGTGGATGACTAAAGGTATATTGGTGTCAATAAGATACAGAGATAAATTAAAGAGGGAGCTCAATCACAATTATACGATTGAAGCAAGTTACAAATATAAACAATACAGAAACAAATTAAATTCACTTATAAAAATCACCAGAGATAATTACTATAAACAAAAAATTGGGCAGGCAGGAAGTAATTATAGAAAAATATGGAAAACAATTAAAGAGAGCATAAATACGCCAGAAAAACAAAACAGCAATCATAACACCAAGATCATTAAAGAAGACGGTAACATAATAGCAAACTCTAAAGATAAAGCAAATGAATTTAACCAATTTTCTATAAGCATAGGTGAAAAAATGGCAAATGAAGCAAGGGACATTCAAACAGACGTGGAAGGCGAGAACATAAATTCAATTATTAATAAGACGTCATTCTTTGTTAACCCAATTACAGAGAATGAATTGATATTATACATAAGTCAACTAAAAAATAATTGATATTATACATAAGTCAACTAAAAAATAATTCTTCACCAGGAGCCGATGGACTTACAGTCATATTAATAAAGAATATTCATAAATATATACTAGTACCGCTGATTCACATAATAAACTTAACAATCGCCTCTGGGAAGATTCCTTTGAAATGGAAGGAGTCCGTGGTATGCCCTATATACAAAGAAGGAGATAAAAGTAAAATTACAAATTATAGACCGATATCACTAATAAACGTATTCGCTAAAATATTTGAAAAATGTTTGAAAGAAAGATTAGTTAACTTTTTGGAAATTAATAAGATTATAAGTAACAACCAGTTTGGCTTTAGGAAAAATTTAAACACCGAACACGCGATCACACATTTAATAGAAAACGTCATAAATAATATGAATAATAATAGGAAATGTCTCGTGGTCTTTTTGAACCTCGCCAAGGCCTTTGACACTGTGAATCATGCTAGATTATTAGAGGTGTTGTCGAGTATGGGAGTCAGAGGGAAAGCGCTGGACATATTTAGTGATTATTTAAAAGATAAGCAGCAGACTGTCATGTTAAATGGGATAGAGAGTGAACAAATGAAAATTAAAACAGGTATACCCCAAGGAACCATTTTGGGACCACTGTTATTTATACTATACATAAATAGCTTCACAGAATCAAAAAATATAAATGGTATGACTATTTCATACGCAGAGGACACCGCAATACTTTTCCACGATGAAACATGGGATCTTCTGTTCAATAAAGTAGAGAATGAAATGATCAAAGTAAAACAGTGGCTTAGTAATAATCTACTAAGTTTAAATATGAGCAAAACAAAATTTATTACATTTTCCCTAACAAAACAAGACCAACCAGCCAAAAATCATATAACAGTGCACCATGGCGCATGTGCTCGAACGCATGAATGTAACTGTTCTTCTATACAAAGAACTAATACAGTGAAATACTTAGGAGTTCAAGTAGATCAAAATCTAAAATGGAGGGAGCACATTGACTTTATTGTGAAAAAACTTAGGAAATTAATATACATTTTTTATCAACTGAGAGATATACTTTCAATAGAAAATCGGTGCAGGGTGTACATGGCTTTGGCGGGGTCAATAATGAGATACGGCATAATAATATGGGGGGGACTATATGAGGAAAATATAAAAAACTTAAAAGTAATTCAAAATACTTTATTAAAAATATTGTTTAATAAAAATCATCGGCACTCAACCGAGCAGCTATATTTGGAAACGAAGTTACTAAGTGTCAGACAATTATATAGTTACAGATGTTTGATGTGGATATTTGAAAAGAGAAAAAATGAACCTAAAACTAGTTCTCATAATAAAGACACAAGATTCACTAACTGCCTGAGATCCCCATTTCTACGTAGATCTGGATATCAAAGATTCATGGTATATTATGGACTAGGTCCTAAAATATTCAACCTTTTACAGTCTGAAATTAATAACACAAAAAACAAATATAAATATAAGAAAGAAATACTCACTTACATATACGCCAATTTTAATAATTTAAATAATATATTCCTACAAAAAGAAATGGTGTAGTATTGCTTCACAGAAGTATGTAGTCTTCTTGCAAAAGTACAAGTGTTCTAACATAAAATACGTAGAGAGGAAAACATTAAAGAACGATTATCCAATACAAAAGGAATCTTGGCTCTCTTCTTCGTCTCAGAAGCGCCGCTTGGGTGAGTTTTATGTTTCTCTCTTTTCCTTTTTGTTTTTGAAATAATTTGTAGTTTAAAAAAATGGAAGAGAAAGAAGGAGGGGATTGGAGACGTAGATTCTCACTAAAATATAAATAGTATAATTATATTATTTGCTTTCCCAAACACAAACTCTGTTTAGATGGGAAATAATTTAAGATGTGATTATTTTTATTGCTGTTAAAATTATCTATTGTCAATAAATAAAATAAAAAATAAAAATAAAATAGCCAGTGAATAATCATTATTCACTGGTCTAGAATTGCTAAGGACACGCGGTCTATATTTAGTATCTGGCAAGCATTTATCAGTACGTTTAGGCAATAACCAGGCACTTTAATTAGTTAACCTTATGCCAATCATTAAAATCTTCTTAAAGTATTAGTTTGATCTGGTTTTTAATGCGCAAAAAAGTTAAAATTAAATAGAATATTATATCAAGTAAATAAGCCATTGAAATGACATGACAAGCAAAGCATAAACTGTTGTCAATTTGAAACGTCATAACTACTAGCATAGGTACCTACTATTTCTGTTAGAATTGTTTATTACTAACCTTAAATAATAGGTCAAAAATCAAACCTAAAAAATATCATTCGTTGGAAGTAACATTCTTCATCATAATAATTAATCTGTTAGGTTAGGCACTCTAGGCTAAAATGAAATTTCATCATAACCTAACTATTAAGTAGGTAGTACCTAGGCCCATTGAATAAAAAAGAGCCCATGTATTGTAATTAATTTATGGTAACCTATAGAAAGTGGTTGATGAAATTGGGAAAATTATACGCATGTCACTGTAAACAGCTGATGGTCATGCTGTGTGTTGCCAGATTCACTTGTATTTACCAACAGACGGTTATATGGTGAAGTTTAAAAGAATTACTATTACAAGTTTATAAATTAGATATTAAGATTATAAAGTGAGGGGAACATAGTTTAAGTTTAATTATATGAAATTTATATGTAGGGCGAGTAATTCTAAACTGTCAATTGTACTAATACTACGGTATAATTTCCGATTTTGGTCTGTTGGTAAATACCAGTGAATCTGGCAACACACAGCATGACCATCAGCTGTTCCGAGGGGCATGCGTATTATTTTCCAAATCTCATCAACCACTTCAATAACAGGATTACCAACTTATAGTTTAATAATTTAGTTAGTTAAAAATTAAAATGGAAATAATTGATAGTGAGGACGAAATACTGTGTACTCCACCGGAGATAACGGAAGCAGCAAAGGTAACTTACCTGAATTTGTTGCCTAAGAAATCCCGAAATCTTTATTAAACTGTATACAACACCTTTATGAACTGGAAGGCGACCAAGAAAATTCATTCATTCTCATTGTTTAAAATAAATTTTTGGAATCAAAGTAAATAGCAGTCGTGGACAAAGTATAGTATTATACTCGCATATAATGAGCTATTATCCACTCAGGTTAATTATGTCACTCGCTAACGCTCGTGACATAAACTTAACCTTCGTGGATAATAGCCCCCATTATATGCTCGTTTAATAATATACTATTTTTATCATTTTACTTTTTTATACATTTTTAATATTTATGTGAACTATTTTCCTAGATATCGATCGGTATAGATAGAAGTTCGATGATTTATATCTAATATATCAATCAACAATCTTTTAGTGTTCTGTATTCTTAATTTAAAGCGAGCTCTATCTGCGGCGACTTCAACCCACTTTCCTTTTCTAGCCAATCTATAGGCAAAAGCCCACGTTATCAGATAATGTATTTTTGATTCTTCCTTAAAACTCACTTTCATGATACTTGATATATTAATTGGATTAATTTCCTAACATCGCCACTCAATGGGCTAAACTCAACAGCTCTGTCGTGAAGTAATAAACAGAAAGCTGACGTATTATCGTCTGATATACCTCCAGTTTTGGTTTCAAATTCTATTTTCACATCAACTGGCCCGCTCTTAATTACTTCATTTTGATGCGAACAATTTATTATAACAAGAGGAGCGACTGTCTTAAATTCTTCTACATTTAGTAGAGGTAATGAAGGAGAACCATAGTAACTTTCTTGAAATTTACTATACATATCATATAGCCAGGAAAATTTATTTTCTTCGTCTGAAATATTCAAGTTTTCATACGGATAGCTCTCTGAATTCAAATGTACTTTAAAATTTGTAATATAAAATCTTGGCTAAATCTGTAGATAAAGTAAATTTATTTGAAATAACTACAAAATACACAAGTTTTAAAAAACCACATTTGATTTTTCTTAAATTATTAACAACACATGAATTGAAATCCCGAATAAAAAACTAAAAAACTGAATTTTCTTCTCGATTCAGTTTGATGATGCCAAGTATTTTTCTACCACAATTGTAGCATTTTTCACGTAGTTTTAGAAAATGACACCAAACTTTGAATAAAATGCATACAGGGTGAACTTTTCGACAAAACCGAAAGATATCCATAAAAATAAGTACGTAAAATAAATACTTAACGTGGAGAAAAGGGTTTCGGATCGTCTAAATGAAAGAGAGGTGAGTCATTAGTTTTAATCTATAATTAAATACTCTCTGTGGTGTTATTAACAATTTAAATATAAAAGACCCCAGATATTTTTCAAATAAAATTAAAAATGTTTACAAAAGTCGCCTGTTAAATAGTTAATGTTATTTTTACAGCAAATTTCATAAAACCACAAACTTACGAAATTGAGTTAAAGACTTTTAACGCTAGAAATAAAGGTATAGATTTGGCAAATAACATGAGAAAATGGTACAAAGAAAATGTTTCCGATAAAATACTGGTAAAACTTGAAGAGTTTCAAGAAAATGATTCTGGCTGGACACTACACGAAATTTTGTTTATAAAAGTGAACGTTAACAAGTTTTCTCTATTTAAAGGAGGGTTTTCGACTTTTATTGAATTGCACGAATTTATAAAAAGAAAGCGGTTATTCATGTAAACAACAAAGATGAATTTTGCTTCCTATGGGCAATTGTTTCAGCTTTGTACCCCGCGCAGTCTAACTCGAATAGAGTGAGCTCTTATCCTCATTATAAAAATGTATTGAAATATACAGGCATTGAGTTCCCCATTAAATTAAAAGACATAAAGGGTCCGCTAGATATCGCGGAGAGTCATCTAAGCAGTGTCGGTGCGGGAGACCTGGTGACTTGGTGCCTGGATCGTTAGCGCCTGGGCTCGGGGATCATGGAGCAGGCATTCACGGAAATTGAGGTCATGACCACAATAATAAACAACAATTGATATAGTTATTTATTTCTATCGTACAGATGATACAACATAATTATAGCTAAGTAATAATGGTAGTATTAAAGTATCTTTGAAGTTTAGATAAGAGCTTGTGTATGTTATCGGATGTGTTGAGGCAATTAATACCGAATAGTGTTAGCGAATCCGGCACTGCATGTGCTAATAACGCGGTAAATTAATTGAAAATGTATACTGTATTATCTTTGAAAAAGTATAAGTTACCGTCAATGTAGCGAAATATAGAATCTGGGCTGTGTGGGATGTCGGGGAATATCTCGTGTATCTGTAATCCAACAGTTTTCCGAATTAAGTAGTCGTTATTACAATTCATCCCAAATTCTATCACAGAATTATTATGATAAATAATGTAAGAACGGCCTGCATAAGTATTCACCATTCCGTGAAATGATGTACCACTCGGGATTAGTTGATGTAATGTGGTACCGCTGTATTTTAATCTGAGCGTTTTGGAATCTATGAAGTAAAATAAATCTCCGACTAATGCGATGAGATCGCCATTTGCATCTTGATAAATGGAGCGAACTTCAGAATCCTCGCTGAAAAATGTAAACCAACTAGAAATAGTTTGTGGAGGCTCTATATTTTCGCTGATTAAATCGACTGTCCAAAACCATTTCCTAATGTATAACTTTTTATGTAAAATTAGAAAAATATTCGGATTTGGAACATCACATAGATCCGGGACGGGTTCTATGTCTAGAGGTATGCGGGGGGTGGATGTGGTGGACGTATATGGAGGTCGTGCCGTAGTGGTCAGAGTACTGCGAGTCGTGGTCGGAGTGCTGCGAGTTGTAGGACTTATCAAAGGTCGTCTTGTAGCAGCCGGAGATGATGAAGTGTTCGATCTAGGATAGAGTTCGTGCAAAGCCCTCGCAGTATCAGGTGTTATGTACTGATAGTCACCGGAGAATGCGTTCATAATAGAATATGCTTCGTCCGAGTAAGTCAACCCTAATTCATGTCCGATTTCGTGAACGAGTACGAGATATAGATCCAGTTGATAGTTTGGAATGTGTGCTCTTCCTCCTCCTCGATGTCGATATGTATTTCGGATATACGACGAACGTCATAATCGCGAGGTGGATACTCATCATGAGCTAATATTCCTCCGCTTCCGTCGAATGGAGATGGACAAGTTTCATTGTAGTATATCTCGTGTCTATGATGCATTTTTGATTCGTAGGCGATAATGATGTCGGCTTGTTCTAAAGTAGCACTTACGAAGTTGATCGGAATATGTGTCGCCCAGTATCGAAATGCTCTTATGGCTACAAAATTCTGCGTATTGGTTGCGTTATGAAAATACCATCTAATAGTAGATTTTTTCCATTTTGCCTGGCTGCGTAGGGCAGGAATCGAAGGTAGACCGCATCGTGGACTCATCATACGTTCGGCGGTTTCAAGATTCATAGTTCCCGAGACGGGAAGGTTATGATCAAGTTGAATGTTTAAGAGTCCGTCACTGACGATAGAAGAATTAAACGAAAGCACTGTCTTCGAATCTAAAACGTTCGTCTCTTCTATTTTGTCCACATTAAACGGTCGTATGTATCCGAAGGTAATAAGAAAGTCTACTACAGAAGTAATGTTGCTACTGTCGATACTGGTGATATCGGATAAATTTAGCACTAATAATACGAACACTAAGAAAGGCGACGACATGATGAATAATATTAGGTATACTAATTTGCTAGAAATTATAACTCCATATTTATATGATAGAAATGCTTGTGATAATGCACACGAGCATGATAAAATTTTGATTCGCGAACAGAAATTTCTGCAAGTTAGATATTTTCAGCTGGAATAAATAAATAAAAACTGCATGTTATTCAGAAATTAATTTATCAAATATCCAACAATACAATTTATAACAGTTATTAATGCTGCATTCATATTTCTTATCTTTATCATTACTTAAACACAACGGTTTGGATGCTTCGAAATTCGGGCAATTCATGCAATGTTCCTGGTTGATGACGTTGAGAGTTGGATCACAAGATAATAAATACTTCGCTTTCATTCTTTTTTTCATTTTAGATTTACTTGGAGCAAACACACAGTATTACGATTCCTTATCTACATATCAAACATAATTATAAATTATAAGGTTATCAGTTTTTATGTGTCTAAATTGGTCTGCGACTTTATTTATTTAGCCGACCATTCCTTTCTTTTAAGGATATGTACTTCCAATTATTAATCAGAAAAATATCAAGTTTGTATTTCAGCCTCTAGCATGACAGTCACACAGCTACATTTTAAAGTGGATCAACAAGAATATATTAAAAGGTAGTCGAGGTGAGGAGGTGGGATGGAAAGAAGGACCTGATTCTGGGATATGGCCATCATGTAATTATCAAGACTACGTGAAAACATATGAAATTGTAAAATCTCTAATTAGTTTTGAATTTTGATCTAGCTCTTCAATAAATAATTAAAATTGGGTGTTATAATCAATAAAAAAAATAAAACAATCAAATATTTTTTAAATATTTTTTATTTTTAATAAAAAATTATTCTATCAATTTATACAATTCTGAATTGTTTAAAGTATCCATCTTTGTTTGCCGCTCTTCTGCCGGCGACTCTAGATCATCTTCAAAAACAATTTCACATTCTGTGTCTTGTTGAATCGATTGAAGATTATAAGCTTAAGAGAGTATAACTGATTAAAGTCTCGATTCTCTAGCCATTTTAGCTCTAGAGCTTTCAGCTCTTTTAAAGGCTCTGGTGATTTAAAACATTTAGTTAATTGAAACAGTTCATCAACTGTCAATAATTTAATTGTATCGTCAAGGATGTAGTAGAGAGACATGGTTTAATGTTGAGAAAACTGGAAAAACTATATCAGGATATGTTAATGCTATAGACTTATACCTTCGTAATGTGAGGGTGGGGATAATATATTTTACACCAATTGTTGATTAGGTAAACGTTTTACATTGCACATTTTAGTCGGTGACCACCACATTTAAATTTTTCAAATTCTCTTATAAATCATAATTCTATGTAAAAATGTATAAATTTGAATTATAAATATATCTAATCCTAATGAAATTACAATTATTTTAATTAAAATAATAATTGCAATATTATTTATAATTCAACTAAAAATCTACGACATTGTAACATGGTATTAACGGCCTTTGGACAGTTAATACCTAAGTTAATGAGAGTAAAATTAGGTATCCTAAGTGTCTGTTTCGTTTACGGGGAATACCGATACGCCACACCGTCTTCATACAAAAAGTAAACATAACCATCTATACACCGTGTTTTATATTAAGTCGGCACTATTGCTAACTTCGTTATTATTTGAGCTAGAAAGTCGGTTAAATTAGCAAACTAGTAGTATTTTTTCTCCTGAATAAAATGGCGAAAGCAGAAAAACAATTGAACATCGCGTTTTCGAGATATTCAAAAAAATGTAATTTTTTTAATGGAACACCCTATGTATTTTTGGATGGATCGGTTGCAAATTTTTTTTAAAGGAAAAAGTCTTTATGCACTATGATCCTAAAATAATAAATTCACTGATTATTTATTATTTTACTACTCCTAAAGTAGGCTGCGATAATTAATGTAATTTAGTGTACCTACCTACGTAATGTAGGGTAAAAAAAAAGTCGTCCTCAATAATGCATTTTTCAATATAAAAATACACAAAAAAAGGAGTTGTTATATTGAAAAGGATTTAATTTTAAATAAACAAATAACAGAACTTGTCCGTGTTTTAAATTAAGTCGGCACTATTGCTAACTTCGTTATTATTTGAGCTAGAAAGTCGGTTAAATTAGTAAACTAGTAGTATTTTTTCTCCTGAATAAAACGATGAAAACAGGAAAACAATTTAACATCGCGTTTTCGAGATATTTAAAAAAATGAAAACATTTTTTATGGAACACCCTGTATATTTTTAGATGGATCGGTTGCAAATTTTTTTTTAAGGAAAAAGTCTCTATGCACTATGATCCTAAAATAATAAAATTTTACAACACAAATAAGTTCTGTTATTTGTTTATGTAAAATTAAATCCTTTTCAAGGTAACAACTCTTATTTTTAGTGTTTTTTTTTTTATTGAAAAATACACTATTGAGGATGACATAATTTTTTTACCTTACATTATGTAGGTACACTAAATTACAATAATTGTCGCAGCCTACTTTGGGAGTAATAAAATAATGAATAATTAATGAATTTATTATTTTAGGATCATAGTGCATAAAGACTTTTTCCTTAAAAAAAAATTTGCAACCGATCCATCTAAAAATATACAAGGTGTTCCATTAAAAAAATTACATTTTCTTGAATATCTCGAAAACGCGATGTTCAATTGTTTTTCTGCTTTCGCCATTTTATTCAGGAGAAAAAATACTACTAGTTTGCTAATTTAACCGACTTTCTAGGTTAAATAATAACGTAGTTAGCAATAGTGCCGACTTAATATAAAATGCGGTGTATAACTGAATGCTGTTACAGCGCCTAAAGGAATTTGTGGAAATTTAATATCAAAATATGTTCGATGGGAAATTGTTTTTGGAATAGGAAACTGACAATCGTCTTGTTCGATTAATTCACCATTGTTAAGTGTAAAATAACTTAGAACGTTAAATGATGAAAATGCCGATGTCGCTTCTAAATCAATACCGTTTGCAAAATATCGTGATGTGTAATTATTAACAAGTCGTAGATTTTTATCTGAAACTTCATAAATATATTCTTTAGAAATTAGTACCACATTACCGCTGGGTCTTCGATAAATAGCATAAAAATGGGAAAAAATGAGTGTACGGTTGACTATCAATTTTCTTAGTGACTAAGTTAACAATAAAAACGGTCGGATGTTTAATAATTTACAACCTACTATCTATAACTAAGTATTGCAAAGAAACAGGATTAAGAGTACATAAATTATTTGGTGAAATAATACTAGCTATTTTACGAATATTTTGTAACTCAATAACTTCGGCATAGCTGTCTAAGTATAAATGTGTCATTTATAAAAAAGAATTGTTTCTTCGGGTTAAAATATCCGTACATTAGACATGCGTTAGATCCAGAATGTCCTATACCGAAGACGTGAAATAGCTCATGAGTCCGCCATAACAACTACTCATCCAAGATCGAACACCTCTCGTCTCATCGGCAGTAAAAGGGCGAGAGGCAATAATGCAACCACCCTGCATCAAACGCGCAGCGCACAACCACATGATTGGTACCGGATGGCCCAGCCCCGCACTAACACCAAGAAACTCCTCATCTCGAACATTCTTCCAAAAATAAATACCATCATACGAGTATGGAACAGAAGCTTTGTTTGATTCCATACTTTGAGTCTCCTTTTCCTTAACTTTCATATAATCCATAAACTTGTCTCGAACCCGCTCGTCTCGTTCAAAGTTGGCGAAAGTAGCAACTACGCCATCAGAGTACACATGATTATGCATGTTCTCTACAATCCCGTGCTTAGTTAAAGCGAATAATTCTCGCTTTTCACGCGAAATGCGGGCTTTTTTTATTTATCACAGAGCTAGAGTTAGCCAACAACCAGTATAAGTCTTCTTCATCAAGGTGAATTTCTGCAGTTGATTCTCCGATGAACACTGTATGTGCAACGACGTATCCACTTCCAGAAAATTCATAAGAACACTTGGAAGATCTAGATTCAAGGTTGTGTTGTTTATCCATCGAAGTGATTAAAATTTTCGCATCGTTGATATTATCGGTGTACGAAAAATTCACGGGTATTATAGACTTGACATTAGCCATTGCCGTGGTAAAAGAAGAATTTATGATATAAGTCACTGTGTCAGCAAAGTTGATGAAATTTCTTGCAGATATAATGTCTTTATTATTGCAATAGCGATGCGGGCGCCCGGCCAGTCTTTTTGTTGAAAATCCTCTAGCTTACTTAAAATTTTATCATGTACGTTCTCCTTATACCATGCTTTTATATCTGTCAATAATTGAATTTCTAGTTGCAAATGTTTTTAAATCAATCTCTTCCGTCTTAGGCATGATAAAATTAGCAAAAAAACACACAGCATTAACTTTTAACGATGATTTTAATAATCATTTTTTTATTTTATTTGAATAAATACGGAAAGCTTTTTTCATGAATATCTCTGGGTCTAATATATGTAGATTAACTATTGCCCCGAAAGAATTCTTGAATTAAAACAACTTTCCAAATCTTGCCATACTAAATTTCATCCTAGTTGATGGTTTTTTGTTTTTCCCACAGCCAATTTTCTCATGTTTACTATTATTCATTTGATTTAACTTACTCCTACGTCAACATAAATTAATAGACAGCTGCTATCTTTGCCTGACCTACACTCATATCCCAAAGCATTTGATTCGAGATAATGCTAACTTACTTATAGTTTTAAGCAAGATGAAACGAATTTAAAACATTTATACAATGACCACGTTTTCCAGACATGGAATATTCTAAATTTTAAATAAAACAGTTAAAACACTGTTTTAGCTGTTTATCCTGTTTTATTTACAATGGATATTATCAATGCAAGACGTACCGGTTCTAATATTTCTGCGTACTAATCATCATTCAGAACTGATTTGTTTGAGAAAAAATTAAACATTTATACGTATATATTATTCAAGATTTGATTACCCATATACACACCTGAAGTCCTACATTACGTTGTTTGTGTGGGGATAAAATAAACACATGTTTTGTAATACAACATACTTTATTAATAATAAATATTTTTTTATTGGATTAAAGTTTTATTGCCAGACATCCTTTTCATTATACCGATAACAAACATTAATATAGCAACTATTAAAACTAAAAATATTATCGAAATTCTTTGTTGAAATTTAGAATTCAGATTTGTTATTTGTTCATAATCATCAAATTTTGTTACATTTTGCAACACTGCTTGCCAATCCTGACTAACAAAAGATTTTCCATTACTTAAAAAATATCTTATTTTGAAATATAATATATTCTCTTCGTTTTCCCCTGTAACTTTCCAAGTGCAGACAGGTATATTTCCCCATTGTCCAACGTCCATTCTGTTCCAATCTTCGGGCCATTTGTCGGTGTCTGAATTATTGTAGCGAGCGGTTATGAACCACTCTCTTGTTTGATCGGGTCTTGTTGCTAGTAGCGTTTGATTGACAATATTAGCAATGACAAGAAATGCAAAAATACTCATATTGGGGCTTTGAGCTCTGCATTAATAATAATATGATTAGATAATTACATGCACTTGTATATTTTTATTAAATTTTCATGCAATATATTTTAATAAGCATATTGTAAAACATTTGTTTTTCTTTAAGCACTACTTCTAGTTCTTTCAAATTCTTCTTAAGTTTTTTCAGTTTCTGATGAACCTGTTTACATACATTATTCTTTAATAAATTTTATAGGAATAGTTTTGTTTGTTTCTGGTTCAGTTATTAAATAAAATCTTTCTTTTTTAAATTTTTCATTTAAATCATCTAGTTGTTCGATGAAACTAGAAAATCTTTTAGGTAAAAGAATAGGGCAGTCAAAATCTTCTAAATCTACTATTATACGTACCCCATACTGCATGGAAGTTGTTTTCATCTTTATTATTTTATATTTCTTCCCGACTTGCAGCTCTCTAGTTTTCTTCCAATTTCCGCTGCTACTGTTCAATTGTTTCAATAAATCTGAACTCATTGTTGTTGTTTTTTTAGCTTACTGTCAGTGTACGAATATACTAAAGATCCTCTGGCAATCACAGTTTATATATTTTACTGCACTTTCCCCCGGAGCAAACAACTGAGTTTAGATTTTTCCACCAGTTTAGTTTGAATTATTGAATGAGTGGAGGTTTAATTTTCACGACCGAATTTAACGCCGGGAAATAAGTGAATAAGTGATACAGAAAGTAAAATAAGTGAAGTAACAGGACCGCTAAGCCAAGAGGCGTAAGTGGTAACTAGACAAATCGTTAGCTACATATTATTAAACCGAGAATAAGTACTACAAAAGCATTAAAATGGTAAGTCTTTGCCATGTCAGCCACGTCGGGCGGAGCCTCTCCGCCCGGCAATCTGCCTCTGGTTGATAACACGGATACGGATAAGGTAAATGATTTAGAAAATGTTTCTCAGGAAAATAATAATTTAACTAGATATCCTATGCATATAGATGTTAATAATAAATATTCTATACACGATAAAGGTCCATTTTATGTGTATGTAGAAAGCACGGTAAATAATTTAGGCAAGTTATTCCCTATCAGGGTAGGCCACTATCTGAAAATAAATCAACTGTACACGAATGAAATTGTTGATATAAAGACAGTAGGTATAAATAGAGTTAAAGTGGAGACAAGAACTAAAGAAACTGCTAACAATTTGGTACAAAATGAAAAACTGTTGCAACATAACTTGATAGCTTACGTTCCAAACTTTTTCACGCAGAAAAAAGGAGTAATTAGACAGGTTGACACATTCTTTGATGAATGCTATTTGATGGAGAACATAGAATGCTCCCAAAAAGTTATACGGGTAAATAGAATGAAGAGGAGAGTAGGTGCAAAAGAAAATGGCGAACCAATCTATCAAAATAGACAATTGGTCGTAGTAGTATTTCAGGGAACAACATTACCAAACTATTTAAGAATAAACAATGTGCAATTCGAGGTGGAGCCTTATATATATCCAGTGGTCCAATGTCTGTCATGTTTCAGATACGGGCACGTCAGTAGACAATGTAAAAGTTCTAATAAAAATGGAAAATGTAAGAAATGTGGTGAGGAACATCAAGCTGCAAATTGTACTAGCGTAACCGTTTACTGCATACACTGTAAGACTGACTCACACCCTACGGTTTCAAAAATTTGCCCTCTCTACTTAAAGCAAAAACGCGTTAAAGAAATAATGTCACTGCGAAATGTATCTTTTAAGGAAGCAGAGAAGATCGAAGAAAACCCCACATACGCAATCGCGACAAAAAATAGATTTGATCTCCTACAAGAAAGCAATGCTTTCCCACCACTACGCAACCCGTCAAATACATCAACAGAAAACAAACAACCACAAGAAACATATCTGAGAAATCCACAGTCACAAAGACAACACTCTCAAAGACATTAGTCTAAACCGCGACCACTTAGTTTCACAACCGACAACCCCGCCAAACGGTCACCTACAACTCTACATCCCCATAAAAAAAGCGTCCCCGTCATTCCCAATCCACACAGAAATGAACTCATAGAGTACAAGGAAACAATCTTAGATAAAGTGACACACTTTATAGGGAAACTGCTAGGACAGATCCTAACTAAAGTAGACCCTGATGATTTTGATATGGGAAACATCAACATAAAGCAGGTATTGTCTAATATTATAATGGGTGAGAATGAGAATGATCAAGGTGAGGATATGATCTTAGCTAGCGACTGCGACAATGATTCCACATACTGATAGATCTCAAAGCTTAAATATTATTCAGTGGAATGCGAGATCGATAAAACAGAACAAGCCTAGTCTATGTAACTATATTCACTTAAATCCTGTAGATATTGCTCTGGTCAGCGAAACATGGCTCCGAAAATCTGACAAATTCAATCTAAAAAAATATAAAATGGTGCGGTGTGATCGCACAGAAGGTAGGGGAAATAGGGGAGGCACAGCCATATTAGTGGCTGATTCCAACATTCCCTGCCTAATAAGGTCGATATATGCGGCATCAAGCTCACCCGTGGTAATGTAATTTTAATAAGTATTTATAAGCCACCAAATGTAGCAGTGTCGCAGAGGGAGTGGTTCTCCCTGTTTTCAAAGTGGCAACAAGAAAACGTTGTTATTGGGGGCGACTTTAACTGTCACCATGTCGCATGGGGCTCAGAAAAGGTTACGGCAGCTGGCCAAAAGCTTTATGACGCATTGGACAGTATCAGTAATATGCTAGTATTGAATGATGGCAGACAAACCTTAGTGACAAGGCCGGTAGAGTCGCCCTCCGCGATAGACTTAATCATTGTTAGTAACCGAATAGCTTGTGAGATAGATTGGAATGTTCACCAGGAGACACTGGGATCTAATCATTATTTAATTTCGATCACGTTATATAGGAAATACGAAACACTCGAGAAACATCCCTACCTTAAGTGGAAAGAGGCCAGTGCCGACTGGCATGAGTTCCAATCTGTCCTAGACAATAATTTGGTGGAAGTAATGTAGTCACTAGTGAAGGTAAATTTAATACATTATTAAACGCCCTAACATTAGCTTGTAATAAAAGTATGAAAGAGTATAAAATTTGTAAGAAAGGATCCATTAAACCACCTTGGTGGGATGAAGAATGTTCTAATATGTTTAAGAGAAGAAAGAAAGCTTTAATGTCATACAGAAGGCAATCCAACATTGAAAACTACATAAAGTATAAAGAAGTGGAAGCAAAAGTTAACTAGTTGTTTAAATACAAAAGCAGGCAGGCTTGGAAAAGTTTTGTTAGCAAACTTAACAAACAAACACCGCTAACCGACATCTGGAAGTTTGTCAGGAAAATGAATGGCATGAACACCAATGAAATAAAACAACATATATCACTGAAACTCCTCGATGATATCTTCGATACAATTGTGCCAGCATATGCCTACAAACCTTTCCCGGAAATTACGGAAACCTCCCAATCCCAAGCAAACAACCCCCTCAGTAAGCCGTTCACACCCTCCGAACTGCAGCGTAGCCTCCATTTGTCATCATCAAATACATCACGCGGCCGGGACCGCATTACGTATAGCATACTTAATGCCACAACCACTAAGTTCAAGGAAGCATTGCTAGAAACCTTTAATGACATTAGGGTAACGGGTAGATACCCAGAAGAAATGAAACAAATAGTAATCACTCTAATTCACAAACATGGTAAACCTTACGATCAACCAAGTGGGTATAGGTCGATCTCATTGATGTCGTGTCTGACGAAGTCATACGAAAGATTGGTCAAAATGAGACTCGAACACTTTTGCGAGAACCAGAATTTCTTACATAGAAATCAATTCGGTTTCAGAAGAGGCCGGGGCACTACTGATGCAGTGGCACACTTGGTTACTGATTTACAATGTGGGCTTACCCAAAATAAGTATATCATGTGCCTGTTTATAGACTTAAAGGGGGCCTATGATTCAGTAAATCTTGCAACATTGATGAAAGACCTACAAACGGTGGGATTGAGCAGTACACACTCTGTCAATCTGGCGAGTTTGTATGTTAACCGAGCCATCTATATAAAAGACAATCTCAATAGGCTCCACGGCCCCAGGTTCACATCCAAAGGACTACCCCAGGGTTCGATTTTGAGTCCATTGCTCTTCAACATTTACACCAGAAACTTACATGATATGTTAGACAAGCAGCTGAGTTGTATCCAATATGCAGACGACATCTGTATTTATACGACCCAAGATAGTTTTGAGAAGTGTCTCAAAATGTATAAACGAGCAACATGTATCCTTAAGATGTGGATTGAGGAACGTAAATTCGACCTTAATGAAGGAAAATCGAGAGTGGTGTTTTTCACCAGGCACAGAATCAGACCCCCAGAATTAATGATAAGCAGAAGTTACAATATCAGGACAGCCCCAGGATATAAGTACCTTGGAATATTCTTGGATTCGAAGCTGCTTTGGACAAAGCAAATAGAGGATGTTATAAGTAGGTGCGAGAGAGGAGTAAATATCCTGAAATTAAGCGTCCATGCGAAATGGGGCGCAGACAGAGACACGGCGCTCATGTTTTATAGGGCATACATTCGAGCAATCATGGACTACGGTATAATATTCTACCTTAGCTCCTCAAAAACTAACATGAGAAAGCTCCAAACCGTTCAAAACAAAGCGCTGAAGACCTGTATCGGAGCTATGAAATCTACCCCCAATGAAATCGTTTACGCAGAGTCGAAGGAACCACCACTAAAAATAAGAGCAAGATATCTGGAAGGCAAATACATTTTAAAAGTCAACGCAACATTTCCGGAACTAATGAAAAAAGTTCAATATGTATTTACGGAAACCCTGGACAACAAATATTGGAACTGCAAGGTAAACCCCCCATTAACAGAAGCGTATGAAGACATAATGCCATTCGCAGATCGCATAGACAAATCAGATAAAATGCCGTATTATGACATCCCTTACGAAAAACTATACTGCACGATCAAGTGCATAAGACCACCAATAGAACAGAATACGCATCAAATGGTCGTGATTAACACCTACAAAGTCTTCATAAATACGACGGACTGATACAAATATATACCGACGGCTCAAAAAACGACGCAGGAACAGGTTGTGCCTACTTCATTCCAGACACTCAAACCTCGAAGAAGATAAAGCTAACCAGAGAATCCTCCATATATACTGCAGAACTAACAGCAATAGAAATGGCCTTAGAATGGTTTGTCAACAGCGATAATCATGGAGCACTTATTTTGTCAGACTCATTGGCAGCGTTATACAGTATTCAATCAGCATACAAAGGAAGGGGCAAAAATAAAACTGTATACAGAATTCTATCAAAACTACCTGAAAACCGTAGAGTAGTCTTTGTATGGGTGAAAGGGCACTCGGGTATTCACGGTAATGAAATCGTCGATAGATTGGCCAAGGAAAGTATCGAAAATCCAGATGAAATATCTCGCAAACTTGAATATAGTGACCTATTCGCAGACATTAAGTGTAAAAGTCAAGACGCTTGGAGATTGGAATGGCGCTTATACTGCGCTAATACTAACAACCCGTATACAGTTATTCACCCAAACCTTCCAACCAACGAAGATCTACGAATATACCAACATCACAGTAGAGATTTCAGTACTACTATGCTAAGAATGAGGACAAACCACGGCCGTTTCCCAGGTCATCTCTTTAAAATAGGGGTGGTCCCGGACCCTAATTGCGAATGTAACCAGGGAGTGAGGGCACACCTAGACCACATCATTTTCACATGTCCAAATAACGACCAAGCACGAGAAAAGCTAATAAACAGTATCAGCAAAGAGATTTCAAGACAGATGCCACTCACCTTGGTGAACTTATTCTTGACGAAGAAACGATGCATACTACGGCAAACAGTCTGATTTTCTAAAACTTAGATTCAATCAGACAATAAATACTTGTTACATTAAATTAGCACAATACCTATCTGTCAAAGTTTTTTTGTTATTATTTATTTCAGTTCAACAATAGATTTTACTTCAAACAATTATACGTCATATAAAACTATTGTTATTGTTTAAATAATTCAACAATCAGTGCTTAATTTAAATACGCAAGTATTATCAGTTCCTAATTTATTGATATAATAAAAATTAATAATAAAAACAGGAACCGTATTTTAAAAAATACAAAAAATGGCCGCTTTGAAAGCTTTAGTTAAGAAGAGAGATTCTATTAACTCCAAAAATACTAATTTTAATACATATTATTTTTAAAGTTTCACACAACGAAACACAACAAATTAACCGCTGACATTGCTCAAGCGGAAAATTCTAACAATCCATATTGAATTAGACAGATTCAATATCGAATTAGAAACAAATTTCATTGAATTAAATAATCGTTTAAAAAACTTCCATGATATTCTTCATGATTTCGATGAAATACAAAATGAAATTGAATTGAAAACTGATGATGAGCTGCTCAAAAAACTGAACGCCAAACTTTTCAAAATTCATACTATTCTGTCTTAAGTCGAGCTGAACGATTACTAAATGAGTACAATAAAAGCAAAAATGTGGAAGACTCAGATTCTGTAGTTAGTTCCAAGCGTTGTTCGTTGCATCCAGATGCATCAAGATTAGACTTACATGGCGTTCGCTTGCCAGTCATATCACTTCCTAAATTTAACGGTGATATGAATTATTGGCTAGAATTTAAAGATAGTTATACGTCATTAATACATAATAATGATGCAATCAGTCCAATACAGAAATTTCATTATTTAAGGGCTTCGTTGGAGTCTAGTGCTCTCCAAGTTATATCAGCCCTAGAATTTTCGGCAGCAAGTTATCAACTGGCTTTCGAATTATTAAAAAAGAGATATGACAACAAACGTATGCTCATTCAAAATCATGTTCGTTCCTTGTTCAACATTAAGCAAATTAATAAAGAATCTCCATCTGCTCTTAGAAATTTAAGAGATTCAATAACAAAACACGTACGTGCATTACAGACGTTAGGTCAAGAAATTGAATCTTGGGACGTAATAATTATTTATCTAGCAACTACAAAGCTAGATCACACAAGCAAACGTTATTGGGAAGAGTTAAAAATTAACGATGATACTCCCAGTTTAGAAAGTTTTTATGATTTCTTAAAAACTCGTGCTGACTTACTGGAAATTCTTGGTGATAATGTTGAAAGTAAAGCTCAGTCACAAAGGTCAAATACAAAGGCATTTTTACAGACCAATAATACTGGCAATTCACAGTGTGTTATGTGTAAGGGCAACCATACTATTTATTCATGCTCTCAATTTCTTGAATTACCAGTTGAAAAAAGAATTGAACAGTCGAAAAGATTGCTTCTTTGCTTGAATTGCTTACGTAAAGGACATTCTACTAGAATTTGCAGATCTGCAGGTTGCAGAATATGCCATTCTAAGTTTCATAACTTATTGCTTCATTTAAAAAATTACAGAAATCATAGGGATCCTAATTCAGTCGGAGCTCCAGATAACAGTGATGTTACAGTAGCTGATTCAACTGAACAAAATGACACAACTGCTGCAACAAATAATATAGCTAGTTTAAATTCATTTACTAAAAATTGTCAGACTTTACTCTCCACAGTATCTGTAAATATTTTTGATAAAAACGGCCGCCCCCACACAGTGCGTGCGTTACTTGATTGTGGCAGTATGTCAAGTTTTATTACGGAAGATCTTTCTAAGCTTCTGGATATTGACTCTACCAATATTAATTTAAGTGTTTCTGGCATAAATAATTCAGTTTCTCATTTAAATAAAATGTGTCATTGAGTATAAGCTCAAAAGTAAGTAATTTTACTACAGGGTTAGACTGTCTTATAATACCTGAAATAACAAACAATTTACCTAGTATAAAACTAAAGACAAGCTTGAATATTCCTAACAACATAAAAATTGCTGATCCTAATTATCATACACCAGGAAAAATTGATTTATTAATAGGTGGAGATAAGTTTTGGGAATTAATTATAAATGGACAGTATAAGTTGGGAAAAAATATGCCTTTCCTAAGAAATACAAAACTAGGTTGGGTTATAGTTGGTCTCAAATTAAGGGCAATCAACAAAAATCACACTGTCATTTTGCCAGAACCATTGATATTCAGAAACAATTAATGCAATTTTGGGAGCAGGAAGAATGCCTCAATGATAAGTTCATATCTGTTGAGGAAAAGGCTTGTGAGAATCATTTTATAAAAACGGTAGAGCGCGGTTCAAATGGTAGATTCGTAGTTTCTATCCCCTTTAAAAAAGATCCGAGTGAGCTCGGTGATTCTTACTCAATCGCTAAAAAACGTCTTTTATCCTTGGAACGAAAATTCACAAATGATGAAACATTTAAAGCAAGGTATACTGATATTATGGATGAATATATTTCATTGGGACATATGTCTAAAGTTAGCAAAGTTGATTCTAATTCCGTTAATTTCTTTTTGCCACATCATGGTGTCATAAAGGAAGCTAGCGTTACAACGAAGCTTCGCGTAGTTTTTGATGGGTCAGCTAAAACTACCTCTGGTGTTTCTCTGAATGATCTACAGATGGTAGGTCCGACTATTCAACAGGATTTATTGTCTATTTTATTAAGATTTCGAGTTCACAATTTTGTTATTGGCGCTGATATTGAAAAAATGTATCGCCAAGTAAATATTAAAGAAGATCAGAGAACACTACAACAAATATTGTGGAGAAAAGTCCATTCAGAGCCCATATCTGCATATACCTTGAATACGGTAACCTTTGGAACCGCATCCGCACCTTACCTTGCGATAAGATGCTTATATCAGTTATCCTTAGACTACGCTTTAATTTCACCTAATATAGCTGAAATAATAAAAAATGATTTTTATGTAGACAATCTACTTACAGGAGTAAGCAGTGTAGAAGAAGGAATCGAAGTTGTCAATAAAATAAGCAAAATATTATCAACGGCAAGATTTCCTTTGCGTCAATGGATGTCAAATAATTCAAATATTATTTCTCATAAGATAGATCCTAAAGATGATAAGTCAGTTTTAAACTTAGACATCGATAAAAGCACAAAAACTCTTGGACTGTTTTGGAATAGTTGTTCTGATAACTTGTATTTTAAGGTAGAGATTGCCAAAGATGAAAAAATCACAAAACGTTCTATTCTTTCCAATTTATCAAAGGTCTTCGATCCAATGGGTTTGTTAGGCGCATGCACCATAACTGCTAAAACAATTTTACAACACTTGTGGCAAGCTAATCTTTCTTGGGACGAGATTGTTCCTGAGAATCTTAAACGTAAATGGTTAGAATATTACAAAAATTTGTCATCTCTGAATAGCATTGACATTCCTAGGCAAATTGTATGCAGAGATTTTATTTCTGTTGAGCTTCATGTTTTTCCAGACGCGTCCCAAATTGCCTTTGGCGCTTGCGCATATCTTTTAACAAAAAATGCAGATGGAAATTCATATTGCCATCTGGTTTGCTCGAAAACTAAGGTAGCTCCCATAAAGATGATTACCATACCCAGACTGGAGCTTTGTGGTGCTTTGATTGCGGCGAAATTAGCAAATAAAATAAAATTATCAATAAATTTGCCCATAAATAATGAGTTCTATTGGTGTGATTCTACAATTGTGCTGAGTTGGATATCAATGAGTCCAAACTTACTACAAACCTTTGTTGCCAATAGAATTTCTCAAATACAAAGTCTCACAAAGCCGGAAAACTGGAATTATGTACCAAGCGCTTTGAACCCCGCTGATATTTTAAGTAGAGGTACGAGTCCTCAAGAATTATCAAACTTAATATCCTGGTGGCACGGTCCATTATTTATCCTTGATGATTCTTCAAGTTGGCCGGTGCTTCCAAATTCTATTTCTGATATGCCTGAACTGAGAGGGGCGACAATGAGTCTCGTTGCAAAGACTGTTCCTGAATCGTTTAATTTTGATAATTATTCAAATTTCAATAAATTGATAAGAATCATGTCATACTGTCTTCGATTTATCACTAACTCTTCAAAATCAAAACAGGAAGTTCTTAGTGGTGCTTTAAAAGCTTTTGAATTAAACAATGCGTTTAATGTTTTAATCAGAATTGCCCAAACTCAGACATTTCCCAATGAAATAATAATACTAAAAAATAAAAAGGCTATAACCAAAGGAAATTTGTCTCAATTAAATCCATTTATTGATGGAAAAAACATTATGCGTGTTGGAGGTAGACTTGACTACACAAGCTTACCTTATAATAAAAAGCATCCCATTTTATTGAGTAACCATCGATTTACAAAATTACTTCTTGAATATTATCATATTTTGACACTTCATTCTGGTCCGCAAATGCTTCTATACAGTATAAGAGAAAAGTTTTGGATACTGTCTGGAAGAAATTTAGCGAGAAAAACAGTTCATGATTGTGTTAAATGTTTTAGAGCAAAACCTAAAATTAACGAACAATTAATGGGAAATCTGCCAACTGAACGTCTTACACCCTCACCACCATTCTATATTACTGGAATCGATTATGCTGGATATTTTCATATTAAAGACAGACAGGGGAGAGGTTGTAAGGTGACTGAATGTTATGTAAGTCTTTTTGTATGTTTTTGTACTAAAGCAGTACACTTAGAAATAGTTTCTGATCTGACTACAGAAGCTTTTATTGCTGCTTTACGTCGCTTCACGGCAAGACGTGAAAAACCACATAAAATTTTCTCCGATAATGCATCCAATTTTATTGGAGCAGACGCAGAACTCAAAGAACTAAATACATTTTTGACAAACAACGAAAGAAAGATTAATGAATTTTCAGAAAATGAAGGCATATCATGGAGTTCTTTATTCCTCCTGCTTCTCCTCACCAAGGTGGATTATGGGAAGCAGGTGTTAAAAGCATGAAGCATCACTTGAAACGTGTTGCTGGTAATGCCGTTCTAACCTTTGAGCAGTTTTACACGTTAATAACGCAAATAGAGGCAACTTTAAATTCAAGACCCCTTTCTCCAATTTCCTCCAATCCTGAGGATCTCATTCCATTAACTCCGGCACATTTCTTAATTGGCCGTCCATATACGACAGTTGCTGATTCAGATTTATATCATATTCCTGAATCGAGACTTTCCCATTATCAGCACATTCAAAAATTGCATCAACACTTTTGGAATAGATGGATGAAGGAGTACATCAGTGATCTTCAACTCCGCGTCAAATGGAAACAAGATTAATCAAATTAATTATATAATCATTTTGTATTAAGTATAAACTCTGAAAGTGTTTATTAATCATTTTGAAAGCCATGGACTTCCAAAGGGGGGAGGATGTTTAAGCCTCTTTCAAAGGAGTGGGCCAAGTTCAGTTGTCCTTTTTTAAACTCTATTAGTTTTAGAAAATAGACGAGAATCGTCGTCATGACGAGTTGTTATTAATTATCATTATTCAAAAAATTAGAGATAGAGCGAATTAGAAATTGTTGTTGTTGTATATTTGTGGCTTCACATATTAGTTAATCTAATAAACTTAAAATAAAATACAGTCCACTTTAATTAAAAACCAGTGCATAGTCAAAAGACGCCACATTCATCACTCTCGAAAACGGGCGAGGAAAGTGGTTTCGTTGCATCTGAAAAAATTCTGGTGTTTTCCGACCCATAGACGCTACTATTATAACATATATGCGAGTCTATGAGCTGTTTCTGCTAAATTGAGTTCGTATTTTCTGAGGCTAGCGAACGAAAATTTTCAGGTTTGCGATTATCGATAAGGCTTGACTATCGATGATTCATAACAATCTGTTATACAGGGTGAATTATAAAAAACGCCCCAAGCAATAACTCCGTTAATTTTGAAGATATGACAAAACTTTTTGAAAAAAAGTGGCGTAGTTTATCATCATCTATATGTTGAGATAAACGATCGATTAACACAACTTCCTGTTTAACCGGAAGTAACATCAACTTTGGGTTTTTAAATAGAACACCCTGTAAAACTTTATATTTTTTAAATGTCTGAAGAAATCCAATACAGGTGGTTTTCAACATTGGAATTTAGATTGAGCGGTTTATGAGTTATAAACAAGTGAAGATCGAAAACTTTCAACTTCAAAACAGTGTAGAACTGGAACGGCTCAAGATAACTAAAAACGGTTTACATGTCCCTATCTTAACTTTTTACAAGGTATTCTATTATGTGGTTTAAATTTGAAAGTTTTCGATCTTCACTTGTTTATAACTCATAAACCGCTCAATCTAAATTCCAATGGTGAAACCCACCTGTATTCGATTTTTTCAGACATTTAAAAAATATAATAATATACAGGGTGTTCTATTTAAAAACCCGAAGTTGATGTTATTTCCGGTTAAACAGGAAGTTGTGTTGATCGAGCGTTTATCTCAACATATAGATGGTGATAAACTACGCCACTTTGTTTCAAAAAGTTGTGTCATATCTTCAAAATTAACGGAGTTATCGCTTGGGGCGTTTTTTACAATTCACCCTGTATAAGGGTGTTCAAAACTCAAAGAATCGTAATTCGGGAAGTCGTCGATTCAGGTAGATCATGATGGTGATTGTAGTTTTGTCTTTCCTGTAGGTATGTCGGAAATTCTTGAGAAAACTCAGGATTTTGAGAACTAGTTTTTCGTTCGAGTGTAAATTCTAAGTTGTTCATTTCGTCACTTTTCTGCCTTTTTGGACTAGGGGGACCAAATTTATATTGATGATATACAGGTGAGAGATTTGGTGCAAAACGCTCATTGGGGTTGGATTATTGGTAGCGGCATTTCGCCTGGAATAAAATGTATTTTTTCCAAATACAGGTTACGGTATTCCGAATACTTGTTGATTCGCAAAGAAGCGTTGTTGAGGAAAATGACGGGGTTGTACGTTAATTGGTTGAGATGGGAAATTTGTCCTGAAAGGGACTTGTTGATCGTTAAAAAGATGATTTTGTTAGCTAGGATAAGGCCTTCTATTGAAAGTTTGTTGAGGTCTAGCGAAACGATGTTGTATAGGTTGGTCGGATTTTTGATTTCCTGCTTGGAAAGGTTTGGACTATTCAGGCTCTGGAAATTTTCTTTCCGTATAAGATATGTTTGCGCTTGTTCTAGAGTTGTGGGATTCCGGAGGCGGATTGCCATTTGAAGATTCGGTGGAGACAGATTTCTGATAAAAACGTTTAATGTTGGGTCAATAGTGAGAATCTTTAATTTATTTGATCGCTAGGGGCATTTCATTAATTGGGATCGCTTTTAGCTTAGTTGAGATTTTACCTCGTAGCATTTGGAGTCGGTTACTAAATTCTAGCAATGAAGATGTAAAGATGTTGTGCCATAAAGCTTCCTTTTTTGGGCGTAGGACCCCTTTTTGGTGGTGGCAGTTTCGTATTTGATATACCTTCTTCAGTAATTAATTATTCAGCTAGGGTTGTCAGGAATGTAAGGTAAGGTATTTTTTCCAGTGCTGCCAACTTAAATTTAGGATGGCCACTAGATAGGCATTAATTTTCTACTAGAAAACTACTAGAAACCAGATTTTTTCTTACCAGAATTCCACTAGACCCTAAATTCGTAAAAGTTGTAAGAAAAATCACATGTGGTGAGAATTTAGCTATTAATTGGGATTATTTTGCGAGTACGTTTCTACTAGGGATCCACTAGATATAGATCTGCACTAGCATCAATACTGTTGGGAACCTGATTTAGGAAGAACGTAAGGAAGCACTGTCGTCACTATCTTTACTTACTTATTATGAATACACTTTTACATTTCAGATTAACCGAACTTAGGAAAAGGAATTACTTATTCTCGACTACTCTTAGTCTTTTCGTAAATGGTTCTTAACTGTTTTAAAAACTAAAAACTACCTTTATTTATAAGCTAGGAAATGGAGATAACATTATTATCAGGGAACGGAAATATTCTTCAGAATATTCCCAAAACTCTGAAAAACAACTCGACACGAAAACAAGGTGATAAATCAGGTTCGTATCGTTATTTAATTAAAATAGAACAATAACTGTATACATTATGAAATATTCTTGTTTCTCTATCCTATATAAGTTAATTGGAGTTCTTATCGAAAGGAAATGTACGTATTCTAATTGTTATTAACATCCAATTAGTTTTTATTATTTGATGGAAATATTATAAATTTGGTTATTGTTTAATTAACAGAAAAACAAGTCAATAAATTAAATAATTTCGTTGTTCTCTCTAATTAATCTAATTGCATAACTTTCCGTTGTTACTAAATTCTTTATACAGTTTTTCGCGTGCCACTATGGGGATCTCGGTTATCTTAAGAGATACGAAGTTGGTTAAATTAGGGCAAAGTAGCGTATTTTTTCGCTGATTGATAATCTGAAAAGAAATTTGAGCTGTCATTATTAGTTGTCAAAATATTTCAAAAAAACTGAAATTTTCAATTTTTGTTTTTATTTTTTCATTCAAAAACCAATCAAGCAAGCCATTTTTAACTGAAACATTGTTAAGACACTTTTCAACAAGGAACCCAAAAATAATTTTACAATAGCTCTAGCACTTGAGATAGAAGAAAATCGATGGTCAGCTTTGGTTTTTCTTATGGGCGCCATATTGGATTTTTCCATTTTTAGATTACTTTAATTTTTCTCTTTACAATGATGTATCACACATGTTATTTCATTATTGAATGTTTGGCGAAAATAAAATTTCTTATCTTGTGTCCAGAGTGCTTTGAAGAAATGTCAAGGGTCTTTTGTTTTCAACAAAACTTTGACGATTTGACCAGTCGTCTGCGTCGACATTGAATTATTAATCGAGGAAAAAGCCACTTTTCAAATAAAGCAGGATGGGGCGCCGCCTCATAATGCTGGTAGGGTGAGAGAATTCTTGTCAGAAATGTTTCCCAACCAAGTAATTTCAAATAATGGCGACGAACGCTGGCCAGCACGGTCACCTGACTTGTCCCCATTGGACTATTTTTTGTTGGGGCCAATGAAAAATAAGATTTATAAAACATTGCCAGCCGACGTCGATGAACTTCGACAACGAATTGTTACCACACTCAGGCACGGCATTATAAGGAGAGACGTGTTGAGAGCTGTAGCGAATCTTAGGAAAAGGGTGCAATTGTGCTTGCAATTAGTTAAGGAGAGATTTTTGAACACATGCTGTGAACACATTACCAGTTGTTAATTTATTCGTCTTTGTTAACCATTGTTTAATTAATAATTTTATTTGAGAAGTGGCTTTTCCTCGATTAATAATTCAATGTCAACGCAGACGACTGGTCGAATCGTCAAAGTTTTGTTGAAAACAAAAGACCCTTGACATTTCTTCAAAGCACTCTGGACCCAAGATAAGAAATTTTATTTTCGCCAAACATTCAATAATGAAATAACATGTGTGATACATCGTTGTAAAGAGAAAAATTAAAGTAATCTAAAAATGGAAAAATCCAATATGGCACCCATAAGAAAAACCAAAGCTGACCATCGATTTTCTTCTATCTCAAGTGCTAGAGCTATTGTAAAATTATTTTTGGGTTCCTTGTTTTTTTTTTATTATTTAGCTTAACGTGCCTCGACAACTGGAGGTCATTGGCACAATATACAGTGTTTTACATAATCTTTAATTTTTAAACTTTAATATTAAGTTACGTTAGTGGCACAGTAAATCTAATTTTGATTTGTGATGGTCCTGATTAGATGCTGTTGTATACTCCGATGTCCTTTAGGTAATTTAGCAAATTGTCGAAGCTGTTGGATAATCTGAGGTCTTGGTGGATGTCTCCCGTTATCTTATATCGTTGGCGAGCTTGGGAGAACTGTTTGCATTCTACAAGAATATGCTGGACTGTAAGGCGGCTGTTAGTGTTGCACTGATCGCAGAGTGGTGGGTTAGTTGATGCCATTAGGAAGCCATGAGTCACTTTTGTGTGTCCGATTCTCAGTCTGTGAATAATGATTTTGTGCCTTCTTTTCATGGGTGGTAGCGTGTCTGTGGTTATCTGTGGATGAATGATGCTTAGCTTGGTGTTTGATTGGCTCCATATATTTTGCCAGATCGTGAAAACGCCTTGCCTAAGGTGGTTCTTCAGATCTGTGTGCAGTTGTAGGTCTATTATAGGTAGGTCGGATTGTATGGCACTTTTTGCTGCGGAGTCTGCTTTCTCGTTTCCTGCGATGCCTACATGTGAGGGTACCCAGATGATGGAGATGTGGACACCTTGTGTGGCAAGTAGGTGGCAGGCTTCATGTATGGATTGGGCCAGGGTATTTTGGGTGTAGATGTTTTCTATTGTCAGGATAGATGACAGTGAGTCTGTGCAAACGGCGACTGACTTGTCGGCGTGTGTTATCGTTTTTATTGCACAGAGTATTCCGTATAGCTCTCCTGTGTGTATGCTGCATTGTTTGTTGAGCCGATGCCTGGAGATGATGGATGTAGAGGTGGTGACTGAGCAGCTGACACCAGTTTCTGATTTTGAGGCGTCGGTGTACAAGATTTTCCCAAATTTTTTCGAGTTGATCAATTCCAGGAAAGTTTGTCGTAGGAGTGCATTAGGATTGTCCTGTTTTCTGTATTTACTGAGTGTGGTATTCACGGCTGGTAGAATTTTCGTCCATGGAGGGATAGTGGTTACGGGATGAGGAAGAGTTTTTGTTAGGTTGGTATCGTTTAGTAAAAGTTTTAGCCTATTAGGGATTGAGCGTAGTGTTGTTGATGGATTGGCGGGTGGTTCTTGTGCAGTGATGAGAATATGATAGACTGTGTTGTTTGGGTTTGCTGACACTCTGGCGGAGTATGATAGAAGTAGTTTGTCACGGCGTAAATGGAGAGGCAGTTCGTGTGATTCACAGTAAAGGGATATAGTGGGGCTAGATTTGAAGGCTCCTAGACATATGCGAAGTGCGGTGTTATGTACTGTGTCAAGGCTGCTAAGAGTGGTTTTGCTAGCAGAAGAATATATAGGACTTGCGTAGTCTAGCTGAGAGCGTATTAGGGCTCTGTATATTCTGAGAAGGATATTCTCTTCAGCTCCCCATTGATGGCTTGCTAGGGCCTTTAGGATATTAAGTCGGCGAAGGCCGACTTAGTTAAGTGAAGGTTACCTTTGACGTTCTGGATATATTTTCTCCACGTCAATCTGCTGTCGAAAGTTACTCCCAGTATCTTGTGGTGATCAGTCACTTGCAGGGGCTCACCATTGAAAGTGATGTTCGGGGCTTGGTTGTTTCTTCTTCTGCTGAATTTTATGACTCTCGATTTTGAAGGGCAGAAATTAAAAACTGTTCGGCGTGCCCACTGGGCGAGTTCATTTACTGAGTGTTGTAGTAGGCCGCATGTGGTTGTTGTAACCTTCCCAGAGCAGTAAAGAACAAGATCGTCAGCATAAACGACATGCTTGACTGGCGGTCTTATGGTTGAGCAGATATCGTTTATTGCTAGTATAAATAAGGTAGTGCTTAGTACTGCGCCTTGAGGTACACCGTTTTCTAATGCAAACGTATGGGATGTTTTACCATTAGCTGTTACTTTGGATGTCCTGTTTTTCAGGAAAGCTAAGATGTTTCCAGATAGGTTTATCTCTTCTAGCTTTCTGCAGACTGTGGATTTTAAGACTGTGTCAAAGGCTCTCTCTACGTCGAAAATTACAGCGATAACGTCTTGTTTTGCGGCAATTGAGTCTGCGATTTCAGTCTGAAGTAGGGCAAGGTTATCTAAGGTGCTTCGGTGAGGTCTAAAGCCGGACTGGGTTGGGTTCAGAATGTTGTGTCTTGAGAGATACCAAAGCAAGCGCTTGTTGATCATTTTCTCCATTAGCTTGCACATTGTGCAGGTTAGCGAGATAGGTCGATATGATTTTGGATCGGTTGGGCTTCGATCAGGTTTCTTGAAGGGTAGGATTATAGATTGCCTCCACGTAGATGGGAATTCTTGGCTAGTCCAAATGTTGTTGTAGAGCTCTAAAAGTTTGTTGAGGCTAGTTGCGTGGAGGTTTTTAAGGAAGATAAAGGGAATGTCATCTGAGCCTGCTGCCGAGTTTTTGCAGGACGATAGGGCATGGTAAAGTTCTTGACGTGTGAAGGGTGTGTTCAGTGAGCCTGAGTCAAAATGTTCTGTTGAGCGCGTTATATGGGTGGTTCGGGGGACGTTAGTATTCTTGCTTTGAGCTTGGAAGTGATTAGCGAGAATGTTGACAATTGCTTGGTTGTCTGTGGTCATTCTGTCATTATGTGACAGAGCTGGTATCTTGCGTGTTGTGTCACGTCCTTGCATTCGCTTAATTTTTGACCAAACTTCTTTTGGTTGTGTTTGGGTTGTCAGCGTGGAGACGTCACCCAGGAGTTCTTTTTGCTTTCCTTTAAGATGCGTTTGGAAGTAGCTTTTAGTTTTTTGAATTTTATGTGGTCTTCGAGCGTCCGAGTTCTTCGGTATTTGCTTAGAGCCCTTTTGCAGTCTTGAACAGCTGTTTTGCAAGCATCGTTCCACTATGGGATTGATTTCTTCGAGCAAATTCTGGATTTTCCTACATGTTTTTCTGCAGAGGAGATGATGCAGTTAATAAACTGGTTTGTGGCTTGATCAATGTTGCAGGAGAGATTGAGGGAATCTGTTTGCGCTTTTAGGTGTGTGGCAAAACTCTCCCAGTCGGCTTGTACTAATTTCCACTTGCTTGTTCTATCATTTGACTTGGCGCTGGTATCTGTTGAGATTATGATTGGAAAGTGGTTACTATCATATAAGCTGTCACAAGTACGCCAGTTAATTAAGGTGGATGTTCGTGGATCGCTGAAGCTTAAATCAATGGACGACAGTTTTCCTGAAGCTATGTTGAAGTGGGTGCTACTTCCTGTATTTAGGAGGCACAGGTCGGTTTTGTTCAATATGTTTTCAATTATTTTACCCCTTCCAAAGGTTCTGTCTGATCCCCACATGATGTTGTGGGCATTGAAGTCACCTGTGATTACGAATGGTTTTGGTAGTTGTCTTACGAGTTCGAGGATTTCGGTTTCCGTCGGATTACTGTTTGGGGCTATGTAGATGCTGCACACTGTGGTCTTTTGTGGGCACCACACACTAACGGCGACGGCTTCCAAGGTGGTAGTTAGTTGATATTTTTGGCTATATGTATCCTTAGACACAAATATTGAGGAGCCTCCGCTGGCTCTCTCGTGAGTGTTCCTGATGTGATGATATCCCTCATAATTTCTGAGACGAGGTTTATGCGATGTCTTGAAATTGGTTTCTTGTAGGCAGATAATGTCGGGGGTAGTGTCTGAGATGAGTTGTTCTATTCTTTTCAAGCGAGGATAGTATCCTTCGCAGTTCCATTGTATTATGGTGAAAATTATAATAAATATTATAGTGGAGAAGAGTGATATCTACTTTGTTTTTAGTAAAACGATTCTTGGGATTGATATGAGGTGATAGAAACGTCAGAGTGATATTCTTCGTCGGTAGGGACGATCGAGCCAAGTGATGCAACGCTTTCAATCTCTATTGCTTCGTCTTTGAGGTGATCTTTAAATTTCTTGGACAGTCTGGTGAACCTATTTTTTATTGCTCTGCTTTCAAGACTTTGATATATAGTATGCATGTCAGAGAGGAGGGTTTTGATGTCGCTGGTAAATTTCAAAGCTTCATTGTAGGGGTGGCTGCTTCCATACGAATTTTCCAAGAAAGCTACAAAGTTGTCCAGGGGTAGGAGAAAGGGTTTTGTGGTCTTCTGATATGCTTCGTGGATATTACATCTGGTTTTTTCTGTTAAGCTTGGATCTACTCCGAGGTCGGTCCTGGGTTTTTTGTCTTTTTTATCGTTACGGTTTTTGTTTTTTGGTGGGTCACTTGGAGGGAGCATCAAAGCAGGTTCTTTAGACGGAGACTGTAGCGGGTCTCTGATTTCTTCACTAGGAGTTGAGATTTCAGAGTGAATCCTTTTTTGACCATAAGTTTGATTTGGCGGGTCTTTGTTCCCGAGGGGGGTTGTTGGAACTAGATTTGGCTCTGCAGTTGAGTCGGAGCGTGGTTGATTGGTAGGTTGTGGTATGGTAGGGTTTCCATTAGAATTTGGACAGGATTTGGCGACGTTGCCTACACGTTTGCAGAGGAAGCACTCCATTTTGTCAGTGGACAGAAATATTCTGTGCTGAACATCGTCGGATTCGATAACGACTGAGGTTTGTAATTCAAAATTCTCTGTGGGTGGGAGGATGTATACTTGGCGGCGGAAGCTAAGGATGTGGCTAAGATCGTCGTCAGGAATGCCTGCTTTAAGGAATGAGATCGGGGAGGCTAACTGGAGGCCTAAAGCTTTAATGGATCTCTCAACGAGTTCATGTGGGATGGATGGGGAAACATTAGAGATTAAAATTCTCTTAGTAGGGGAAACGAGTCTTCGAATGTTTAGTATGGTATTTCCAATGGTTATTGATGGGTGGGTTTTAAGAAGTTTGTCGACGAGTTCTGTGCTCGCTAGGTAGATGCAGATCCGGTTATTGGAAATTCTGGATGCAAACGTGATATTTTTCGCTCCTATCGCATTGCTGATACCTTTTACATAGTCATATAGTTTTAAACTATCTTCTGCGTGTAAAACTATAGCTTGGTCCTTTTTCGGGAATGAGGGTTTCGGTACTGACTTTGCCGCTGTCACGTATGAGGTGGTGGGTTTGACGGTGGAGTTTGCGCTAGGGGTGTTTTGTAACATTGTGGGTGTTGATTGCAGTGTAGTGGGGTTTCTTGAGGTGCTGCTCATGTAGTCACGAGCAGCTGTTGTGATATTATTAATAATTTTTGTAGGATAATACGCCGAAGGTTGACAACTTGCTGACTTTCATAGTTGTGTATGATTGTCAACTTATATATGTTTGTAAACTTATTAATGACGTGTCTGATAAGTAACACTCCATTTGTGTATTTACTTGGAATTGACGAATAAACAAACTGAACTGAAACTGAAACTGAATTCTGGTTGCCTACTCTTGCGCCGGGCGTGGGGGCTTGGCGTAGGCCGGTGTGGTGTTATCAGCACCAGCTGCCGATGTTGCTGTTATCAGCCGTTTGTGAGATAGAAAATAATAAAAGGATATGTAAAAAAGTTAATGTTTCCAAACTAGTTCAGTGCAGATATTGATAGTTGAAACACAGGTTCCACACTAGGTTCGAGGTGCCATTATCGGCTGGTTGGTATCGAGAAAACTGTAGATTAACTCGTAGAAAATACTAATTTTGCTGAGCGTGAGCCAGAAACGATGTCACTTCACCGACGTGAAACTCGCGAATCGGGTTCCTTGTTTAAAAGTGTCTTAACAATGTTTCAGTTAAAAATGGCTTGCTTGATTGGTTTTTGAATAAAAAAATAAAAACAAAAATTGAAAATTTCAGTTTTTTTGAAATATTTTGACAACTAATAATGACAGCTCAAATTTCTTTTCAGATTATCAATCAGCGGAAAAATACGCTACTTTGCCCTAATTTAACCAACTTCGTATCTCTTAAGATAAGCGAGATCCCCATAGTGGCACGCGAAAAACGGACAGTCTGTATACAGCGTAGTACTCGATTTGGTCGTGCCTTAATACCTCCCTGTTTAAGTGTTTTGATAACCATTGAGAGTTAGCAAAACATTCGAGAATCCAAGTAATAGTATCAACAGAAGTTTTCTATAATATTTTTAAGAAAAATACATTAATTAAATGTTAATAAACAAATCTTATTGAGCTATCAAGATAATTAATTACCTATAAGATAAATGGAACTCATACATGAATGAAATATAAGTCATTATAGTCTATATACCTAGATAAAACTATCACTCATTAGTAGCGTTCGTAGCACTTCTTTTTGCTTAATGATTGAGTAAAGTGAGGAACATTTATCGCGAGGTCACTTACAGTTCAGTTGGCGGAATGTAAACAGAATCTCCTTTTCTTAGATTTTAAAATTGTTCTTGATGGATTTGCGACCTTCAATTGCAGGCCTTAGTAAGGTTGCACCAACTTCTTGTAGAGACATAGTTTCGGTATTGATGGCTTCTGGAAGTTCTAGGGGCGAAGCTAGTTGGCGATATGTCATCCTTGGAGTGATAGATTCCGGTTCAGGATCCCAATTTGTGGAATGATAACTGCCATGGTGTACAGTGTTGTGACTGTTGACACATATTAGGGTTTTACATTGGCTAGAACACAAGAGTCTTTTAAGCCAATTTAGGTATTTCCAGTTCAATACTTGCAAAGGAAAATGCAACAACAGTGTGATGGTGGCTAAAAATCCGAACAGAATGTTGTACCATCGGTGATGGTAACGGATCGTTGAGATTTCTTTGAAGTTGATCATCGGGTAACGGATCGTTGAGATTTCTTTGAAGTTGATCATTGAACTGTTGCAATTTGTGTTTTGCTAATCTTGGTGCGTTCAAATTAAGGTTGTGCAGGTTGAGAGTGTCCATTCGTTCGCTCTTCAAATAATTCTGTTCTCTCATGCAACAGTCTTCCGTTGTTATATCGATTGATGACGTGGTGTTGCTAAATTTCTTTGAAGATTCGCAGTGCGACTTAACGTGGCCATCAGTAGTGTTGACAGGGTGTAACATTTGCACCTAGGAGCTAGAGGAAAAATATCAGTACCATGGAATTATACGTCGACAACTGGGTTGGTCGAAGAATCACTACTTATTGTTCCTACTAAAGGTTGTGATAGTATGTACAGCGATTGATTCGTTGTAAGAGAATGCCAGACTTCAATTTCTGATTTCATTGTTTTCGTATCGCAGGATCTTGGGATCGAATTTGGTCGTTGGGTCTTCAATTCTGTTTCGCAAGTGGGTCGTTCTTTCAAGAGGTGGATGGTGAAGGTGATTTGCGAACAGATGTAATCCGATGGCGGTATCTTCTTGCATGAAGTTAGGTCCTTCATCTCGGCGTAATATATCCAGGTGGTACTTTGCAAAAGGTATGGGATGGAAGGATTTACGTAAGAATAACTGGAAGAGTTTGCAAGTTGGATAGGGAGTGGTATTAGATTATATAACTGATAGACTTCCTTTGTGACCACAGGTATTTTGATCGCGTAAATTATGACCTGATTTACGTAAATAACTGACAGGGAACATAATTGCAAATATATGTGCTCTCGTCGCTGTCGAAGTCGATTGGAACGTCTGCATTTAATTTTGCATTAATCTTAACCTTGGATAACTCCTCTTGAAAGTGGCTCGGTGTTATAAGTTGAGGTGACTTAATACCGTTTAGGTGTAAGAAATTTGATTCACCCAATTGGCAGTGGCGTTTGCGAATGAATTAAATTTTTTAATATTTTGATTTAATTTTTCCTCGTTTAATGCTAAATTCTGAGCTGTATTGTTATAATCTCTGATTGCATCGGACAAGATATGGACTTGCTGTTTCATAAGAGCTTGCATTTGATGATTTTGTTTCATTACAGCCTCTATAGCATCAGAATAATATTTTGCATCGTCGGCATCGGGAATTCCGAATAGCCATTTAAAAGCATAAGACATGCCGTCGACGAGACCTCTTTTGTAACGCCCTGGAATTGGCGAACTTTCGTGGCTAGTTAAGTGTTTGATAGAGTCAAACTTATCATTAGCGTGTTCGATTTGGATTTTTGAATTCTCGAGCATTTGCTCGCACGCAAATTTTGATTCGTGTAAAGGGAGACTGATACCGTGAAATTGCCTAGCACAAATGGATAATGATTTCCTATACATTATATGTACAAATCTTATTTTTTCATCCTGAATGCTTATGTTAGTAAATGATAATGGGGTAAATGTATCGTGGGTTACTTTTGCTAATCCTATTTGGTCATAGAATATTCCGTTTTTGTTGTTCAGTGCCTCAATTTTGTGTCATCAGAGCCATCGCTGTTATGCACCGCATGATTGTCTGAAACGAAGGGTTTCAATAAGTCATGATGATAATTTGAAACTTCATTGTTTTCCAGTAATAACTTTACTGTGTTATTACTAAGGACTTCTAGGTCTTTCTACGTATTTAGGCTGAAGTTTCCTGCTAATTCCCGTTTTAAAATTGTTATTTAGCAAGTATACCAAATCTCCTTTCTTATATTTATTTACATGAATGGACTTATCGTAATGTCGTTTCGAAATTTCTTTGGTTTGTATGAGGTTTTCGCGCGCCATTTCGAACGACTTGTTCAATTTTAATTTTAACTGTGAATAGTCGTCATAAGTATATTTGAATTCTGGCTTGGCGTCTATGGAATTGGGGATGGTAGCCTTGTATCCGAAGATTAACTTGTATGGAGTGAATTTCGTCGACTTATGATAATGTGTATTGTAAGTGAACATGGCCAAATAGACGAATTCATCCCAATCGGTTTGCTGAGACTTCACGTAATGCTTTAGGTACTCCTTTAGGGTCTGGTGGGAACGCTCTAGCGCGCCGTTCGTTTGTGGATGGTAGGGACTAGAAAGTACGTGTTTAATTTTTAACAGCTTATTCAATACATTAGAGGTAAAATCGGTACCGTGGTCCGTCAATATAGACTCAGGTATACCAAAAATGTATATAAATTTTAATAGTTTCTCAGCTACAGTTCTCGTTTTGTGATTTGGAATCGGGAAAGCTTGCGAAAATTTAGTCAAATCATCTTGCATAGTTAGTCATCATCTTCATTTTCATCCGTTGCCTGATGATACTTTGATAGAGCGTCACGCGCTGCTCATCAGTTAAGTCAGTGTTTGTTGCTTTGAGGTCCTTGTAGTCCTCATCCGCGGACATTTGATCCTTTGCGAAGGCGTCAATCAGGGAGTCCCAGTAGGCTTTATCATGGTGTCAGCCCCTCCGATTCCACGATACCGCTTAAGAGACTCGATACCCATAGCTATCAATAGTCTAGTGCAAAAGTATGCTAGATCTCTTATTTCGGCTCCAAATCCTGTCGCAACGAGACCGACATATGGATTGGATCCTATTTCTGAAAGGACAGGAGTCAGCTTGTCAAACTGGCTTCTCATTACGGGGTACTTATCAAAAAATGCTCCCCATTTAAATGAAACAATGGTAGTCGTAGCTGTCACTATGTTGGTGACATATGTGAGGTTTCTATGGAGTATCTGGCTGCAAATTGGAGTGACGAGTACATTCTTGACGCTGGATCCCAATTTCTGTACTCCCTCAATTAAGTCCTCTGGCTTCATTTCCTCAGCGACACTCAATGTCGTTAATACTTGATTGCGAAACCCTGAGTGTTTACGGCTATGAATTTATTACCTTTTTCCGTTAAGGTTTGGTTTGTTGCCTTGACATGATTGGCAGCTACTAATGAATCTTTTTATATCATTATTCATGTTTGCCCATTTATAGTTTTCTTTGATCCTCTTATAAGTGCGGAGGAATCCGGAGTGTCCTGCAACTGCGGATTCGTGATTCTCTTTGAATAGTTGTGCTATTTCTTCGCGATTTGAGGGTATCAACCTAGGTTTTTTTACCAGTATTACCTCGATTTTTGATTTTTGAAACAAGAATTCGATCAACTCGTTGAACTGGTCCTGTTTAATATTGGGGTTTTCTTCCACGGGATTTTTCAAATAAATTTGGAAGATTTTCTTCTTTAGCAGGGACTTCCTTAGGTTTTGTAAGGAATAGAAAGTCGTTATAAGTTTGTCGAAGAAGTTCAGCTTTGAAATAAGCAAAAAATATTTTTTATTTATACTCTTGAGTTCGACAGTATCGTATTGGTTTAATTCATTTGGATTTATTTTTGAAAAGTCGTAAGTAGCTAACAGATTTTCCGAATAAGTATTTTCGTCATCGAAGTCTTGTGAGTAAAGACATGAGTTAGGGAATTTGGTGATTCCCTGACAGATCATTATAAACCCTGAATATATTGTAAGTGTACGATCTTTCAAAAAGGGATAACCTATATTTGCAAGGGCAAGGCGTCTTTTTTGCATATATTCAGGTTATGAACGTCGGTTCTATATGTGAGCCTATCGTACAAGTAGCCAGGCAAGTGGGTCACTATAATTTTGTAATACAGGCAGACTTGATAATATTTGAACCTATTTGTCATTGAAAGCCAACCAGCCTCCGTGAACTTATGGGAGATGTGTTGAAAATTCCTTATCCCGTATGTGAAGCGCAAACATGCGTTTTGGACCCTTTGTATCTTGGTCATAGTTATTTCATCCAGACAAGAGGAGTATACCTGAGAACAATATGTGAACTGCGACAAAACCAGTGAATTACATAGATTTAATTTAGCAGCTACCGGCAGGCATGATCGGTGAGGATACAGCATTCTCAGAGCACCATAGGTACGTTTCAAACAAGCGTCAACATGCCCCTTAAAATAAAATGTGTTGTCAAGAAGAAGGCCCAAATTTTTTGCCGATTCCACAATGGACAATTTCGCCCCTCCAATGTGTAATGTAATTCGATCTTGTATTCCGTCACAGGCAGCTTTGTTACCGAACAACAGAACGGTTGATTTGCTAAGATTTAATTTAAGGTTGTGTTGCTTCGACGTGTTATATAATATATAGAGTCAAGATCATAGTTAATCTTAAACATAGCCTCGTCAATCTCCGAAGGATGAAATGACAAGTAGAGCTGAGTGTCATCCGCATATATATGCATGTTGTAATATGTCATACATGAGAAAAAATTGGAAGAGTAAATGGTAAAAAGTAGTGGGGCAAGTATCGAGCCTTGGGGTACACTTCTAGATATTCTTACTGGCTCGGACAGTTCAGAGCCAAGTCGTACTCTCTGTGTTCTATTTTCATTATAACTCTTAAGCATCCTACTAGCAGAGTCACTCGGTCCCAAATACCTATAGATAGATAATAGCACACTATTATGAGAAACAATATCGAAAGCTCTTGTGTAGTCGAGCAGAACTAGAATCGTTAATTTGCCATTATCAGTTGCTCTGAGAATATCATCAGTTACCCCCAGTAATGTTGTCACGGCTACTATGATTAGCACGAAAACCTGATAGGCATCTAGGCAACAAGTTATTTTCATCGAGATAATCAGATAATTGATCACAAAGTACCTTTTCAAGGACCTTTGAAAGTACCGGCAATATACTAATAGGTCTGAGGTGAGTCAGCGCCACAGGATCGCTAATCTTGGGCAGAGGCACCACATGGGCCTCCTTCCATACTAAGGGAAAATGCAATGATTTCGAATACGACATCGCATGCAGATATAAAATCGCTCAAAGTACTTTGATCGCCATTGTATTTTGGAATTAATGAACTTAGCGAATGTAATAACCTTAAATTTTCAGCAACGTTTGCCATCTTCCAAGATGCGATACGGATATAAAATTACAAATTTACGAAAAATAACAATAATATAGAAATAATACAATAGTCGGTACTTACAAGGAAGTTAATTCAAATTATTGCGAATACAATCCAAATTTGAAATTGAGAAACGAATTTTACGTCGAAGGAATGTAGAATAATTGCTAATTAATTTTGATAAAAATATTAAATCTTGCGTGCTGCTTCTTCCAACTAGTTCGTCAAATATGAAAGAGCTAATTAAATCATACAAAGAGAATCTAGAAGTAACCACATAGATATGGATGATTGTGTCGAATTTTAAAATTAATTTTGGTTAAAATGTGTAATTTCTTTTATTTATCAAACTCAATGGTTTAAAATAGTTTTCAAATGAGAGAAAAGATTTTAGTTCTAAGGATCGATTAATTTCGTGTTATACTTTATAATTCACACGTATATTTCATCACTTTTATAAATTTTACTTTTGAGAGAAATTCAAAAACATATTATCTGAGAGTAAAAGGAATCGAAATATATCAAGCAGCCAAAATAAACACGACTTACATTAAGACCACTTGGATGCGTAGCATCTTCTTCCAGATAAAGTCCTGGTGAACAAGTTGCAATTTTCAGGAAAGGGAACGCTGAATTTTCTGCAACTTCTGGATATCCTACTGACTGCGCCAAGAAGTCCAGAAGTTGCTCTATTTTCTCCCATAGGTTTACTCCCATGAGGAAAATTAGTTGTTGGCCTTTTGTGTCAGGTTTTCTGTCCACAAGGATCCACGTTTCATTAGTGGGCAGTGTCCTGTTAGAAGTCCAATTGCCCATCCCAGCTGGTGTTTACTCAGCTTTTTCACTTACATCTTCCTCCACATTCTCTCCCTCTTCCCTTTATCCACCCAGTCGCTTGAACAGCACCCCAGTTAGGTTTAGGTAGGGTTTGCATTGAAGTGTCTCTATTTTCTCCCATGAGGAAAATTAGTTGTTGGCCTTTTGTGTCAGGTTTTCTGTCCACTAGGATCCACGTGTCTGGTTTTTAATCCCTGGTGGTGAATTCCTAGTTATTTTTGTATTTTTATTGTTCCTCTTGGGTCCCTGGTATCCACACTGGTGCTCTTATATCTTATATATATCTTATCACTGGTAACTCAGCGAAACAAATCGTCTTAGGGCAGCGAGGAAAAAATCGGTTGTCAAATCTGAAGCCAATTCCAGATGTAGAGTCCCACAATTTGAAAAGGTTTAATTTGATTGATCCTAAAGGTGGGTAGATCTCCCATTGGTGGCTGAAATGTATTAGGTTTAGTCCGGAAGCACTTCAGGATCTTACTAAGAACATGATGAATAGCCCGACGGGGCGATAAAATCCAGAAATTTTGTGCTATCAGAAACTGGATGCTTTGAAGACCTGGGTGCAAATTTTCCCGATGCACTTCCTCAATTATTAGATAAGTTAGGCGGTGTTTCTGGGGCAAGATAGCAGGGTGTTTCTGATCATAAGAAAGACCAGAATGAGCCAGTCTACCGCCCACCCTGAGGACTTCGTCTTCCGCAACAAAGGGATGTAACTTCCGAAACGACTTGGGAATAGATCGACTATTTGTGATATTTTGTAGAATATCAGCGAAAGCGACATATTGAACACGCTTGACTAAAACAAGAAGTGCGTGATATAATTCTAACTCGGTAAAAGAACCTCTGACTGCACGGGCTGGAGATCGCGGGACGAAATGACGTACGTATGCGATACGTTTGATTTTTGCCAGAGATTAATATCTATCTAAAAGAAAGTCGATGTGGTCTAACGAGACAAACGTAGATAAAACAATTTTTTCTCTTCCTCGAATAGTTGAGAAGAATCCGAAGGGTCGGTTTCTTCAATAGGCCAATGATTCGAAGGCAAGTGAAGAAAATTCGGTTCATTCCACCACATGGAATGATGAACCAATTCCGAAGCAGACAATCCCCGTGACGCACAGTCGGCGGGATTGTCATTTGAACGAACGTGGTGCCACTTATGCGGAGGAATAAGATCTTGAATAAGGGGTGGATTCGGTTCTAGGCCTAGAAATGGAGCTTGTAGAAGTGGCAGAGCACGAACGAGACGAAAAGTTGGCACCAGCGTACCGCGGCGTATTTTTAGCTAACCAAAAACCCAACGAACTGTTTTTTGATACGGCGACACGACGACTACTTCTTCCTCTTGACGCAGAAGCAAGTGGGGAAGCCAGGCGATTATTTTTCGCGCAAAATAAAATAAATATCCCGAGCGGGTCAATTAAATTAATAGAAATTGTAGATTCTAATTAAATATTTTCCCTACCCAAAACAAAACAAAACAATCTGTTATCTGCTACTTCTACTGATTCCTGTTCTTGTTCTGTTTCATCTATCTATCATTCTTTCTAATTCTTCTTCTGCTATTACATAATTTAGAAGATAGTTTCGTTTTAGTTTGCATTTCATGAGAAACCAGCCGTCGTCTGGTACAGATTCGGCAAGTCTGACCAATTTACCAGCCTTGGTTTTTGGCCAGGATAACTGCCCATTTGATTCCCAAGAACAAGGTACTATGGTTAATTCTCTTCTGTCCTTTTATATTGTTTGAATAAGTTTAACAAATGCGTAGATATTTATTCCAGAAAACCTTCTAAACTGTTCTCCAAAGATATACTTTCAGATCATAATAAAACTAATCTGTTTTATAACCGCTGAAACATTACTCTTTTAAACAACAGGCATCCTGTTTAGGAATACCACTCGTTTCACTTCACAACGTATCTACCTTTAGACTCTTAAATTGGTTGAACTGCCCTCATGGGTCCAATGAGGTTCGTTTGCACTTGACACTGAGGGAATAATATTCACTACCGATGCTGCTGGTGCTGGTGCTGCTGCCCTTGAAGGCGAGGATGATGTGCTGATGAGATCCTCTGTTGCTTGACCATCCGATGATAACGTACGGGGTCTCATCAGTAGTTGATGTCGAGTAATAGCCACACGGTAAGAGTATTCCATAAGCCTGCAAGTATCGTTATACCACAACCTAGGGTTTCATAGAGATGAAGCCCATTCAATACAACTCCCAAGCAATACTTGAGAGCTTTCAAAATAACATAAAATCCAATAAGTCCACTCATGAAGATGCCAATATCGGAAAACCAGCCATATAGTCTTTTGATGGTTGACTCTGCTAGTTGCTTAATCCCCTGGCTATGAAATAAATTTAAACTGAAGTAACCTTGGCTGTTCGTTTGCAATCCAGCGACTTTTCGGGCAATAATATTCTCCACGGCTTTCCTCATTTCCAAATGTAAGGACTCTCTGAACGTTGTTTATCTCTTCCTGTGTATATAACCCATACTGACCAACTGGTTTAATCGGTTCGAGTAATAACGTTGCAGAATCTTCTTCTACCTTTAACTCTCGCGGTGGCGATTTAATGGTTGCATGTGGAGTTAGACCAACCCATTCACCATCAATAAAATACAGTGGTGGTGTCAACCCATTACATTCTACTTGCTTGGCTTGATTTACGATTAGATTTGTCAATGGAGTTAGAAATGCAAATGGATTTTCCACGGCTATAGGAAGTTCATGATAACAGTGCTCGACTCGTCTTATCGTAACCGATTTTTTGGTACACATTTCAAAATATATAAAACTTCACCCAGTACCCGTCTCATATAACCTGATTCATTTTGGAATATCTGGCGGATTGCATTTGGCGAAAATGGGGCCATTAAAAGTATATACTCCAGCGTCATCTCTTCGTTTACTTGGAGTGAGCCTCGGAGCGAACATGTCTTGGCATGATCATGTCGCTGGTCTGGCGAAGAGTGCTTCTCAAAAACTTGGAACACTCTTCCGTACGAAGAAATTTTATACACCACAACAGCTTCTCCTCTTATACAAGGCTCAAATCCGACCATCCTTGGAGTACTGCTCACATGTTTGGAGCTCAGCTCCCAAACATACGCTGAGACTACTCGACTCTATTCAGAAAAGAGCCATCCGTTCGATTGGGGACCCAGATTTGACAAAAAACTTAGACACTCTCGAACATCGAAGAAGAGTAGCTGACCTGAGTCTGTTTTACAGATATTTTAATGGAAAGTGTTCAAAAGACGTGGCCCGCTTGATCCCACCAAGAACAAGACCGGGCAGAAATACACGTCTAGCCGCAGACGCTCATCCGTATCAGGTTCAGCTCGTTACACCTCGTACCACCCTATTTCAGACTTCTTTTATGTATAGAACAGCATCACTTTGGAATAGCATTCCAAAGGGCGTGTTTCCCGAAGTATACAACCTACAGAGATACAAGGCCAACGTGAATCGATATCTCCGCTCATGCACCGCTCCCAGAGCGTCATAGGGATTTCCCTGCAGTGCATGTGCATTTTCAATTAAAATAAAACCTCTCTATGTAATAAACATTGTCTGTGGATGGTATCGATAGACAACTTCTCGACATCAAGTTTATATGCTTGCTCAATATAAAGCAATTTACTGTTCACGTAGCTGAGTAGATTGGTATTCTGTGGAATGACTTTCATGGTTGGTGATAGTAAAGAACGGATGCTGGCGTTGACTACGATGATCCTCGGATGCTCGGTTTGATACAAATCCTCGCCGCAGATGAGAACCCTTTTCAGTAACGTCAAAGCAAATATCTTCTCTCTACTTCCACTACTAAATAGCGTTCATTTGTCGTTTTATCTGTTACTAAACTCGCATTCCCTTTGTAGAGGAGACTAAAGTCTTCACCGCAGTGGCCTGATCTCTCGTATATCCACACTGACTCGCCCAAGGAGGTATCGAAGCAAAAACCCTTCGTATAGAGACATACAATTCCTCCAATTAAGCTAAGTTCGTTGCCATCCACCTTCACGTTTGCCAAGTAGTCTCTTGTATGAATCTTCACGCTAGCCAGGATGATTACGTCTCGCCAAGTACGACCCGATTCATGATAAATTTCCCCATTACATGAACCTGCTTTGTCGATTTCTCCCAGAATGGTTAGATATGTTGTGGTGGTTCCATTCATAGTAATCGACCCGATAACTTGATCGAATAATTGGAGATATTTGTACCGGTGCACATTCAGGAATTCTTCCGCTCCTATTCTGTGAATATAAGTTGATATTCCACCCTCTACGATGGAGTTATGACTATGCATACCACAGTGGTGAAATACCCTGATTACTTCAACTAGACATGTGAACACATTTTGAGTTTTTATCTCATTTCTTTGAATAACCTTGGCGTTGAGGGATTCGCTATCGTTGTTCTTCTCCGGTGTTGGGCAGCGAATGTCTCGAATTGATACCGATGATACATTCACTTGTTTGTCGTCACAACCATTCGCGATTAGTCCACAACTCGTTGTCGCGACACACAGAATTAGCAACACCTTGGCGAACATGTTTAGTTTACTGTTTTCAATTTAGTCTACTGGAAAAATAGGGAAAATAGTCACCACAATAATTATTAGCTATCAGTTCTTTACACAGCCTGCAGGCTTCCACTATTTAGTTTATCAAAGCTCAGTTCACTTTCACTGACTTTGCGTTCGATCTTTTTCTATCTAATCTTAAGCTAACTTAACCTAGTTCACAATTAAAATATATCTGAAGACCTCGTCCTATTGCGTTACTGGTATCCATTTCTCCACATCAACTAATATGGTTTCGTGCTATTGCGTTACTGACCGTAGTGGTCTGAAATATCGTCCATGCCTCGTGCTAATTGCGTTACTGGCTCTGAATGTTTTGATTTTGCGTTTTAGTTTGCGCTCGAAATGACCCTCGTGCTGGTTTGCGTTGCTGGGTCTTCCATTGTCTTAATAGGTGTTGTATGCCTGTTCCAACGAATAGCGTGTTAATAACTGATACTCGTCGGCACAGGCGCCTTCTGTGTCAAAGTAGGATCTTCCTTTTCTTACAAGGTCTGACATGATCTTCTTCTTTATAACAACTGCAAGTGTCTGGACCGCAAGTAGTCTCCTCTAGGACCTAAATACAATCTTCATAATGGTATCCGTGGCGTGATAATGTAAGCTTTTTGTTTTTATAATGATACAGTATAGCTTGAAGTTGTTTAGCCCACAAGAAGCAAACTCATAGAACAAAAAACATTGAGAGAAGTATAAAATCTACAATTTTAATCTGTTCTATGATAATCCGGTAATACTTTATTGTACTTTGTAAAAAACGTAGTTAGATCCATCTTTGTTGTTGAACCAAGCTCAACTAATTATAATACTACGTTACAATATTATATATGAGTTATTATTACTAATCATATAGATTACAAATAATGGTTATCAGAAGTATTTAAGTAATGATGAAGTCTAGTTAACAGCTCATGTAAAGTTTCAACTCTTTTACTGCAATCGATTCCGAAAAGACTTAATGAATTCGGAACAGCTCGCAGTAGTAACATAAATTCATTGTACATACATGTAAACCGTATTACCTTTAAAAAAATATAAATTTCCGTCTATGTAACGGATTACGGAATCAGGTGATGTATCTTACCGGAAGTAAATCATGTATCTGTAGTCACATGACATGTAGTCAGCTTTATGATAAAAACAGTTGTTGTTATCGCAACTTCTAGTGTATTCTAAAACATAATCGTTATGATATATAACATATAAACGACCGGTATAGGTATTCACCATTCCGTGAAATGACTCACCTGAGGGAATAATCTGTCTCAACGTGCTATTACCTATGTATTTTAGCTCGAGAGTTTTTGAATCTATGAAGTAAATTACCTCGTTTACTAATGCAACAAGGTCTCCACTTGGGTCCTGATATTATATTGATCGAACTTCTAAATCATGAGAGAAAAAGTCAAATCAAACTGAAATATGTTGTGGACGTTCTACAGATTTACTAATTAAATTGATAGCCTAAAACCATTTCTTATAGATTACATATAACTTTTTGTTCAAAATGAGAAAACTATTAGGATTTGGAAGGTCGCATAAATCAGGTGGTACTGTCTCGTCGTTGATCTCCATACGAAGTGTAGTTATAGGAGGTTGGATAGTAGTTAACGGAGATGTAGAAGACGTTGTTGATGGAGATGTTGATGCTGGTGCTGCTGTAGTAGTACTCAATGGTGAAGATGCGGGTCTACTTGGGTAGAGTTCGTGCAAAGATTTCAAGTATCAGGTGTTAGATTATTGATTCTCGCCGTAGATTGCATTCATGATGGAATTCGAATCGTCAGAATGAACCAAATTCAAAGCATGTCCAATTTCGTGCACGAGAACGAGATAAAGGTCTAATTGATTTTCTGATATCTTCTTTTGTACGTAACTCTCAAATCAATTATCATCGCTGTCAATATGGATTTCTGAAAAACGACGATCCTCAAAATATCGAGGAGGATACTCTGCATGTGCTAATATTCCTCCACTGCCACCGAAAGGTGCGTTACATGATACATTATAGTTCACCTCGTGTCGATGATGTAATTTCGAACTGTAGGCAATAATAATGTCGGCTTGCTCTAAAGATGAACTTACAAAGATAATCGGTATATGTTTAGACCAGAATCAAAATGCTCGTATTGCTACGTAATTTTGTAAAACAGTTGCGTTATAAAAATTCCATCTTAAGGTGACTTTATGCCAAATCATCTGGTTATGTAGAGAAGGTACTGTAGGAATTCCACATCTAGCCACCATTATTCGTTCTTCGGTTAGATTCATAACGCCCGTGGGAGAGAGATTATGTTCTATTTGAAAATTTAAAGTCCGTTATTAACAATAGATTGAACGATAGTAGTGTAGAAGAATCTAGATTTATCGGGTCGTTGTTCACCACAAAGGGATCCATGTACGGAAGAGTGACAGATAATCTACCACATATGTAATGTTAGAAGTATTAATACTACACATTTCAGAAAACTTTAGCACTAGAACACCAAATAATATTAACAAAGATGATTGATAGGTAAACTAATTTGAAAAAGGTTATATCAAAGAATATACTGTTTTTTCATGGCTACTATCTACACAGAGGTAATCGTCTCGGTGCGAAACGTGAACGCGAGGGTATGGCTAACATGGTTCGAACCTTTCAGGGATCTACAGCCAAGACTCCCAGTACGATTGGCTCTACGTCATCCACTGGTTTGTGTTGTGTCGAAACACTGCATGGACGGGGCTAGGAGCTTTTGGCTACCAGCATTCCGTTCAGGTCCATACGTAATAGAAGAAAATGTTCGGCGGTAACGGGTCGAGGCTCAGGATTATCTAGCCGTCCGGTCACCTCGACAAATCTATTTAGGATCGCAGGAGTTGTAGTCGGCACATCCTCTGGTTTGAGGTGAGCATAGGCCGACTATAGCAATTCATCATTGTACACGGGAGTGGCATCGTCTTGAATGAGATACCACGTTATGTCAGCTTTATCACCAACGATAGGTTGAGCTCCACTATCGTCCAGGTCTTCGGATGAAGGCAGGCTCGCTGGACTCGTATCACAAATTACAATCCTCAAAGGGTCCGGTCGACCCATGGCGGATTTCATCAACATATCTGGCCAATCTGCATCCTTGAACATCGCAAGGTTGCGCGAGTCGAATGCGACGTCAGCTGTGTCTTTTAGGCTATCTCTAAGCTATTTCAGAGAGCGTCGAATAGTTCCTGTCGTTACGGTTTCGGGATCTAGGATCATGTAGACGCGCACAATGGCATCATTGACGCCACATATCACGCAGCCACCGGCCCCCGCTTGCAGTCTAATCATTTGAGAGTCAGATGGATTCTCCTTAACCCTTTATAGGGCAGATTGCAAGGATAAAAGAATGGCTAATTTTGGCATGGGTATAACTGGTTGATTGATGGTCTAGGTTGGCAAAATTAATATTATATATTTTATGAAAATATCAGCAGTATTTTTTTAGCAGGTTGATATTTCGACCAGTATTACACTAGGTCAACACCTGTAACTGTAAAAACATTGGTTGAAATATTGACCGCTCTCAAAAAATTACAAAAAAGCACATTCTATATAAAAACAAATACAATATCAACTCGTTATCTCCATCGGAGCTTTGATAGTTTTATTAAGCGACTTGTTATATATAAGTACGGGGCCAAACTCCAAGGGGTGCTTCCTTGAGTGATTTTAAGAAGAAAAGTTCAAATAAACATGGGTCCGAAAATGCATATTTTTCAAGATACAGGGTGTAAAACTTTTTTTTTCTCGAAAACAAAGCAAGATATGAAAGTGGCGCCCAATTTTTTAATCAAAAATATTAGTTAGACTGTCTTCCAGGACGGCACTGGAATTAATAATTTTAATCTAATTGGGGCTAAATTACCCTCTTGTTATAACAAACAGAACTGCCAAATTTCAACAAAATTGATTGAAAGAGTTGAAAGAGATATTCACGAACATTCGATGTTTTTTTTAAGTTTGACATCCTGTATCTTGAAAAATATGCATTTTCGGACCCATGTTTATTTGAACTTTTCTTCTTAAAATCACTCGAGGAAGCACCCCTTGGAGTTTGGCCCCGTACTTAACTAACACCCTGTATATATTCGTTTGAAATTACGAATTGCAGGCTTACGATTAAGATGTTGTTTAGTTTATTAAATTACATATCATTGGTTTCGTCGATCATGGGAAAAAGAACGATCTGTAGGATATTATAATGCAATGTTGACATCATGGTCTTCTTGAATGGCTTTGTAAGATTAATGCCCGTATTCACAAACGATAATTTCCTAAATGATTACGTAATCAATTATCCCCATCTCATTCTATTGCAAAAAAAACTGCACATCTCCATCTCACTCAATTAATTAATTACGTAATTATTTAGGAAATTATCGTTTGTGAATACGGGCAATAGTCTAGGGAAAACCCCATGAAAAAACCTAGACACACCATCCTGTTTATATTGGTTTGAAGTATTCCAATCACTTTGCAGAATCCGGACTGAGGTTATCTAGCTGTTAATGTAGATTTTGTTTACAAGAGTTTCAAATTATGTAACCAGTCTATTGTTTCTGTGGAAATTTCATGAATTGTTTGAAAACCTCCAAAAAATTTGGAGGTTTTTTATTTAAAATTGTTAATTTCACCAGAAGTGCAACTTTTAATTAGGTTCTCTATATCCTTTTTCATATTAGACCATTTATAATTTTCTTTAATCCTTCTATAAGTCCTTGAATATCCGGAGTGTCCAGCTGATTCGTGATTTTCTCTAAATACCTGCGCTGTTTCTTCGCGATTCGAGGGTGTTAATTTAGGTTTATTAATTAAGATGTCTATCTTTGTTTTACCACACAAGAAATCTATTAATTCGTTGTATGGTCTTGTTTAATGTTGAAATTTTCTTCTGCTGGATTCTTTATTTATGTATTTTGTAAATTTTCTTTTCTAGGAGAGATTTTCTTAAATTTTTCAAAGAGTAAAATAAATCATTGTAGGTAAGTTTGTCGTAGAAATTCAATTTTGAAATGATAAGGAATAATTGAATGAAATAATTGTCAATAATCGTCGAGGTCCTCCCGGTCCTCCAGATCCTATGAAATGCAATGGTAGCTCTGTAACTGGTCTTCCCAATATTCTCATGTCCTTCCGCGACTTCTTCGATCATTCACCGCCGGTAGCAGTGAACAAAAAAACGTATGTGAATACATTCTCGACATCAAATGTTCCTACGCTTACCGTGTCATCTTTTACTGAGTCTGAAGTATGCCGTGTTCTGAAAGCTTTCAAAAACTCTAAAACTACCGGTCCAGATGGCATTCCCTCTTTTCTCCTACGTGATTGTGCTTCAATATTCTCCTACCCCCTCACCAAAATTTTGAACCTTTCAATTGCTTCTGGAAGGTATCCGACTCGATGGAAACGTTCCAAAGTGATACCCGTCTTCAAAAAAGGCGACAAAACTGAGATCTGCAACTACAGGCAAATTTGTATAGCACCCAACTTTGGGAAGGCTTTCGAGGAACTTCTATACAGAGTGTTATACCCGCACGTTAGATTTCTTATCTCTTCGGCTCAGCACGGTTTCATGAAAGGTCGGTCCACTATTACCAACCTGTTTACTTTCTCCCAATACGTCTCAGAGATTATCGACTGTCGTTCCCAGGTTGATGTAGCATATATGGATTTTTCTAGGGCCTTCGATAGAGTAAACCATGACCTGCTTCTTTTAAAACTTTCAAATTTCGGTTTTTCTGATGCCCTTGTTAACTTTTTCACAAATTATTTATCCGACCGATCTCAGTATGTTTCGTATTACGGCACTAACTCTCCCGATTATTCGGTCGAGTCGGGTGTTTTTCAAGGCTCTAAATTAGGTCCGCTATTCTTCAATTTATTTATTAATGACATCGTCGATGGTCTTGAGGTCAATCATCTTCTCTATGCAGACGATTTAAAAATTTACTGTGAAGTGAAGTCGCTTGAAGATTGCCAGCGGCTCCAGCGCTCCCTTGACCGTCTCAACACATGGTGCAGTAATAACCAATTACCATTAAACACTTCTAAGTGCTATGTTATGTCCTACAGCCGTAAGTGTAATATGCTCCAAGCGTCATACTTAATTGGGGACCACTCTCTCCAGAGGATCTCTGAATTCAAAGACCTTGGTATAATATTTACTCCCAAACTCTCTTTCAATAGACATATTGAAAATACTTGCTCCTCTGCGTTTAGGGCACTAGGTTACATTATTCGTAATACTTGGGATTTTAGAAATGTTACTACCCTCGCAACTCTATTTCGTGCTTTCATTCTACCCAAGCTGGAATACGGTTCGATTATCTGGTCGCCTGTATATAGATGTCAAGTTAGTGATCTGGAGAGAGTACACCGACGTTTCTTGAAGTTTCTTCATTTTAAATTCACAGGTACTTATCCTCCTGTAGGCTTCCCGCACTCTAAACTTCTTGCTGAGTTTAACTTCAACAGTCTTGAAGCGAGACGTACGTACACCGCTGTGCGTTTCCTTTGGGGTTTATTGAATGGACGCATTGACTCTCCTGATATCCTTTCCCAGATTTCTTTCCATACTCCCCAAGTTACACTTAGGCAACAACAACTTCTGCGAGTTCAAACCGCAAGGACAAATACTCTTTTGTTTTCTCCTTTAAATCGCATGTGTGACATTGCTAATAGGGTTGATGGAAACCTTGATCTGTTTTCGTGTAGCGAACTTCAACTTAGACGATTTTTACTGGCGGCGTCTAGTTCTTCTAGTCCTTAGGTTGCCTTTACTTTTATTTATTTCTTTTTTTTTTTGTTGTTTCTTTTTCTTTTAACTTACCACATTGACCTGATGTAGCCTGCCTCACCAGCTGGTGTTCGAGTAGTCACAAGTAGTCGTTCTGCTTTTTTTTTATTATTGTAAACTCTTAATTACATTTCTTATTTCATATTGTAGTAAGTTTATATTAATTTGTGTACTTTTCCCCATCCGATATAAGCCATTGGCTTGTTGATGGGAGTATTAAATAAATAAATAAATAAATAAGAGGAAAGATCTTTGATTTGCATTTTCTAATTCGACAATGTCGTATTGCTTTAGTTCGTCCGAATTTATCTTAGAGAAATCATAAATCGAACATAGATTTTCAGAAAATTGATGAATTGGTTCCTTAGTAAGTGTTAAGTACAGCCTTAACCACTGTACCTATTTATCGAAAATAAGAAAACTTTCCACCTACCTTCTCGATCTGAAGAGTGGGCTTCCTGTCCTAGGCCTATGTGTTGTGTCTGGCTCCGATGAACACCCTCGAACGAAACAGTGTGAAACCGATAAGTCACCAATGAACGGCAAGTGGTGTTATCAGGCAATTATATTCCCGATTCAACTCAAATAAATTAAATTAACAACAAATAAATGCGACAGTGTAAAACCCGCAAAAAAATAATAATAACTATTTACAATTACAAATTGTGAGGCTTTAACAGTAAGGATGCTTCTAAAATAATCAAATGATCTCTGTTGTTTTTCGGGCCATTCAAAGGCTGAATCCTTTTTCAAAAGTTTGGTGAGTGGTTTTGAAAAATTGGAAAAGTCTTTTATGAAACGTCGATAATAACCGGGTAAACCTAAAAATTCCTAAATTTTAAAAATTTTGGTAAAAACCTGATTCTAGATCTAATGTGGTAAAATATTGGGAGTGACCTAGTTGATCTAGAATTTCTTCAATATTGGGAAGGGGGAACGAGTCACCTATTGTGATTTCGTTTAGCGTCATCTGAACGACAATGCGCCATTTTTGCTCGCCAGAGGCGTCTCGTTTTTTGGGGACAATCCACAAAGGACTGTTGTAAGTGGAGACATATTCCCTTATTATGCCTTGTTTCAGCATTTTATTATTCTGCTTATCGAGTTCTTTTTTGTGAACTTCCGAAAACCTATAAATGTTGGAGGTTGCGGGTCTCGAATCAGTGACCCAAATATCGTGTTTGTAAATCTCGGTTGAGGTTATTTGATCCTCAGGGAGATAAAATATATCTCCCTATAAAATATAAGATTAAATTCTTTGCAAATTTCTAGAACTGAATATTTCTTTTGATTATTTATGATCCAGTCTGAGATTTTCGTGAAGCACTTTCAAACGATTTGTATAATAATTGAGCTCATTATCTTTCCGGGATTGGCTTATCGTCAAACGGTTCTAGAAAAAGTTTCATTTGATTTATTTTTAACCGTTGATCTTTAGTATTTAGAATGGTGGTCGTTGCTTTGCCATTATTTATAGCGACCAAAGATTTTGCTAGGTATACAAACTCCTTCGGCAATTTCAATTTCAGGGCAAATCCCTTCTCTGATATTTTTATTTAGGACTTCTATTTATATGACCGTGTCCGATCTAGGTCCTATGTAATATGATTCATGTTCGTATTTCTGCTCGGTAATGCCAATTTTTACAGGTGTATCTACACACCTGAGTGTTAATCTTCGGAATCGAGGTTAATGATAGCGCCTTGAGGAGCTAGAAAGTCGTTTCCAATTATTCCATCGTAGGGTACGTTATGATTGTCCACTACTATTTGGAATTTTACAAAGAACATTCTCGTTCATTGGCCTCTAAATTAAAAGCACAAATTCCTCCTCTTTGGACAAGTGAGTTTGCGCCAAGGCCATTTAGAATTATTTTTTCTGTGGATTTTTTTTTTGATTGACCTCATATAATTTTTCCTGCGATTTAATAAGAGGCACGGAAGCACCAGTGTCGATCAAAAATTTGAACGTTTTACCTTCACATAAACATTCAACGTAGGGACTTTTGTTTTCGCTTATGAAAATTTCGAATTGTTTGACTTTTGCGTCACGATATAAATTATCGTTCCGACTTTTATTGATTTTTCCTTGGTACTCAGTGGTACTAGAGGAATGAATAGGATTTTCTTCGTTTGAGATATTCCTATATTTATGATCACGATAATATTTATCGCTACAAATTTTATCATGATTGGGCTGACCTGACCTGACCTGACCTGGTCAACAAAATGGGATAAATTGTATCGAGAATGGCTGGAGCTAGAACTTTCACCACTATTGAAATCTCGAACGAATTTAGTTTTGTTAAATTCGGGATTAGTCAGATTGGGGAAGAGTTTATGATTGTCTCGAAAATGATCGAAGCAAGAACTTACGTCACTATTGTTTCTGAACAACCTATCTCTTTGAAATTTTGAATTACTTGAGCTAAAAAGAAAAAAGGTTTATGAATGTTATTATTGCTAGAATGGGGTGCGTCGGTTTTATCTAGTCCCAGTTCGCAGAAACGACGTTGTTCTCGGACAGATTTTCGTTTAAATGCACTTGATTAGACCGATTATTTGTGCCAGAATTATAATTACTTGATCTTTCGTCATTTCTATTTTTACTAAAGCATTCTGAAATAACGCGTCCTGATTTTTTACAATAGGCACACGTTTTCCTAGGTCTCGAATAATTATTATTAAAACTTTTATTAGAGTTATCATTATGTGCCATATTATTCATATTATGTTCTTCAGAATCCCTCTTTCTATTCTCAAAGCAATCTCTGGTATAATACTCTTCATTTTGCATATTTTACAATATTTGTTATTAGTAAAAGAATTAGTTTTTGCAATGGCAAAAGCTCTTTTTTCGTGTAATGCACAATTAAATGCTTCTGAAAGAGTTTTAGGGTCTTTACTGCGGAGAAATCGGTAAATCACCGGTAAAGTGTGCAAAATCTTTGCAAAGCGGTTTCTTTAATTGTAGACGTTCTGCCAGCAATTTCGTATGATTTGCATAACTCATACTGTTAATCAGTCGAGTGTATAGTTTATTGTAAAAGGTCAGAACGGTTTCGTTTGAATTTTGCCTTATTGTATTTAATTCTTCCATCAACTGAGTAGGTTTTTTATCTAAATACAATTGAAACAATAATTTTTTTCATTCTTGCCAATCATTATTAGTTTTATCTCTGAGCTGGGCTTTAGCACTGCCTGTTATTTTTTAAATTAAAAAGGCCATTAGCGCCCCTGTTTGCAAATTAGAGAACATAAAAATGACAATTTAGAAGTGGGCTCATTATTATGCGTTTCGGATCCCGCAGGTAAGTCAGTAGAGCTCGTAGGCGTAGACATTTTTATTATATTTTATAAATTCGAAAAAGGTAGAAAAATAAAAATAAAAATATTTAAAGAGAGTACGTAATATGAATATTACGTGAATTTTTTTTTGTAGTTTATTCAAGTTAATTATGGGAAAATAGGAGCAAATAATTAAAAATAATAATAATAAAAAATAAAATAAAATAAAATTTGATAAATCAGTTTTATAAAATAATTGAAAAATAGATGGAAAAAATCAATAGTAATGTACCTGTGCAATTTCCCGGAAAATCCGTGCAATTTCCCGGAAAATCCTACTAAGACTTCGCCAGAGATATGTTGGGAACCTGTACTTTGAAGGATCGGAAAGAAACACTGTCGTCACTTCACTCTTTTATTTATTTAATTGAAATAAAATTACATTTAAAACTTGAGAGTTAAGATAATGATAAAACTAATAATGATACTAGTAATGAAAATATAATAATATAATATAATAATATAATGATCTCTATAACCGTCTACATCTCCTTATATAACTTTTAGATGAAGATAACAGGATTTCAGTTATTTTCCGGTTACAACGAAAAACAACTTTCTTGTAAAATAAATATGGATATAAATCAATTATTATTATTTAGTTTAATGAGGAGGATCTAGAAATACCTTCAGTTTGTTAAATGTAATAGTTATATTAGTGGAAGTTCACATATTAGTCCCTGTGCAAAATCTTACAAAAGCTTCCAGAGTTTTCAAATAAGTCTTCTTAATATACTTTTTATTAAGTGTTTACTAAGTTTTTTATTGCTGCTTCCTCCGCGGTTATTATTTGTGGAAAAGCTAACAAGGGCAAAATATTTTTGGGATTAGGTATTTTTCGTTTATAAATATTTAAAAGTTCTTCATGAGCTTGAAATGCTTGAAAATCGGAATTTTCAATTTCCAAAGCATCTCACATTGAAAACGGCTCAAGATATTTAAAAACGGCTTACATGTCCCTATCTTAACTTTTTACAAGGTATTCTATTAAGTAGTTTATATTTTTCTACACGGTGATGAAAAATCTGTTAATTTTCATCACCCTGTATAAAAATTTCAACAGTTTAATTGATGTTATAATAAATTATGCTATAAAAACTTTAATATAATAAACACCTTTAAATTTCAACGTAATGTCATTAAATTTCGAGTTAGTATCTTGAAATTTTCACATGTAATACCACTAGAGGTCAAATTATTTCCGGAAATTTTTTCGAGCTCACGAATATTTTGAAAATTATCGCGAGCCGAAGGCGAGGGATAATTTTCTTAAAATATTCTAACGCGAGAACAAAATTTCCTGGTATAATTTGATTTCGAGTGGTATTTGGAAAGAAAATTTCACAACAAAATTAGTTTTGAATAGAAAAATTACAATTTAATTGTGAAATAAAAATATGACATGGCGGCATAACATAATCACGTGACAACGCCAAACTGACGTTTAATAACTGCGCCGCCATTATTAGCGCTGTCAAACACAAATTTTAGTTTCTAAACTTCACCAGCCGGGTGTGGTTTTTGATTATGATAAGTCGATAATGGCGGTATAATAGTAATTATGATTAGTATTGATTAGATGCCATATTCTTTCCAAAGCGCAAGGATTTGCTCAGTAGATGGATTCTACCAACAAAAAGTGCCATACAATATACAATTGATTATAAAGATAAAGTGGTCGAACTCCCATGAATTCGCCGTGAGTTAATCCGAAAAATTATGTAGGTATGTACCTACTTATTAACCTAGCGAAAACATCACTTTAATATTAAATTATAATAGAAACTTTAACAAAACGCATTGGTTGATTAATATTAATAACAGCAACAGTCAACAGTTGACGTTTATAAAGTTCCGGGTGTCACTTTTAAACGTCAAAAAATTTCCACTATAATACTCTCCAGCTTACCCCAGCAGGAGAAAATTTCCGATATAATACACAAATAACCATGGCAACGGTAAGCAATGCTCGTACTTTATTGGCTGAAAATTGATGGCGTGAAATTTTCACATGTAATACCACTAGAGGTCAAATTATTTCCGGAAATTTTTTCGAGCTCACGAATATTTTGAAAATTATCGCGAGCCGAAGGCGAGGGATAATTTTCTTAAAATATTCTAACGCGAGAACAAAATTTCCTGGTATAATTTGATTTCGAGTGGTATTTGGAAAGAAAATTTCACAACAAAATTAGTTTTGAATAGAAAAATTACAATTTAATTGTGAAATAAAAATATGACATGGCGGCATAACATAATCACGTGACAACGCCAAACTGACGTTTAATAACTGCGCCGCCATTATTAGCGCTGTCAAACACAAATTTTAGTTTCTAAACTTCACCAGCCGGGTGTGGTTTTTGATTATGATAAGTCGATAATGGCGGTATAATAGTAATTATGATTAGTATTGATTAGATGCCATATTCTTTCCAAAGCGCAAGGATTTGCTCAGTAGATGGATTCTACCAACAAAAAGTGCCATACAATATACAATTGATTATAAAGATAAAGTGGTCGAACTCCCATGAATTCGCCGTGAGTTAATCCGAAAAATTATGTAGGTATGTACCTACCTATTAACCTAGCGAAAACATCACTTTAATATTAAATTATAATAGAAACTTTAACAAAACGCATTGGTTGATTAATATTAATAACAGCAACAGTCAACAGTTGACGTTTATAAAGTTCCGGGTGTCACTTTTAAACGTCAAAAAATTTCCACTATAATACTCTCCAGCTTACCCCAGCAGGAGAAAATTTCCGATATAATACACAAATAACCATGGCAACGGTAAGCAATGCTCGTACTTTATTGGCTGAAAATTGATGGCGTGAAATTTTCACTTAAATTTCTTGAAATGTATCGTAATTTAGTTGAAATTTCCACTTAAAAAATAATTTAACGTGAGCCTAATACGCTTCCGTAAGAAACTGATCCGGGAGTATATGAAATAAATTTACTATGCAGGCGGTTCTCACTCGAGATTTGAAGGCTGATTTCACATCAACCCATTTGACTCGATTGTATATTATATTTGTATATATTTGTTGATTTCTTGGCGACGATTTTGTTTTTCTGTTTGGCTTTGAATGTTCATTTATTTTTCCTAGCTCGTAGTCTCAGTTTCTTCTTGTTCCAATGCATTTACAATAATCCGAGTCTCTGTATTTTTTTTTACAAAATACAATAATTTATTTAATCTGTTTTACAAATTTTACGATATCATCTTCTGTTTTTAACAATTCCCACATTTTTTCGGCAATTTTACTGGTGAATATGTCGGCGAATGCTTCATCGTTATTTTCATCCATACCTTCCTTGCGTGTTTAAAAAATATTGCTAATTACTCGCTAATTTCAACTAACGGAGTAGTTTTTCCATTCTTTTCGGTGTATTTTTCTCCTCTATATATCAGATATACTTTCATTTCGATTCATATATTCAATATGAGCGTCGGAGGTAGCCTTACACATGCGTTTCGGCAAAAATACTACATTCCATTCCATCCCAACTCCACAATTTTATTGCCCTTCCATGTTTAGTATTACTGACTTTATATTGAATATTTTTAGTTTTACGTCTTTCGCTATCATAGATATAGCAACTTGTGGTTTATTTTCTTCTTCTAATAAGCACTGGTTCAACGATTATATGTTTTTATTTTTATAATGAAAATAAATCTGCATGTCAGAAGATGAAGCATTGAAGTTTTAATAAATTTTTCTATACACCCTACTACTTGATGCTTGCTTATAATTTTTACTACCTTCATAGCCTTCATATTACTTCTATTTACTACCACATACCAGATCTGGTATTCGGTTAAAATTTGAAGGTGTGGTGTATTATTATTTTTAACGAGAAAGCTACAATTAAATGAAAATTCACATGGTAATAAAAGCTACAAGAATACTAGATGTTCAATGATGTCACGAAATTAATGCACAACTTAGCACTCAAAAAAGAAGCCCGAAAATCAGTTAAAATTATCAGCAAAGCGGAGGAAGAAAAATCGATATGCTCACAGTAAAGACACTAAAATGATACTAATAATACAAAAATATCAAGAATTTATTAGGATCAAATAAAAATTTCGTTATTGACACCCCTAAGATTTAAAAATTAATGTAAATTACAAAATAACTGTGTCGAAATACAGGTAATAAAAACAAATACGTTTATTATTATACACCTCACATATAGGCCAAGTTCGCCCATTTAGATTCACTTCCGAAACGAGATAATAATGTTTACGTTTCATAATACTATTTACTATTTTACTACGCGTATCGTACACACAGTTCCGCCAACCCCGAAGATGGCTATGTCAACATCCTGTGACGTTTTGTGCAGATACACCGAATTGATAATATTGTTATTATTATACAGTCGACTCTCGTTAATTCGAAACTCGAGGGACTTTTAAAATACATATTACGAATTATCGAGTGTTTGAAATATCAAATGGTTCGAAATTTGGGAGAGAAAATAAATAAAACTTTGAATTATTAAGTGTTGATCAATTATTATTATTTATTAACTGCTATTCTATGATAATGACAAAAAGTTTAGAGGTACATTCGTGTACATACATGTATTCATAATGTGAATTATTTAATCTTTCGGAAGAACTCTCTGTTATACTGGTTTGCTTCAAAGCACAGACTGAAGTGCATAAAAATGTATTCATTTTAGTTCGAAATACGATATGGAGATAAAGAGATAAAAAAAAAGTATAAAGAGAGTTTGTAGAAAACTCGTGATAACTTTGAATTATAGAGAGAGGTTTTGAATTATCGCAGGTTCGAATTAACGAGAGTCGACTGTATGTCGTCTTTCGGTAAGTAAGTTACCGAATTCAAGGTAAAGCTCAGGTATTAGATCGCTTATTAAGCAGATGCGTCAAAATATATATGTAGGTGAACAAAATAATTATTGTAATTTAATAATTATTAATACATTTTCATCATGTTGGTTATTTTATAATTATTATGTAATAAAACAATAATAACATGCATGGTACCTACATAAAACGCTCTCAGGTATTAATTACATACATAATACAACATCAACTTTGTATGTATTCTACTAGTGTATATTAGTATTTTTGACGGAATATTTATTAACATAGCTTCTACTCGAACGGCGTATCCTTTAGGCACCAGAGAGGGTGAGTTTACCTCTATAATGTTTTTATCTGAAACCTACATAATTATAACAATAGATTTAAATTGAAATCTATAAAAATACATACATCATGCCCTTCAATTAAGAGCATCAAATGCACTTCCAATACAGTGGGGAATGCTAAAAATATTTACAAGTAAGTACATAGTTTACGCAATAGATATCAATATCAATAACTTACTATTCAACATTTTTGTAATTTTTTCTTTAATTCGAGATACCTTCCCCAAGGCGTCGCCAGCACTCTTATATCACGAGGAGTGAGGTTTTTTGATTGGAATCCTTGGGATTTTCACTCGAATTCCCAAGACTCTGGGATAGCGTCAGGGTTGAACGGGTGTATGCCAGTTACCCTAAAGGATGATATCCCATTCTCTACAGTGGTAGATTTCGACCAAGCATCTGATAATAATTTCCCAAATATCATTCTGTTTATTTTTCTAGTAGGATTTGTCTTGATAAACAAGTTACAGTTGGGAAAGCATAATAATATTATTTCACATTCATCCGCATATTCCACAGAGTTGCAGTGCGTTAAATGACCATCCAAAATCAAAAGTACATTTTCCGCTTGGCTTTCTAGTTGTTAAAATGCAACCACTTCAGAAACAATTATGTGCTGATGTAAGCAGGTTTTTCATTCATATACACAATCGACTCGGGAGGCATTCCGCCTTCAAACTCCGCCTTTTTGTTCTTACCTTTAAAGATACAAGCAAGCGGTAAGAAAGAGCCCTCAGCGTTACAACAAGGTATGACTGTGATGGTTTCGCCTTTCTCAGATGAAGTAATTGATGCAACATTCTTAGATCCTCTTTGGGCGATTACGTATCATACTTTGTTGTTATTGTAGGCCGGTTTCATCCATATTGAATAATATGTTGACTGGTTTGTTCATTAGATTATTTTGACGTAAAATTTTCTTCAAAAGCTGAAAGTACAGTTCAACTTCTACTTTGTTTATGCCTTGGTACCTAGCCAGTGAAACACCTTCCGATTTTCGAATTCTGAGGTCTTGGTGAGGTTTTAAAAACGAGTTCAACCATTCATATCCTGCTAATTATTTCTCTCTGTTGAATTTATGGTTAATGGCCAAGTACTTGTACATAATAAGAGATTTTTTCAATAAGTAAATACTTATTAGAATAACCAAACGAGATAAATAAAATTGAGATCTCAAATTCATTCTTGACGAGCTAGTTTAATTTACTTATTATTCTTCTTATTATTATTCTCGTTAATCTGATAATGCCTGACGGCGTACATATAGATACGTCATCTTCTCTGATAAATCTATTATCATCCAGGTAAATTAACGATTTTTTATGTAGGTATTGTGTATAAATACCTAGTATGAATTTTTGATCTAAAAACTAATATATTATTAGATAAAATAAGATAAGATAAGATTTTATTCATTCCAAGTTTGCCTGTCAGCATAGAACATGTCACCATAGTATAGAACAGAGCATTAACTAGAAAATATAAAATCTCAAACACAATATAATACAATTGGACGTCTACTAATTTATCACACTTTTAAGATGAGTCTATCCGCTAACAATATATTGTATCTTGATAGAAGTCCTGTACCCATAATAGGCTCTCCATCAACACTTTTTTCAGCCTACGTTCAAAACATTCGGCTCCAAGACATTTGATATTTTCTGGAATTTTATTAAATATTTTCACAATTTGGTACTGGACATTTCTCTGAACTGTTGTCAGTTTTGTGTCAGTGTTGCTTAATAATAGTTTTATTTTAAAAAATTTATTATTTATTATAAGGTTATTATAAAAAAAATTCTTTTACAAACAGTCTCTGTAATGTTCTAGAGTGAGTTGATCTGCAGCAGTTTTTTTTTTTAATACCTTTAGCTTTTTTTAGCTTTTTGAACTATTTCGCTATCAATGACGTGATAGGAATATAGCTTAGATCTTAAGCCCACAAACTCGCGAATCAATTTTTCTACGGGCTCATCTTTCATTAATACTCTTTTTTATTATTTTTTATTTTATTATTTAAACAAGTAAAAATATATATCCATATCAAAAAGGATCTACATTAACTCATGTAATCGAATAATGTCGAATTATGCATTTTATTATAAAATTATTTATTATCAATCAGTTTTGCACAAAGAACAACGAAAGTAAACTATATAAAAAACCATAAACTTTATTCATTAACTAAAGTACAGAGTGAAAAAAATAATAGTTGTTTCTATTATAAGTTTACAAAAAATTGGTTTCTATTTTAATGATCCCCATCTTCATTAATATCAACATCAGTAGATAATAATGGACAGTTCTAACTCACTTCGGAAGAGGAAAGTGGAGGGGGTAATTTTAGGTCAATTAGATGCAAATTTATTCATAACCAATTAAATGTCAAGGTCAAAAAATGTCATGACCTCATAAATTATGCAAATTTTCAAAATGTCAAGGCCTCATAAATTAGGTCAATTAGATGCAAATTTTCAAAATGTCAAATTTAAGTAGGTCAATTAGATGCAAATTTATTCATAACCAATTAAATTTCAAGGTCGCAAAATACACGGTGCTAATATGCAAATTTTCAAAATGTGAAGGCCTCATAAATTAGGTCAATTAGATGCAAATTTTCAAAATGTGAAGGCCTCATAAATTAGGTCAATTAGATGCAAATTTTCAAAATGTCAAGATCTCATAAATCATGTCAATGACCTCATAAGTTATGTCAATTAAATTATGAAAATTTTTGAAATGCATATAATAATGTCAAGGTGTTAGACATGACGGCAAAAAAAGTGCAATATGCAGAATGACAGATGGAAATGTCAAGGCTCAGGTATAATGGAGGTGTCTATGTGGATATATAAAGAAGGTGATATAAAAGCTAAAGACACTTCAAAATGTGTGAAGAATCGAGTAAGAGAAGAAAAATAGAACAACCGTTGAAAATAGATTATAAAGTGTTATTTTCTAAAGCAGAATGTGAAAAATATTTTAAATTGTTAAATAGTTTAGAATATTATCCCAGAAACAAATATAAAGTAAAAATTATTGGTAAAAGCTATGAGCTAAGGAAAGACATAGTGGCATATGGAGACCAGGGTCTAGCATACTGATTTTCAGGCACATCAGTGCCTACAAAACCATGGACAAGCGAGTTGCTGGAAATTAAAGACAAAGTAGAAAAAAGCACGGGGCAAAAATATAATTTTCTACTAGTTAATATATACTTAAATATGCACGATAAAATTGGCCCACATAAAGATGATGATAGAAACTTGATACCAAATAGCTCGATAGCATCAGTATCATTTGGCGGAGAGAGACATATAGTCCAGTCAAGGAATGAGGTGTAGAGTGCGTGAGCAGGTAACTAAGCGATTCCTTCAGAAACTTGTTCAGGGGGCTTAGGTTGTTAACATACCAAAAGTCCTGACTCCTAGGTGATGAGCGGGGGGGAGGAGGGGGGGGGGTAAAGGTACGAATTTTGGGTTTTTCGCTTATATCTCGAAAACGGTGCATCGGGGAGAAATATTTTCAGATAATAAAATGGAGTTCTTAAAATTATCTAAAACTTTTATATCATATGTTTTTTTCTAATTCCTAACCGTTTTCGAGCTATACCCTCGGAAAAAGTTGAAATTTACAAAAAAAATCAATTTACGTCAAAATATTCATAAACATTGCATCATATTGTCTAAACCTATTCATAAACGAAAAGTATGAATAGGAAAGAAGTTGTAGATTTTTAAATTCCCTTTTAGAATATATATACATATGCTGATTAATGTCCAACCCGCCTAAAGTTACAGCTATTTTAAAACTTGTATAGCATTTTGCAATTTTCAGAAAATTAGTTTGTATATCATATTCTTAACCCACAACCTTTGTTCGTTCATCTAATAACATATATGGTCACTTATAAGCAAGTTATTAAATAAAGTAGAAAAAATAATGATGATGACAAATTTCACACTTTATTCTACAGATAGTTTCGTTACACCAATACAATAATAATTGTAAACCCCATTGTTCTCAATATATTCCTAATGTTTTACTCTCAACTTTAAAAGTAATCAAATTTTCATCCTCTTTGAACTTGAGGGTCCAGGCAATGATTGTTCTTCCATGGCATCTTCTTGCTCAGTAGCGGGTGGCTCTTGCTGAATGGCCTCTACATCGTCTTCATCGTCCTCATCGTCAACAGGCACACTGTTTAGGCACTTCCCTTGACAGTGGAGGCACGCTGCAGAACAGGTGAGCATCGCTTTTCGGCAGCCACATTTTCCAATTACACAATCCTTGGTGCAGCGGCAAAATATAGTTTTCAGAAGAACCTCTGGTGCTGGTAGATTTTCCATTGTAATTGCCACCAGGGTGTCTCCTACACGTTTCCACCCCCCAATCTTGAGGGGGCAGCTCATTACCGAGCCACTGCTGCACTTGGTGGTAGGTTCGCCGAGAGTGCTGTTTAGCTGCATTCTCTGTTGGAGGTAGGGAGCTGATTTCAGGCTTCATATTTGCCACTGACCTCGTAAACGATTGGAAGCGGTACTGGTTAAGGGAGGTTTGTTTTTTTGGCGCCTTATACCACTTCAGAAAGCACATCTCCCCAGCCTTTTCAACCTGGTCGTAAGTAGAGGAGGCGTTAGAAAATGTCATTGCTGCTTGCTGGATGATTTCTGACTCCAAGTACAATTTAAAGAAGCCCACCTTGCTTCTCCTGAAAGTAGCAGAAGTTGTGTCGCATCCGGTAAATGAATGAAGGAACAGGATGTGTTCAAATCTACGGTGCTGCATCTCTTGGGTGGACAGTACTATTGTTTTGGTTTTCCCTCGTCCGGGTTTCAGCATAAAGATATCTCGGGTCGCAGGAGTGGAAGCAATCAACAGGACAGCAAGGTCTACATCCTCACCAACGACAGCCACAGAGTTGTGAGTGGATTGTTCAACAGCAGTCTTCACGATTAGGATGTCAGCGTCATCGGTAGCCTGAAGAGTATGAAGAGGAGATGAAGTTAGTTTTGTTGGTAGGATTTGATAAAAAGTCTTCCTGTTTACCAGGTATTTGTGTGTCCCATGTCAAATTGATGTCGACTGACCTTTTTAGTCTGTAACGACGCATTTGTTCTTGTGATTTAGTGCTATTGGCTGTGTTTGCGTACCCATCAAACACCACAGTGCGAGTAGTCCCAGGATAATGGTGGTCGACGTAGGTGATATAACTATTACAAATAGTCACAACCGATGCATCTTTTGGCCAAATAACTCTGTGGAGTAGAAATTCTCCATCGACTACAATGTTCATTTGGGGCAGAAGAATATCTTTCTTGGTTGGCTCAAACAAGTTGTACAGCACTGATTTGTTTGTCTTTCTCATGCCACTTTCGTTGAACAGTGCTAAGGGAAATGGGGCCAACTCATACTCAAAATATGTCATCAAATCCTCATCTGATCGTTTGCCTATACATATCCGCTGAAAGAGCAATGTTGGGTCAACTACTACCCTTTCATCGTGAACTTTTATCGATGAGCTGACAGAAGATATTGGCAATGCCCGATCCTTGCGCGATAACTTTTTACGTCTGCAAATGTCAAGTCAACTATTGAATTCATAGCCCTTTTACCAACTCGAACAGCATCATAACATGTTATCGTGGCATTTCCGACAACTCCACTCGAAATTGACATGATTTGAGAGGTTTCTGGGAAGGGAGGATGAGAATCAAACCACTGATTGAGTTTGACAATGTCTTCTGCATCTTTACTCTTGCGAGCCTGTCCAATGTCCTTGTGTTGTTCACTTGAAGTGAATGTGACTCCAGAAAACTCTTCAAGCGAAGTGCATATCTCATGAGTTGCACTCATATCAACTAACCATTTGCTGAGTACGTTGTGTGAAACACCTCTGCCTCCAGTTATGCCTCCTCGGCTTTTGAATGATCGTATCAACGTGGTTTCAATTGTCATATCTGACCATACGCCTGACCAAAAGCGATCAGAGCGTCGCATAGTAAAATACCCGCTGGCTGCAAACTTGTGGTATTCTTCAGGAGTCATTGTTGATGGTAGATTTTCCATATCTTGAATATACAACTGGCAGGACTTTGCGTAGGGAAAGTGTCCAGATGCATGAAAGTACGGTATCATTTTTTTGACACAGTTAAGGTGTGAATCCCAATTACCAGATCTTTCTGCATGTATATATTCCTTGACTAGGTTTACCATGTTGAAGTACTGGATCCATAGCTGAGCTGTTGGTCCATTGTTTTTAAGCTGTTCCAATTTATCACCAAATTTCTCAGCCAACTTTTTGATGATTGGGTTTTTATTTAAGGCATCCAGTGCAGGTGGCTCATCAAGGAAACCTGACAAAATGTCTGTTACAGTAGACTTCTCTTCTTCTGTTACTATGATTTGGTCCAGTATTTTGTTGGACAATGCCGTCGTTGCAAGCAAATGTCCTCCTACTGCTCTAGCGAACGCGTGACCCTGGAGCATTTTGTCAACAGATAGAGGAGCGTGGGTAGTGCATAACAGTTCCTTTAGGCCACTTCCGGCCATGAAGTAGCCTATGCTGCCTAAAAAGGACATCAGTAAGTGAAATCCACCAAGGCGCACTATACAGTTCGTTATCTGAGAGTCAAGAGGTGCAGCAGCAATGATTTCCCGCGCCTTCCAGTATAGTGGCTGGTCAAAGGTGATGATTACTCTTAGTTGGTTACTTTCATTGTCTTTCTGGGTAAGCTGGATCAACTCGCAAGCATATTGCAAGGCCGTATAGACCGTGTCATAGTTTGTTGGAGGCGCATTGATTAAGGGGAGGGTTATAACTTTAGTTTTTTCACTGAAATCCCCTGTTGTTATGGTTGCCATGTACCCTTTCCATTCTGGCAGCGGGATGTTTAGTTTTTTTGCAACAAACCAGAGAACATCTAATGGTTGAGGGTGAACCACTTCTTCGGGTACGTTAATGCGTTTGACCACTACACTTTCCAGGCTAGCGCTCTTCTGGAATGTTTTCAGCGGAATTATGCCAAGTTTGCCAACATCATGTGATAAGGGCATGTTCTTCAATCTTGGTATGTCTGCACCTTTTTCAAGGGAATTCGAGGGAGTAATGCACCTGATTCCACCCATAGCATGAAGAGTGTTGAGCCCATCTATAGTACATACGTGAAATCAACGTTGTCGAAAACAAATTGATTGAAAGCACCTTTCTTTACAATAAAACCAGGTTTCGCACTGTCTATTGCTGACATTTCTAACTTTTGTCCTTCGTGATACGATACACAGAAGCCCAAATTTGCAAGAAGATCAATTAAATGCCTTGAAGCATACTTTCTGTATATGAGCAATGATAGGCTGCACAATAGAGGTGATACGAAGGTTCTAGGTCTGACAATCCCAATTATGGCATTTCCCAATGCAGCACATTTTCTCTTTGTTTCTTCTATTCTCTTTGTCTTTGCCAATAAAAGACCCTCAAGGAAAAAAGTAAGGGATTGAGGCATTGTACCTGGATTCTTCAAAAATTCGTCGCTGGGAGGGTATGTGTCTGTGCTGTACACTTGACTCTGAATATCTTGCCGTAAAATTTCCACAGCTTTAGCAACAATTCTCAACCTCTCTTCTTCTTCATTTTTAGCCCTGTTTCCATACCACGCTTCATTGAGAATTTTGTTCCCAATGTCTCTAAAACATACCACTGGCACACTAAATCTGTTGACACCTGGAGTGATCAGTATCCGATCTCCATATTTCCTCTCCAATTCAGCCTTGATTGTCCGCCATTGGGGTTTGGTCTCTGATATGATACCCAGTATTTCATCTTTGGAGAACTGACAATCACTGCTTCCCTCCAAGTAGCTGAAAATCTCCTCCATAGCCTTTGTAACATGGTTGTCTCTGGGGATCTCTGTTTTTGGAGTTTGTAAACTCGTGGGCTTCAAAAAATTAATGTAGCAGTCTTTGTGGTATACTGCTTCCTCAGCAACAAGATCGTTAATCGAGGAAAGGCGGTGAAAAGAACTTCATCGCCCAAGGTATCCTTCCTCATAGAACACACCTCCCTGATTCGACTTTGAACAGTTAAAGTCTCAACTGAATGCACAATTTTCCTTTTCGCCAAAGGCTTTTTTGTTTCTTCTTTTGCGCAAAGCCCACAGAACAAACAATTACTCTTAAAATTGAATTTAGGAACTGAAGACCGGAACTTAGACGCCCCTGTCTCTTCCTTGGATGTGGATGCCTCCCTAACATATTTTTTTATCGTGTCAGTCCGGGTGTAATTTTTACGACAGCTTGTGTGAATTAAAAGGGATGACAAATCACGGAAACTTTCATGCTTGTTGTCTTTTCGTTCCTTACTTGCTTTAACAAGGCCCAGTATACCCTTTTCTTTGACTTCAGAGACATCTTCACTTCCTCTTAAAGCGTCCTTAAGGCACACAGGACACTTAGTAGTACTCATTGCAGTTTCAGGCACACAGGACACTTAGTAGTACTCATATATCATGGTTTGTTGTAGGTTTTAAAAACCTGTTTCCCCTAAATGTATGTTTAATATTAAATTTCTTGATCCTAGGCACATTTGACACACACTAAACTAAACTAACTTAGGATATAATCATAACTAAGGATAAAACATAGCACAAAACTGAAAACATAGGTATTGTTTACACTTCAAAATGTTTGTAAACAAAACTAACCTTTATATTATAAAGTAAGGGTAACAAGAACCAGCTGACAGTCCATTAACAGAAGACAAGGAAATCAGTGTTACCAACCTAAAAGTTATAAGCATTAAAACTATTATTACTGTATGAGATGAGTAGATAATAATGAACAGTTCTAGCTCACTTCGGAGGAGGAAAGTGGAGGGGGTAATTTAAGTAGGTCAATTAGATGCAAATTTATTCATAATTAAATGTCAAGGTCACAAAATGTCATGACCTCATAAATTATGCAAATTTTCAAAATGTCAAGGCCTCATAAATTAGGTCAATTGAATTATGCAAATTTTCAAAATGTCAAGGCCTCATAAATTATGCAAATTTTCAAAATGTCAAGTTTAAGTAGGTCAATGAGATGCAAATTTATTCATAACCAATTAAATTTCAAGGTCGCAAAAATACACGGTGCTAATATGCAAATTTTCAAAATGTCAAGATCTCATAAATTATGTCAATGACCTCATAAGCAATTAAATTATGCAAATTTTTGAAATGCATATACTAATGTCAAGGTGTTAGACATGACGGCAAAAAAAATGCAATATGCAGAATGACAGATGGAAATGTCAAGGCTCAGGTATAATGGAGATGTATATGTGGATATATAAAGAAGGTGATATAAAAGCTAAAGACACTTCAAAATGTGTGAAGAATCGAGTAAGAGAAGAAAAATAGAACAACCGTTGAAAATAGATTATAAAGTGTTATTTTCTAAAGCAGAATGTGAAAAATATTTTAAATTATTAAATAGTTTAGAATATTATCCCAGAAACAAATATAAAGTAAAAATTATTGGTAAAAGCTATGAGCTAAGGAGAGACATAGTGGCATATGGAGACCAGGGTCTGGCATACCGATTTTCAGGCACATCAGTGCCTACAAAACCATGGACAAGCGAGTTGCTGGAAATTAAAGACAAAGTAGAAAAAAGCACGGAGCAAAAATACAATTTTCTACTAGTTAATAGATACTTAAATATGCACGATAAAATTGGCCCACATAAAGATGATGATAGAGACTTGGTACCAAATAGCTCGATAGCATCAGTATCATTTGGTGGAGAGAGACATATGTTATTCCAAAACGGTAGTACGGTAAGAAAAATTTTACTCGAAGAAGGAAGTTTGGTTGTAATACCCTTAAAAACCAATAAAGACTGGACTCATTCAATTCCAACAGCAAATAGTAAGACTAGAATTTCACTTACTTTTCGTAACATGTATAAATTGGACATAATGACGTTTGTAAAATTAAAAAAAAAAGGTTTAATAAAACAATAATAATTATTTAATAATTTATTTGAAACTCTTAATATAAAAAAAACTCTTATTTTTAACCTAATTACTATTTACTTAAAATATAATGTTTTGTATCAGTTGAACCAATATTACTGCTGGTTCAAAACCAGCAGGATAATAAACGGCACACACCCTGTTGCCGTCTATTACATGGTTGTGGAAGAGGTCTATGCACCCTTCCACGTTGGGGGGTGCCACCCTGACACGATCATCTCAACCTAGAGAAAAAAGAAAATCAACTACAAGCTACAAATGCTATTATAGTATCTAGGTCCTATTCACACAAATTTTGATTTTTAGTCAGTAAATAATAATTTACTTATTTTTGATTATTTTGATTTAAATTTTGAAGCTTTAACAAATACAGTTCAATAAAAAAATAATCTAATCAGTTCAGCAACAATTTAAAAAAGTAAAAATCAGAAATAAACTTACATTGTGTGGCTCTGAGAGCCAAAACATGGTCTCTTCAACCAATAATTCTATAAAATAAAAAAATAGTTTTTAATATTTAGGTAAAAACAAATCTATAATATTAAAAAAGAACTTACGGATTTTTAAATGCAAAATACGATTTTCAGCCATTATGTATGATATCAGTGTGATGATTATGATGCTTTTGTGAAAAAAATAATCCAATATTTATACAAATTCATATACCGTAGAAAGTGCTCAAAAATACATTGTAATATGCTAATGTTTGGTTATAAAATTAAATGAAGATGTGAAATTGAAACTGGTGCAATTAAAAGTGAAATGTAGCATCATATTTAAAGACGCTCTGTTACAGAGATGCTGTAGTGTAAAGGTTTTTGTGTAAAAAACATGTAAGTACAGATTATTTTATTATATTTAAATGACTTTTAAATAATATGTGACTAGAATTAAAATATTACATAAATTTTGTATATAACTAGAAAATTCAAATTCGGTAATAACACTTTTATCGAAATATTATTTTCTCAGATGATACTGTTTTAACATGTCTACACGAATACATTTTTCATGTAAAATGGAAATTAAAAAAAAAAAAAGAAAAAACTTGATCATACTATACATTTATAATATTATAAACGTGGTGGGGCTAGTGTATATGTCGCAGCCTTCTGGTGAAATTGGCCATTTCATGAAAAGTCTGGGTATTACATGAAGTGGCTGTCAAATAGTGAAAGGATGCCCAGTTACACTAATAAATAGCTAATATTTTTAGACATTTCATGTAATGCAAGTTTGTTTTTGTCACTTGATGAAATCGTCTATGATTGGGTACATCATTTGGCTAAACTTTTTTGCAATCCATGCTTGCGTTTAGGAAAATAAAATCAGATATAATATTCTTTTCATGTACATTATTTAAAATTAACACTAGCAACTTGATATACGCCGTTTTTTTGGTCAATTATCGCATAGACAATATTTCTGGAGCTCCAGGTCCTCTATCGACTTTTGGAACATTTTAAAAGAACACACTCGTCTTGGCTAAAATTATTAAATTTTTTCTCGGAATTACCTAACATTTTGTTAGCAGCTTCTTTAGTTTTCTTCTTATTTTCGCAACGCTCTTTCAATATATTATTAACCATGTAGCACAAATTACAAAACGGTGATGATCCTTACTGGGAGATTTCACTAGAATTGAGAATACGAAAGCACTTCTCACATTTTGGTTCTTGTCCATAATCTGCACTTTCTACAACTTGTGGACTTGAGAAATGGTCATCATTGTCATTTTCACTGTGTTGGCTCTCGCATTCTCTCCTTCAGTCATAATGTCTACTAACTCCTCCTCTGTTGTTAATGTTCTCGCCAGTGATGGTGGTATATTGCTAAAGGTTAATCCAACTTTTGGTTCACAACCAAACAGAGCTTTATATGGAGAGCGTCCTATTGTCCCATGGAATGAGATGTTCTTTTGCCACTGAACAAACTGAAGACCTACTGACAACCTCTTAGGTTTTGAATCTGACATCCAAGCTCTTAACATATTTTCAACATCCTGATTTGATCTTTCAATACTCCCCTGGCTCTGAGGATGTCTAGGACGACCGTGCACAATGAGGCATTCAGGCCGTAAGTCTTTTAATTCGGTAATTATTTTATTAACAAATTCACGGCCATTATCGCTTTGAAGAATTTTAGGCGCGCCTATAGAGAGAAAAATACTCGGAAAAATACTGAGCAAGTTTGTGGCAACTTCCTCGGCACGTTTTGTTTCCAATGGTCGTAAAAAAATAAATTTTGTAGCGTGATCTTGATAATTCAATATCCATTTATATTGCTTTTCAGGAAGTGATTGAAAAATCTATTAAATCTACTTGCCCTCTTTCATTAAAATCTTTACTGACAATAGGACGTACAACTATCTTTTTTTTTTGCCAACTTACTGTTTCTGTTTTGCAGCTGCAATCTCTTGTATAATTTCTTCGATTGCCTGTTCCGTAAAGGGCTTCTTCCCTGGTTTCTTTGAATAATATTCTTCTATTTTCGTATAAAACCGCTGCGGTTGAATAGCACTACTTAGAGTCGTCGACTGCCGCCATCTCTACGCATCGTGTAACTGATTTTATTTCTCTAAACGCAAGCATAGAGTGCAGCATTACATGAAGTGGCCAGAATGTTTGGCCTCTTGGTGTAATTCCGAGCTGTTTCATCATATGGCAAAAATGTGTTCGCGTTTCATGAAATGTCTAAAAATGTTAGCCATTTTGTGGTAGTGAAATACGCAATCATTTCACTATCTGGCAGCATTTCATGTAATGCCCAGACTTTTCATGAAATGGCCAATTTCACCAGAAGGCTGCGACATATATAATACAAGAGTCGCAAAAAGAGTAAACAGACATGTGGCAGTTTTATTCTATGAGTAGCTGGCCAGACGCGATAGATTTGACTTCAGCCATCAGTAGGCTCCATAGTGAATTTAGAGACCTAGAATTTGACGCTAGTCATGCGCTAATTTATGATTACAAAGTATTTTTCGATGAAAAAGAAGTAAAACGAGTGACACAATTATCAGAAGAATACAGTGAGGCGTGTGACATATGTGAGGAATACTTACAAGAAGCGATAAACTTGGAGTGTCTTTGCTACGAAATCACCAAAGTGAACTTGAAAAGATTTCTATATCAGCTTCGAGAATTCATGCCGGAAGACCTTAGAGAAGAATTTTCTCCAGAAAAAGAAGAAGAAGAAGAAGAAGATGGAAGATGACAAAATATGTGTGAGGTTAAATGCATTTCCTGATTCAGATTTGTGGAAGAGATGCGCGATCTGTCTGAAAAATTATGCAAACGTGACATTTCTACCCTGCAAACAATATTACATGTTCTGCATAGAGTGCTATGAAAAAAGACGTCTCGCCTTCCCATCATGCCCGTATTGTGGAAATGCTATAAAAAATGCATCATGCGGGAATCAAAGCTTCTCAAATGAAAAATATTTGAAGTATAATAATATGTTTTATTTAATAAAATGTTTGAAACTATAATATATTTGATTTTGGTATCCAAGAGTCCTTAGAGGGTGGTAAGCCTAACCAGCGAACAAGGACTTTATTGTTCTTCCTTTTTAGTATTTTGGAGATTAGGTAAATGTCTGGATTCTTGGTCTTGATTAGCTCCTCTCTATAAAACCCTCCAATAATGTCAGCACCGTCCTCATCTTTTAATAGGTACGTTCTAGGATTACTATTCTTAATAGAACGTATTTCGAAAACCTCACAGGTCCAATTGGGGAAATACCCCTTGTCAAACACCTGTCTATATTTGCTGATTCGCACTTTGTCTCCAATTTTTAGGGTCTGTTTTCTGGGATCTACCGTTTTCATATGGGTGTAGGCGCGATGTAGTATTTCCTTTTCGTTTGATTTATCCATCATTATGGGCTTGTATCCTGTCGTACTGTGCGTTGTCGAGTTGTATTGCATCACATGTTTATCAAGTATGTTAATCCAGTTGTAATTCCCTTGCAAACTGAACGATTTGTAGAGCATATTCTTAAGCGTTCTGATAAATCTCTCAACTATGCTTGCTTTCATAACAGAAAACGTAGAGTAATGATTGATTTTAAATTTTGTCATCAGAGAACTGGAATTTTTATTATAAAATTCCTTGCCAGATCAGTTTGTAAATTTTTTGGGGGGGTGGATTTTAGTAATATTTTCCCCATTGCAGCTGCCACTTCCGCCCCCGACTTTGATTTTAGCGGTTCAGCGTACACGTACTTGGAAAAACAATTTATCACAAACCGGTAGCCCTTATTTACTCCAGCATAAGGTTGCATGTCTACAAGATCTGATTGGAAAAGGTCATTAAGGGACCGTATTATAACATGGCGGCGGGGGAAGTTGCGTCTTGCAGGAGAGTGTATTTCTCTTATAATTGTTTCCATGTTGGGCTACGAATAACTAACGTGCAATCAAATTTATCTACCGGATAAAACGATAGTACGTCGCCTCGTGCTAAGTTTATATTTTTTAATGTAGACACCCCCGAACCGTTGAGACAAATGCTTCCTGGTGAAAGCAGCTCGTCTATAACAACACCGCTTTCTTGTAAAAATGTAAATGTACGGCATTTTTTAAAAATAAAAGTATAGGTACTTATAATCGGTCTTCTTGCCATTATTTGAAACTGCGAATCTTAGAGTTGTTTTCTTGTTGTCCGAATTACTAAATAACTGTATATTATCGCCGTTTTTAATGTCATACAAGTTGATAATATGCTTGCCGTTCAAAACTATCCTGCAATTACTATTGAGGGGCTCTAGAACAGGTATCCAAACTGTACCAGTTACACCATTATGTCGAACGATATTAGTATAGTTATTAGTAGCCCCCCATAATACTATCATATTATCCACGTATAATTGCTCTTGCGGCTGTCCAACAATTTCATTTTCGTGATGATATCTACCAAATTTATCTAAATTTCCGGTATAATAGCGACCAAATTTATCTAAAGACATTCTATGAAACAAATTGAATAATAATAAATTATTATATCAATTACAGCAATCCGATTGTTGAAAAACAATAATGCTTTCTTCAGAAAGCATTATTGTTTTTCTAAAGACATTCCTCAATCACTTTGGTTTTCTTAAGTTCGTCAATTATATAAATTATCTCGTTGTCGTTTCCGGTATTACCGGCCAACTGTGCACCCAAAAGTACTCTCAGTCTATCTACAAGCACGTTAGGGCTTTTATAGGGTACAAATTGAATTTTATCTTCCAACGTCAACAAGCCTCTGCCACCGGCTAAAAATGAGATCGTCTTAGATCTAGGCCTAGACTCGGGCAGCTTTTGCGGTCTATGGGGGGTGACGTTCGTAAATTTAGTAGCTAATAGAGGTTTTATGTATTCTATATATTGTGACAGGCCGCCCTGGGGCTTGAGGAAAACTTACGTAAGCCGGCGGAAATTCTTCTCGGGCGCCAGATTTTTGTGAGGGTTTACTCCCTGGGGAAAGTTCTCGCAGCGTTTTCCCTGTGCCTGATGCACAATGGTACTTTCTTAGTACCCTTGTCCCTAGGGTAGCTCGTGGAGAAAGGAAAATGCCAGGGGTCGGCTAAAGTTATCACCAGATTAAAAGAACTAGTCAGGGCGATGTTCTTTACGCACCTACCTGGTAGACTTGCACGTTCACGGAGCTAAGCTGTCGGCGAGATAACGGGGAAATGACATAGGATACGACTCAAAATGTGAACAAGTTTATTCTTAGTAATTACTAACAAAAATAAAATACAATGCAATTCCTTTGTGGTGGTTAAACAACGTGATTAATTAAATAAATTAATTGAAAAATAATTAAATCGGAAGTGATGACGACTAAACAACGTGATTAACTAAACAAATCAATTGAAAAATAATTAAATCGGAAGTGATGATAATTAAACAAACTGTAAACTGGTAGGTACTTACGTGGATAGATTAATGAACATTTTATTCAAATTACAGAAATAATCACAATCATAGCTCAAAAAAATAAATCAATCAAACCTAGATAGGTACTTACGTGATCAAGGGTAATCTTATGATATTATACAAATTACATACGGGTCATGGGGTATAAATAAAACACAAGTCAGTCTTTATTACTGCCAGTAAAAATAATACGATCAAAATAAAATAACTCGATGAGCGAAATAAATGAAGTAGGTACCTACCAGAATAAAATCGGAACGAGCGTCCGGTAAACTCCCCGAGCGGCGGCGGTACGTCGAATTAAGAACGGGAAACAAGGTGGAAAAGCCGGCGGGCCGTGCGGCGTGTATGAGCGTGTGTTTTATGTGTGCCTGAATCTGGGGCCAGGCTCCAAGAACACCGGATCACTTCCGTGTGCAACGGGCTACGGTTAACTTCCCACCGAGCGTCCGGGGCCAGTGGTCACCGCGCCCAAGCAAAGAACGGTGGGTAGAAAACCGCAACTCCCCCGGAAGGACGTTGTACAGGAGTCGGCCAACAGAGAGAGGACTTTCAAATTCAAGTGGGTTGTCGTAGGTGAATGTGGGGCGTAAGGCTCGGCTTTATTACTATTATGAACGTACCTTGTTTTGCGAAGCGGGTGGTGTCGGTGCGGAATCAACGGACTGGGAACGTCGCGGTCTGGGCACTCTGCGGGGAACTCGGCGAAGCACGGCGGACGGCGAAGTAAGAGCAGGTACACACGACAAAAGAACTGTCCGCGGGCCCTATCAAAATCACTCCAGAATTCTACTACAAACTTCCTACCACTACGCTGACCACTATTACAGGATTCCAGACGGGCGCGAAATAACGGGTAGCTTCCGGGGAAAACTCAAAGCACGGCTCGACAGAGTCGAAAAAAAATACAATTCACTAACTTCACGAAGAAGGAACGGTCCAGAAGACGGTCAGAAAACTATCTTAAGCACGACGGGTTGAAAACAATCGAACAGGTCGGAAAGAATTGAACCCTCCGCTTGGGTTCCGCTACCTTTTATAATAAATGATGACGGCATCCGTCGCCAAATCAGTAATCGGCGTAATTTCATTGGTTGTTGCCGGCAGGGCACGCCGGTCGCAAAAACGCATTTCGGAGAAAATGATTTCTAGAAATAATAATAAACGTCGATACGAAGTCGGCTTTTTGTGGGGCGATAAGAATTGCAATCGCTTGATTTTTATTAAATTTACCTCTGGCTTGCATTTGTTTCTCGTATTTACAGACGCAAAAAATTGTTGGGGAAAAGTTCCCATCGCTCCTAAAGAATAAAACTGACGCTCGACTGAATTAAATAAAACCAGAAAATAGAAATGTTATTATGAATTTAATAAATCCGGCCGCGATTTCACGGCGTAGGTAGGTAGGTAGGTAGCCCGCTATCGCAAGCGATAAGTTCAAGACCCCCGGCCAGCGGGGTTCCTGGAAATGCAACGACCGGATGAAACCCTTCCTATTCGACATCTATTTATTAAATAATCTACCACTTATTGCACCCGATTTTATTTAAGAGAATTTCAGAAATGCTAAAAAAGGAACACCAATGACTCTGGACCTGAAAGTACCTATTTCTCATCAATTTAAACAGGGGAAAATTATGATTATGTCCATTAAAACGGGGCAATTTCCATTGCTTCGTTACCCCCCCCCCCCCCCCCCACTTCGCAAAAACAAAAGACGCAGTCTTTTGTTTCGGACGGTTACTTTTCAGGGAAACGAAATAATCCTTAGCTCGTTCGGTAGTTCGCTCGTTCCTAACATTCTAAATATTACAAAAAATAATGTAAATCCACGCCGGAATCTAAAACGGTAAAGGGATGTTCGGCGTGCGGCACGTTACCTGCCATCCCAACATGCTGTGGCGTTTATTCCCGCTGGTGCGCCGCCGGCCGCTCCGGCCGCCTCCTCGTTGCTAACGGGGCGCGCAGCAGCCACCGGCGTGAGCGCCGGATCGCCAGCCGCGGCAGGTCCTCCGCGTCCGGTTCCGCCGTCGGCAGCAGCGTACACTGGACGGCCTTGTCTGCCGTCCTCGGCTCGGTCCTCGTCGTGGCGCGTCTCGGTGGGTCCACCCCCGCAGATGTCGCCGCGGCCACGACCCATCCGTGAGGCGCGCTCCATATCATGCCCGGCGCAGGCGGGCGGCAAGGGCATTCACGGGACATGATCCCCAGGCGCCCGCACCGCGAACAGAAGATGCGGTATGGACCGCCGCACTCGGACCGGCGGTGGCCCGACTTGCCGCAACTCCAACATAAGGTCCGGTCTCGTACTGGCAGGAAGATCGGCGGGGGCTCGTCGTGGGACGGTCGCGCGCAGGGCTGCGGTAGTACGGCCGGTTCGGGTTCGGGGCGATTCGGTGACGGGGGGCCGCTCCAGTCCCACTGCAGTTCCAATACGTCTCCCATCTGCAATAAACATGAATAACGTTAACTACGGTCGTCCTACCTCGGCCGGATCCCTACCACGATGTCCGCAGCTGACGGTTTACGGGGGTCGGCCGGTATGCGTATTCGCACTATCCTCCCGGAGTCGGTCACGGTCCGCACTTTGATCTGTTTGTCACACCGCACGCCGGGGGGACGCAGGCGCCTGAGGCGGTCGTCGAGCTGCGGGGGTCGCGGTTGTGCATCCATCAACTCACGTAGGCTGTCGGTGAGTCTGATGACCACCGCGTGCTTTGTCGATAGGGCAACTGCTGCCGGCGAGGTCGCCGGTTCGGGAGGCGTCTCGTCCTGGGTCGATGGTCCCGCCATGCGTGCCAACTCCAGGGGTGGCGGTCGGTCCTCTGGTTGGGTCGAGAGCATGGCGCGCAGCCACGCCTCGGTACGGTCGTCGAGCGGGTTGTTCCTCGACGGAGCCTCGGATTTGGCGCGGCCGCGACGCTTGTTACGCCTAGCGGCTGGTACCCGGTCCCCAACGACCACTCGGCCGCCGGTCGCAGCACACATGAGGGTGGCGCCGCACGACCAGATGTCGGCGCTGAAGGAGTATACCTTCTCACTTTCTACCTCCGGCGCCATGAAGTCGGGGGTTCCCGCGAAGCCGTACGGTCTCGGCGTCGCATCCGGCACTCGGACGGCCAGGCCGAAATCGCCCAGTTTGGCCACCATGCCCAGGCCTCGTCCCCACGTCAGGATATTCCCCGGCTTTATGTCCCTGTGGATGAATCGGCTGACTCGGCAGTGTTCCACCGCCCGCATCAGTTGTGCCCCCAGGTGGAACAGCGGCGGCCCCAACACGGCCTCGCCGGCATCCACAAGGCCCCCCAGGTCCGCCTCCGCCAACTCGAAGGCGAGGAAAAAGGCCTGCGGATGTTGTATTGAGTCCAGCATAGCTATTACATTGGGGCTGTTCAATTCCAGCCCGCACTGTACCTCCATCCTGGCGGTCGCCCGGACGTCCTGGTCCACCGCCCGAATAAGCTTTACGGCCCGGTCGGTGCCGCTGGGCACGTGGTGGCAGAACCGCACGGACCCGAAAGTACCCCTACCCAGCTCCCCCCCGACCAGGTAGTGGCTCGCAAAGGGGGCCTCTCCCCACAGCTGGTCCTCTCCCATCGGCTCGTCTCCTTCCATCAATGCGGACGGACCTACGGAAACGGCGGCGTCAGATTTATCAGCACATTACAGAATTCGGACGGATCGGGGAGAAGGGGTTCGGTATTAATTGGGTTGTGTGCACGGCTCGGCTGAATACGGGTTGAGGTCCTTTATGTGGATCCTGCGGATTCGGCGCCCAGATTCGTCCTTGAGGTCATAGACCACTGGGGAGAGGACTTTGGCGACGGTATACGGTCCGGAATATTTCGGTGCCAGCTTGGCGGCGAAGTGTTTACCGCCGGACGACAGGTGGTGCTCGACCCTCATCACCTTATCGCCTACCCGACACCTCCAATCTCGACGGCGCAGGTCGTAGTAGTGCTTCTGGTTCTCCGTTGCGTGTCCAAGGTTTAAACGCACCAGCTGGTATAGCTCTCGGAGGTCGGCGAGACGGCGGACTCGGGGTGCAAACTCGGTCGCGGACGGTTCCTCGGTGGCGTGACCCTCGGTCGGGAACGTGCGACTCGGCACGTGCAACTCTCGCCCCATGTTCAAATAGGCTGGGGTATAACCGGTGGATTCGTGTCGGGAGGTGTTGTAGGCCATTGCTAACTCCGGGAGGCGCAGGTCCCATTTACGGTGGTCGGAACCGCAAAATTGCGCGATCATTGTCTTGAGGGTGCGGTTCTGTCGCTCGACGGGGTTACATTGCGGAGCATAGACGGGTGTTAAGCGGTGTTGTATACCCCAGCTCTTGAGAAAGTCCGTGAAGCTAGACCCGATGAACTGCCGCCCGTTATCGGAAATCAGGGTCTTCGGGCACCCGAACTTGGTGATGACTGTCTCGAGGAGCATTCTAATGATCGGCGTAGCGGTCGCGGTTCGGATGGGGCGGCATTCCATCCACTTCGTGAATCGGTCTTGGACTACGACGGCGTAGGCGCTGCCCTTGGTTGATCTTGGCAGCGGGCCGATCAGGTCTACGGAGACGATCTCCCAGGGATCCCGCACCACGGACGGTTGCATTAACCCCGGTGTCTTCTGCTGCGATGATTTGTAGCTCTGGCAGTGGTGACACCCTCGAACGTATTTCGCCGCCTCCCGGAACATACCCGGCCAGTAATAACGTTCGGCGAGTCGTGCGCAGGTTTTCGCTACCCCCAGGTGGCCCGCCGTCGCCGCGTCATGGTTCTCTGCCAGAATATCGCGCCGGAGTCCGGCCGGCACGCACACTTTCCACTGGTCCACGTCTGTCGACTCGTGTGCTCGGTATCTTTAACTCCATTCTTCGTCATAAACACTTCAAAGCAGCCTGAAAGTATAGCTTTGCAAACGCAAACAATTAATATTCGTCTAGAGATAGAAGGACATTCCAATTTTAGAGCTGACAGCACCGCCTACTGTTTACTGATTTACGATCGTCAGTTTTCATACAACCCGCTGACTAAATAATATGTAAAAGTTCTATAAATTCGACGGCTCTCGATCGAATTATTCATTGTGACAATGGCGTCGCCGAAGAACATAATACTTGGATTTTCAATCATTTAAAATTGAAAATAATAAGTTTCTTATAAAAGAACTTGCTGCTTATGACGGTACACAGATATTCCATTATGTTTTTAAGCCGCCCTATAAGCTAAGTAATCTGTCTCCCGACCTCATCAAAAATGCCGTTTGGCTAATGAACAACCACCACTGTGTGTGTACACCACTGTGCCTGTACACTATGTAGATCAAATTATCCACAGCATGACTGATGACTTTGATGTAATTTACGTGAAAGGTTTGGAAAAAGCTGAATATACAGGGTTATTCACGGTATACGCCACGGAAGATTATCGCCGTGTCTCTGGATTTTAGGATCTTTTTATTTTTGGAGTGGATAGAGATCCGGCAGAGCTACGTTTTAAAATTATATTCATAATGTACAGGTGTCCCAAAAGCATGAAACATATCAAAGTTATGTTTTTTTAAATGGAATGCTCCTATGTTATTGCATTTTTAGATTGTCTGAGAAGAAAAAATAAGATTGGTTTTTACAGTTGGTGTTAAAATTCAGAAGTTTTTGAGTTATAAACAAGTGAAAATCGTCATTTTTCAAGTTCAAGGCCCTGTACAACGAAAACGGCTGAAGATAGAGGAAAACGGCTTACATGTCCCTATTTTAACATTTCATGTACTATCCTATGATGTAGATGAAATGTTTATACAGAGTGATAAAAAATTTGAAAAATTCTGAGATTTCTCCACGCGTCGCCAAATAAAAAAATCAAAGAAAGTACTAATGTTTCTACACCATACGATAGTACATGAAAAGTTAAAATAGGGACATGTAAGCCGTTTTTCTCTATCTTGAAGCGTTTTCGTTGTACAGGGCCTTGAATATAAAAAATGAGGATTTTCACTTGTTTATAACTCAAAAACTTTTGAATTTAAACACCAACTGTAAAAACCAATCTTATTTTCTCTTCTCAGTCAATCTAAAAATGCAATAACATTGGAGCATTCCATTTACAAAAACATAACTTTGATATGTTTCATGCTTTTGGGACACCCTGTACATTATGAATATAATTTTAAAACGTACCTCTGCCGGATCTCTATTCACTCCAAAAATAAAAAGATCCTAAAATCCAGAGACACGGCCATAATCTTCCGTGGCGTATACCGTGAATAACCCTGTATAAGACAAAAAACATCTACACCTGTAGTCACATTTGAAGATCAGCCTACGATATTAGAAACGGATCCTCGATGCTTCAATCACTCAAAATCGCCGTGTGTTTGTGCTTTATCGAATGTATATCAATTGTATGAACATTATTTTATGAAAGAATAAAAAAAATCCCTAATTTATTTTTTTTTTGTATATTTTTTCTATAAAAAATTCTCCAACATTTCAGTTGTCAGCTCAGTTTACCATGATCTCTGTGCATGCACTGCTGGCCCTAAGCGCCGTTTTAAACTACAATTTGTTTATACAGGGTGTACCAGCTCGATTTAGACAACGGTAAGGGCCGTGTAGGTCTCGTCAAGACGAAACGTTTTTTTATTTGAAGTTTTTTGATTTGGACCTTCGTTGCGGAAATATGGCCGACTTTCGGTTTTTTAGTTTTTTGGCTCCAGTTTGGGCATTTTTAGGTTCTCGCCCAAACTGAAACTAGTTTTGGAAACTCCTTAGCTTCAGTTACAACTTTCATATTGAAGTCAAGGTTCTATCTCTGTTGGATTCAAAATGGCGACATGCCCAAGACTTTAAATTTTAAGTCTTTGAATTAATTCAAATTGAATCAAATTGAAAAATTAAGATTTTTAAATCCAACAGAGATAGAACCTTGACTCCAATATGAAAGTTGTAACTGAAGCTAAGGAGTTTCCAAAACTAGTTTCAGTTTGGGCGAGAACCTAAAAATGCCGAAACTGGAGCCAAAAAACTAAAAACCGGAAGTCGGCCAAATTTCCGCAACGAAGGTCCAAATCAAAAAACTTCAAATAAAAAAACGTTTCGTCTTGACGAGACCTACACGGCCCTTACCGTTGTCTAAATCGAGCTGGTACACCCTGTATATAAACCACCCGAGGCTAAAAAAGGTTTGATAACCTTCGATGACAACAAGATTTTCTTACGAAAATCTTGGCCTGCCGGCGGCGTCGGGCCTTCGGCCCTCCATGGCGGGCCTTCGGCCCGCAGTGTCAGTAGATCCCAGTCAAAGTTGAAATTTGTCATCAGTTGTTTTTTTTTTAATTGCAGTTTTTCTGTATCAGTACGGCCCTGAAAGCAGTAGATTCCCCGTCAAAGTTAACGCCTGCCACCTCCTTTTTTGTGACTATTTTTTCTATATCGCTCCTGAAGGACCAATATGTGAACTTACGAAAATTCGCGTAAAAAGTTACTTTCGTGTTAGTTTGAGTCGAGGGTGGGGGACGTGACCCTTTTCTTAGCCACACGCGAGTACCTCCGTGATCTTATTTGAATCACCGCGAACAGATTTACATCGAAAAATATGCGAAAGACCATTGAAAATTTTCGCTTCCAAAACCGACTTTGGCCGAATCGCACGCCATTTTATTAAAATCGTTCAAACAAAGTCGGCGGTTATATTAAACAGAAGGTAATATATGCAACTGAAGCAAATTAGTGCACGATATTTGAACTCTTACCGGAAAGTCAATTTTTGCGAACGTAAACTTTGAAATTTCGTCAAAATACTCGGCCATTTTCGATCCGTTGTAGCGTCGCCATTTTTGAAACTTCAGCGAAAAAAAATGAAAATTGTGACAAAAGAATTCTTCGACTACCAAGCGCAAGTCATCCCCGAGTCTCTGTACCCGGAAATTGCGAAGAAAAAAATTTCCGAATTTTTGCTAATTTTCTCGTATTTTTCAGTGCGCATTTTTTCAAATTTTAATACAATAATCACTTCAAATTATTAGTGAAAGACTAATAGTACGTCGCAATTAATTGTAAAAACAATTATTAAAAAAATGCATAAGAAAAAACAGAAATTAAGCCGTTACCCGAACAGTAGCCGCGCATATATTATTATGGTTACCTATACCTACCGGACGTAATGATAATAATAGCGGGGACGATCAGCGAACGAGGCCGGCTTCGACGGGTCAAGAAGACACGAGCCGTCGCCGGCATTGCCGGGAACGTACCTACCTAGTACATATTGATTTCTTAAAATTGTCATATCTTCGTTTTTAAAAGACCAATGTGGATAATTTTTTCACAGTCATTTTGGCAAATCAATTGTCGTTGCGACTGTTCTTCTAATTTTCCCAATCGTTCATAAAGAATAAGACAAAAAAAATAAAAAAGGATTAATTTATCGTATTTTTAATAAAAATAAAAGTGTAAGCTAATTTTCGAGCAGCGAAAAACTTTTTTATTTTCAGTTTAAAGTACATACATAATCGAGATGAAATAAAGTCGAGACTTCAAATTATGTGTTGAAGAAAAAAAATTTTACATAAGTTGAACTATGTCGTCGATGGAGGGAGATATATTCGAAACACGTCTGAACCGTCTCAATGTCCTGCCGAAGTTTTTCCGAATTTTGACAGTTTTTCCAACGGTTAAGGAAAAAAACTATATCCATCTTTTTTGTAGGTAAAGGGCGTCTCTATCATAAAGCTTTGTTATATTCCCGATCGGACGAATAAATTTTGAAAAAATTTTGAAAAAACCGAAAAATCATGCGAAAAGAGTATATTCCATTCTTTGAGGGCCGATTACCGCTCACCTAATTATTTTTTCGAAAAACGATCTCTACAAAGTTTGTACGTCCATTCTTTCCCTAAGTAACTGCACTAGCAGAATCTGTCCGCGATGTACCGTTACCGAGAAACGAGTCCTTATGTCGGGACGTTGCAAAAAAAAGTACGGCCCTGAAAGGGGTTCTTAAAATTCTCGGATCCGGCCCATTTTCAATAGGTCGTATTTGGGGGTCCCCAGGTACGTCCCCACCAAGTTGCATCCCGATCGGTACAACTTTCGGACACTTAGAGTGTTTCCTAGCAGATTCCCGAAAAAACCCGAAATTCCCGAAAAAAAGACACTTCCCGGTAACGGATCCCGCTCATTTTCAATAGGCATCGCGGGACCGTGCGCCTCTTCGATCGAGCCAAATTTCATCTTTCCCAGATGAAAACCGGCGGCTGTAGAGTGTTTCCTAGAAAAGCGAACAGACCCACAGACCGAGCGACAGAGATTTTAGCGGCGATACTTTCCAGATACTTACTCAAAATTAATAAAATTTATATTTTCAATATAAATTGTATTATTTTCGTAAGTAATAAATGGTTTTTATTAGAGTAACACTCTTTCTATGGACGCAGCATTTTTCATCACAGGTTACCCTACAACACTAGTGACGTAATAAAATTTAGATTACGAATTTACACGTCAGATATTTTGTTTAAAGAGTCCGGATGACAGTATCAACTTTTGAAACCGGTTGTTACGACATTTATGATGTTGTAATTATGATTCTACAATCTATAACTCTTGCACTATTTGTGACAAGTCTATGCTATAGGCCTGTAAAACTGTATTTTCGCAGAAGAGAATATTGCTGTAATCAATAAAAAGACATGTTTTATTAAAATAATTTATTTTACAACTAAAAATAAAAATAAATAAATAAACATATTTTTTCACATTTTATTTTGTATATTTTACAAACCCGTAACATCTTTGCCGGTGCAAAATACATTATCGAAAAAAAAAGGATGTTGAAATATTAATTCATACAATGCACAGTAATTTTCCCTCACGTTGCTATGCGGCTGTTGAACGTTTTTGACCACTTGATCTGACAAAGCTTCCACTCGTTCATACCTGAAGGATTCCAAGAATGATTCAAAGTCTTGTAGTTTAATATTTTCGAGACTGCTTCTTATCAGCGGTATGTGGTTCCACAGCTGGCACACCGAGTCATATGCCAAATAGATTTTACCGGTGCTGCTTTCTATCTTCAAAACCTTGATGCTGTTATACAACTCAAAGTAAATTGTAAAATTGACCAGATTTATAGGTGTAATTGTGTCACAGGAGCAAAAATAGTTTGTAATAACTCCTTGGTAGTCCAGGAAAGTTTCCCAATCGTTGAGACTTTCTGCTTTGAAATTGAAAAACATTTACTTATATATTGCCCGCTTCAGTGGTGGGGGGTAGTTTGTATCCAATTTCTAGCAGATGACTCAGTTGTTGTTCCACTTCAACATTCTCACGGTATTTTTCAATATCTTTATGACCCCAAGCCAAAGTCTTATTGGTGAAAGGGATCAAAAATCGTTTATTGTCCTTGGATTTCAAAGCAACCTTCCTAACATAATTTGTGTACACGGTGTGCATATCGGAGCGAAACAGGTACATTGTGCAATAAACCATTTTATTTTCCTCCACAACAGATTTGTAGAGTGCCAACCTGAGTTGTTGTTCAACGGCGGTTTTTACCACACCCTTGGCTTTTTTAGTTACATCTGCCCCGTGCTTTACACAATACGATTTTGCCCCTGTACCATAATATTCACTCAATATTTCACCGTGATATTCATCTTTCATGCGACCAACTACAGACGGCATTATCGGCATGTTGTGAACATTTCCCGGTTTATAATTACTCGTATCGTACAAGTCTAAAATGTTCTTTCATGTCATTGTAAAAATTACCCATTTCGACGCTTAGTATAAGCGAGTCAGTGTCTGTGTATATTAGAGAAACCTTACTGCCATAGCGTTTTTTCAAATGGTTGTAAAAGAAATCGTACATTAGATATTTAGCAATGTCCAAAATTACAAAGCCTACGTATAGGGGTCTATTGTAGTTGACTAAAGCCTTATTCATCTCAATTGCCACTAAATTTTCTGAAAATACTTTTAAATCTTTAAAGTAGGGTTTTGATATTAGTGTTTAGTTTGATGTCTACCCTGTTCATTAAATTTTCACAGGTTTTACCAAAAATTAAATTGTTTTTCAATTTATAAGTATTCTTTTCGAACACTGTGGTGGCACTGTTCCTTTTTTCAGTGTTGAGTGTAATATAGGGCTTTAGCCATGTCGACTGTTTAAATTTTAAGACTCTGTGTATTTTTTTCAACACTAGTCCTATTTCTAATGCTTGTTTTAGAGCTAAGTAATGGATAATGTACTTTTCTTTGTCTTGTAAATTTGGGATCAACTTCATATATTTGTCTTCTGGGGGTACTAGCGATTCTGGCATAAAGGGCATGTCATTGTGCTCATCGTGTAACTGTTGGGGGTACTCTATATCCACCTCGTATACGTATCCGGTGTCGTCTGACTCGGACAGTTCAGATATGTCTACAGAGGTAATTTCTAAAGGTGTTAACCATTGAAACCCACCGGTTGGAAGGGAGAATTCCATAGCCCTCCCATAAAGATTACACATATCTAAATACATTAAATAACTGGTGGGCTTGAATGGATTAAAATTTTCAAAAAATTTATTATTTGCAATTAATTTTCTAGTTATACATGTACTAACACCACCTCGAATGCCTTTTTGAAAGAAATGTAGCATGTCCACGTCGGTTAGCAGCTCAAGCTCAATTTTAGTGTAGTATAACATCGCGTACCAACTTATCCCCGGGGCTGTGTAATAATTACAGGGGTCCAGTTTGTACGTCTCCAAACAAACTTTTCTGTAGTTTTCAAATACGCAACATAGGAGCAGCACGTCTACTTTTAGATAAAGGTCAAAATATTCTCCTGATGCTGCAAGAAAACGTGTTCCACACAGTCTGTGCCCTCTGGTATTGTTCCTCCTTAATGTGTGGCTGTCTCAGTTCGTCAAAGAACATTTCTTTAGAGGTTAGGAATGTTTCGTCTAATTTGTCAAATGATGTTACATATGAATATGGGAACACGCCTTTTTGTTTCACCAGCATGAATTCGTCTTTGTTTGTAAAATTTTTTCGCAAGTCGCAAGTTCTTAGACACTTATAATTTTCATGTGTTCATCAAAACACATGTGTTTTCAAGGCGGACGCTAGCGAGTCTAGAGAACTACTTAGAAAATTATAAGTGTCTAAGAATTTTAAATTTAGAAAAACCTGCTTATTTCGACCCCCATCCTGTATTGTGTCCACTAGAATAGCTTTTGAAAACGAAATATATTTTTCCTTGTTTTGAGCTATTACAAAAATATTTTCTTTATTGTGAGCCAACTCTTTCACAAAGAGATGTGCATCGTAATTTTTCAAATTGTGGAAAAAGATAGGCAGGTTTAGTCTAAGTCTATAGTTTAGATTACAAGTGGAATGGGCTGGTCCGCGGTATTCTCGAGTGACGTGGCAATGATCTTTTACTTTGCAATCGCCTGCCGTGAAATTTTCCTCACATATGTGACATTTTGCAGCTGTCGAGAACTGTGCTTGTTCATCGGTAGTCAGGTCGCGCATCGGTAACGGTGTTTTCAAAAATTTGTTGTAAATGTCTAGTGCGTCTTGCTCTAGTCGTTCAATGAAAACTTTCGGTGAATCTTTACACCTATAAGATACGAATTTTGAATGCTGGTCGTCAAAGCTTCATTTTATGTAATATGCGAACGAGCATGGGACATGCTTCACTTTTTTCAGAGTATACGATTCATTAACTTCTTCCCCACTTCCCCACATCTTTACCCACAAAGATCGATTTAATTTTGGAATTTTAATATGTTCCCCGGCTGTGCTTTTCCAAACTTGTTTATTATCATTTTATTCGTAGGCAGTGTTAGCACAGTTTCCCCGCAGTCGTTTACCGATGAGCATTCAGCCTTGCCTCTGTTCGAAAGAATTGTAGGCACCCGTGGCAAATATATTTCTCCCCATCGCGTGCCGACAGTTGTTTAGATATCATTCTACTTAAATTTTTGATATAGTAATAGTGTTTATTTCCTACATCGTCGCTAAGTAACAATAAATTTATGTGTATAGGACGGATTTGTTTCGATAAGTTTAGTTAGTTTAGTTATATAATGAGTGGGTCGATTAGTGACACCTCCACTGCGACCAAGCGGTCTATTGTGGCTCATACCTAAGTACTTTACATCCACTCTAGCAGGCCACTGCTTTTTAAAAAGCTAATGACCTTAGATGGTGTGAATGTATCCAGGTCTCTCGGAGAGAGAAGTACTTTTCCGAACGTTGAGTGCCTGGTTCTTCCCAAGGCGGGGCAGTTGCATAGAACATGCTCTGCTGTTTCTACATCCTCCAAACACAGGCGACATTCTGCGTTATCGGCTAGATTCATCCTGTGTAAGTGGTGGTTCACTTTGCAGTGTCCTGTGTATAGGCCTATTAGGGCCCTTAGGTCAGTCCTTTTGAGTTCCAGTAGCTTTTTAGCTCTGTTTCTCGAGGGTCCCTCAATGAAGGTCTTAGAGTGAGTTAATCCTGGTAGAGTTTGCCAGTACCGAAGTACCTTGTTTTCCGCCCAGGTGTCTATTGTTGTTTTGGCAGTATTTGAGGATATGCCAAGAGCAGGTTCCGGTCCTGTAAATTTGGATTCAGTTGCTCTTCTAGCCAGAGAGTCGGCTATTTCGTTCTCTCCAAGGCCGGAGTGACCTGGAATCCAGACCAGAGTCAAGTTATTGTTTTTAGCTACCTCATTGAGTGCTGCTTGACAGTTCCATACTAGTTTGGAATTGCAACGAATGGAGCAAAGGGCTTTTAGGGCCGCTTGGCTATCTGAGAAGATTTTAATTGTTTTCCGCGTGCAGTGCGTTTCATCCAGCATCTGCGCGCTGAGTACAATGGCATAAATTTCTGCCTGAAATATTGTTGCGTACTGACCCAGGTTTGCAAAGAATTCTCGTCTTGACCCAGCGTCGTACGCTCCGGATCCAACTCCCGTTGGAGTCTTTGAACCGTCGGTAAACCACGTGAGGTCTGCTTTGAGGAGGTCGTTTGAGTTACGCTCCCATTCGTCTCTACTTGGAAAGAGGACGTTGTATGCAGTGCAGTGGTTTGTTGTGTATGGCATCATGTCTGAGGGCATACCCAGAAGACTGTGACTTTGAGTGTCGTCCAGTAGACTGGTCCGTTCCATGACACAAGCCATTTGTGTGCTTCGTGCTACCTGTAGTAGTCTGTACGTTGTCCATCTGGCCTCTCTTTCCAAGTATATATGGAGTGGAGGAAGGTCCAGAAGTATTTCCATAGCCGCCGACGGTGTGGTGCTCATTGCTCCACTGATTGCCAGGCATGCTTGTCTTTGCAGACTTGACAGCTTCATTTTGGCCAAGGCTTGTAAGCCTTTGGACCACCAAGCTACACAGCCATATGCGATCATTGGTCTAATGATCGTTACATATATCCAGTGTATTTGCTTGGGACCAGTGCCCCAAGTTCTTCCACAGATCTTTTTGCAACTCCATAGGGAGAGCTTTGCTCTGTGGATAATCTTTTCCAGATGGGAGTTCCATAGTAGCTTCCTATCAAGTGTGATACCTAGATATTTAGCCTCCTCCGCAAATGGTATAACTACTCCTTGAAGAGTAGGTGGTATAAGGTCTTCCAGCCTTTTTCGTCTAGTGAATGGTACTATAACAGTTTTGCGAGGATTTACAGACATCTGCTCCCTCTCGCACCACTGATACGTGACTTGAAGAACTTCCTGAAGGACATTGGATATTGTCCTCTCGGAGTTTCCTTTGATCATTATTACAAGGTCATCCGCATATGCTTGAACCTCAACTCTCCATAGGGAGAGGATCGCCAGCAGGTCGTCTACAAGAAGGGTCCATAGTAGGGGGGAGAGTACTCCTCCCTGTGGGCACCCTCTCCCCGGCCTGAAACTGACTTCAACTCCTCCCATCGAGGTCGTTATCATCCTACTATCTAGCATATTACGGATCCAGCCGTTTATGACCGGTTCTATTCCTCTGGAAACTGCTGCTTCATACAGTGAGTTTGGTAATGCATTGTTAAATGCTCCTTCTATGTCGAGGAAGACTCCCACCATGATCTCTTTGTTGTCAAGAGACTTGGTGATCTTCCCCACGAGGTTATTAAGTGCCAAATCGGTTGATTTGCCAGCTTGATAGGCATACTGGTGCACATTCAGAGGGTGTGAAACTAAGACACTCCTCCTGATGTGTACATCCAGTATTCTCTCTAGACTTTTCAGTATAAAGGATGTAAGGCTAATGGGTCTGAATGACTTAGGGTGTGGCTCTGTACGGCCCACTTTGGGAACGTACACCACCCTTGTTGCCGCCCAGCTGGATGGAATGTAGTTCCATGCCAGACTAGCCCTGAATAATTTTATAAGAGAGGGCGTCAGTATCTTTATGCCCCTTTGTAATAGGGCAGGAAAGATGCCGTCCTCTCCAGGTGTCTTGAAAGGCTGAAAAGTTTTTACAGCGTTTTCAATTGCCTTGGCTGTAATGATCGAGCGGCAGACTTTCCATTCCGATTTTTGAGGTCGATTTATACGTCCTCCGGAATTCAGCTGCCACTGATTGTACAGAGGCGAGCTACCTGGGAAGTGATTTTCCTTTAGGAGTTCTAACGTTTCCTTTTCTGAGTCCGTAAATGAACCGTCTGGTCGTTTTATCGAGCCAAATGGCTGTGTCGGATCTCTTGAGAGAATCTTGTGAATTCTGGCGCTGCGGGGCAGATCATGGATGCTCTCGCAGAGCCTTCTCCAGGACTCTCTTTTAGATCGTCTGATCTCTTTGTAGTACTCCGTTAGCTTAGTTCTGTATTCATCCCAGTTACCCATCTCTTTAGCTCGATTGAAGAGTCGTCGAACTTCTTTTCTTCTTTTCTCTAGGTCTTTGTTCCACCAGTCGACTTTCCTGTCGTTTCTCTTCGTTTTTGGTGGACAGTTTTCGTGATAGGCTGATATTATTGCGTTCCGGACTTGTTCCGCCGCAATTTCAATATCATCACGATTTTTTATTGTGGGGATAACGGTCTCAAGTCCAGTCTGGAGGGATTTTTCATATCCGCTCCAGTCTGTTCTTTTTGGATCACGATATTCCACAATAGGTCTATGACCTATTTCGATGTCGAACACTATTTGTCTATGGTCTGAGCAGGAAGGTTCAGAGGATACCTGCCAGTTGGTTATCCTATTGCTTATAAAGTTTGAGCTGAATGTTATATCTAGTACCTCCTGTCTATTTTTTGTGACGAAGGTTGGTTTGGAGCCGATGTTATTCACAATAAGTTGTTTCGATAAATACAGAGGTCCGATAATTTTGTGATTTGCGTCAAGTCTACTGGGAATGTCATGTCTGTAAAGTCAAACACTTCCGAGTAGTGTGGGTAGGAGCTAGTTCTGTCCGGATTATCTCTGGCCTGGTATACCCCCGCCACCGCGTATGCAAAGCAATATTCTTCTGAATTTTTTATATTCACAACTGCCTTTTTTCGGCTAATGTCTGCAGGTAATTGTATGTAGGATGATGCTCTGAAGGGGTTATACTTATTTATATTTACTTCCAAATGTATAAAATGCAATAAAATCCACCCTGAATCTCTTTCACAAAATTCCAATGCTTTCGAGTTCCAATATTCTCTAAATCGGTCGCGTCCGTTAAAATAACATTTGGGGTGTTGTGTGATTTTTTTTCTAACTTGTCTTTATTCTTTAAATAGTATAACCCCGTTAGCGAAAAATTAACTTTAACCGACTTATGATTTGTAATTCCTTGTACCAGCAAACCTAGCACAGTGTTCTTGAGATCATTCATGAATTCTTCAACAGAAAGTATTTTTTCCATATTCGTAATGCGGTAGCTGCATATACGATTTTTGAATACTCCGCTTATTACTTCCACATTACTCGTATGTGCACCCCATAATTTGCCCCTGTGCAAGTTGCTTTTAATGTGATTGTTGTATTTGGTGTAGTCTTGTCCGCATTGTTGGCAATGGCCATCACAATAAGAATTTTTGCTCATACCTATCCTCTAGCGTTTAGCTGGTGGACCGCTGGGATTCAGCTGTGGGCGTTTTTCAGGTAAAAGCCGCGGACGATTGCCTTGGGAGCTCCTCCCGCATGTTCCATCGTTGTGCCTCTTCAGGTTCCACTTGGTGGTGAAAGTTGCTTGACACTCTTCACAAATATACATGTCGACTAAATAATCACACGACTTGTCCTCTTATTTATTCCCAAAGGCCTTGCATTGGGCATTGTCTGCCGTCATGTCTAACACCTTGACATTATTATATGCATTTCAAAAATTTGCATAATTTAATTGACATAACTTATGAGGTCATTGACATAATTTATGAGATCTTGACATTTTGAAAATTTGCATAATTTAATTGACATAACTCATGAGGTCATTGACATAATTTATGAGGTCTTGACATTTTGAAAATTTGCATATTAGCACCGTGTATTTTGCGACCTTGAAATTTAATTGGTTATGAATAAATTTGCATCTAATTGAACTACTTAAATTACCCCCCTCTAATTTCCTTCTCCGAAGTGAGTTAGAACTGTCCATTATTATCTACTCAGATGAGAACCTTTTTCAGTAACGTCAAAGCAAATATCTTCTTTCTATCTTCCACTACTAAATAGCGTTCATTTGTCGTTTTATCTGTTACTAAACTCGCATTCCCTTTATAGAGGAGACTAAAGTCTTCACCGCAGTGGCCTGATCTCTCGTATGTCCACACTGACTCACCCAAGGAGGTATCGAAGCAAAAACCCTTCGTATAGGGGCATACAACTCCTCCAATTAAGCTAAGTTCGTTGTCATCCACCTTCACGTTTGCCAAGTAGTTTCTTGTATGAATCTTCACGCTAGCCAGGATGATTACGTCTCGCCAAGTGTTACCCGATTCATGATAAATTTCCCCATTACATGAACTTGCTGTGTCGATTTCTCCCAGAATGGTTAGAGATGTTGTGGTGGTTCCATTCATAATAATCGACCCGATAACTTGATCGAATAATTGGAGATATTTGTACCGGTACACATTCAGGAATTCTTCCGCTCCTATTCTGTGAATATAAGTTGATATTCCACCCTCTACGATGGAGTTATGACTATGCATACCACAGTGGTGAATTACCCTGATTACTTCAACTAGACATGTGAACACTTTTTGAGTTTTTATCTCATTTCTTTGAATAACCTTGGCGTGGAGAGATTCGCTGTCGTTGTTCTTCTCCGGTGTTGGGCAGCAAATGTCTCGAATTGATACCGATACACTTGTTTGTCCTCACAACCATACGCGATTAGTCCACAACTCGTTGTCGCGACACACAGAATTAGCAACACCTTGGCGAACATGTTTAGTTTACTGCTTTCAATTTAGTCTACTGGAAAAATAGGGAAAATAGTCACCACAATGATTATTAGCTATCAGTTCTTCACACAGCCTGCAGGCTTCCACTATTTAGTTTATCAAAGCTCAGTTCACTTTCACTGACTTTGCGTTCGATCTTTTTCTATCTAATCTTAAGCTAACTTAACCTAGTTCACAATTCAAATATATCTGAAGACCTCTTCCTATTGCGTTACTGGCCTCCATTTCTCCACATCAACTAATATGGTTTCGTGCTATTGCGTTACTGACCGTAGTGGACTGAAATATCGGCCATGCCTCGTGCTAATTGCGTTACTGGCTCTGAATGTTTTGATTTTGCGCTTTAGTTTGCGCTCGAAATGACCCTCGTGCTGGTTTGCGTTGCTGGGTCTTCCATTGTCTTAATAGGTGTTGTATGCCTGTTCCAACGAATAGCGTGTTAATAACTGATACTCGTCGGCACAGGCGCCTTCTGTGTCAAAGTAGGATCTTCCTTTTCTTACAAGGTCTGACATGACCTTCTTCTTTATAACAACTGCAAGTGTCTGGACCGCAAGTAGTCTCCTCTAGGACCTAAATACAATCTTCATAATGGTATCCGTGGCGTGATAATGTAAGCTTTTTGTTTTTATAATGATACAGCATAGCTTGAAGTTGTTTAGCCCACAAGAAACAAACTCATAGAACAAAAAACATTGAGAGAAGTATAAAATCTACAATTTTAATCTGTTCTATGATAATCCGGTAGTACTTTATTGTACTTTGTAAAAAACGTAGTTAGATCCATCTTTGTTGTTGAACCAAGCTCAACTAATTATAATACTACGTTACAATATTATACAGGGTGATTGATTGAAACGCCACATTAGAAAAAGTTCGACTTCCAAATGATCTAGGAATCTGAAATTTGGAACTTAGGCAACATACCTAATAACGAGTCAAAATGAAATATTACCAAGATGGCAGAACATTAAAAATGGCGAAAGCAACGGCCATCTTTGTTTTTTTAAATGGGACACCCCATATATTATTGCATTTTCAGATCGTCTGAGAAAATGTAATAACAATGGTGCTTATAGTTGTATTTTAAATTGAGTAGGCCATGAGTTATAAACAAGTGAAAATAGTGATTTTCCAACTTTAAAGACATTTACCACGAAAACGGCTCATGATATCAGAAAACGACTTACATGTCCCTATCTTAACTTTTCATCTGGTATCCTACTGTAGAGTTGAAATGTTTATACAGGGTGATGAAAAATCTGACAATTTTCACCACCTTGTATAAAGATTTCAACTGCATATTTGGATGCCTTATAAAAAGTTAAGATAGGGACATGTAAGCCGTTTTCTGATGTCTTGAGCCGTTTTCGTGATAAATGTCTTTAAAGTTGGAAAATCACGATTTTCACTTGTTTATAACTCATGGCCTACTCAATTTAAAATACAACTATAAGCACCATTGTTATTACATTTTCTCAGACGATCTGAAAATGCAATAATATATGGGGTGTCCCATTTAAAAAAACAAAGATGGCCATTGCTTTCGCCATTTTTAATGTTCTGCCATCTTGGTAATATTTCATTTTGACTCGTTATTAGGTATGTTGCCTAAGTTCAAAATTTCAGATTCCTAGATCATTTGGAAGTCGAACTTTTTCTAATGTGGCGTTTCAATCAATCACCCTGTATATGAGTTATTATTACTAATCATATAGATTACAAATAATGGTTATCAGAAGTATTTAAGTAATGATGAAGTCTAGTTAACAGCTCATGTAAAGTTTCAACTCTTTTACTGCAATCGATTCCGAAAAGACTTAATGAATTCGGAACAGCTCACAGTAGTAACATAAATTCATTGTACATACATGTAAAGATCTATTACTGGACAAGCTTAATCACTATGGCATTCGCGGGATCCCGCTGTCTCTTATACGCTCGTACTTGACGGGGCGTTCTCAGGCAGTTTGGTGTAATAACATCCTGTTTGATTTCAGATTGATCAAACATGGTGTACCTCAGGGGTCGGTACTGGGTCCTTTATTATTTATCATATATATAAATGATCTAGAGAAATTTATGCACCCGTGTAAGTCTGTAATGTTTGCGGACGATGTCACTTTCGTTTGCACGGGAAAAAATCTGTCAGAATTAACAGCAAATACTGACGAGACCGAAAGGAGGGCACATGATTGGTTTACAGCAAACAGGTTAAAACTGAACACTGGTAAAACACAAAAGTTGCAGTTCTTGACGCGTCGTTCTGAATCCAGAATAGATAGTGCGAGACTGCTTGGAGTTACCTTGGACAACACCCTGACCTGGGACTGTCATGTCCAGTATTTAAGACACAGATTATCTAGTGTTCTTTTCCTGATTCGTAGGCTGAGATTCAGCATTGTCCTGGCCCCCTGAGAGTGGTCTATTTTTCTTTGTTCCATTCTAGCCTGAGTTATGCTGTTGTTCTCTGGGGCGCTGCTACAGAGACTGTACATATTTTTAGATTGCAAAAAAGGCAATCCGTATATTGGCGAATGCACCTTTCAATGATCACTGCAGGCCATTGTTCAAAAAGCTGAGGATACTTCCGTTACCATCCCTGTATATACTTAGTGTTCTGCTTAAGATTCATGAAAAATCTGACCAATTAATAAAGCAGTCAGACGTCCCTAACTACTTCACACGTGGCGCGGACGACATTCGGACAGATCGCTTCAGATTGACAAGATCGCGGAAGAATAGTCTGAATTATGGACTCTATAATGCAGTGCCTAGATGTGTAATTAGGCTTCTTGACGCCAACAGGTTTAAAAGTACGCTCAGATCCTATCTCCTAAGCCACTGCTTTTACTCAATCAATGAATATTTGGACGAGGTGGTCTGTTGGGACGGCGCTCACCGATGTGCATATGACCTGAAACCTTGACTTGTTTTTATTGTTGTTTTATACACTATTATGTCTAGTTTTCTGTGTTTTATTATTGTATATGTTTTATTTTCTCCCTGTACACTACATTTTGTTAGATTGTATATGTGTGATTAGGTACATTGTACTAATATTTGTGCGCATGTAGTACGCCTTGACTTGCTACAAACATAATTTTATGTATATGTGGTCAAATAAAGATAATCTAATCTAATCGAAACCGTATTACCATTAAAAAAATATAAATTTCCGTCTATGTAACGGAATACGGAATCAGGTGATGTATCTTACCGGAAGTAAATCATGTATCTGTAGTCCTATAGCTTTATGATGAAAACAGTTGTTGTTATCGCAACTTCTAGTGTGTTCTAAAACATAATCGTTATGATATATAACATATAAACGACCGGTATAGGTATTCACCATTCCGTGAAATGACTCACCTGAGGGAATAATCTGTCTCAACGTGCTATTACCTTTGTATTTTAGCTCGAGAGTTTTTGAATCTATGAAGTAAATTACCTCGTTTACTAATGCAACAAGGTCTCCACTTGGGTCCTGATTATATTGATCGAACTTCTAAATCATGAGAGAAAAAGTCGAATCAAGCTGAAATATGTTGTGGACGTTCTACAGATTTACTAATTAAATTGATAGCCCAAAACCATTTCTTATAGATTACATATAACTTTTTGTTCAAAATGAGAAAACTATTAGGATTTGGAAGGTCGCATAAATCAGGTGGTACTGTCTCGTCGTTGATCTCCATACGAAGTGTAGTTATAGGAGGTCGGATAGTAGTTAACGGAGATGTAGAAGACGTTGTTGAATTGTTGATGGAGATGTTGATGCTGGTGCTGCTGTAGTAGTACTCAATGGTGAAGATGCGGGTCTACTTGGGTAGAGTTCGTGCAAAGATTTCAAGTATCAGGTGTTAGATTATTGATTCTCGCCGTAGATTGCATTCATGATGGAATTCGAATCGTCAGAATGAACCAAACTCAAAGCATGTCCAATTTCGTGCACGAGAACGAGATAAAGGTCTAATTGATTGTCTGGTATCTTCTTTTGTACGTAACTCTCAAATAAATTATCATCGCTGTCAATATGGTTTTCTGAAAAACGACGATCCTCAAAATATCGAAGAGGATACTCTGCATGTGCTAATATTCCTCCACTGCCACCGAAAGATGCGTTACATGATACATTATAGTTCACCTCGTGTCGATGATGTAATTTCGAACTGTAGGCAATAATAATGTCGGCTTGCTCTAAAGATGAACTTACAAAGATAATCGGTATATGTGTAGACCAGAATCAAAATGCTCGTATTGCTACGTAATTTCGTAAAACAGTTGCGTTATAAAAATTCCATCTTAAGGTGACTTTATGCCAAATCATCTGGTTATATAGAGAAGGTACTGTAGGAATTCCACATCTAGCCACCATTATTCGTTCTTCGGTTAGATTCATAACGCCCGTGGGAGAGAGATTATGTTCTTTTTGAAAATTTAAAGTCCGTTATTAACAATAGATTGAACGATAGTAGTGTAGAAGAATCTAGATTTATCGGGTCGTTGTTCACCACAAAGGGATCCATGTACGGAAGAGTGACAGATAATCTACCACATATGTAATGTTAGAAGTATTAATACTACACATTTCAGAAAACTTTAGCACTAGAACACCAAATAATATTAACAAAGATGATTGATAGGTAAACTAATTTGAAAAAGGTTATATCAAAAAATATACTGTTTTTTCATGGCTACTATCTACACAGAGGTAATCGTCTCGGTGCGAAACGTGAACGCGAGGGTATGGCTAACATGGTTCGAACCTTTCAGGGATCTACAGCCAAGACTCCCAGTATGATTGGCTCTACGTCATCCACTGGTTTGTGTTGTGTCGAAACACTGCATGGACGGGGCTAGGAGCTTTTGGCTACCAGCATTCCGTTCAGGTCCATACGTAATAGAAGAAAATGTTCGGCGGTAACGGGTCGAGGCTCAGGATTATCTAGCCGTCCGGTCACCTCGACAAATCTATTTAGGATCGCAGGAGTTGTAGTCGGCACATCCTCTGGTTTGAGGTGAGCATAGGCCGACTATAGCAATTCATCATTGTTCACGGGAGTGGCATCGTCTTGAATGAGATACCACATTATGTCAGCTTTATCACCAACGATAGGTTGAGCTCCACTATCGTCCAGGTCTTCGCGGATTTCATCAACATATCTGGCCAATCTGCATCCTTGAACATCGCAAGGTTGCGCGAGTCGAATGCGACGTCAGCTGTGTCTTTTAGGCTATCTCTAAGCTATTTCAGAGAGCGTCGAATAGTTCCTGTCGTTACGGTTTCGGGATCTAGGATCATGTAGACGCGCACAATGGCATCATTGACGCCACATATCACGCAGCCACCGGCCCCCGCTTGCAGTCTAATCATTTGAGAGTCAGATGGATTCTCCTTAACCCTTTATAGGGCAGATTGCAAGGATAAAAGAATGGCTAATTTTGGCATAGGTATAACTGGTTGATTGATGGTCTAGGTTGGCAAAATTAATATTATATATTTTATGAAAATATCAGCAGTATTTTTTTAGCAGGTTGATATTTCGACCAGTATTACACTAGGTCAACACCTGTAACTGTAAAAACATTGGTTGAAATATTGACCGCTCTCAAAAAATTACAAAAAAGCACATTCTATATGAAAACAAATACAATATCAACTCGTTATCTCCATCGGAGCTTTGATAGTTTTATTAAGCGACTTGTTATATATATATACAGGGTGTTAGTTAAGTACGGGGCCAAACTCCAAGGGGTGCTTCCTTGAGTGATTTTAAGAAGAAAAGTTCAAATAAACATGGGTCCGAAAATGCATATTTTTCAAGATACAGGGTGTCTACATCTCCTTATATAACTTTTAGATGAAGATAACAGGATTTCAGTTATTTTCCGGTTACAACGAAAAACAACTTTCTTGTAAAATAAATATGGATATAAATCAATTATTATTATTTAGTTTAATGAGGAGGATCTAGAAATACCTTCAGTTTGTTAAATGTAATAGTTATATTAGTGGAAGTTCACATATTAGTCCCTGTGCAAAATCTTACAAAAGCTTCCAATTTCAAATAAGTTTTCAAATAAGTCTTCTTAATATACTTTTTATTAAGTGTTTACTAAGTTTTTTATTGCTGCTTCCGCCGCGGTTATTATTTGTGGAAAAGCTAACAAGGGCAAAATATTTTTGGGATTAGGTATTTTTCGTTTATAAATATTTAAAAGTTCTTCATGAGCTTGAAATGCTTGAAAATCGGAATTTTCAATTTCCAAAGCATCTCACATTGAAAACGGCTCAAGATATTTAAAAACGGCTTACATGTCCCTATCTTAACTTTTTACAAGGTATTCTATTAAGTAGTTTAGATTTTTCTACACGGTGATGAAAAATCTGTTAATTTTCATCACCCTGTATAAAAATTTCAACAGTTTAATTGATGTTATAATAAATTATGCTATAAAAACTTTAATATAATAAACACCTTTAAATTTCAACGTAATGTCATTAAATTTCGAGTTAGTATCTTGAAATTTTCACTTAAATTTCTTGAAATGTCTCGTAATTTAGTTGAAATTTCCACTTAAAAAATAATTTAACGTGAGCCTAATACGCTTCCGTAAGAAACTGATCCGGGAGTATATGAAATAAATTTACTATGCAGGCGGTTCTCACTCGAGATTTGAAGGCTGATTTCACATCAACCCATTTGACTCGATTGTATATTATATTTGTATATATTTGTTGATTTCTTGGCGACGATTTTGTTTTTCTGTTTGGCTTTGAATGTTCATTTATTTTTCCTAGCTCGTAGTCTCAGTTTCTTCTTGTTCCAATGCATTTACAATAATCCGAGTCTCTGTATTTTTTTTTACAAAATACAATAATTTATTTAATTTGTTTTACAAATTTTACGATATCATCTTCTGTTTTTAACAATTCCCACATTTTTTCGGCAATTTTACTGGTGAATATGTCGGCGAATGCTTCATCGTTATTTTCATCCATACCTTCCTTGCGTGTTTAAAAAATATTGCTAATTACTCGCTAATTTCAACTAACGGAGTAGTTTTTCCATTCTTTTCGGTGTATTTTTCTCCTCTATATATCAGATATACTTTCATTTCGATTCATATATTCAATATGAGCGTCGGAGGTAGCCTTACACATGCGTTTCGGCAAAAATACTACATTCCATTCCATCCCAACTCCACAATTTTATTGCCCTTCCATGTTTAGTATTACTGACTTTATATTGAATATTTTTAGTTTTACGTCTTTCGCTATCATAGATATAGCAACTTGTGGTTTATTTTCTTCTTCTAATAAGCACTGGTTCAACGATTATATGTTTTTATTTTTATAATGAAAATAAATCTGCATGTCAGAAGATGAAGCATTGAAGTTTTAATAAATTTTTCTATACACCCTACTACTTGATGCTTGCTTATAATTTTTACTACCTTCATAGCCTTCATATTACTTCTATTTACTACCACATACCAGATCTGGTATTCGGTTAAAATTTGAAGGTGTGGTGTATTATTATTTTTAACGAGAAAGCTACAATTAAATGAAAATTCACATGGTAATAAAAGCTACAAGAATACTAGATGTTCAATGATGTCACGAAATTAATGCACAACTTAGCACTCAAAAAAGAAGCCCGAAAATCAGTTAAAATTATCAGCAAAGCGGAGGAAGAAAAATCGATATGCTCACAGTAAAGACACTAAAATGATACTAATAATACAAAAATATCAAGAATTTATTAGGATCAAATAAAAATTTCGTTATTGACACCCCTAAGATTTAAAAATTAATGTAAATTACAAAATAACTGTGTCGAAATACAGGTAATAAAAACAAATACGTTTATTATTATACACCTCACATATAGGCCAAGTTCGCCCATTTAGATTCACTTCCGAAACGAGATAATAATGTTTACGTTTCATAATACTATTTACTATTTTACTACGCGTATCGTACACACAGTTCCGCCAACCCCGAAGATGGCTATGTCAACATCCTGTGACGTTTTGTGCAGATACACCGAATTGATAATATTGTTATTATTATACAGTCGACTCTCGTTAATTCGAAACTCGAGGGACTTTTAAAATACATATTACGAATTATCGAGTGTTTGAAATATCAAATGGTTCGAAATTTGGGAGAGAAAATAAATAAAACTTTGAATTATTAAGTGTTGATCAATTATTATTTATTAACTGCTATTCTATGATAATGACAAAAAGTTTAGAGGTACATTCGTGTACATACATGTATTCATAATGTGAATTATTTAATCTTTCGGAAGAACTCTCTGTTATACTGGTTTGCTTCAAAGCACAGACTGAAGTGCATAAAAATTTATTCATTTTAGTTCGAAATACGATAAAGAGATAAAGAGATAAAAAAAAAGTATAAAGAGATTTTGTAGAAAACTCGTGATAACTTTGAATTATAGAGAGAGGTTTGGAATTATCGCAGGTTCGAATTAACGAGAGTCGACTGTATGTCGTCTTTCGGTAAGTAAGTTACCGAATTCAAGGTAAAACTCAGGTATTAGATCGCTTATTAAGCAGATGCGTCAAAATATATATGTAGGTGAACAAAATAATTATTGTAATTTAATAATTTTATTAATACATTTTCATCATGTTGGTTATTTTATAATTATTATGTAATAAAACAATAATAACATGCATGGTACCTACATAAAACGCTCTCAGGTAATAATTACATACATAATACAACATCAACTTTGTATGTATTCTACTAGTGTATATTAGTATTTTTGACGGAATATTTATTAACATAGCTTCTACTCGAACGGCGTATCCTTTAGGCACCAGAGAGGGTGAGTTTACCTCTATAATGTTTTTATCTGAAACCTACATAATTATAACAATAAATTTAAATTGAAATCTATAAAAATACATACATCATGCCCTTCAATTAAGAGCATCAAATGCACTTCCAATACAGTGGGGAATGCTAAAAATATTTACAAGTAAGTACATAGTTTACGCAATAGATATCAATAACTTACTATTCAACATTTTTGTCATTTTTTCTTTAATTCGAGATACCTTCCCCAAGGCGTCGCCAGCACTCTTATATCACGAGGAGTGAGATTGGAATCCTTGGGATTTTCACTCGAATTCCCAAGACTCTGGGATAGCGTCAGGGTTGAACGGGTGTATTCCAGTTACCCTAAAGGATGATATCCCATTCTCTACAGTGGTAGATTTCGACCAAGCATCTGATAATAGTTTCCCAAATATCATTCTGTTTATTTTTCTAGTAGGATTTGTCTTGATAAACAAGTTACAGTTGGGAAAGCATAATAATATTATTTCACATTCATCCGCATATTCCACAGAGTTGCAGTGCGTTAAATGACCATCCAAAATCAAAAGTACATTTTCCGCTTGGCTTTCTAGTTGTAAAATGAGCTTTCAACCACTTCAGAAACAATTATGTGCTGATGTAAGCAGGTTTTTCATTCATATACACAATCGACTCATCAGGCATTCCGCCTTCAAACTCCGCCTTCTTGTTCTTACCTTTAAAGATACAAGCAAGCGGTAAGAAAGAGCCCTCAGCGTTACAACAAGGTATGACTGTGATGGTTTCGCCTTTCTCAGATGAAGTAATTGATGCAACATTCTTAGATCCTCTTTGGGCGATTACGTATCATACTTTGTTGTTATTGTAGGCCGGTTTCATCCATATTGAATAATATGTTGACTGGTTTGTTCATTAGATTATTGTGACGTAAAATTTTCTTCAAAAGCTGGAAGTACAACTCAACTTCTACTTTGTTTATGCCTTGGTACCTAGCCAGTGAAACACCTTCCGATTTTCGAATTCTGAGGTCTTGGTGAGGTTTTAAAAACGAGTTCAACCATTCATATCCTGCTAATTATTTCTCTCTGTTGAATTTATGGTTAATGGCCAAGTACTTGTACATAATAAGAGATTTTTTCAATAAGTAAATACTTATTAGAATAACCAAACGAGATAAATAAAATTGAGATCTCAAATTCATTCTTGACGAGCTAGTTTAATTTACTTATTATTCTTCTTATTATTATTCTCGTTAATCTGATAATGCCTGACGGCGTACATATAGATACGTCATCTTCTCTGATAAATCTATTATCATCCAGGTAAATTAACGATTTTTCATGTAGGTATTGTGTATAAATACCTAGTATGAATTTTTGATCTAAAAACTAATATATTATTAGATAAAATAAGATAAGATAAGATTTTATTCATTCCAAGTTTGCCTGTCAGCATAGAACATGTCACCATAGTATAGAACAGAGCATTAACTAGAAAATATAAAATCTCAAACACAATATAATACAATTGGACGTCTACTAATTTATCACACTTTTAAGATGAGTCTATCCGCTAACAATATATTGTATCTTGATAGAAGTCCTGTACCCATAATAGGCTCTCCATCAACACTTTTTTCAGCCTGCGTTCAAAACATTCGGCTCCAAGACATTTGATATTTTCTGGAATTTTATTAAATATTTTCACAATTTGGTACTGGACATTTCTCTGAACTGTTGTCAGTTTTGTGTCAGTGTTGCTTAATAATAGTTTTATTTTAAAAAATTTATTATTTATTATAAGGTTATTATAAAAAAATTTCTCTACAAACAGTCTCTGTAATGTTCTAGAGTGAGTTGATCTGCAGCAGTTTTTTTTTTTTAATACCTTTAGCTTTTTTTAGCATTTTGAACTATTTCGCTATCAATGACGTGATAGGAATATAACTTAGATCTTAAGCTCACAAACTCGCGAATCAATTTTTCTACGGTCTCATCTTTCATTAATACTTTTTTTATTATTTTTTATTTTATTATTTAAACAAGTAAAAATATATATCCATATCAAAAAGGATCTACATTAACTCATGTAATCGAATAATGTCGAATTATGCATTTTATTATAAAATAAATTATTTATTATCAATCAGTTTTGCACAAAGAACAACGAAAGTAAACTATATAAAAAACCATAAACTTTATTCATTAACTAAAGTACAGAGTGAAAAAAATAATAGTTGTTTCTATTATAAGTTTACAAAAAATTGGTTTCTATTTTAATGATCCCCATCTTCATTAATATCAACATCAGTAGATAATATTGGACAGTTCTAGCTCACTTCGGAGGAGGAAAGTGGAGGGGGTAATTTAAGTAGGTCAATTAGATGCAAATTTATTCATAATTAAATGTCAAGGTCAAAAAATGTCATGACCTCATAAATTATGCAAATTTTCAAAATGTCAAGGCCTCATAAATTAGGTCAATTGAATTATGCAAATTTTCAAAATGTCAAGGCCTCATAAATTAGGTCAATTAGATGCAAATTTTCAAAATGTCAAATTTAAGTAGGTCAATTAGATGCAAATTTATTCATAACCAATTAAATTTCAAGGTCGCAAAATACACGGTGCTAATATGCAAATTTTCAAAATGTGAAGGCCTCATAAATTAGGTCAATTAGATGCAAATTTTCAAAATGTCAAGGCCTCATAAATTAGGTCAATTGAATTATGCAAATTTTCAAAATGTCAAGATCTCATAAATCATGTCAATGACCTCATAAGTTATGTCAATTAAATTATGAAAATTTTTGAAATGCATATAATAATGTCAAGGTGTTAGACATGACGGCAAAAAAAGTGCAATATGCAGAATGACAGATGGAAATGTCAAGGCTCAGGTATAATGGAGGTGTCTATGTGGATATATAAAGAAGGTGATATAAAAGCTAAAGACACTTCAAAATGTGTGAAGAATCGAGTAAGAGAAGAAAAATAGAACAACCGTTGAAAATAGATTATAAAGTGTTATTTTCTAAAGCAGAATGTGAAAAATATTTTAAATTGTTAATTAGTTTAGAATATTATCCCAGAAACAAATATAAAGTGAAAATTATTGCTAAAAGCTATGAGCTAAGGAAAGACATAGTGGCATATGGAGACCAGGGTCTAGCATACTGATTTTCAGGCACATCAGTGCCTACAAAACCATGGACAAGCGAGTTGCTGGAAATTAAAGACAAAGTAGAAAAAAGCACGGGGCAAAAATACAATTTTCTACTAGTTAATATATACTTAAATATGCACGATAAAATTGGCCAACATAAAGATGATGATAGAAACTTGATACCAAATAGCTCGATAGCATCAGTATCATTTGGCGGAGAGAGACATATAGTCCAGTCAAGGAATGAGGTGTAGAGAGTGCGTGAGCAGGTAACTAAGCGATTCCTTCAGAAACTTGTTCAGGGGGCTTAGGTTGTTAACATACCAAAAGTCCTGACTCCTAGGTGATGAGCGGGAGGGAGGAGGGGGGGGGTAAAGGTACGAATTTTGGGTTTTTCGCTTATATCTCGAAAACGGTGCATCGGGGAGAAATATTTTCAGATAATAAAATGGAGTTCTTAAAATTATCTAAAACTTTTATATCATATGTTTTTTTCTAATTCCTAACCGTTTTCGAGCTATACCCTCGGAAAAAGTTGAAATTTACAAAAAAAATCAATTTACGTCAAAATATTCATAAACATTGCATCATATTGTCTAAACCTATTCATAAACGAAAAGTATGAATAGGAAAGAAGTTGTAGATTTTTTAATTCCCTTTTAGAATATATATACATATGCTGATTAATGTCCAACCTGCCTAAAGTTACAGCTATTTTAAAACTTGTATAGCATTTTGCAATTTTCAGAAAATTAGTTTGTATATCATATTCTTAACCCACAACCTTTGTTCGTTCATCTAATAACATATATGGCCACTTATAAGCAAGTTATTAAATAAAGTAGAAAAAATAATGATGATGACAAATTTCACACTTTATTCTACAGATAGTTTCGTTACACCAATACAATAATAATTGTAAACCCCATTGTTCTCAATATATTCCTAATGTTTTACTCTCAACTTTAAAAGTAATCAAATTTTCATCCTCTTTGAACTTGAGGGTCCAGGCAATGATTGTTCTTCCATGGCATCTTCTTGCTCAGTAGCGGGTGGCTCTTGCTGAATGGCCTCTACATCGTCTTCATCGTCCTCATCGTCAACAGGCACACTGTTTAGGCACTTCCCTTGACAGTGGAGGCACGCTGCAGAACAGGTGAGCATCGCTTTTCGGCAGCCACATTTTCCAATTACACAATCCTTGGTGCAGCGGCAAAATATAGTTTTCAGAAGAACCTCTGGTGATGGTAGATTTTCCATTGTAATTGCCACCAGGGTGTCTCCTACACGTTTCCACCCCCCAATCTTGAGGGGGCAGCTCATTACCGAGCCACTGCTGCACTTGGTGGTAGGTTCGCCGAGAGTGCTGTTTAGCTGCATTCTCTGTTGGAGGTAGGGAGCTGATTTCAGGCTTCATATTTGCCACTGACTTCGTAAACGATTGGAAGCGGTACTGGTTAAGGGAGGTTTGTTTTTTTGGCGCCTTATACCACTTCAGAAAGCACATCTCCCCAGCCTTTTCAACCTGGTCGTAAGTAAAGGAGGCGTTAGAAAATGTCATTGCTGCTTGCTGGATGATTTCTGACTCCAAGTACAATTTAAAGAAGCCCACCTTGCTTCTCCTGAAAGTAGCAGAAGTTGTGTCGCATCCGGTAAATGAATGAAGGAACAGGATGTGTTCAAATCTACGGTGCTGCATCTCTTGGGTGGACAGTACTATTGTTTTGGTTTTCCCTCGTCCGGGTTTCAGCATAAAGATATCTCGGGTCGCAGGAGTGGAAGCAATCAACAGGACAGCAAGGTCTACATCCTCACCAACGACAGCCACAGAGTTGTGAGTGGATTGTTCAACAGCAGTCTTCACGATTAGGATGTCAGCGTCATCGGTAGCCTGAAGAGTATGTATCCCTTTCTCCTGCAGCTTTATCTCCAGTAAGGAGATGAAGTTAGTTTTGTTGGTAGGATTTGATAAAAAGTCTTCCTGTTTACCAGGTATTTGTGTGTCCCATGTCAAATTGATGTCGGCTGACCTTTTTAGTCTGTAACGACGCATTTGTTCTTGTGATTTAGTGCTATTGGCTGTGTTTGCGTACCCATCAAACACCACAGTGCGAGTAGTCCCAGGATAATGGTGGTCGACGTAGGTGATATAACTATTACAAATAGTCACAACCGATGCATCTTTTGGCCAAATAACTCTGTGGAGTAGAAATCCTCCATCGACTACAATGTTCATTTGGGGCAGAAGAATATCTTTCTTGGTTGGCTCAAACAAGTTGTACAGCACTGATTTGTTTGTCTTTCTCATGCCACTTTCGTTGAACAGTGCTAAGGGAAATGGGGCCAACTCATACTCAAAATATGTCATCAAATCCTCATCTGATCGTTTGCTTATACATATCCGCTGAAAGAGCAATGTTGGGTCAACTACTACCCTTTCATCGATGAGCTGACAGAAGATATTGGCAATGCCCGATCCTTGCGCGATAACTTTTTACGTCTGCAAATGTCAAGTCAACTATTGAATTCATAGCCCTTTTACCAACTCGAACAGCATCATAACATGTTATCGTGGCATTTCCGACAACTCCACTCGAAATTGACATGATTTGAGAGGTTTCTGGGAAGGGAGGATGAGAATCAAACCACTGATTGAGTTTGACAATGTCTTCTGCATCTTTACTCTTGCGAGCCTGTCCAATGTCCTTGTGTTGTTCACTTGAAGTGAATGTGACTCCAGAAAACTCTTCAAGCGAAGTGCATATCTCATGAGTTGCACTCATACCAACTAACCATTTGCTGAGTACGTTGTGTGAAACACCTCTGCCTCCAGTTATGCCTCCTCGGCTTTTGAATGATCGCATCAACGTGGTTTCAATTGTCATATCTGACCAAAAGCGATCAGAGCGTCGCATAGTAAAATACCCGCTGGCTGCAAACTTGTGGTATTCTTCAGGAGTCATTGTTGATGGTAGATTTTCCATATCTTGAATATACAATTGGCAGGACTTTGCGTAGGGAAAGTGTCCAGATGCATGAAAGTACGGTATCATTTTTTTGACACAGTTAAGGTGTGAATCACAATTACCAGATCTTTCTGCATGTATATATTCCTTGACTAGGTTTACCATGTTGAAGTACTGGATCCATAGCTGAGCTGTTGGTCCATTGTTTTTAAGCTGTTCCAATTTATCACCAAATTTCTCAGCCAACTTTTTGATGATTGGGTTTTTATTTAAGGCATCCAGTGCAGGTGGCTCATCAAGGAAACCTGACAAAATGTCTGTTACAGTAGACTTCTCTTCTTCTGTTACTATGATTTGGTCCAGTATTTTGTTGGACAATGCCGTCGTTGCAAGCAAATGTCCTCTTACTGCTCTAGCGAACGCGTGACCCTGGAGCATTTTGTCAACAGATAGAGGAGCGTGGGTAGTGCATAACAGTTCCTTTAGGCCACTTCCGGCCATGAAGTAGCCTATGCTGCCTAAAAAGGACATCAGTAAGTGAAATCCACCAAGGCGCACTATACAGTTCGTTATCTGAGAGTCAAGAGGTGCAGCAGCAATGATTTCCCGCGCCTTCCAGTATAGTGGCTGGTCAAAGGTGATGATTACTCTTAGTTGGTTACTTTCATTGTCTTTCTGGGTAAGCTGGATCAACTCGCAAGCATATTGCAAGGCCGTATAGACCGTGTCATAGTTTGTTGGAGGCGCATTGATTAAGGGGAGGGTTATAACTTTAGTTTTTTCACTGAAATCCCCTGTTGTTATGGTTGCCATGTACCCTTTCCATTCTGGCAGCGGGATGTTTAGTTTTTTTGCAACAAACCAGAGAACATCTAATGGTTGAGGGTGAACCACTTCTTCGGGTACGTTAATGCGTTTGACCACTACACTTTCCAGGCTAGCGCTCTTCTGGAATGTTTTCAGCGGAATTATGCCAAGTTTGCCAACATCATGTGATACGGGCATGTTCTTCAATCTTGGTATGTCTGCACCTTTTTCAAGGGAATTCGAGGGAGTAATGCACCTGATTCCACCCATAGCATGAAGAGTGTTGAGCCCATCTATAGTACATACGTGAAATCAACGTTGTCGAAAACAAATTGATTGAAAGCACCTTTCTTTACAATAAAACCAGGTTTCGCACTGTCTATTGCTGACATTTCTAACTTTTGTCCTTCGTGATACGATACACAGAAGCCCAAATTTGCAAGAAGATCAATTAAATGCCTTGAAGCATACTTTCTGTATATGAGCAATGATAGGCTGCACAATAGAGGTGATACGAAGGTTCTAGGTCTGACAATCCCAATTATGGCATTTCCCAATGCAGCACATTTTCTCTTTGTTTCTTCTATTCTCTTTGTCTTTGCCAATAAAAGACCCTCAAGGAAAAAAGTAAGGGATTGAGGCATTGTACCTGGATTCTTCAAAAATTCGTCGCTGGGAGGGTATGTGTCTGTGCTGTACACTTGACTCTGAATATCTTGCCGTAAAATTTCCACAGCTTTAGCAACAATTCTCAACCTCTCTTCTTCTTCATTTTTAGCCCTGTTTCCATACCACGCTTCATTGAGAATTTTGTTCCCAATGTCTCTAAAACATACCACTGGCACACTAAATCTGTTGACACCTGGAGTGATCAGTATCCGATCTCCATATTTCCTCTCCAATTCAGCCTTGATTGTCCGCCATTGGGGTTTGGTCTCTGATATGATACCCAGTATTTCATCTTTGGAGAACTGACAATCACTGCTTCCCTCCAAGTAGCTGAAAATCTCCTCCATAGCCTTTGTAACATGGTTGTCTCTGGGGATCTCTGTTTTTGGAGTTTGTAAACTCGTGGGCTTCAAAAAATTAATGTAGCAGTCTTTGTGGTATACTGCTTCCTCAGCAACAAGATCGTTAATCGAGGAAAGGCGGTGAAGAACTTCATCGCCCAAGGTATCCTTCCTCATAGAACACACCTCCCTGATTCGACTTTGAACAGTTAAAGTCTCAACTGAATGCACAATTTTCCTTTTCGCCAAAGGCTTTTTTGTTTCTTCTTTTGCGCAAAGCCCACAGAACAAACAATTACTCTTAAAATTGAATTTAGGAACTGAAGACCGGAACTTAGACGCCCCTGTCTCTTCCTTGGATGTGGATGCCTCCCTAACATATTTTTTTATCGTGTCAGTCCGGGTGTAATTTTTACGACAGCTTGTGTGAATTAAAAGGGATGACAAATCACGGAAACTTTCATGCTTGTTGTCTTTTCGTTCCTTACTTGCTTTAACAAGGCCCAGTATACCCTTTTCTTTGACTTCAGAGACATCTTCACTTCCTCTTAAAGCGTCCTTAAGGCACACAGGACACTTAGTAGTACTCATTGCAGTTTCAGGCACACAGGACACTTAGTAGTACTCATATATCATGGTTTGTTGTAGGTTTTAAAAACCTGTTTCCCCTAAATGTATGTTTAATATTAAATTTCTTGATCCTAGGCACATTTGACACACACTAAACTAAACTAACTTAGGATATAATCATAACTAAGGATAAAACATAGCACAAAACTGAAAACATAGGTATTGTTTACACTTCAAAATGTTTGTAAACAAAACTAACCTTTATATTATAAAGTAAGGGTAACAAGAACCAGCTGACAGTCCATTAACAGAAGACAAGGAAATCAGTGTTACCAACCTAAAAGTTATAAGCATTAAAACTATTATTACTGTATGAGATGAGTAGATAATATTGGACAGTTCTAGCTCACTTCGGAGGAGGAAAGTGGAGGGGGTAATTTAAGTAGGTCAATTAGATGCAAATTTATTCATAATTAAATGTCAAGGTCACAAAATGTCATGACCTCATAAATTATGCAAATTTTCAAAATGTCAAGGCCTCATAAATTAGGTCAATTGAATTATGCAAATTTTCAAAATGTCAAGGCCTCATAAATTATGCAAATTTTCAAAATGTCAAGTTTAAGTAGGTCAATGAGATGCAAATTTATTCATAACCAATTAAATTTCAAGGTCGCAAAAATACACGGTGCTAATATGCAAATTTTCAAAATGTCAAGATCTCATAAATTATGTCAATGACCTCATAAGCAATTAAATTATGCAAATTTTTGAAATGCATATACTAATGTCAAGGTGTTAGACATGACGGCAAAAAAAAATGCAATATGCAGAATGACAGATGGAAATGTCAAGGCTCAGGTATAATGGAGGTGTATATGTGGATATATAAAGAAGGTGATATAAAAGCTAAAGACACTTCAAAATGTGTGAAGAATCGAGTAAGAGAAGAAAAATAGAACAACCGTTGAAAATAGATTATAAAGTGTTATTTTCTAAAGTAGAATGTGAAAAATATTTTAAATTATTAAATAGTTTAGAATATTATCCCAGAAACAAATATAAAGTAAAAATTATTGGTAAAAGCTATGAGCTAAGGAGAGACATAGTGGCATATGGAGACCAGGGTCTGGCATACCGATTTTCAGGCACATCAGTGCCTACAAAACCATGGACAAGCGAGTTGCTGGAAATTAAAGACAAAGTAGAAAATAGCACGGAGCAAAAATACAATTTTCTACTAGTTAATAGATACTTAAATATGCACGATAAAATTGGCCCACATAAAGATGATGATAGAGACTTGGTACCAAATAGCTCGATAGCATCAGTATCATTTGGTGGAGAGAGACATATGTTATTCCAAAACGGTAGTACGGTAAGAAAAATTTTACTCGAAGAAGGAAGTTTGGTTGTAATACCCTTAAAAACCAATAAAGACTGGACTCATTCAATTCCAACAGCAAATAGTAAGACTAGAATTTCACTTACTTTTCGTAACATGTATAAATTGGACATATGACGTTTGTAAAATTAAAAAAAAAAGGTTTAATAAAACAATAATAATTATTTAATAATTTATTTGAAACTCTTAATATAAAAAAACTCTTATTTTTAACCTAATTACTATTTACTTAAAATATAATGTTTTGTATCAGTTGAACCAATATTACTGCTGGTTCAAAACCAGCAGGATAATAAACGGCACACACCCTGTTGCCGTCTATTACATGGTTGTGGAAGAGGTCTATGCACCCTTCCACGTTGGGGGGGTGCCACCCTGACACGATCATCTCAACCTAGAGAAAAAAGAAAATCAACTACAAGCTACAAATGCTATTATAGTATCTAGGTCCTATTCACACAAATTTTGATTTTTAGTCAGTAAATAATAATTTACTTATTTTTGATTATTTTGATTTAAATTTTGAAGCTTTAACAAATACAGTTCAATAAAAAAATAATCTAATCAGTTCAGCAACAATAAAAAAAAGTAAAAATCAGAAATAAACTTACATTGTGTGGCTCTGAGAGCCAAAACATGGTCTCTTCAACCAATAATTCTATAAAATAAAAAAATAGTTTTTAATATTTAGGTAAAAACAAATCTATAATATTAAAAAAGAACTTACGGATTTTTAAATGCAAAATACGATTTTCAGCCATTATGTATGATATCAGTGTGATGATTATGATGCTTTTGTGAAAAAAATAATCCAATATTTATACAAATTCATATACCGTAGAAAGTGCTCAAAGTAGTAGTATGGTGGGTAGGGGTGGTACACCCCAAGCGACTAGGCCACCGAGGGCCCTTTTCGCCTTACCCGAACCATGGTGAAACTCCTACTCGAACCTCCCCGACCTTTTAATAAAGGCCAGAAGGTTGTTGTATGAGAGGAGTTTCATTTCTTCCTCTTGTAGCTCCTCAGACCCAAAGATGTTGAGCCTGAGGTTACTGTATACCTCGCATACGCCCACATAATGGTGGGAGTCCTCGTCATCCATTCCGCATTTAGGGCAGACCGGGTCCCGAGTGACCCCCATCACTTGCAGGTGTCTGTTCAGACTGCTGTGACCGGTGAGAACCCCGACTAGTAGTCTGAGTTCCCTCCGGTTCATTCTGGACATGCTGGTCCATCTGTTTCCGATCGGACCAGCCAGAAACAGCCTGGCCTGTCTGCAGCCTGGTGCTGTTTCCCAGTGGTTCTCTAAACCCTTGCGAGTCCATTCTTTTATAGATTCTTTGAGAAGTTTTTTGGTCAGACCCAGGACGGGCTCCGGCCCACAAAAGGTTTCCCTGGTCCCGAGCTTCGCGTATTGATCTGCTAGCTCATTACCTGGTACACCTGAGTGTGCGGGAACCCACACGATATGCACCGATTTTCTGTCCGCCAGTCTGTTCAGCGCCTCGACACACTCCTGGACCAGTGGGGAGTTGGTTCCGTGTGTGCCCAGCGCTTTTGCGGCGGCCTGACTATCCGTGCATATGTATATCGTCAGTTCCCCGGCTTCTGTTATCTGCTCCAGTCTAGCTGCTTGCAGGATGGCATAAATCTCCGCCTGGAAGACGGTTGCGGTGGACCCAAGAGGGTAGGATCTTCCCAGTTTCCGTCCAGCCAGGTAGAGCCCCGCTCCTACGTGGCCATTTTTGTTCCTGGAGCCGTCTGTGAAACAGACTAGTCCTCCTGGTTCGAAGGCTACCTCCCTTTTTTCCCACTTTTCCTTTTCAGGAATTTGCAGGGTAAATTTCTTGTTTTCTCTGTTGTTTCTTGTTTTTGAGGTAGACATAAGGTTTGAGATTGGTATCTCCACCTCGGCAACCTTGGCTATCTCTGTGTGTCCTTTATAACCTCCGCCTTTCCATAGTCCCGAATCACGCATTCTTAGGTGGGCCGCCATGGCCTCCCCTTTTATCCAAATGGGAAGCGGTGGCAGCTCCAGAATGACATTCAGGGCTGCTGACGGTGTGGTTCTCATTGCACTTGTTATTAGCAAACTGGCGAGCCGTTGGAGTTTAGCCAGCCTGTTTGCAACGGTATTGCTTGTGGTTGTTTTCCACCAGACCACCGAACCATAACTGATTCTCGGTCTGATGATGGCCGTGTATAACCAGTGCATTATCTTCGGTTTTAGCCCCCACACCTTGCCTATTGTCCCTCTTAGCTGCCATAGAGATGACACAGTTTTTGTGACTATTCTGTCAATCTGTGGCTTCCAGGTCAGCTTTTCGTCTAGTACCATTCCAAGGTATTTGGCCTCCCCACTAAGAGTTAGGAGTTTGCCAAACAGCCTGGGTGGTTTGAATCCTCTTTTATCCCTTTTCCTTGTGAAGAGGACCATGTCGGTCTTTTCGGGGTTGATGGTCAGCCCCGCCTCTTCACACCATTTTTCAATTATCTTACATGCACTCTGCATGCGATCGCAGACCACGCTTAGGAATTGGCCGGTTACTAGAACCAGCCCATCGTCAGCGTATGCCTGTGCATACAGTCCGTCATCTGTCAGGCGCTTTAGGAGGCCGTCCATGATCAGGCACCACAGGTGAGGTGATAGGCAGCTGCCTTGGGGGCATCCACCACTCACCGCAATGCCCACTCGAACTTCTCCCGCACCCGACGACACCTGCCTGCTTTCGATCGCTGAAGCAATCCAGTTAATCAGGACCGGGGGGGTACCCCTGGATTGCAGCTCTGTGCATATGGTTCTTGTTCTTGCCTTGTCAAAAGCGCCTTCCACATCAAAGAAAATGGCCAAGGCCCAGTTCCCGTGATGCAGCGCTTTTTCAATTTCTCTAGTCACTGCGTGTAGAGCAGTTTCCGTGGATCTTTGCTTCAGGTAAGCATGTTGACCCCTGTGAAACGGGAACTCACGCAGTGTGTTTTCTATCAGGTATCTGTCGACTATCCTTTCTAGCATTTTCAGCATGAAGGATGTCAGACTGATAGGCCTGAATGACTTAGCTAAAGTGTAGTCCTCTTTTCCTTGTTTGGGAATGAAGACCACATTTGCTTTCCTCCATGCCTGGGGCACATATCCCGTTGCTAGGCTAGCCCGGAATATGTTTCTCACGCTGGGGAGAATCGTTTCCAGGCCCGCCTGCAGCAATGCTGGGAAAATGCCATCAGGTCCTGCTGTCTTGTATGGACGGAACTCTTTGCTTACCCTTCGTATGACCTCGTCGTTTACCAGATTTTCGGCTAGCTGCCAGTCCGAGGTTGGCTCCGCCCGCCTCTCTGGGTCGACTTGGTCTGTTCCCGGGAAGTGGATTCTGAGGAGGTGCTCAATTGTCTCCTCCTCCGTTTCTGTCCAGGTTCCGTTCTCTTTCTTGATCGAGCCTATTTCGTTGCGTTTTGAGGCACTAAGCAATTTTGCGAGCCTGGCAGCCTCCGGGAGGGAGGTTAACTCCTCGCAGAATTCTCGCCAGCTCGCTCTCTTGCTGTGCCTTATCTCTCTCTTAAATTCTCTTCTGGCTTCTCGAAAACGGTCCCATTGAGTGTCCTCTCCTGAGGTCACGGCCTGTCGAAGTGACCTCCTCGCTGACCTCCTGAGGTGATGGAGTTCTTTGCTCCACCACCTGATTTTCTTTTCTGGAGGCCTTCTCAAGGGACACGCCTTTTCGTACGCCTCGGTTATCTTTTTGCTTAATTTCTCTACCTCTTGGTCTATGTTTTCCTGTGTGATTTGAGGTGGGGGACCCTTGAACCTTATTTGGAGATCTTTTGTAAAGATCTCCCAATTAGTTGTCCTTGGGTTTCGTTTGGGCTTGTCTGCCGCCATCCCCGCTTTGATCTTGAATCGGATCATGCGGTGGTCGGACAGCAGGACATCGCCCGTCACTTGCCATTCTCGTACGTCACAGGTTATGCTTTTGGAGGCTAGGGTTATGTCAATCACCTCCTTGCGGTTGCGATTGACAAAGGTTGGTTCCCTGCCTCTGTTACTTATTTCAAGGTCTGTAGTTGCTAGATATTCCAGTAGGGCCTCTCCGCGTGTGTTGACGTCGGTGCTGCCCCATAGGGTGTGATGCGCGTTGGCGTCACACCCTATTACTACTGGGATCCCTCTGCTTTCCCCAAACGTGGTTATATCTGCCATCTCTTGCGATGGCAGACGTTCACCGTCGTATGGGAGATATAAGCTACTTAGAATTATCTTATGTGAGATGTCACTTACTTTGTATTCCAGAAGCATTGCTGTGGCGTCCCTGGTCCCCAGCTGCGGTAAGGGTACCGAGCTTAGCCTCTTGGACACCAGTATGCAGCTTCTGGGTGTCTCTCCTGCCTTGGCTCCCACCAGAAGTTTGAAGCCCAGGCCTGATAGTCCTTTTATCTGGCTCCTAAAGACATATGGTTCCTGAATTAGTATCACATCTGCAGGTTTTTTTACCAGGCTGCTTAGCATTTCTGCTGTGGCATCCCGGCTGTGCTGCAGATTGATCTGGCTTACCTTTATTTCCTCCGTGGGTGTTTACTTTTTCCTCGGTGGCTCATCTTGGGCCTGCTTGGAGGTGCTTGGTGCATTTCCAGCGGCGGCGGGACCCCAGAGTGTCACCCGACGCACTGTCAGGGTGGTCAACTCGTAGTTGAGTTCCCAGCCGCCATTTTCTATGCTCCTGGCGTCCTCCTGGCTGACCCGAAAGATGAGCTGCCATCCTCCCAGGCCTTCTCTGGTGTCGAGATGCTGCCAGTTGCTGACATCCAGCCTCCTGTTTTGGAGGCTCAGCATCTCTACCACTTCAGAGACATCGACCGGTTTCGGACTGCTTATCCAGAAGCCAATCACCACTGGCCAGGGAGCTTCCGTTGCCCTTACTTGGGTGAACGAGTTTTCTCCCACTGCCTGTGGCGTCCAGCCTCTCATCAGCCAGTTCGCCGATGTCTCGTCTTTTGCCGTAATCAGGAACCAGCCGGGTTCGACTATTCCTGATTTCTGGAAGCTGAGCTCAAGCTCCCGATTTGTTGTCAGGGCTTTTTTCAGCTCAGCTACCAGTTGTCGGCGCAGCTCTGTTGCTTCTTCTTCTCCAACTTTGCCATCTGGTCGGTTGGACCTGATGACTACTTGGAGAGACCTGCTTTGAGCTCTCAGCTGTTGAGGCTGTTTTGGAGGTTCCGCTTTCGGGCAGGCGGGCCTAGGGTCCGCCCCCCCTTTCGGGTTGGGCTGCCCCCCGGCACGCCTACTCCTATTCGCAGGTCCCTCCTCCCCCTTGTCGAGGGCAATTCTCTTTTTCTCCCTCTCGGGGGGGGTCCTTCCGTCCGAGCGCGATCTTTTTGAGGGTCCCGGCGAGGGTAGCACTCCACGTGTGGTCGTGCTTTTCCCCGCCTCCTCCCTCAAGCTGGCCGGCTCCGTGGGCAGCCTGAAGGTCCGCTTACTTGCGGCCCTCCTGGCGTCCCGTGCGGTAGGTCCCCTCTCGGAGGTCCTTGGAGTACCAGTGGTGGAATCGCCTGGTTGGGTGCTCTCACCAAGGGACGTGGGTTTCCTGTCGGACTCCCCTGTCTTCCCTAGTTCGAGCGCCCCTACCTGACTCGGCAGAGCTGATGTGGCCGCTGCGATTTCTCGCTGCTGCCTCCGCTCCTGCCGTTCCGCCTTCCTGGCTTCTCGTCTCTTTTCTTTCTTCTTCTGTTTCCTTCTCTCCAGGGCCCTCTCTTTTCCCCCGCCGACCGACGGCCCGGACTCCGTTTCTGCTGGAGTGCATTTCTGCTCTCCTGCTTCCACCGGAGTCGCGCCGCGCGGGTCGCCGTCGGATTCGGAGGCCCCCAGAAGGAGCTCTTCAAGAGCTTTTGGAATTTCTTCCGGCTCTGAGCTAGGGAACTCTACTTCCATTATTTGCACGTTTTCCATGTTTCCGTTTCCTTTTTCTTCCATGATTTTTGTTTTTTTTTTTTTTTTGTGTAGATTTGTATGTCCAAGTAGACTTCTCTCCTCCCTCTCTTCCCACTTCCTTAAAAACTATTCCCAAGGTTTCTGGTCGGTGGCGGCCGCAGGCGAAGCCCCTTGAAAAGCGCAGCTTGGCCTATTTCCCAGGCGCCACCTGGCATTGCTATGCTTTCAAGATTTTTCGAAGGATGATAGGGCAGCCCCCTACGCTGGCTAGGCAAGGGTGGGCCCCTGTACTGTCCAACGGCATCAGGTGTGCGGTCCTGACTTTATTTCGACGCTACCATTCCACCGAACCTCCACCTCAGAGTTCTCCCAGTCTGTGATGAAGAGGCTTCCGAGATCTGTCTACTTTTCCATTGTGTCAGTGTACTGTGTGTGTTTGGTGTGAGTGTGCGGAGCTAGAGGTCTCGTGGGTCGCTGCTCCCACCGTGTGTCACACCTCACACGTCTCTCGAGTCCTGTGCATGGTCCGCCGCGCAGTCGGGGGCCCCGTCCATTTTTGTGAGTCACGAGTTCTCCCAGAAACAGCCCGGCACCTCCGACCGCGCATCCTTCCTGTAAGGGAAGGCCCCAATCCGCCACCCAGGGGACGCGCCACTGAGCAACACAGGCATAGCTCGCGGCCTCAAAGTGCTCAAAAATACATTGTAATATGCTAATGTTTGGTTATAAAATTAAATGAAGATGTGAAATTGAAACTGGTGCAATTAAAAGTGAAATGTCGCATCATATTTAAAGACGCTCTGTTACAGAGGTGCTGTAGTGTAAAGGTTTTTGTGTAAAAAACATGTAAGTACAGATTATTTTATTATATTTAAATGACTTTTAAATAATATGTGACTAGAATTAAAATATTACATAAATTTTGTATATAACTAGAAAATTCAAATTCGGTAATAACACTTTTATCGAAATATTATTTTCTCAGATGATACTGTTTTAACATGTCTACACGAATACATTTTTCATGTAAAATGGAAATTAAAAAAAAAAAAAGAAAAAACTTGATCATACTATACATTTATAATATTATAAACGTGGTGGGACTAGTGTATATAATACAAGAGTCGCAAAAAGAGTAAACAGACATGTGGCAGTTTTATTCTATGAGTAGCTGGCCAGACGCGATAGATTTGACTTCAGCCATCAGTAGGCTCCATAGTGAATTTAGAGACCTAGAATTTGACGCTAGTCATGCGCTAATTTATGATTACAAAGTATTTTTCGATGAAAAAGAAGTAAAACGAGTGACACAATTATCAGAAGAATACAGTGAGGCGTGTGACATATGTGAGGAATACTTACAAGAAGCGATAAACTTGGAGTGTCTTTGCTACGAAATCACCAAAGTGAACTTGAAAAGATTTCTATATCAGCTTCGAGAATTCATGCCGGAAGACCTTAGAGAAAAATTTTCTCCAGAAAAAGAAGAAGAAGAAGAAGATGGAAGATGACAAAATATGTCTGAGGTTAAATGCATTTCCTGATTCAGATTTGTGGAAGAGATGCGCGATCTGTCTGAAAAATTATGCAAACGTGACATTTCTACGCTGCAAACATTACATGTTCTGCATAGAGTGCTATGAAAAAAGACGTCTCGCCTTCCCATCATGCCCGTATTGTGGAAATGCTATAAAAAATGCATCATGCGGGAATCAAAGCTTCTCAAATGAAAAATATTTGAAGTATAATAATATGTTTTATTTAATAAAATGTTTAAAACTATAATATATTTGATTTTGGTATCCAAGAGTCCTTAGAGGGTGGTAAGCCTAACCAGCGAACAAGGACTTTATTGTTCTTCCTTTTTAGTATTTTGGAGACTAGGTAAATGTCTGGATTCTTGGTCTTGATTAGCTCCTCTCTATAAAACCCTCCAATAATGTCAGCACCGTCCTCATCTTTTAATAGGTACGTTCTAGGATTACTATTCTTAATAGAACGTATTTCGAAAACCTCACAGGTCCAATTGGGGAAATACCCCTTGTCAAACACCTGTCTATATTTGCTGATTCGCACTTTGTCTCCAATTTTTAGGGTCTGTTTTCTGGGATCTACCGTTTTCATGTGGGTGTAGGCGCGATGTAGTATTTCCTTTTCGTTTGATTTATCCACCATTATGGGCTTGTATCCTGTCGTACTGTGCGTTGTCGAGTTGTATTGCATCACATATTTATCAAGTATGTTAATCCAGTTGTAATTCCCTTGCAAACTGAACGATTTGTAGAGCATATTCTTAAGCGTTCTGATAAATCTCTCAACTATGCTTGCTTTCATAACAGAAAACGTAGAGTAATGATTGATTTTAAATTTTGTCATCAGAGAACTGGAATTTTTATTATAAAATTCCTTGTCAGCATCAGTTTGTAAATTTTTTGGGGGGGTGGATTTTAGTAATATTTTCCCCATTGCAGCTGCCACTTCCGCCCCCGACTTTGATTTTAGCGGTTCAGCGTACACGTACTTGGAAAAATAATTTATCACAAACCGGTAGCCCTTATTTACTCCAGCATAAGGTTGCATGTCTACAAGATCTGATTGGAAAAGGTCATTAAGGGACCGTATTATAACATGGCGGCGGGGGAAGTTGCGTCTTGCATGAGAGTGTATTTCTCTTATAATTGTTTCCATGTTGGGCTACGAATAACTAACGTGCAATCAAAATTATCTACCGGATAAAACGATAGTACGTCGCCTCGTGCTAAGTTTATATTTTTTAATGTAGACACCCCCGAACCGTTGAGATAAATGCTTCCTGGTGAAAGCAGCTCGTCTATAACAACACCGCTTTCTTGTAAAAATGTAAATGTACGGCATTTTTTAAAAATAAAAGTATAGGTACTTATAATCGGTCTTCTTGCCATTATTTGAAACTGTGAATCTCAGAGTTGTTTTCTTGTTGTCCGAATTACTAAATAACTGTATATTATCGCCGTTTTTAATGTCATCCAACTTGATAATATGTTTGCCGTTCAAAACTATCCTGCAATTACTATTGAGGGGCTCTAGAACAGGTATCCAAACTGTACCGGTTACACCATTATGTCGAACGATATTAGTATAGTTATTAGTAGCCCCCCATAATACTATCATATTATCCACGTATAATTGCTCTTGCCGCTGTGCCGCTGTCCAACAATTTCATTTTCGTGATGATATCTACCAAATTTATCTAAATTTCCGGTATAATAGCGACCAAATTTATCTAAAGACATTCCTCAATCACTTTGGTTTTCTTAAGTTCGTCAATTATATAAATTATCTCGTTGTCGTTTCCGGTATTACCGGCCAACTGCGCACCCAAAAGTACTCTCAGTCTATCTACAAGCACGTTAGGGCTTTTATAGGGTACAAATTGAATTTTATCTTCCAACGTCAACAAGCCTCTGCCACCGGCTAAAAATGAGATCGTCTTAGATCTAGACCTAAACTCGGACAGCTTTTGCGGTCTATGGGGGGGTGACGTTCGTAAATTTAGTAGCTAATAGAGGTTTTATGTATTCTATATATTTACGACCCGCGTTGCCTTTAATCTGTTTGGTAGCATCATATGAAAACCGGTGGACGTTAGTTCTATTCAAGATGTCCACATAATCTTTAGCTGCTCTGGGGCCATTCTGTACAGTTGCAAGACTAGGTACATTTTTAAAAATGAGCTCGTACAATGCCACGCTGCCTATACAGGGTGTCCCAATATTCCATGGACATGGAGCAACCATAGATTACTGAGGTAAAAACAAGTCGCTCGGACCAAACTTATCTCTATACCAAAGTGCTTCGTTTGTCCGTTAGAGGGCTTCAAAGTCTTTTGAAAATTTTAGTTTTTTTGAAATAGCTCAAAGTCGGCTGATTCCAATTCGATGAAATTTGGTAGGTAAATTTCTTATTAAAAGTACTAACTTCTGATGTACAAGATAATTTGACGGAAACTCGGGAAGTTCAATGTACATGGAATATTTGGACACCCTGTATATGGGTGTTTTATGCCATCAGGTGTAATTATGTAAATCTGTTTGCCGTCAGGACTGAAATTGAGATCGGAATTTCCAAGTAAAAATCTTCCCGTATCATATTCGTCACCATCATCATTTGTTTTGATTTCCCTTCGCGGTCCATAGGTATAATCATAGTTTTTTTTTTAATATCCAACAGCAAACCTGACACGTAAGCCTTTGCGTTTCCGCCAAAACTGTCTATGTAGTCTTGATAAGCAGGGCTGTTCTCAATATTGGTAATTACATTTTCTGGAATTATATCAGCGTCAGCAAAATCATCGTCGTCAGCGTTGGTTGCGATCAACCACTTCACTGTTTAAAAAATTCAATTTTCGTCGAGGAGCGGCACCAGACGACACTGGTGTTTCTTCAGATGGGGCCTTGACCGGTTTAATCCGCGATGATGGAGCTTCAAGCTTTATTTCCGGCTTTTCTTTTACCAGTGTGTTCAAGAGATTCTTTAACGGTGCAGATATCGGCTTAAATTTTTTTTCCAGGTAATTTTCCTGTTGAACAATTCCAGATTGCAATTCTTGAAATTTTTGTTTTATAGTTTTCCGCGACTTGATCAGGTCTTTTAACACATTCCTGTCCATTGTAACGTAACTGTCGTTTATATAGATCGATCAGTATTTTATAAACTTATCAAAGCCTTCCCTATATCTACCGTGGGAGGTTTCAAAATCAAGAAATAAACTAATAAAACCATACGGTATTCTACAGCAGTAAGCACACAAGTCTTTGAATTTGGAATACGGCATATCGGTGTTTACATGATCAGTATATACATATATGTTTTAAATTAGTCTCATCTTGTCTGAATATTATTAGAAAATTTGCACTATCTCTCAACAGATGCTTAGGTATCGCTGAATATGTTTGTTATAAGATGTCTGCCGAAAACGAAGTAGTCTCTAATCAAATTTTGACTTTGACAGATGACATCGTCGAAAATGATTATAGAATTTAGTGCGGCCTGCATTGAAGGAATTACATCATCTCCGTTGTTATATTCATAAAAGCCTATTTCAGATAGAGGGGAGATGACAGTCTTTAAATATTGGTATTTAGGTTGTAGTATAGTTTTTGAATATAAATAGATGTTTGAATAGCGCAGTCCGTTAGTGTCTAGTAACAATGATAAAATTGCATTTGTTTTACCGCACCCCGAACTTCCTACCACTAGTCCTCGTTTAACACCACCGAATCATTTTCCATGTTTATCGTGTTTTTCAATTGTTTGAACGTCGTAGTTATGCACAGGTAGCACCTCATTTTGTGCTTCGATAATCATTGCTAACTGCAAACTGACATAAAACCACATGTTCTATAAATTTATAGAGTAGTGTATAAAATGAAGCGGAACAAGAAGTCACACAACAGTCGAATTCTAGCTCTGAGAGGAGACGGTTTGATAACGGTAAACAAGTTAATTAATAAGCTCCCATTCGAACTTCGCATACCTTCATACAATTTTTGTGGCCCTGGCACGAAAATTGAAAAGAGATTAGCTCGAGGTGATACTGGTATTAACCGGTTAGACGAGGCTTGTAAGGAGCACGACATCAGTTATTCCAAACACGAAGATTTAGAAAATCGACATAAAGCTGATAAGATATTACAAAACAAGGCGTGGAACAATTTTAAATCGACAAGTTCGAGTGTCGGTGAAAAAGCGGCTGCTCTACTAGTCGCGGGAGCTATGAAGGCAAAACGCACACTGGGATTAGGCATCAAGAAGCGAAAGAAACGAGCTAAGAAAAGGGTCATCGAACCACCAGAAATTGGCGGCTTTATTTTCACAATTCCTGCTATTTTAGCGGCTCTATGAGCTGTCGATAGTTTAGCCGCAGGTACAGCCGGAGTAGTTAAAGCCATTAACGACAAAAGAGCCAATGATCAAACCTTAGAAGAGACCGCTCGCCACAATAAAACCATGGAACTGCTAGCCTCAAGCAAAGAACTGTATTTACAGTATAAACGTAAAGTTGGAGAGTGGTTGTATTTAAGACCGTATAAAAAAGGTCTAGGTCTCTATCTAAATCCAAAAAACTACCGGTGAAACTGCCCCGTCGTGCTTTAACAAATGTAGACTTATTAAAATGGGTTAAAGTATTAAAAATACCGCATTTTCGCGGGGTATTTATGCGAGATACTCTGCCAATGCGGATTCACCAAAAAGAATCCGGTATAGTAAATCTGGATTCGACATCGGGACGAGGCACTCACTGGACTCCATACACTAAAGATAATAACGTTGTTATTCATTGTGACAGCGCGAGAAATCTAAAACCAACGAAAGAGCTAGTAAACTATTTCAAGAGTGTCCGGAAACAAATGTGATCAAATATAACAGCGAACGCTACCAGAAATTAAATTCATTCAACTGTGGACACCTGTGTCCAAAGTTCCTCTACAATAATGCCTGATGCGGTGTCGTTATTATTCGTTTTGGCCGGTAATGAAAGTGTTTTAACGATAAATTTCAATAATCCGATTATTTTGGATGATATCATGGGTGTGGGCTTAATAGCTTTCCAAACCTACCACAGCATACCAAACATCGAGAAAAGTAAAAACAACACATTACGAGTTGGAAATAAGTTAATAAAAATTCCCACCGGTTCTTATGAAATAGACAGTCTTACATTCAATCACAGCTTGATACTGTAACGAATTCCGAGGCATTCGTAGTTAATTATTATTTATTTTAATTAATCGAGGGGTTTTATCAGAAGGATACAGTTTTTACAGCGGTGATTAGCAGGTTATCTCGCCAGCACCGGCTATATAAGCAGACCCAGCGGACAAGCAGGTCAGATGATTCCGAGGAACTGACTCGAGAACCACTCTCCCTCCTGGTGCACTGAGCTAGGAGGTCTCCAACTCCCCAACAGGAGGCATGCATTGAGTGCACTCCGTCACATCCATCCAGCCGGTAGCGGTAGGTCAATGAATTGAGTTGAACCTGACTGTAATACGGCAACGGGAGATCGATGAGAGTGAATTGAGCTCCAGTCGACTGCCAGTCACATCAGGGTGACAACCGGGACTGTAGTGAGGTCCCGGGCGGGCCCTTTCAGACGGCGCATGGCCTGCATTGAGGGCCAGACACCATAAGCGTCGGGATTGCGATGTACTGAGTTGTCGATCCCACATCATTACTAATACCCACCTCGGCATTCCGGGAGTGGGTTTCTGTTTTCAGATTGGTGCGTCATTGAATGATAGTTTCCAAAACTCGTCACGACGCGTATTCCAGAGGCCACGACCGTTGCAGATACGATACGCGGCGGGCGGTGGCAGTAGAGTGACTGCCGTTGCGATTGCGAAGCCGGAGGTAAACCGTCCGGGCGACCAATTAACGGAGGGGCGTGCTCTGACGCCAATATCTCCAACCAATCAAGCGGGCCGCCGAGGGAAGAAGCCGGCCCATATTGTTCAGGACGCAACAATAATAATTAATACATACAGTTATGTTTAAATATGTTTAATTGTAAGTAAATGCTTTTATAATTTTAACTGACTTGTCACGGGTAAAAGGGGGCAAATATCCATCCCTGAGTGATCATCTCTACCCAACCGAAAATCCCGTTACAATACAGAGTTCATTGAATTAATTCCGAATCATAATACTCTAAAGTGTCGAATAAAATGCACCGCTGATCTGGATTTTTCTGCCACGGATTCGATTGCACCGATACTGGGTTTCAGTCGAAATAAATATCCCAAGAATGCAATGCACACATCTGATAAACCCATAAATATTCTGAATGTTTTATATTTACCAGTAACCTCAAATACACTTCGCAGCATAACTGTCAAGATAGTTGATCAGGAAGGGTCTCTTGTAAACTTCCAAAAAGAAAACATTACCGTTGTGTTACATCTTAAGCCGCTGTGAAATGGGTATAATCTACTACAATCATAAAAAGAGGTCTGATAGCCGTAGAACGCCTAGTAAACCGCACAAAAAGAGGCTGCTGTCTGAGGATAATGTTCGATTTCTTAGATCTCTAGGATTTAAAGTGCTAAAAGCTTTAAATTAAAAAACTATTTTGATTGTCTTATATACTTAACCTTTATATAACAATTTTATAATTATTTTATAAGTAAGGCGAATACCTCTGCTTATATAATAAATATGTGTTATCTAAAACCATTTTGAAACAGTTTTATGAATGCTATGGTAATGTTTCTTTACTGACTCCAAAAATGCTTGTAAAATATTCGTAAAATGTTTATAAAATTGTTTTGTAAGAGTCTTAAAAATATCTTAGTAGTGACAAATATGTGTTGATCGAGATACTTTCTGTTGCATCCGTCTACAATTTAGTTTTTTAATCATCTTAAACAAAATAAAACGGTGTAGGTCCAGGCAGGAATATCTTGTACATGTTATATAAGAACTAATAAGAAGTAAAGTTAATCCTAATACAAAACTGATTTTCAGCAAGCATCTTTACTTATTGGTTGATGGCGTCGCCATGATGCGAAGGGTTGTTTATTTCCTAACAGAATAACATCCTGTGTGAGGGCCTCCTGAAAGCCAAATTTTCCTGCCAAGTCAATTTTACTGATAATATATATGGATATTTATTGGAAAAATTTTGAAGCGCCTTCATTTCCTTGAATTTTAACCTTCAAGAAAAATATTTTCATTTTAGTAAATTATAATCTAATCCACGAGAAGGGTACAATTTGGTGTTATTTTGGGTTCTCTTGTAAATATATACTGATTTCATTAAAAAAAAATGGTCGATTGACAGGAAATACAAAGATATTTATTGATTTATTATAATTCACCAACATGGACGACCTACAGTGGTGTTAATCTTTCCAGCAAAAATGGCGTAAGCTTATAAACAATTTTTATCGCACAATGGATTCTTATAAAATCGAATTGATCATAATAAAACAAATATGTTGCGTAATTAGTTATATAACGGTGGCTTCTGAGACTGAACTGATTTATTAGTAATGACAGTGACAAGTGACAGGACATAGTAGCAACAACAACAAAACTGGTCTAACTGTTTCCATTGTGATTGCTTACTATGTTGCCATATGTTTAAAGGAAAAATAGTATCACGAATTCACGATACACCGGTATATGCTTACTATACTATTGGCGCCGAATTCTGTCCGCTTCGCGCATGTGACGTCACATTCGAGAAGTCCATCTGACATCTTACTCGATAATTCTTTATTATCGACACACGTCTTTTACATTATAATATCTATAGAACGCATTTTTCATAAAACTATTTCCTCTTACAATCAGCTTTAATAAAAAAATCGGGTCTCATAATTTTAAATTTGATACATTCAGTAAATGAACAGCCTCTTCGGGTGTGACGCCATAAGTGCGCAATACCATACCGTGTTAGGTGTATCGTGCATAGTTATTAAAGAATGAGTGGATAATAAGGTCTTCAAAACACTCGCGATTTTTAGCTGGATTGCTTGAAATAAAGCGATTGTTTTTAAGACCCATTATCCACGAATACTTATACGCTAAATTAATAGATTGTCGAATATTTCAATTAATATTTTCTCATATTTGTCATTAATAATTTATTTGACGTAATTAACAGTGTGTCCTCCAATGAGAACAATCAAAAAGTTGACATTTTTTCTGAGGTAACGTTTAATTAATAACGTCTTTATTCTCATTTAATATTTAATAAAAATATTTATTCAAGAATAATTCTCCAACACACTCAAGATAATTTTGCCATTCAACAAACAATAGGGAAAGAACTTTACAATAAAGCCATTTCTGCCTATACATCGGTAAGAAAATTATGTACAGTAACTGACATTTCTAAAAAAGTAATTTCAGAGAAGCGGCAAGCAGAAACTTTCGTTGCAAGAAAAATTATCCGCTTGCCGCTTCTCCGAAATTGATTTTTTAGAACTGTCAGTTACTGTACACAATTTCCATACTAATGTTTCTTCTTCTCATTGCGCCGTCTCCCGTCGAAGGTTGGCGATCCAAATGGCAACTGTTGTTTTTGAAACTGCAGCACGAAATATTTCTGCAGATGAGCGGTCAAACCACCTCCTCAGGTCCTTCAGCCATGAGTTCTGGCGTCTTCCCACTGATCTCTTGCCCTGCACTTTACCCTCTATTATGAGTCGGAGTAGCTCGTATCTTTCTCCTCTCAGTACGTGACGCAAGTATTGCATTTTTCTCTTTTTGATGGTGTTCAGTAAGCAAGCAAAAAATTCATTATTACCGTGTGTCAGCATAAATGCGCCTTTTTGAAATAGAGGCTTATTAAAAAAAATATTTTTTTACAGTTTTTTTAAGATATCTGGAGAGCCGTGTGAGGTACAGAACCCAGTTTTTGTACATATCTTTTCATTGTAATTAGCTACTTTTTCAATTCTAAATTGTTTCATACACCAGTGGAGGAGGTTTTAGGGTTGCGTGAAATTTTTTTTGCTCCTAGTGTCTGTAACACACTGGGCAGATTGACATTTTAAAAGCACATTTTTTAAACCGCCGATATTTTATACAGAAAAAATGTAACTGTTGGTATTATAATCGCTAACGCGAACTTTTTTGAGAAAAACGGCCGTTACGATGAAAAAATCGCTATAAATGTTTCAAAACATGTGTCGCAAATAATGGGCAAAAAACGTCACGCAGCCCTAACAACTCCGCCGCCAATGGCACATGTACAAAAGCTGACATCCAAATCTCAAATGGCTAATAATCTTTTTTGACACACGACTTGTCTCTCAAAAACGGTTCATTTCCGAATACACGCTAATGGGAAATTCTTTGTTTATTTTTGACCAAAGAATCTTATTTTAAAATTTTTCGCTAAATTAAAGATACCTACATCCTATTTATTTATTATACATATATGTATATCTTATTTATTTTCTTCTGTTATTTGATTGTAATTAACAACAGCAACAGCAAACAACTCCTACAACAGCAAACGGATAGGTAAATCAAATGAAATAGTACACAATAATAATAATAGGGAATATACACATATCAACTTTCCTCATCACGCGTCATCGCTGCGTGTCGTCACACGAGTGACGTCATCTTGCTGCGCGCTATTACACCATAGCCGTTTTCTAGCGACGCAGCGTTTTGAACCGGGTTCGCTTCGGTTCAAAACAGTGCATTTTAGCGACGCAACGGTGACGTCAGAAACGAACCAGGTTCATAGCTGTTTGAAACAGTTTTGAGTAGCGGTTTGAACCACAAATTCATTAATCTAAATGTCATTATTGTCATTCTAGAATTTATAAATTAGTCAGTAACTAAACTAACCAAAACAAATTACTAATCTCATCGTCGTTATTCATCATAATTGGATGACTTATTCATATAAATAGGTAGATAAAGCATATAAATGTACATAATGTAATCCGAATATCAGAAAAATTCGTTGCTCACTTCACCGCGGTAAAAATGGGAGAGGAAATGAACGAAAATGGCTTGGTGCAAATTCAGTTAGATGATGATGTATAGTAGCTGTAGATGAAGAAACTGCCCGACAGATCAATGATGGTAAGTAAAACAAACATGGCCTGGCCTGGCAGGTTACTTTCAAATTTTGCTTCCTTAACAATGCCAAAAGGAGCCAAAGTTGGGAAGGTCGAAATCTTCTGGATATGATAATAATACCTATATACTTACGCCTTGCTTAATACAGTCAAGTTAATCATAAAATTAACCACTTGAAATATTTTCAGATCCACTTATAGCCCAGAGATACCTGCAGACAGTACGCGGTTTCCAGCAATCACAAGATAACCTAAAAGTGAATAAAAATTCAAGACTGCAGGCAATTGAAGGTACTGTAAAGACTTGCGAAATTTGGAAGAGCTCAAAGAATTCGACACAGCAAAATCATGAGGCAACACTAGCCCTTCTTGAATTTGTTTGCAGTCCTACCCCCTCGCCCCAGGCGGAAACACCGCCACATCCCGGCCGCTCTACTGGAAACCGTCGACGAAGATCTCCCTGGCACATACAGCAGCGTGATCGACAACACCCCGGTGACGCTGCGGTGAAACGGCAACCCCCCCTCGCAGTGAAAAGACACTCAGTGATAGTTATAAGTTTAGGTTAGATCTTCGCTATTCGTTATAAGCGTTTGTTATTAGCTGTAATGTTGTTATCGACTTGGTCTGGTTGGTTTTCATCTAAAACTTCTTCATCTTCATTTAGTTCATTATTGCCATGCCACAAATCATTATTAATATAACAAAAGTTATGTAGCACACAACAAGCAACAATAATTTGAACAACTTTTTTAATTGAGTTTACATTAACAAAATGCAGAATTCGCCACCGAGCTTTAAGTAAACCAAAAGTATGCTCTATGACAACTCTTGTCCTGGAATGTGAAATATTATACTGACGTTCTCGAGCAAACAAACGACCAATTTGCCTGAAATAAAGTATATTGATAAATTATTTTTTCATAGGTGTTTCGATTAGAATAATATTACCTGTATGGTGTCATTAACCAAGGCATTAATGGATATGCCGAGTCCCCGATAAGGTGACAGTTTTGATTATGAAAATAATCAAGCAAGTGGCCATTTTCAGTTATACGCAAGTACAAAGCACTATTTTGAAGTACCTGTTTGGAATATAATACAGTCACTTTTTACTATATAATCTAAGTTAAATGTATAATAAAATGTAAAAAAAATTATTATTACATATTTTTTATTTCATTTTATTCACCCAACGAAATACAGATTCCAATTACAAGGTAAGCAATCAACAATAGAAAAAGACAAAAAGTAAAAGGTGATTCTACATTGCCAAACCGATAACAGTCCATCTCGATATAAGATCAACATAATATGCATTTCATAATTAATTAACTAACATAATTAAATAGGCATTGGTGTGGTCGGTAAAAGCAGTCGGTTAACATATAAAGATAAGATAATAAAAAAGTCTTGCAATGAACCTGGATATCCGCATTTATTCGCAAAATCTCTCTCAATGGTATTTTGTTCTTCTCTCGTAGGCCACACTATGTATTTGTTTTTTAAAAAAATAAGTTTTTCCAAGACACGTTCTGTACACCTATGTACTGTAGACAAAAATAAGTTGAATTTATCCGCAACACTTATAAGTACTTCTCCTTTACCTAGCCACCATAATGTAATGAGCAATAAAATTGCTTTTCAGCTGATACCGGTATTCTGCCTCCTGTGAAAACAAATAGGTATAGGTATGCTGGAGCGCGGGTAGCCCCTTTTTATTTGCATTCCTTACCTGTAAAATACTTCTCTAGATATGCATTCCTATTTACTTCAGTCATTAATTCAAGGAATGAATGTCGGTTCATCCTAAATAATTGAAAAAAATCGTATCCCAAATAAGAAGGTAACCATATACTTCATTGTAACTATCAATACGGCAATGAGTTATATTTTGCACGTACGGAATAGCAAATAACAAACTATCTTCTTCGTTATCCAATATCCACTTAATTAACAATAATATTTCGTTCAGATTATTGGAATAATCTGATAAGAGTACCTTTCTTAACACTTCTTCCATTCTTTGCTGATGTGTGGTTATGTTTTCGTTTTTAAACCGGTTTTAAAAACCAACGTTTCAGCGGTGGTAGTAAACGGTGACGTCAAATCAAACACGGTTCAAAACACTCTACCGAAACGGTGCGTCGCTAGAAAACGGCTCATGTTTTGATTTATAGTGTATTCCGATCTATACATCCATACTATTTCTGTGATGGTATTTCAGTAAAAACATATAAGTTTTTTTTCTGTATTTCGATTACTCTGCCCGGTGAAAACTGCGAGCAACAATTTAACGCCAGCTTCAAAGTGATTTTGAAATTGGAAAATTATTTCTACTTTGGCAATGCTGCATCCCGAAGCCTCAGTTAACGTCAAGCCAGAGCGACCGCGCTGTCTGCAATAAGCTAACCCAACCACAATTTAAAAAGTGAAAGTGACGAAGAACAACAAAGAATAGGTACTTACCTACCTCAAAACAAAAACAATAAAAAAGCACAAAGCCACAACAACAAGCTTGGGTGGGAATATTGTGTCGTCAATTAGACAAAATTAAAGAATAGTTAAATAATTAATAGTTGTGTGTAACTTCTAACTTGTATATTGCGTAGTAATACGCAATATAATATTTTAATAATTATTGTCTAAAGAATAATATACAAAACAAGTAAGTAACTTACCTTAATAATATCAATTAAATATGTATCTACTACTTATATTTTTTCATTACTTCACAGAATGTTTAAAATAGTCCAAACTACAGAAAAAGGCAAAAATGAGTTAACGGTAGTACCGGCGACCTGGGAAAAAATGGAGTGTTATTCTGGCCCAAAAGTAGGGCAGATAAGTTAATAAAACAGCAGAAATCTCAATCCCAAGATAATTGGTTTAAATTGGCCTGTAAATTAAAGCGAGGGCATTTAGAGAATTTGGAGATTGCTGAAGAAGAACTAAATCGAATGTTAGAAAATGATGATACTGAGCAAGAAGACAATCTTTTTCTAGTCCTGCTCCTTTGCCTCTCAAAAGACCCATCAAAGTCATTCGGAAGGAAACTATTGATCTAAATGATATTGCTGGATCATGTATTGACACAAATGAGGTAATTATAAAATATTGTGTACCTAGCTATGTTATTTTATCGGTTATGTAACAAACCAAAACTAATCATGTTTTTATTGGAACACCTACATTAAATTTATTTAGAAACATTACTTATACAGGGTGTCCCATAATATGTGGGCAATCTCCCGGATTTGAGTAAATTTCGTAAAAATAAATGAAAAAATAGCTATAAAATTAATTCCTCAGAGACACCCCTACAATGATATTAGCTGTTGAAGTTGAGGGTTGAAAATCAATTTTTTGCAATAACTTTTTTATTTCTTGACCGATTTTGATAATTTTTGGTTTTGTTTTGTACTATTTGGGACTGTTTAGAATAGTGTTTCATAATCTTTGGTAGCACACACATAGATCTCGGGATGGCATAACCCCCTCATTCACTTGAAAGAAAACAATAAAAATAATAATTTTACAGTTTTTTAAGGTCAATTCTCTTTTTATTTGACATTTTTTACATAAAAAATGTCTCTTTATTTATTTCGATAGAGCGAACCGTTATCGAGATAAACGTCCTTCTAATAGGTGATGCGCCGCAGGAACTTTCCAAATTTCAAGTAAATTTTAACAAGATGGCTGACCTTTGACAGTAAATTGAGCAGGAAACAAAACAAAAACTTAATTACATACACGTCAAATAGTGTCAAAGATTTCATTTCATGCAGATTCAATTCTAACTGATTTTAAAATGACTTACAAAAACGCTGAATACGCAGAAAATCAGTTAGAATTGAATCTGCATGAAATGAAATTTTTTGACACTGACGTGTATTTAATTAAGTTATTGTTTTGTTTTTTGCTCAATTTACTGTCATAGGTCAGCCATCTTGTTAAAATTTACTTGAAATTTAGAAAGTTCCTGCGACGCATCACCTATTAGAAGGACGTTTATCTCGATAACGGTTCGCTCTATCGAAGTAAATAAGGATACATTTTGTATGTAAAAAATATCGAATAAAAAGAAAATTAACCTTAAAAATCTGTAAAATTATTATTTTTATTGTTTTCTTTCAAGTGAATGAGGGGGTTATGCCATCCCGAGATCTATGTGTGTGCTACCAAAGATTATGAAACACTATTCTAAACAGTCCCAAATAGTACAAAACAAAACCAAAAATTATCAAAATCGGTCAAGAAATAAAAAAGTTATTGCAAAAAATTGATTTTCAACCCTCAACTTCAACAGCTAATATCATTGTAGGGGTGTCTCTGAGGAATTAATTTTATAGCTATTTTTTCATTTATTTTTACGAAATTTACCCAAATCCGGGAGATTGCCCACATATTATTATGGGACACCCTGTATAGGTATTTATTGTAGGTCAACGTATAGGATTCATCTCAACCAAATTTTATGGAACCAGGGTCGATCATTATTTATGAAAATAATGATTTACCTGAAGAGGTGCCAGTTGTTATGCAACCAAAAGTAGCAGAAGAATCAAATAATCTTGAAATTTTATCTGTTTTGTTGGAAAACCAGAATAAAATGATTAAGCAAATGGCCAAACTAGAAGTAATGATGGACGAAGCTCTGGAAAAATTTAACAATAGTAAACAAATCACATCTTGTTCCTGCTCCAAGCCAAACAGTCACAAATCATTAGATCCTGTAATTAGCCCAATAGAAAATAGATATGCTAGAAAATAATCTGAAAAACAAAGACGTTTTTCAAAGTTTTGTCGACAGGATGAGCATAATATGTGGCAAAAGTGGAAAAGAAAAGGGGATAAATGTTTGCTACATGTTGGTGGATAAATTTTTTCACCGAAAATTTAAGCTCCTTTGTTCATGGGCTGGCGGAGCTAAAGAACACAAGGAGAAAATTCATTTTAAATTTTATAAAAACACGATTTCTCTTTTTTTTTGAGCTAGTTCACCTAGCTGATAATACGTTTACACTCTCGAAATGTGAAACGTTCTTCAAAAACGTCATAAGAAATGCTGTGAAGAGAAGTGACAGTTTGAATATACGCGCTTCGAAAACCAAAAAGAGGCCCAACGATCTATCATACACGAAAGGAACCTCGAAAGGGTGTCCCTTTCGTGTCCCATTGTGTGTCACAATGTTGCCAACAAGGACCAGGAAGAGGTACTAACCCACGAATTGGAGGATAACGTTTTTTTGTCACCTTAAAATTTTTTTCTCTAAATTCAATGTTTATTTCTATTGTTAACGAAGGTAGATCTCATTTTTATAGTAATTTGTTATATTAGTTTGTTAGTTATATTAATTTGTTAAAAAAATTTTTTTATTGTGGTGACCAAAAAGGTATCTTTTTTATTTTTTTTTTAAATTATGTTTCGACATGCAATATAAGATACACCTTTGAGTTTTTTGTTTGTCACCTTAATTTTTATGTTTAACGAAGGCAGATCTCATTTATTTAAAGTAGGTCATTTGTTACTTTATATTATTTCTATTTTTTTTATATATATAATAAATAGCAATCATTGAACTTATTGTTTTATTAGATTAGAAACAACGGAAGGAACAACATGCAAATAATTAGAACACAATAAAAATAAAATGAGTACTAAAAGCTAAACATAAAGCAAAAAGTTGGTGCATGGGTTCATTATTTTTTGTTATAACTATGTATCAATGGTATAAAAACCAAATTATTGTCACCATCATTAACTGCTATCATTTTGCACATTATATCCTTTACGTCAAATGCCTTTGCAGACTGTAGATTTGTCGAGTCTATATTTGATGTAAATATGTTTAAAAATGAGGACTTAATAGGAACTTCAAAAAAAAGATTTTTTAGTTTTATAGATCGACCGACTTTTCCCTTTTCAATAATCGCATAAAGCATTTCTACTATAGGTTTATTCACGTAAATCTGCCGCTTTCTCATGTCATAAATTTAAAACTCAACCCTGTCCTTTTGTTGATGTTATTTGCACGGTAAACACCGTTTGAATGAATATCCCCATGCCTTTTCTATTGTTGCAGGTACCGCTACAGCAGTTACCAAAATGTTCAAAGATGTAAAGGTATACTTGTAATTTATGCAGATGAAGCTATAATGTCTAGAAATTTCTAGTCAATGTTATCGTTAATAATTATTATTTCATAAGTTATATTACATATCATCTTTCAATCAATATACAGGGTATGTCTGGTCAAGGTTGGTCACGGGTCATAACTTAAGAACTACACTAAAGCCCAAAAATTTTTCATTTGGTTTACATAAGATGTAATAATTCTGTAAATAAATGTAATTTTTTTGTAAAATTTTTGTAAAATCTAAAATAAAAACATCAGAATTTTCGCGAAATTGCGATATTCACTTGTTTCTTACTTATATAAGCTACATTCGCTTCAATAATTTTTGCGTCCTTTAGAAAAAAAAAATGTTTTACTTAAGCGATTACGGGTAAACTGTGTTTTTTCCCGAACACAGGGAATTTCCAAACTAATTTCAATTGCTGAAAATATTATTGCCTCCTCGAATTATTTTAGAGTTAAATGTTAAATGTAACACTTGTTGAGGTTTTGACGGCTGCTTCTGTCGGTATTCTTCTGTATTTTTTGTAATACAAAAATACCCTATTGAGGACGACATCACTTTTCGAAAATCACCCAAACTCATCAAATATCCACCGATCATGACCCCCAGATCACGAAAAAGTGGTTTTCCAAAATTCACCTGCCCACGATATTTACATTATTTAAGTCTATTCACAATCATTTTCGATTAAATCCGGGCAAAAGTGATCACCTGTGATGAGTGTGATAGTGTGATGTCATTATCATTTCATTTCATATTGACGTGGTTTTCTACATTTGACGTCAATTTCAATTATTGGTAAAGTCAAGGTAATAATGATAATAACGTCACAAATTAAAAACTTTTTCCCTGATTTTCTCGAAAATTGCTGAATAGATTTAAATAATGTCAAAACACCAACAGAAACAACCGGCGTTAAATCTCAACAACTGTTACATTTAACATTTTACTCTAAAATAATTAGGAGAGCCATCAATATCTACAATAAACATCTACTGATAATTGCGTGGGAATTCCCTACGTTCGGGAAAATAAAAAAAATTACAGAGTACCTACCTAGTCTATAATTTATATATTTTATTAATTTACTCACCGAAAGAAGCCACAAATGTTTTCACTGACACTAATATAAATCTTAAATAAGATAAAAACTTCAATAAAAATAATAGTCCACAAAAGGTTCTCTAAAACTGCATATAACTCACTGGAACAAGATTCGTTCTGATTTTCTTTCATCGACAGAAGGGAGAAATGGTTTCATTGGCACTAATATAGGTATATATTGAATAACACCAAAAATGCAACAAAAATAATAGTCCACCTCGTAGTCAACAAAACGTTCCTTAGAACTGTATATATAACTCACTGGAAAAAGACTATATATAGTACTTATTATATAGAACCTGAAAGCGATACCTTTTTTGTCAAATTTATATTTAATCACCTATTCCCGGTAAACCTATAATGACCGGAAAACATTTACTGCCGTAATGTCAGCCAAATGTTTTTCAAGCAGCAGAGAGCTTATCCCTTTAGGTGTATCTAATCCCAAAATTATGAGATCCTAATGATTATTGAACTCTCTTTTCAGTTAATCTCCAGATCTTAAATTACAGATCATTAGGTTTACCAAGAAAGGTGCGTTGTTTAAAATTTAGTGTCCAATGTCCATGAAAATATTTCCCTCTTCTGTTATCTACAATAATAGGCCCGGCGGTAACTCTCAAATGTAGAAATTATTAATTTTTAATTTATTCTAAACGGCGTAACATACTTTTCGCTTACACTATGATTTTTTATTTGCATCCCAGGTAGCTGTTCTCGTGAAATTATTAAAATGGGATTATCTAACGCATATCAAATTAAGATTTGTCATACCGTAAAACATCCATTTCCAAATTTTTACGTTCGTGTATTTTCAATCTTTCAACTTATTCCGAAAAATAAATTTTAAAATGTTAACTTTGCCACCCTGAATCTTTTTAATTATTAATAATTTATTAGAGCAAGGAGCAAGTTATGTCAGATCGTAATATTTCGAATCGAAGAATCTTTCCAATTCACCACCGACCATTACTTATGGAACATACTGTATTATTTAATTGATTTATCAGTTTTAATTTTTAGTATATTATGTGAAATGAAGACTGAAACAATCAGTTTTTTTTTTTTTAGTTAATTTGTCAAATAAATGCCAAATTGATTTACAAGTTTTATTGCAAAAACGTCAAAGTTTATAAGTTAGGGAAGAAAAAATAAAAATAGAGAAAGCATAATAAGTTATCTACATTATAAAGGAGAAAATGTTTAGTGCCACTGGCACCTGTCAGGTCCTCTCAGCGTGTGTCACAGCATGGATCCTCCTGGCAAAACCGGCAGATTTACGTGAACAACGCTATATTTCTGACTTTACAGTAAAAAACCATTTGTTTTTATCATTTGTAGTCAACAAAAATGTTTCAAACTTGACCCTTTTATATCTGCCATGACAATCAGATTTTTCTAAGCAAGGAAATTTAATTTTCTCCATGGAATTAAAATTACTTTTTTCAATTTCCACAATTTCGGACAACCTTTTGGCAATTTGTGACAAAGGACAATGTCCAGTTCTCAACAATTTTTTAATTTGATAAAGCCTGTTCTCAAAGGCATATGCACTGAATGTTGAAAGTACACCAAATTTTTTAACTTCGTCTACTAAATGAGATAGATTGTGGACATTACTTGTCATAAAGTCTTCTCCATAAAAATCCCTATAATTTTCAATGTAGTGTTCTAATAGTGACGCAGCTAATGGCTGGAGATTTTTATAAAATTCTGATGAGCAAATGGTTATTGAGCAGAACAATAACAAAAAATGCTGGTATACATCACTAGACAAAACTGTTTTCAACACTACAACACTAATATAAAGTAAAAATGTACGGAACTCTGTCGCTTTCCAGTGGACTAAAACATCAAGGCCCCTTACTACTGCTCTATGTATTTCGAGAGGCATTTTACACTTCACCAGAAAATCAGATACCACTTTTATATCTCTGTAACACCATTTAGTGGTATAATTACCAAAATTCCCATCTCTCCAACCAATTAAACAGCGCTTCATGATTCCTAAATCAATCAAGTGTAATGAGTCTCCTACAGGAAAATCATCTATCATGTTAATAGGTAACTCAATTAAAGGTGAGTCGTATTTATTGTGACTTCCATATATTTTATTTCGAAACCCTTCGTCCGTTCTAGCTTCACATCCACTTCTTGGAAAATAAACAGTATGCGAAACATGAGAATATTCTCCAATAGTTGTGCATTTAAGGCAACCATGTTTCGCATTGAAGTTTGCAACACCTATAGTGTATACATAAAAAGAATTAAAATATTATTATGAAAAGTAGTGCTTAATAATTTATGTACGCTTACCTTTAATAAAAGCTCTAGCGGGAGAGTCGCAAATAAAACATCTAAGTTTAACGCTAACTTGCCGAGTTCCTTCTTCGGGAGTATTAATCAGTACACCTTCTTCTAACAATACCTTCATTTCCTCCACGAAGGCTTTCAAATATGTTTTCAGATCGGCAGGTTTTCCAGAACCACTAAATACACCGACAATAATTGGTTTTACGTTGGAAATCTCATGAATATTACACAGTATTGGCCAAAATTCATTTTTAGAACTTTTATATATAGGCAAGCCATCAACATTTACATTTAGTGATACTGAATTCAGACGTGTAGATATATTTTCCAGCACTTTTTTAATATTAATTGTTAGCCCATAATGCCAATAATGACCGTTTTCCATTTTAATCAACTCAACGTCTCGTGCGGTGTTTAATAGGGTTCGTGGATCTTTTGGAAGTAAGTTTGGTAATCTTTCATTGAAAATTTTAAGAAGTTCTCTCAATGCCGAATGACTGATATTAAATGAAGTAGCTCATGTTCGAATTTGTTGACATACTTTAAGATTTTTACTGATTTCAGTGAATTCCTTGGCATCTTCATCTTCACTCATCGATTCTTAATCAACATTATTTGTAAAAAAGGTCAACCCTTGCTTAACATTTTCATTATTGCAGTGCATGGTTCAATTTCGTTACTTATTGCATTTTCTTTGACAATATGGCAGGGCATCTCTTCAACCACTCCGTTTCATTTTCTTCCACTTGGAAACGTTTCCCATTTTTTAGTAGACACGTTTTAATCATAGATTTTATAATAATAGAACTACAAAATCTATGGTTTTAATAGCACACTTACCCCTCACCTCCATATAATATTTTGAAAAGAAAGATTATGTTATGATGCTATGTAAATTATAGATATATAAAGGTTGTATAGTGCATCATACCTACTGACTGATGATAATTTAGCGGTTTTAAGTTTTTAAAAGCTTAAGTGTTTTATTAAGTTTATCTTATAAAACATTTTTTTAAGATGCTCCTCTACAATTAAATTGTTAAATTGTTTTATAAACAAGTTTCACTACTGCTTTAAAAAGCAACAATAATAAAATGTTTATAAAACCTGAGTACATTGTTTTATAACTATACAGGGTGTCCCAGCTTATTCGAAGCGGTCTCTGTAGGCCAAACGATGGACTTTTTCAAAAAACTTTTTGAAAATTCAAGTACAGAATCACAATGGCCATAATTTAAAATTATTTTGGAGTGAACAGAGTGTCCCATATGACAGTGGCATATCATAGTTATGTTTTTTTAAATGGAATGCTCCTATGTTATTGCATTTTTAGATTGCCTGAGAAGAGAAAATAAGATTGGCTTATACAGTTGGTGTTTAAATTCAGAAGTTTTTGAGTTATAAACAAGTGAAAATCGTCATTTTTCAAGTTCAAGGCCCTGTACAACGAAAACGGCTGAAAATAGAGAAAAACGGCTTACATGTCCCTATTTTAACTTTTCATGTACTATCCTATGATGTAGATAAAATGTTTATACAGGGTGATAAAAAATTTGAAAAATTCTGAGATTTCTCCACGCGTCGTCAAATAAAAAATTCAAAAAAAGTACAAATGTTTCTATACCATAGGATAGTACATAAAAAGTTAAAATAGGGACATGTAAGCCGTTTTTCTATATCTTCAGCCGTTTTCGTTGTACAGGGTCTTGAACTTGAAAAATGACGATTTTCACTTGTTTATAACTCAAAAACTTCTGAATTTAAACACCAACTGTAAAAGCCAATCTTATTTTCTCTTCTCAGACAATCTAAAAATGCAATAACATAGGAGCATTCCATTTAAAAAAACATAACTATGATATGCCACTGTCATATGGGACACTCTGTATACTCCAAAATAATTTTAAATTATGACCATTGTGATTCTGTACTTGAATTTTCAAAAAGTTTTTCGAAAAAGTCCATCGTTTGGCCTACAGAGACCGCTTCGAATAAGCTGGGACACCCTGTATTTTAACTGTTTTATAAATGCTTTTGATACTGCTATAGATCAACTATAAAACGTATTGAAGTGACCCAAATTGCCAGATTACAAATGTCAATGCGCATGTTAAAATCGAAAACGTAGAGTTTCTACCATTCACTGATATTCTGTGTATTCGATATGTCAGTTGTCAAGTTTTCAAACCTAGAAACGTCAAATGTCACTGTCAGTCTCCTTCTTGTAAACACATGGTGCGATAGCCGCGAAAAGGAAGAAAGGGAAAAAGGAGGCGAATGGGGCGAGGGCGAGTAAGAGTAACTGAATAACGATCGACATAATTACCTAGGGAGGCTATACAGGGTGTCCCAATATTCCATGGACATGGAGCAACCACAGATTACTGAGGTAAAAAAAATTCGCTCGGACCAAACTTATCTCTATACCAAAATGCTTCGTTTGTCCGCTAGAGGGCTTCAAAGTCTTTTGAAAATTTTAGTTTTTTTGAAATAGCTCAAAGTCGGCTGATTCAAATTCGATGAAATTTGGTAGGTAAATGTCTTATTGAAAGTGCTAATTTCTGATGTACATGATAATTTGACGGAAACCCGAGAAGGGGTGAAACTACCCCTACCCTCCATTAAAATCGATCGTAATTGTTGATAGGGTAGCAGGAACGCTGTTCATGTTTTTTTGTTTGAAAGATACATCGTTTTAGCCCATTTTTGGTCTCTTACAAAAATCTGTATCTTTCCGAGGTGCTATGTGATAAAATAAATTAGTCGATGATACCTAACCAAAATTTTATTTCATTCTTTTAATTTGAAATCAAATTTTCAATTGTGCAGGTGATTATTTGATCTAATCTCATAAAAGATGTTTAGTATGGTTCGTTTTTTTTTCAGGTGTTTGCAAACGATTTTTTTCAAACGCAGTAAACAGTTTGCAAAACGACGAGGTTCCAAGAAAAGTTAAAATCATTTTTTTGCGCAGGATGGAACTTTCTAGGGTCGAAACCGGCGCCCACATCGAGCATCTTTTATGAGATTAGATAAAATAATCACCTGACAATTGAAAATTTGATTTCAAATTAAAATAATTAAATAAAAATTTAGTTATCATCGACTAATTTAATTTATCACATAGCACCTCGGAAAGATACAGATTTTTGTAGGAGACCAAAAATGGGCTAAAACGATGTATCTTTCAAACAAAAAAACATGAACAGCGTTCCTGCTACCCTATCAACAATTACGATCAATTTTAATGGTGGGTAGGGGTAGTTTCACCCCTTCCCGGGTTTCCGTCAAATTATCATGTACATCAGAAATTAGTACTTTCAATAAGACATTTACCTACCAAATTTCATCGAATTTGAATCAGCCGACTTTGAGCTATTTCAAAAAAACTAAAATTTTCAAAAGACTTTGAAGCCCTCTAGCGGACAAACGAAGCATTTTGGTATAGAGATAAGTTTGGTCCGAGCGACTTTTTTTTACCTCAGTAATCTGTGGTTGCTCCATGTCCATGGAATATTGGGACAGCCTGTATATATGGGTAACGACCTTAGAACGGGATCATCTGGTGTTAGCAGCCCTTCGAGATAGACGACCACATCGAACTAGCAGCGTTTTTCATTTTAAAAGTACCTCGTGTTTTCTAGTGCCGTTCCCGAAATACGAAACAAATCTTTGTGTTATTCTTGTAAGTACGATTTATTTCATCTGTTATTTATTATTGTTGAATGTTTTATGTCTATTTAACACTTTACCCAAGTAAGTAACTACCTACTTAAAATAATTAATTAATTCGTTCCTCCAAAATCCAAGAGCAAAATTATTAATCTTTCAATACAATAGGGTTGAATATTGTCACGTTTTAAATGCCATGCTTTATTTTTACCTGCAGTTCATTCAGCTGATTAATTTATTTCACATTTTCTAAATAATGAGTTTTGATTAAGGGATAATTTATAAAATAAGGGTTAATTCTAAATTGGTTTAAAGTAAAGTTTATTTGAATAATTTAACTTCACATTCCTGTAGGTAGGTAGGTACCTACGAAGGGCTATATTTTAACGATCTTATTTTAATCACATCTCTCATACACGTGCATGGTTCTTATTAGAAATGGATTAACAAACTATAAAGGATTTCTTTCTCATATTTTATATTTTATGTATGACTAATTTTATTGTGATTTTACGAACGACATGACTCTGCTCCATTTATTTATTTTACAATTCATACCTGCATTTATTAACCTGTGTGTGTCAAAATGTTTATTTAATTCTTCTAAATTTTACATAATGATAATTTTCTGGGAACGTATCAAAACTGAACCATTTATCGAACCAACCATTTTGTACATCTCCAGAATAATATTTAGTCGACCCGCCTCATTTTTATTGTATATGTTTTGACCATTTTCTGATCATCAATTGCTACCGTCCACATTTTATAACCACGTACCTACTTATTATATTTTGTCATGCTATTTATCTCAGGTCACATGTTCGTAATTGATTCTTATTTTTCATGCCGTTTATTTAACCATTTATTTGATCGCTTATTTAATTGATGTCTTATTTAAATTGTCTACTGAACATTTTGATTTAATTGCTGTTTATTAACTTATGCTATTTTGATTATTTACTTATATTTCATGAACATATTTATTCAACGAAACTGTCCAATTGATTATTGTTTATCTTGATTTCAAATTGATCTATGTAATTGTAAAGTCAGGTTCTCTTATTTTTCTGTGAAACCAATCAACGTCAAGGTCATTTCTCGTTCTTCGTCAAACTCAATTCAAAAGGCTGGATTATTCTGATTGCTAATTGTTTACCGAACTGTTGGACTAGAATGTATGGGCCTTATGTGAATCTAACTAACATTTTCGTCCTTGCCACGAGGGGGTCAATTAAACATCCACTGGATTGCATCCTTAATCGGACTCCGGACAGGGACCCTCCCAACTATAGGCGGATTGCCTCCTTAACCGGACTTCGTTACAGTGTCTATTACTAACAAAACCCATTCTCATGGTTATCTTGAAGACCTAGATTTCTGTGATAATGCCTTCAGTTTTAGATGATTCGCGCAAATGAGTTATGAATGAGGGTTCAATAGTTTTGGTGACAGTTGTACGATTGATCTACGCTTTTCAGGCCACCGTTGATTCTTTTCATTTCGGGATGCTGATCGAGGTTTTTCTTGGCCACGCTCTTTTTACTCGGGAGTCCCAGCGAGCGTATAGGCACTGCTAGGTTTCTCTTAGAATAAAGTAGGTGTTTTTAAAATGCATTTGTTTCACTAATCTCAATCTCCCACCTTTTGCTTCATGTCTGTGTATAAAAGAACCAATAACAAGGTAAGAGGTTACTACGAACACAACGGATGGTCCAAACAAGGTGAAAAACTAGACGAACACGAGCCAAGGTAATGTCACGAGCCAAGGTAAACAACGATCACAAAACGTAAGTAAAGTAATGTCGGCCATTTTATTTGAAATCGGGGCGGGTTAATCTTTAAATTCAAACATTCAAGAATTCAGGGCGGGAAAACCTCAAATTCAAATCAAACATTAGAGCGGGAATCCAAACAGTCATTCAAGACAGATCAGGTGACATTTCAAACGTCAAAGGGGTTCTTCTTTTTCAGTCATTCAATTGAAGGGGGCCACATTACTGAATTAACTGCGCAGGACGCAGGATCTCAATTTTTAAAGGTAGTTTACACTACAGATTTGGTGCCTTGACCAGGACGTAAAAGGCGACCCATGTTTACACTACAGTATTCAGCTTAAGTAAAAATAGTCATATAAGCTTTGTTTTATAAACATTTCTAAGCAACCCTATTAATTCATCTATAAAAATGTTTTGTTAATTAGTCTTATAAACGGCTATATAACAAAATTATGCGATATTTTTGTTTTCACGGCAAATTTGCGTTCATGGCGAGTGTTATATAATTATTCAGTCTCTTCTAATGTTCCTATACTATAATAGATATATAACATTTCGGTTTCATAGTAATATTTTTGTGCTACTTGGGTGCTGAATATAAGGCAAGAGCTGGTCTTAATACGAAGTGCAACGGATAATAATGCTCTGTATCACAATACTGAAAAAGCTACGGTTTCGATTGAAAAAAATCAGTGGAAAATACCTCATATTGTGGGAAATTTGCAGAAAGAATTGCCTCTCAGTAAATATATAGAAAAGAACACTGAAACGCATGTGGCATTTAGATCTTGGTAGCTCCATACTCTAAAAGATATTTCCGCAACCAATAACACATCTTGGAACATAAAAAGTGTGAAAAAATCTCAAACACCCCTCTACGTTATTCTCGCGTTTCAATCGGGGTGAGAGGGGAAACTTACCTCTGATACTAGCCATTTTGATGACGTCTAGGTTAAAAATGTTAGCGTTTACTTAAACAGTGTAAAGTATCTCTACGACCAGCTAAATCTTAATTTTGGAAAATATAAAGCAGGCCCTCTATATGAAATGTATGTCGGTTTCCAGAGCAGCTACTATGGAAAGGACCCCGAACCATTGTATATGTTTGAAGATTTTTTATCTTAAACTGCATTCTTCGTCATAGACACTTCAAAGCAGCCTGAAAGTATTGCTTTGCAAACGCAAACAATTAATATTCGTCTAGACTCTAGAGATAGAAGGACATTCAAACTTTAGAGCTGACAGCACCGCCTACTGTTTGCTGATTTACGATCGCCAGTTTTCATACAACCCGCTGACTAAATATGTAAAAGTTCTATAAATTCGACGGCTCTCGATCTAGTTATTCATTTTGACAATGGCGTCGCCGAAGAACATAATACTTGATTTTTAATCATTTAAAATTGAAAATAATAAGTTTCTCATAAAAGAGCTTGCTGCTTATGACGGTACGCGGATATTCCATTATGTTTTTAAGCCGCCCTATAAGCTAAGTAATATGTCTCCCGACCTCATCAAAAATGCCTTTTGGCTAAAGAACAACCACCACTGTATACCTTGGATTGTAGGATATGTGCCTGTACACTATGTAGATCAAATTATCCACAGCATGACTGATGACTTTGATGTAATTTATGTGAAAGGTTTGGAAAAAGCTGAATATACAGGGTGTCCCATAATATGTGGGCAATCTCCCGGATTTGGGTAAAGTTCGTAAAAATAAATGAAAAAATAACTATAAAATTAATTCCTCAGAGACACCCCTACAAAGATATTAGCTGTTTAAGTTGAGGGTTGAAAATCAATTTTTTGCAATAACTTTTTTATATCTTGACCGATTTTGATAATTTTTGGTTTTATTTTGTATTATTTTGGACTGTTTAGAATAGTGTTTCATAATCTTTGGTAGCACATACATAGACCTCGGAATGGCATAACCCCCTCATTCACTTGAAAGAAAACAATAAAAATAATAATTTTACAGTTTTTTAAGGTCAATTTTCTTTTTATCTGACATTTTTTACATAAAAAATGTCTCTTTATTTATTTCGATAGAGCGAACCGTTATCGAGATAAACGTCCTTCTAATAGGTGATGCGCCGCAGGAACTTTCCAAATTTCAAGTAAATTTTAACAAGATGGCTGACCTTTGATAGTAAATTGAGCAGGAAACAAAACAAAAACTTAATTACATACACGTCAAATAATGTCAAAGATTTCATTTCATGCAGATTCAATTCTAACTGATTTTCTGCGTATTCAGCGTTTGTGTAACTCATTTTAAAATCAGTTAGAATTGAATCTGCATGAAATGAAATCTTTGACACTATTTGACTATTAAGTTTTTGTTTTGTTTCGTGCTCAATTTACTGTCAAAGGTCAGCCATCTTGTTAAAATTTACTTGAAATTTAGAAAGTTCCTGCGACGCATCACCTATTAGAAGGACGTTTATCTCGATAACGGTTCGCTCTATGGAAATAAATAATGATACATTTTTGATGTAAAAAATATCAAATAAAAAGAAAATTAACCTTAAAAAACTGTAAAATTATTATTTTTATTGTTTTCTTTCAAGTGAATGAGGGGGTTATGCCATCCCGAGGTCTATGTATGTGCTACCAAAGATTATGAAACACTATTCTAAACAGTCCAAAATGATACAAAATAAAACCAAAAATTATCAAAATCGGTCAAGATATAAAAAAGTTATTGCAAAAAATTGATTTTCAACCCTCAACTTCAACAGCTAATATCTTTATATAATATATTTGATGAATTTTATTGGGATTTAGGTTCTAATTTAAATTTGCCACTAAAGATTCTTTACAGAACAAATTAGAAAAACTTTCGTACAGCATGAGAGGAGAAGACTGAAGACATGGACGGTACCGTTTCGTCCTTATTATGGACTCATCAGCATATCATATCAGTCAGCTCTAAACCACACATGCTATACGAAATTTGGAAGTTGTATCTATTCTAACTGGTGTTTTCGTTTTTTAGTGACCTTTAATTTTCAAATGAGTGAGTAGGCAACCAGAGAAACGTGCGTGTCTTTATATAGTATTATCCTCGCTATAACAGTAGAGTTTTCATGGGTTTATGAATTTTACACTACTAATGCAGAGGTTTCTATTAATTCAAGAACTACACATTGATTCTCATAAGTATATACCTACCCACATTCATTTTCAAGCTAATTTTATTGAATTTTTACTGATGTGTATTTATAAATTAGATGTTACTACACGAATTAAGATGTTATGGCACATTTTTTCACCCTGGCCTTTTTAGATTTATAATTATTTTTATTGAACCACTTATTTGATTATATAATATATTTGATGAATTTTATTGGGATTTAGGTTCTAATTTAAATTTGCCACTAAAGATTCTTTACAGAACAAATTAGAAAAACTTTCGTACAGCATGAGAGGAGAAGACTGAAGACATGGACGGTACCGTTTCGTCCTTATTATGGACTCATCAGCATATCATATCAGTCAGCTCTAAACCACACATGCTATACGAAATTTGGAAGTTGTATCTATTCTAACTGGTGTTTTCGTTTTTTAGTGACCTTTAATTTTCAAATGAGTGAGTAGGCAACCAGAGAAACGTGCGTGTCTTTATATAGTATTATCCTCGCTATAACAGTAGAGTTTTCATGGGTTTATGAATTTTACACTACTAATGCAGAGGTTTCTATTAATTCAAGAACTACACATTGATTCTCATAAGTATATACCTACCCACATTCATTTTCAAGCTAATTTTATTGAATTTTTACTGATGTGTATTTATAAATTAGATGTTACTACACGAATTAAGATGTTATGGCACATTTTTTCACCCTGGCCTTTTTAGATTTATAATTATTTTTATTGAACCACTTATTTGATTATATAATATATTTGATGAATTTTATTGGGATTTAGGTTCTAATTTAAATTTGCCACTAAAGATTCTTTACAGAACAAATTAGAAAAACTTTCGTACAGCATGAGAGGAGAAGACTGAAGACATGGACGGTACCGTTTCGTCCTTATTATGGACTCATCAGCATATCATATCAGTCAGCTCTAAACCACACATGCTATACGAAATTTGGAAGTTGTATCTATTCTAACTGGTGTTTTCGTTTTTTAGTGACCTTTAATTTTCAAATGAGTGAGTAGGCAACCAGAGAAACGTGCGTGTCTTTATATAGTATTATCCTCGCTATAACAGTAGAGTTTTCATGGGTTTATGAATTTTACACTACTAATGCAGAGGTTTCTATTAATTCAAGAACTACACATTGATTCTCATAAGTATATACCTACCCACATTCATTTTCAAGCTAATTTTATTGAATTTTTACTGATGTGTATTTATAAATTAGATGTTACTACACGAATTAAGATGTTATGGCACATTTTTTCACCCTGGCCTTTTTAGATTTATAATTATTTTTATTGAACCACTTATTTGATTATATAATATATTTGATGAATTTTATTGGGATTTAGGTTCTAATTTAAATTTGCCACTAAAGATTCTTTACAGAACAAATTAGAAAAACTTTCGTACAGCATGAGAGGAGAAGACTGAAGACATGGACGGTACCGTTTCGTCCTTATTATGGACTCATCAGCATATCATATCAGTCAGCTCTAAACCACACATGCTATACGAAATTTGGAAGTTGTATCTATTCTAACTGGTGTTTTCGTTTTTTACACATCAGTAAAAATTCAATAAAATTAGCTTGAAAATGAATGTGGGTAGGTATATACTTATGAGAATCAATGTGTAGTTCTTGAATTAATAGAAACCTCTGCATTAGTAGTGTAAAATTCATAAACCCATGAAAACTCTACTGTTATAGCGAGGATAATACTATATAAAGACACGCACGTTTCTCTGGTTGCCTACTCACTCATTTGAAAATTAAAGGTCACTAAAAAACGAAAACACCAGTTAGAATAGATACAACTTCCAAATTTCGTATAGCATGTGTGGTTTAGAGCTGACTGATATGATATGCTGATGAGTCCATAATAAGGACGAAACGGTACCGTCCATGTCTTCAGTCTTCTCCTCTCATGCTGTACGAAAGTTTTTCTAATTTGTTCTGTAAAGAATCTTTAGTGGCAAATTTAAATTAGAACCTAAATCCCAATAAAATTCATCAAATATATTATATAATCAAATAAGTGGTTCAATAAAAATAATTATAAATCTAAAAAGGCCAGGGTGAAAAAATGTGCCATAACATCTTAATTCGTGTAGTAACATCTAATTTATAAATACACATCAGTAAAAATTCAATAAAATTAGCTTGAAAATGAATGTGGGTAGGTATATACTTATGAGAATCAATGTGTAGTTCTTGAATTAATAGAAACCTCTGCATTAGTAGTGTAAAATTCATAAACCCATGAAAACTCTACTGTTATAGCGAGGATAATACTATATAAAGACACGCACGTTTCTCTGGTTGCCTACTCACTCATTTGAAAATTAAAGGTCACTAAAAAACGAAAACACCAGTTAGAATAGATACAACTTCCAAATTTCGTATAGCATGTGTGGTTTAGAGCTGACTGATATGATATGCTGATGAGTCCATAATAAGGACGAAACGGTACCGTCCATGTCTTCAGTCTTCTCCTCTCATGCTGTACGAAAGTTTTTCTAATTTGTTCTGTAAAGAATCTTTAGTGGCAAATTTAAATTAGAACCTAAATCCCAATAAAATTCATCAAATATATTATATAATCAAATAAGTGGTTCAATAAAAATAATTATAAAGCTAATATCTTTGTAGGGGTGTCTCTGAGGAATAAATTTTATAGCTATTTTTTCATTTATTTTTACGAAATTTACCCAAATCCGAGAGATTGCCCACATATTATGGGACACCTGTATAAGACAAAAAACATCTACACCTGTAGTCACATTTGAAGATCAGCCTACGATCTTAAAAACGGATCCTCGATGCTTCAATCACTCAAAATCGCCGTGTGTTTGTGCTTTATCGAATGTATATCAATTGTACGAACATTATTTTATGAAAGAAAAAAAATCCCTAAATTTTTTTTTGTATATTTTTTCTATAAATTCTCCAACATTTCAGTTGTCAGCTCAGTTCACCATGATCTCTGTGCATGTACTGATGGCCCTAAGCGCCATTTTAAACAACAATTTGTTTATATATAAACCACCAGAGGCTAAAAAAGGTTTGATAACCTTCGATGACAATAAATGGTTTTTATTAGAGCAACACTCTTTCTATGGACGCAGCATATTTCATCACAGGTTACCCCACAACACTAGTGACGTAATAAAATTTAGATTACGAATTTATACGTCAGATATTTTGTTTAAAGAGTCCGGATGGCAGTATCAACTTTTGAAAACGGTTGTTATGACATATGATGTTGTAATTATGATTCTTGCACTATTTGTGACAAGTCTATGCTATGGGCCTATAAGACTGTATTTTCGCAGAAGAGAATATTGTTGTAATCAATAAAAAGATATGTTTTATCAAAATAATTTATTTAAAAAAAACAAAAACATTTTTTCACATTTTATTTTGTATATTTTTCAAACCCGTAACATCTTTGCCGGTGCAAAATACATTATCGGAAAACAAAGGATGTTGAAATATTAATTCATACAATGCACAGTAATTTTCCCTCACGGTGCTATGCGGCTGTTGAACGTTTTTGACCACTTGATCTGACAAAGCTTCCACTCATTCATACCTGAAGGATTCCAAGAATGATTCAAAGTCTTGTAGTTTAATATTTTCGAGGCTGCTTCTTATCAGCGGTATGTGGTTTCACAGCTGGCACACCGAGTCATATGCCAAATAGATTTTACCGGTGCTGCTTTCTATCTTCAAAACCTTGATGCTGTTATACAACTCAAAGTAAATTGTAAAATTGACCAGATATATAGGTGTAATTGTGTCACAGAAGCAAAAATAGTTTGTAACGGAATCGTGAGCCTGAGCGTGGATTAGGCGATAACGGCTAGCTCAGGGGGCGAGTTGTCACCTAGCTGTCAACGCCACCTGTCGAGTCCGATGAATTATAATAAAAAGAATACCGCTGGTTCTGGTGGCGTTACTTATAATTTTTTACTATTATTGTGTTATTTTATTACGATTATGATGAAGGAAAATCAAGTAAATAGTTACCACCACGGTTGCCAGCGAACAATGGTTCAAATAGATGTTTATTTTCGGATGAAAACACGGCAGCAGGGTTTTCTGCCTAACAGGGGTTGTTTAAGGTTGGCCAGAATAGATAGTAATAAAACAATCAGCTCCACGGGAGTGCCTAGTTTATATTATAACTTGAAACGAGCTACATCGACCCATTCAGGTACGTATCGTCATATCACGAATGTGATAATACAACGACTAATTTCTAGCCTACGCTAAATCCCTAATAATCTACCCCGCAAACAGCTGCTGTTGGTTCACACTATTAGTGACTAAAATATTAAATAAAACACTGGTGAAGTCCTGGACTCGGTGCCCATGGGGCTCCTGAGGCAGTGGAAGTAATTGACAAATAGTAAATACCTGTGCAGGCCGGGTTGCTCTCACCAACGACTGTGCGTCGGGCTCGGTCAGGCGGTCAGGGCTGGTGACTCCGTGCCGCAAAAGTAAATCATACAATCTGCTCCAAGGTCGAAGGTGCTAGACACCACGTAACAGCAACACCCTGGACATGTAGTAACAAATACCATGTACCAACAAGTACCCTTGACGAACAGCTACCTTGTACGGATAAATCCCATATGTGAACAGTCACCACGTCCGAAAAGTTACCGTGGATGAACAAATACCCTGGACGAACGACCCTGCAAAGAGAACATCTGTAACCTGCTGTCGGAGACTAAGAAAGTTCGGCTGACACAAAGCGTGCCAGCAATATCCTTTTTGGTTAACTAAAATAAGTGTCGTAGTAAAGTGGACTTGCAGTTACTCACCTCCGATGTAGAAGGAGGGCGTTTAAAGAACAATCCGGGGAGAGTTTTCTTGCCGTAATAAATTTTTATCCTTCTAAGAAGAATGACCGTACCACCAGTACCCTGCACGGTCGGCCTAGCGAAATCCAGCTTCTCCTACTCCAACACACGTTGAAACTCCCTACGAGTTTAATGTGAAGCTGGGTTCAATAATTATTAACGTCAAGGAAAGGTTTTAACGTTCTCCTCTGAGTGGATTTTTATTTTAATAATTAAATTTTAATTTTGTTGAATTTTTTCTCCTAATTTCCTTTTTTTTTGTTTACTTTTAATCAGGGTGATGAGATAAATCGATCTTGTTGAGCAAAAAAAACTGATAGTCTCCGGTCAGCAGGATCAAGATTCCTCTTGCAAAAATAAAAAGAACATTCAGTTCCCACCATTAATAATGACATTGACAAACAACACTGACAAGGCAAGACCACAGAATAACAGCCACTAAAATAAATAAATCAGAAATAATAAACAATCTGCGTATATGACAAAGGTTGATTTAATTTTATTTTGAAAATTTTGGAATTTTAATATGTTCCCAAGCTGTGCTTTTCCAAACTAGTTTATTATCATTTTATTCGTAGGCAGTGTTAGTACTGTTTCCCGGAGTCGTTTACCCGATGAGCATTATGCCTTGCCTCTGTTCGAAAGAATTGTAGGCACCCGTGGCAAATATATTTATTCACGGTTAGTTCCTTGAACTGACCACTAGATGTCGCTCTATTTTACACCACACGGAGTTCCGTGTTAATGCTAGCCTTAAGAGGCCCCGGCTTCCGTTCATCCGACAGCATCCTCCAGATACTCCGAATGCAGCACACTGATGAGTTCCAGTAGAACGAAACACGTGTCTGTGCTTGATTTGGTACTCTGGAAGGCTCTGCTGTTGGATGCGGAAGCAAACTCTCTGGTTGGAGTTTCGGGCACTGCCAGCATGACAACTGTTATGGGCGATGGAGGAATTCTCCGAAACCACCTAACAGGCTAGCAATTGCACTCTGTGTGCTTATACTCATTGACCTACAATTCACTATTTTTATGAATTAATCCTTGAGTATACTTGCCTTCTGTTTTCTTCATTATTCGTTGTCATCGACCGGCTTTATTGGTATTGTCTGGAACTTCAATCAATTTTTTGTGAACTCACGGTTAGTTCCTTGAACTGACCACTAGATGTCGCTCTATTTTACACCACACGGAGTTCCGTGTTAATGCTGGCCTTAAGAGGCCCCGGCTTCCGTTCATCCGACAGCATCCTCCAGATACTCCGAATGCAGCACACTGATGAATTCCTGTAGAACGAAACACGTGTCTGTGCTTGATTTGGTACTCTGGAAGGCTCTGCTGTTGGATGCGGAAGCAAACTCTATGGTTGGAGTTTCGGGCACTGCCAGCATGACAACTGTTATGGGCGATGGAGGAATTCTCCGAACCCACCTAACAGGCTAGCAATTGACCTCTGTGTGCTTATACTCATTGACCTACAATTCACTATTTTTATGAAATATATTTCTCCCCATCGCGTGCCGACAGTTGTTTAGATATCAGTCTACTTAAATTTTTGATATAGCAGTAGTGTTTATTTCCTACATCGTCGCTAATTAACAATAAATTTATGTGTACAGAACGGATTTGTTTCGATAAATATAGAGGTCCGATAATTTGCGATCTGGTCTGTCCGTCTTGGTAGATTTGCTCCATCCCGTATACGTTTATAGAAACGTTGTTGTTAGTCTCGAATTTTGTGATTTGCGTCAAGTCTACTGGGAATGTCATGTCTGTAAAGTCAAACACTTCCGAGTAGTGTGGGTAGGAGCTAGTTCTGTCCGGATTATCTCTGGCCTGCCAGGTCGTCTAAAAGCAGGAAGTCTAATAAACGGAAGTAAATACCAGAGAGGAGCTCAGGACGCGAATACTGGTAGTTGCTGATGAAATTAGAAACAACAGGCAAATAATTCAAAAAGTAAACCAAAATTTACGGAAACGCTTCAGAAAATGTATTGAAGTTTGTGAAGGACATTTTGAGAACCGTTTATAACATTAATATTGATAACATAAGTCAAAAAATTAATTTGAAGGAATTCAGACGAACATTAAATAAAATATGTCTGCTCGAAAACGACAGTTTACTGAGAAGTTTTACTTTGACTTTTTTTTTCGAGACGGTTTGGGGGTGCCGTTCAAATTGAGGAATGATTTCCATAGAGTTTTTTCTCAACTTTTCAAATTCGATGATAGTTTTTCAGTAGCATGGTCAGAAAATTAACTTTTTCAACAAAGACCATGGGGGTAAAAATTTTCAAGTCCTTTATCTTCAGCCGTTTTCGTTGTACAGGGCCTTGAACTTAGAAAATGACGATTTTCACTTGTTTATAACTCACAAACTTCTGAATTTAAACACCAACTGTAAAAGCCAATCTTATTTTTTCTTCTCAGACAATCTAAAAATGCAATAACATAGGAGCATTCCATTAAAAAAAAACATAACTTTGATATCCCATTCTCATATGGGACAGTCTGTATACCATAATAATAATAATATTAATAGAGCGGTGAATTATAAATTCATAAATAATTTTAACGGGCATTTACGCTCTAACATAGGGCTTCCTGAGGCAGACCAAACACACAGAGCCATCCAGTCACCTCGAAGCTGTAGACAACGCTGTTTCGGTCTCTTTATGACCTCATCAGTACAGCACATCGAGAAATAACTCGAGGATGCATGCCAGGTCAGTCCAGGAAGCCAACTCTTAAATGAAAAATCGACACGGAACTCCGTGACTTCAAGAGCTGATTTCCATTTACCGATGGAGACAAGAATACTTTGTGCTATTCCCTTGCAGTGATACAAAGGATCCTTTTTCCAGTAGTCCTGGATTTTATTCATTTTCACATTTCCCATATGCAGAAAGACGCCAATAAAAATTAAGAACTCTTCTACAGTCGGATCTATCCAATTGCAAATTCTAGATGTTTCTTTTGTAGATTCTGATTAAAATATTTGCAATGCATTGTAATTTGTTTGATCAACAATTTCTTTAAAAAATTCATCAGTCAATAATATTCTAAAATAGTCCATTGGACCATTATTATCGTGGCGGATAAGTAAAGACTTCCTACCCGTAAAAGGAAATTGATTCATTCCAGCAGGATCGACTTTCCACTCAATTTCGCCTGTGAATTAGATGTATTTGCAGTCTGCATGATCACAACCTCGTTGTCATTTCGGTTGGATGGTTCTACCTAATTATTTCTATCTTCATCCTCGTCCTCCTCTGAACCACTATGTTCCCATCCGTCATCAGATTGAGGCGGCTGGTAATCAAAATTCGAATCTGTATCTCCCTCCGTACCTCCCTAATTTTTGATAACTACTCGTCTGTATAATATTTCGATCGTTTTCGTGTATGGGAACAAGAGGTTCTTCATTATCGTCCGCCATTTTACTTTGATTATGGTAATATAACCCCGAAAAAACCCAAACTGCACACGTTAAAATGCTAACCAATGCTCTTCCACGGTGCGGGTAGAGTAACTGTCTTCTGCTGGCTATTGTTATGCAAGAGGGGAGGCTGACTCGCGCACTCCGAATACAGGGCGATATAGAGCCCATTAAAAATTGAGGATATTCTGCAAGGAAAAATTGAATCCAATGGTTGGTTTTCAAGTTACAGAGTTTTCCTCATCCAAGTTTTAAGCTATTTTTTTCAACAACCGTGATAAAAATTAATGAAAAATTCAAGTTACTGTAATGTCTGGAACGGATACCATATAATTTTTTTTTCACAAAATCACCTTATAAAGGAATTGAGAATGTTGTAAATTGCTAACATAAGTACCTAAATCTGAACGAAATTTGAAGTTTGGCAATCGCCAAAACTCAAAAATAGCAAAAAATGCCTTCATTGCTATGGAAATAAAAATAATACAAATACCATCTAACCCGAACTTATTCACATGTTCAGTGCAGTGATGCAACTTTTGTTTTCATAGGAACGATCATATCTATGAAAAAAAAAACTTACAACACTGCAGTAAGAAAATTTACTACTCTTAACAAGTGAAGTTTACCGCAGCATGCTCTGAGTGCGCGAGTTACTAATCACCATGTATAGTGGCGTCTATGAGTCGGAAAAAACCGAAATTTCCGAATTTTTTCAGACGCAACAAAACCATTTTCCTATCTCGTTTTTGAGGGTGCTGAACACGATGGCGGAGGAAAAATTTCTTTTTCGGGTTGCGTTCACCCCCTATTGGCAAAAAGCCAACCTTTTTGTTAATATCCTTGCAACTCGCTTCTTGGGATGTCTTGTATCTAATGACAACTGCCCGTCACCCTACTCCCACCCCCTTGGCCAAGAATCACCCTCCAAGGGGGTTGAAAATGTTTTTTTTTTCTTTTAATCCTGAATATTTCTGCATTCCCTATTTTCAAGGGTGCTGAACACGATAGTAACTACCTTAGACCTCTACCACTCCCCTAAATTGACAGAATCACACCCTCCAAGGGGATTGAATTTTTTTTCGGAAATGTTGGAAATCTTATTTTTATCATAATTTACCGTGCTTTCTATTGGGAAAAATATAAAAATATGGATACAACGTTTCTGTTACTCTTGCGTCGGGAAATAATAATTTGAATACACCAGATATCATAATGGTATGTTTTATTAAACGTTTACCTTGATTTATCACCATCAGGGGGGGGGTGGTAGAGGTCTAAGGTACTGACCATCGTATTGAGTACCCTTGACAACGGGGATATGCGGCAGGTTGCCTAATTATAAAAAAAAAACATTTTCAACCCCCTTGGAGGATTTTCTCGATTCGGGGCGATGAAAACGGGTGGTAGAGGTCTAAGGTAGTGAGTGACCATCATGTTTAGAACCCTTGAAAACGGGGGTATGCGGCAAGTTGCCCGATTAAAAAAAAATGAACGGGTGGTAGAGGTGTAAGGTGGTTACCATCGTGTTTAGCATGCTAGAAAACGGGGGAATACATAAATATTCAAGATTATAAGAAAAAAAAACATTTTCAACCCCTTTGGAAGGCGGCTCTTGGCCAAGGGCGGGGCGGGGGGGGTGGGGGAGGTAGGGTGACGGGCAGTTGTCATTAGATACAAGACATCCCCAAAAGCATGTCACATATGCTACGAAAATACCATTAGTAATGACGACAAATGTTATAAATTTATAAGCGAACAGCGTCTTAATAAACCTATTATAAATACCGAATCTGAAGTGATAAATTCGACGTGTCGCATATGTGAAGATCTATCTATAAGAAACAAGATACGTGACCAAAACAACGATAAGATTAATGCAATAATTTACGATGTACCGAAGACGCCTATATTAAAATAAAAGTGCATAATTTTTTATTAGCAACGATGGAAAATATAAAAGTCTATTTACGAATAAATCCTAACGATTACGATACTCGTTTATATGTAAACTGAGTAATAATAATACATCTCTGATTATAAACAGTGCAGTGTACACATTCAATAAAATATTTTTACACGAAACAACTAATGAAATATTCGTCAACATTATTACACCTATAATAGATAACGCTTTGTTAGGTTACAATAGCGCGATCATGAGGTACGGTCAAACGGGAAGCGGCAAAACGTATACCATGTTCGGAGATCGTGATAAAACTAATATCGATACTGTAAGAATATTACCGCCGTCCGTGGTGTATTTATTCGAAACGTTGAAAAATTAAAAATTCGAATGTTTAACGACGTTTTACGAAATATACAACGAACAAATAAAATATCTCAATAAACATAATCGCGTAACTCCGATACCTATAGCGACGGCGGCCGACGGTCTCAAAATATTAACGGACGGTAATCAAATGCGATCCGTACACGCGACCAAGATGAATTCCGTAAGTTCCAGATCTCACACGATATTCGTGATGGAAGTAACACGTAAAATTGATAGTCATACCGTGCGGTCTAAAATAGCATTCGTAGATTTGGCAGGATCCGAACGAGTGTCGAAAACCGATGCCGTCCAGTTGAGGTTACAAGAAGCAAACAATATTAATAGATCGTTGTCGAGTTTAAGTTTAGTAATATCTAAATTGTGTCGGAAAAACAATACAAATAATAATAAACACGTCCGTTTAGAAATTCTAAATTAACCTATATTTTAAAAGATTATTTGAAAGGAAACAGTATGACGTCTATAATATCTACGATAAACATGACAGAATCTGATGTTCAAGAAACAATATGTAGGTACTTTGCAATTTGTAAATAGAGCGGAGAACATCAAAAATTTGGTCACCGTTAATTATTACGAAACCGTAGATAACGATAGGACAGAAACGACGATGAAAGATAAAATGCGTACTAACGAAAAGATTGCGATAATGCCACAATGTCGCGTACCACGACAAATGAACAATTCCAATATAATAAATGAAACAAGATTGTAGGTCAATGGGTATAAATTTATTTATAATAGTCTGTCAACTAGTTTCGGGCAAGGTCACCCATCTTCAGGACAGCTGAAAGTAAGGTGAGATGGTGTTACATGTTTTTTAAACAATTATTAGTTTATTGTCAAAAATTATCCTTGTACACTTACTTGTCAGCTTTACAGATTTCCAAATATTCAATTTGAGGGTGAGAATGATGGTAAAATAGCAAAAAAAATTCTTCCTACTAATTAAGGTTACAACACTTGGGGAAGATATAATGTGGACAAAGACACACTCAAACTCTCAGTTTTTTAGTTAAAAGATTTTTCCAAAGTGGATTAATCGCATTAAAAGTTGAAGACTTACATTACAAACGTATTTGAACTTATAAAATTACGTTATTACATATTATAAAGGCAATTTAAACGGCAGAATGTCATGAAGCGACATTCTCCGGCGGGTGTTCAAGAACGACAAAATGGGTACGTTTTTTAAAAATTCATACCGGACCAGACTCCCTCCTGCCCTCTCTATCTCCCCGTCAAGTTATTAGATTGAATGTTCCTTCAAATTGATTGACTCAATGAATGGAATTGAAGTTGACAGACGGGAAATAAGATAAAAATAAAAAGAAGAAGAATGTGTACAGGTTAAAATATATCCATGTCATATTTCAACAAATGAAGCATGTCAATTGACATCCTTCATCCATGAAAGGTACATGTCATGTGTCAATTTATATCATTATAAAATATCTTTGTTTACATCAAGACGTAAACAGAACAAAAATCAAAAATTCAGCGAATTAATACAAGAAAATATTGTTTGATGATGTTTGATGTTTCATGTTTGTAAAAAGTTCGTTAACTTTAATGTTCAGAAAAAAAAAATTGTGATATTTTGAGGAATAAAGTAGAATAAAAATTTGAATAATCAAAAATTCTGTAAAAAAAAAAAAGAAAATAAATAAATCGAATTGACTATAATGTTATTAGAAATAGATTACTATTGTAAGTATTGTATGGTTGTTGGATTTGTTCTTGTTTTATGGAAAATGAGGATGAAAGTTTATTTATGTGACTGTAGAATTTGTAAAAAGGTTTTTGTAGATGGGATTGAATCTAAAAATTTGCGTTTGTTGGTTTAAACAATTGGAGCCGTTCTCCACTAGTGCCTTATGAATTTCCAGATTCTCAAGGAGATCGAGAAGCAATCCCCCTAGTGTTGGTGTGAACCAAGATTTCACTGTCTCTGTCAGGGTCAAAATTATGACCGTTTTGATCCAAATGATTTCCAAAATTAGACTTATCGCTTCTAGTTATGTGCTCTCTTATTCTAGTTCTAAGGCTTCTACAAGTTTGACCCACGTAAACCGAATCGCAATCTGAACACTTCAGCCTGTAAACTCCACTCTTGTCGAGTTTATTAAATTTGTCTTTATTATGGATTAAGTTTTGTGCTAAAGAGTTTACTGAAGAAAAATAAATTTTGGAGTTCGAATGTTTTTGGATTATGTTAGCGACCTGTTCAGAAATTGGTCCAATGTAAGGGATAGAAAAATATTTAAAAGTGGGATTTTGGACTATTGGTGTGGCTATGTATGAAGAAAATCTTAGGCTATTATTAAGGTATTTGTTATTGATTTTGTCGATAAGGTCTCTGTCGAAACCATTGTTGAATGCGATAGTATGTAGTAATTTGATTTCATTATTATAGTTTTCATTGCTTAATGGTGTATTATTTAGTCTATGTATGTATGTTCTGAAGGCTGCTATTTTATATTTAAATGGATGGGATGAATTAAAATGGATTACATTGTCAGTCTGTGTTGGTTTCCTATAAATGTCAAATGATAAGTTATTATTGTCATGTGCGATTGTTAGATCCAGAAAATTGATTTTTTTTTTGTTATTTTCCGTTTCCATCGTGAACTTGATGTTTGGATGAATTGTGTTTAAGTGATCCATTATCTCAATAGCTGTGTTATTGTCTCCATCTATCACCGCGAAGCAATCGTCGACATATCTAGTCCAAAACTTAACTTTGGTGAAAAGTTCGGTTTTACTGAACCCTACCTCAACATCGTTCATGAAAAATTCCGCAAAAAGAGGCGACAGACTGCTCGCCATGGCTAAGCCATCATTTTGTGACCAAAAAGTGTTATTGAATTGTCAAAAGTTCTGTTTTAAGGCGTACCTAAGCAAGGAGACCAAATCAATCGCATCCTCCAACGGGATATTATTTTTGAGGTATTTAAATACTATGTCAACGGTGAGCTCAACAGGAACAGAAGTTAACAGATTCGTAACGTCATAAGACACAAGGATTTGATCGTCTGTAATGTTCAAGTTGGAAACTCTGACGATAAACTGCCTACTATTTTTAATTGCAAATTTTGGTGTAAAATTAGTTAAGTTTAATAGTATGTTCTTTAGAAAGATGTTCAAATTACAACTAGGCGTGCCTATTTGAGAGACTACTGGTCTTATCGGGATGTTGTCTTTATGGATCTTTGGCAGGCCATACATTCTGGGTGGGTGAAAGTTGGAGGGAATGATGGACTTGGCTCCATATTTGTTAAGGGTGGCCGATAGAGTTTTTGTTAGTTTTTTAAGGTTGTTGTAGTATTTGTTGGTGGGATTGTAACTCAATTTTGTGAAGTTGTTGTTGTCGAGGAAATCTCTTATTTTAGAGTAGTAAGAGTTTTTGTTTAAGATGACTACACAGTTACCTTTATCCGTTTTAGTTATTATCAAGTTGTTGTTAGTAATTTTCTTTTTTATTTTAATTAAAGTGGATATTTCTTTATTGTGTATACCTTCACGTTTCATTTTATTGTGTAGATGGATATAGTTGTAGAGAGTGTTGCTACATTGATTTCTCATAATTAGTTTTGTCTCTATATTGGTGTCACTTTTTTCAATTACAAAATCAATATGTAGTGAAAACTTCTGTACTTCTTTGATGTTAAAATTAAAAACTGAATATTTTAGGCCCTTATTTAATTCCAATATAGACACTGCGAATATCCGAGTAATCCTGGATAAAACAAACGGTATAGATAAACGTTTGTCTGAGTATCACAATCACGTTCGCGGCGACGAACTGTGTAATGCAGGTAAAAGTAGTATAAAAAAACGAAGCACGATCAACGCGCGATCATGAAATCGAATGAAATTCTGCCTATTATTAGCAAACGAATTTCTAGTCGTAATTGACATAGGCGTTGGCTGATATTTGTCCTCCTTTTGAGGGGTTTTTGTGCCAAATACTTGAGAATTAGTAAAGAATTTTTGTCTTACTGGACGAGGCGGTGGTAAATTCACCGGTCCTGTCGGGAATCGATTTGTTTGTGCAGTCGGAAATTGAGCCGACTGGGCATTATTTCTAAAATTGTTATTATTAGAATAATTATTTGAATAATTATTGTAAGCAGGTATTTGGGGGGGGGGTAAGTTCTCATATTAGGCGCTCTTGGTTGGTGCCTAAAATTATTCTTTTGATTATTACCGTGGTTACTATAACTATTCGGTTTTGCTTTATTTCGGATAAAATTCATAAAGCTAATTTGAGATTTATGATTGTCGAATTTTCTACATTCGGATAAAGCTTGCTCTAGACTTGTCGTTGGAATATTAATCAAATGACTACAATAAGGTTCTAGGAGACCAGCCTTAAAGGTCATTAGAGCTTGATTAGTGTACATAGCTTCTTTGCTGATTCTAATATCGTTATTGAGAGTACGAATAGAAACATGTTCGAGTAGAACTTGTAATTTATTTTTAATGTTTTCGGAATACTGTTCATAGGACTCAGCATTAGATTGGAAACAGGTATTTAAATCATTAATGAGTAGTTCTTCTGATCTTGGATCTCCGAACTTTTGCAATAATGCGTCCTTAATTTCGGACCTATTAACTTGCTCAAATATTAATCTATTAAACAAACAGTTTTCCTCTTGTCTCTTGAACATTGCCATACACGTTTCAACTTGTTTAATAAAATAATCTAAATTCTTTGATCTGCCAGAATAGGAAGGGATCATGTCTTTAGCCATGCTAATTTCGACTTGACTTGGCTCTGCCATGATTGCGTTATTAGAGGGTAATTCCGAATTATTAAAATTTTCAAGTGGAGATAAATTTGGCAAAGTAGTTAGTCCTAAGAATGAATTACTCGTATTACCGCGTGTGAGAGGAGATCGGTCTCTTCCAGACATCAATAATAAAATATTTAAAATTAAATAATCTCACAAAGCGTGCAAAAATTAATAAACATGTATATTGTGATAAAAATAAGGAAAGGAAAGACTCACAGGAACAGCAGCACGAACATCGCCTGTTGGTTCAGATGAGAGTTCTTCCGTAGACAAGGTGTCTCCGATGGCAGGATTCCAGCAGGTGAAGACGGACTTAGGTAGTAGACCTTTTTCGTGGATGCCCAGTAGAGATTTTCTTGTCGGTTTCTTTCGTGAATCACCGTTCGCGAATTTTGGTTCCAAGAACTTCAAAAGGGTTTTTAAAAATTAAATTTATTTTGAAAATAGACTAATATACTAGACAGATTACAATCGGTATTATATCTAATACATTAGGTCGCGAAGACTGAATCTATTCTAACTTGTACAATAACTAAATACAGTATTTACACCTTTTAAGGAGGGCGGTGGCTTTGCCATGCGCCTGTTTATTAATAATTCCAAAAGGATGTGTTTTAGGAACATTATCCTAATTTCAAATACAGAATATTAATATGATTAACAATAATATTCATTTATTGTTATAATTATATCATTTAATATTTAGTTCATAATAACAATAATACAATAGGCCATTTGTTTCGAGGCTAAGGGTTATAAAACTAATAAGGACTTACTAGACTCGAATGATAATGAGTTACAATGTGGTCATTCATGAAGGAATGCATAACTCCTCCCCTCTAAGATTGAAGAAACGACGTAGAAGTTTGTTCAACCAATTCTAAGGGTTCTAAGGGTCCTTTTCTGTTCTGCTGGAACAATCTTCGTTTCTTGAGTAACTTGCGAATTTTATATATTGTGAAAACAATTAAGATTAATGAAATAATGATCCATGTGATGGTGTGGGACATGGTGTTGCTATGATGAATTTTCAAGAGAACAGGCTCTTGCAGCTTTTCTGAGATGTGCGAAATATTCATGTGTACTTCTGGTATATTCTCGATCGGGATGTCGTAGTGCAGTTGTACTGTTTGTAGATCGATGTACTGGATCTGCTTGAAGATTTCTTGGGTTGCTTGTTTCTTCGTATAATAGATCTTGTTGCGAATTTTCACTTTGCAGTTCATTGGAATCGTGTACAGACTTGGTGCGTCTATTGTTTTCGTTACGAGGTCGGGACAATTTTCGGTAACGATTATTTTGGTTTTCGGTATTATTATGAGTAGATTTTCATCTATTTTTCTTATCATGTCGGTTTTGAGAGTGACGTGAACCTTTGTACAATTTTTCTCTTCTTGATGTAGTATAATTGGTGTGATGCAGGTGTTCTTGATTGTTGGAATTTTGATTCATATCACTGCAGATGTATATGTCTTCGAAATGGGGGTACTCTTGCGTAATCTCGATCTGATTTTCTTATGAGATTTCCAGGTATGGTGTATTGGGAATTATCATTTGGTTGTTAATAGGTATAGGAATTATGTGGTAGAAGGAATAGATCTGGGAATCGGTTAGAGGGATATTAATTACAAAAAGAATTTGTAATTTGAATCGCCGGTAATGTGAAACAATGTTCTGATCTCATCTCAGGTATCTCTACTAAACCATTTTCTTGATTGCAAGTAACCGTGCAAATTTTACTTGATTGAGGTCCTATGTCTGTAAAATAGTCTAGATCTCTGTCGTAATGCAGCTTGAATTCGACGCGATCGTTGGAGAGTGTATTTTTTGATAGATCTATTTTTAGCTTATTTTGTTGTAGGAATGGCAAACCTAAAAGACCGTCAAAGTAATTATGAAAATCAAATAGGCAGACTTCGAAACTAGAATTTGTTTTGAATTCTGCGAAGGTAGGAATTTTGGCTTTAAATCTACCTTTATTGTTGATTCCACAAGAAGTAAGGTTGAATGGGTCGTGGAAAATTTTATCCGGGAAGAAATTTTCAACGATAGAGGGTCTAAGGAGGCAAGTTGTTGCGCCTGTATCTATTAGTAATCGGATGGGAGGATTTTGTATCTTGATGTAAGGAAGTTTGTTATTTTTTTCGACAATATCAAATTCTCCGAGGCTGCTATAGGAAAATTTTCGTTATCAAATTCAAATTGTTCTGAGTCTGGGTTTTCATTGTCGTAATAGTTCTCTTGGCAATAGTTATGATCGTCTTCATTAAATTCATTTAAGGTGTTTTGTTGGGAATTTTTGAAAAGTGGGTCAGTTTGTGGCTCTACATTATAAAGCTCGTCTGCTTTATGTTTTTTATTAACATGGTAATCAAAATTTTGATTGGGTCTATGATGACCACATCATAGACCCAATCATAGATCACTTGTCTAGAAATACTCATGGGTGTTGGGTTATTTGACATAGCGTTTTGTCTAGAGAGGGGTGTACCCTTGCCGAAAGCTGGTTGGGGTTTACCGAACACTTGTCTATTTGAGAAAAAACGTTGTTGACCAAATGGACGGGGTTGGACGTTGATGGGCTGTGAAGGAAAATTATTTGCATTTGCAGGTGGATTATTATATTGCCTGAAGTTTGGCTGTTGGTAAGTTGGAGTGAATTGCTGAGTAAATGGCTGCCGATAATTATTGATATTCGGGTTGTGATTTTGGGGTCTATTTTTATTATTGTTGTGATTATTTGGTCTAGAAGCACCAATGTTATTTAATCTTTGAAAATTTTCTTCTTGGACCATGCACTCGTGCAAATTTTAACTCTACTAATTTTGTGAATTCTTTCCTCGGCTAGAGACTCTTTTATGAACTTTAAGTATTCAAATTCAGGGCTAATGGGCAATATTAATTCAAAAGCAAACGAAACCCGACAACTTAACTTAATTTATTCATTAAATCAAATTTCCAATCAGAACAATTAAAATTGTTAATAACAAACAAGTAATCGTCTACAATTTATAGCTAATAAAAGAAAATAGCATGCTTCCAGATACCTAACTAAAATCTTCTTTCTTCGCACGTGCCTAAATTCCAAAGGAGATCGTTATATTATTATTTTATGGATTATGGTATCGATAACAACGTAATTTATTTATTAATTATCAGGATTTTCGTTTTAGTTATTTGGAGTTATTACTATTATAATTTATTATTGTTATTATTATTAGATGAGGTTTTAATCCTTTATTTAATAGTTTAAGGGTTTTATTATAATCTTTAATTATTTAGTAGTTATTTTAATGGTGATTGCTTACTGCTTTAACCTGGCTGTGCTCAGGGTTGATTTCCTCTGACTATAGTACACAACACTCCGGTCGGTCTTCACCTTAATATTCACGCAAATCCCGAAACGCAATAAGTACCGAGTATACCTACGTAGGTACTCGTTTCGTTCTCGAGCTCTACCGTCCAATTTGCTGGCTAAAGGTAGACTGTCCTTGGAACTCCTTCATTTCATCGCTGCAGGGCTGAAAACCTCCGATCTCCCTTCCTTTCTCTAAATATGCTCGTCTGACTTTTGTCACGTTAACACCTGCAGTCGTCATCTCGATTATTTGAAGCACATGAATGTTCAACTTTACACACACACACATATTATTTATAACAATAGAGAGTATAGCCAGCTTAGACGCTTTTATAAATCAAACAAATTTCTAACTGGGTGCATTACCCCCCACAATGTTTAAGTTCTTGTAGGCATCAACGGAAAGGCTTGAACATTGTTATCCCCAAAATTAGACCAACAACAAAAAAAAACAAAAACATCTAAGCCAAAAAAATGTATAACTCTTACTTGAATCAAGCCAAGTCATAGAAACAGATTGGGAAATCAAAACAAAATTTCTTTCTTTGAAGTTAATAATTTTTTTTTTCTAAATTTCTTCCAGCATGACTGTACATCATCCCCTAATACTGCATTTAATCCCCGAATAAAACTTGCTACTGAAGTCATTAAACCAAAAGGTAACCTACGAAAAACATAGGTTTCGTTCTCGTATAAAAAACCTGTAAATTTCCTATCCTTTGGCCTTATCAAAACCTGCCAATAACTGCTAGTTAGATCCAAAGCACTCAATTTTTGCCCTGGCTTAAACAAATACAACAATTCATTTGGGTTTGGAGGAATTACATGGTCCGCTTCCATGTTACTATTCAATTTTCTTGCATCTAGACACACTCGAGGTGTATTATCTCGTTTACGAACGACGACCAATGGATTAATATATTCGGTTTGAGCCTTTTCGATTACGCCCCATTCTAACATTTCCTGAATTTGCTCATGAATTACTTCCCGATAAGCGTGTGGAACGGGGTATGATTTGCAACAAAATGGAGTTTCATCTTTCATCACTATTTTATGTTCATAATTTTTCATACAGCCGGGTTGTTCCGAGAAAACCTTACTATGTCTACCAAATACCTTTAATAACTCCATTTTTTCGCTTTCATTTAATGTCTCAGTTTTTTCAACAATTTCTTGTATTTGCTCCATTGTATAATTCTTAGGTTCCGGTTTTATTTCATTTTTAAACTCAGCATAATCAACCCTAACACCATCGTCACGACGAACACAATCACTATAGGCAAATTCCTGCGATTCATTGTTAAAATTTCCCTTAATCGTTACAGTTTCAGAATTAATTATAATTTGATGTTCTACTATAAAATCGTATCCAAGTATCATATCTCTAATTAAATTCGGCACCACTAAAAACGACACCGGTGTTATTTGTTTGTCTATCGTCAGATTAAGCTGGACCTGGTGGTTTATTTTCTGGCTCTTACCTCTTACTGCGCCTACCAAAGTAACTCCTGTTGCCGGTAAAAACAATAAACCCTCCTTTGTTTTTTTAATTTTATCTATTAATTCTTTAGAGATACAACTCACTTGAGCGCCAGTATCAATCAACGCATATACCGGGCCTAAACTTTCAATCTTTACCTCTATGGACGGACATTCGGGTACACCTGGCAACGTTTCATGGTCTTCATTCAGGATTTTATCTCCGATTTGGTTAAATACCGTACGAATTTGCACTGTTCGTTCTGGTTCCCTGACATTTACATTTTCCTCGACACTAGTACTATAAAACTGCCCTTCAGTTGAACACCTGTTATTTCTGCCTTCATCAATTCCTGCGCTCGCAACCTCAACAGCTACCCCGGTGGTCCCTGCTACTTCCAAATCGACACGCTCGACAATATTTACCTCTCGGTTAGAATGATTATTATTTCTGGGAGGAAAATCTCTTACCTGACCTTGAGGTCTTCTATCATTACGCCATGACGCACTATTATTTTGATTATTTCGTGTATTGTTGTAATTCTGAGACGGTTGGGTATTATAGTTTCTGTTTTGTTCCGGACGCATGTAATAATTTCCCCTGCTCTCATTATTATCATTGTCATGATACCTACGACGTTCCTCTCTATCATTCCAATCGTGGCCATTATTCTGCCTGCTTTGATAACGATTTTGATTTTGGTACCTACGCGAACGACCTTCCATCTCATCCAACTGTCTCAAATAATTTTCGATCACACAAGGATCGTTCAAATTATTCAATGGTAAACTATTTCTTACATTAGAGGGAAAATGGGCAATGATTAACGGAATTAGTTCCGCATCTTTTAGAGGATTTCTAAGATACGACGCGTCTCTCATCAATTTTAAAAAATACTCCGATTTGGAAATTTTTTCATCATATTCCCCATACTGAACTTTTCTTAGCAGTTCTCTTTCTTTACTTATTGGCCAGTAGCGGTCTAAAAACTCCCACTCGAATTGTTCATAGGAACAAATTTCAACCTCTCTCCACTCGAACCAATTTCTTGCCTCATTTACTATCAACCTTGAAATTAAACTTAACCGCCTATCTATAGGAACCATAGCCTCCTCTGCAATCTTACAAAAATTTCTTAAAAATTGGACCGGGTTTGTTGATGATTTCGGATCAAACCTCAAATTGAAACCTCCTAATTCCCTAAATAGTGATAAATACAATTGCGGATTTACATTCCCGCTCAAATTAGCCTCAAAACTCGCACCCCCCTTTTTAGTAAAATTTGCATCCTCTCTAGACGATTTTTCACTATTACCCAGCTTTCCAATCTCAACTGAATTTTTTTCCCACTCTTTATGATCCCTTTTCTGGTTTTCATTTTCATTTCCAACCTTTTCTATGCCTTTCAAACCGGTCACTTCTTTTAGAACTTTACTGACTACTTCCGTAGTATTTTTTTTTACGACTTGCTCAAATTTTAAAGCCATTGTTTCGATAACACTTTTTTGCTTTTGGTCTATTTCTTTTACACTTTCTATAACTAACTTAGTCCCTTCATCGAATTTTTTAAACAATAACTCCTTATTCTTTTCGTCTTCCCCTCGATTCTCTCCTATCTTATTTGCCAGTGAATCTGTTACAGATTTTAATAGTCTCTCATTCGATTTGACAATATCTTCCCCAAATCCTCTCATATTATTAAAAAAATGCTGCATTAATCGCGCATTGCCTAATTCAATTTTCTCAGCAACAAATGCCATCTGACTCATCCCCTGAGAATTTTCCCCTATATTTTCAGTCTCACCTACAGGTATATCTGTCAAACTTTTTGACTTTGCCATTTCACTATTGGTTCCTTCCATCACTTGATGCTGTTTATTTGCTTTACTCTTTGCTCTAGTAAGCATTACTGTTCCTCTCGTCTAAGCTCGCTATGTACACAATACATCATAAAATTCAATTTTCAAGGTTTCGCATTCTTTTGAATCTTGTTTATTTTTTTTATTATTTTTGTTTTCGTGCCCCACACGTTGGTCGCCAAATATGCACTCGTGCAAATTTTAACTCTACTAATTTTGTGAATTCTTTCCTCGGCTAGAGACTCTTTTATGAACTTTAAGTATTCAAATTCAGGGCTAATGGGCAATATTAATTCAAAAGCAAACGAAACCCGACAACTTAACTTAATTTATTCATTAAATCAAATTTCCAATCAGAACAATTAAAATTGTTAATAACAAACAAGTAATCGTCTACAATTTATAGCTAATAAAAGAAAATAGCATGCTTCCAGATACCTAACTAAAATCTTCTTTCTTCGCACGTGCCTAAATTCCAAAGGAGATCGTTATATTATTATTTTATGGATTATGGTATCGATAACAACGTAATTTATTTATTAATTATCAGGATTTTCGTTTTAGTTATTTGGAGTTATTACTATTATAATTTATTATTGTTATTATTATTAGATGAGGTTTTAATCCTTTATTTAATAGTTTAAGGGTTTTATTATAATCTTTAATTATTTAGTAGTTATTTTAATGGTGATTGCTTACTGCTTTAACCTGGCTGTGCTCAGGGTTGATTTCCTCTGACTATAGTACACAACACTCCGGTCGGTCTTCACCTTAATATTCACGCAAATCCCGAAACGCAATAAGTACCGAGTATACCTACGTAGGTACTCGTTTCGTTCTCGAGCTCTACCGTCCAATTTGCTGGCTAAAGGTAGACTGTCCTTGGAACTCCTTCATTTCATCGCTGCAGGGCTGAAAACCTCCGATCTCCCTTCCTTTCTCTAAATATGCTCGTCTGACTTTTGTCACGTTAACACCTGCAGTCGTCATCTCGATTATTTGAAGCACATGAATGTTCAACTTTACACACACACACATATTATTTATAACAATAGAGAGTATAGCCAGCTTAGACGCTTTTATAAATCAAACAAATTTCTAACTGGGTGCAACCAGGAAGGTTTGGGCTTGTTCTAGAGTGTTGGGATTTCGAAGGCGAATTGCCATTTGCAAATTAAATGGGTGCAGGTTGCGAATAAAGACATTCAGGGTCATTGCTTCGTAGTTAGCGTATCTAATTTCTTTAGTGGCTAGAAGCATTTGTGCGATCGGTATTGCCTTTAGTTTTGTGGCAATTTTTCCGCGAAGGAGTTGTAGTCTGTTACTGAACTCTAAAAGGGTTTCCCTTGGACTAGGGCTTGCTAGATTTATATCATTGGCTAGGCAATCTATGTCTCTGTGATCATCAAAACAATTGATTAAAGCATTTTTTATTTGATCCCAAGTGGTCAAATCACTTCTACTACCTACTAAAGCTAATGCTCTTCCTTTAAATTTGCTAGTGATCAAACCGATTAGGTAAGATCTTAAAGCTTCGTCGTTTGCTCGATTGAATTGTACTAATAATCTAGTACTTTGCTCTATAAAAGGGTATAGTGCAAATTCATTTCCGTCAAACTGAGGATTAGCATCTGCGTATGCTCTAATTGCTGTGTAATTTATTATTTCTGGGTGCGGTTGTGCCATTTTGCAATAATAAGAATAAAATAATAATAGTAGCTAATACCTTGTACTTATTGAATAATTAAGTATTACTAAAAAAAAAAATTAGCGATGATTTCTAATTGAATTAAAATGTTTTTTCTTTAAAATCTAAATACTAATGTTTACGAATTATCTCGATTTCTTTATTTACTTTAATTTATTATTAATAATTTTTTCTTCATCAATAAACGAAAATAAAATTTCAAATTCTCTTTGTAACTTAACTAAGGATGTGGAAGAAAGGACTTACTGTTCGTGCAAGCTTCTTCCTGGCTGGAGAGTAGACCTCAAGTTCTGCGAACTGCTGGGGCTCTTCCAGGTGGTACTGCCGACTTTGTTGCCTCAAACTCGATGAGTTGCTGAGTTTAGGTCTTGCAGATTGGTTTCTGATGCTCTTGAAGACCGGGTTCTTTGGAGACAGCTCTCTCAGTTGACACTGACTCTACACTTTTTACACTTTCTTTGCTCTAAATTTTGGCAATATTCTGTGCAAATTCTTAGTGCAAAGGGCTGAATCCTACTACGACTGCGCCAATTTTGGTTTCAAGAACTTCAAAAGGGTTTTTAAAAATTAAATTTATTTTGAAAATAGACTAATATACTAGACAGATTACAATCGGTATTATATCTAATACCTTAGGTCGCGAAGACTGAATCTATTCTAACTTGTACAATAACTAAATACAGTATTTATACCTTTTAAGGAGGGCGGTGGCTTTGCCATGCGCCTGTTTATTAATAATTCCAAAAGGATGTGTTTTAGGAACATTATCCTAATTTCAAATACAGATTATTAATATGATTAACAATAATATTCATTATACATATATCATTTAATATTTAGTTCATAATAACAATAATACAATAGGCCATTTGTTTCGAGGCTAAGGGTTATAAAACTAATAAGGACTTACTAGACTCGAATGATAATGAGTTAAAATGTGGTCATTCATGAAGGAATGCATAACTAGCGCCACTCTCATTCTAGTTTGAAAAGATTTTATGGAAATTTCCCATTCATCATTTTCCGATAGCTTGACATACTCACAAAATAGTTCCAAATTAAATTTAATAGCAGAATGTTTATGTATGTGAATTAAAAGCTCAGGTTTAACCACTTTCTCTGCTTGCGCGAGAACTGCGGGTGGATCTATGCAAGATAAATCCTTATTTTCAAATAATAATGTTTCAATGCGTGCATTGAAACTACTTTTAATCACCTAAAAAAGAAATTATCTATGAAAATAAAAAATAATAAATAAAATAAAAATAAAATACCTTAACATTAGTAAATAAATTAAATTAAAAAATAAAGGATAAATACCTTAGGAACATTATCCTAATTTCAAATACAGAATATTAATATGATTAACAATAATATTCATTATACATATAAGT